>JAWWEU010000158.1:14908911-14992504 GCA_035583155.1 Acropternis orthonyx
TGAAGACAGGTGAGCTTTTATTGAACAGCATAAAACTTACCTGGCAGAGACACAAGAAAATAGACTTGACTGTAAAAAACTATTTTCTTCATATAAAACCAGTGACGCAAGAGAGAATTTTATAACTGCAAATGCTAACAAAACCATTCAAAACAGCTCATCCACTATCCTATATTTAAGCCCAGTGGCAGATTTCTAAGGGCAGTTATCACAAACTCCTAAATTTTACTTCTGTCCTCCAAATGTTGTTCTTTTTGTTTCCATATGTCATTTCAGCATGTCTTTGGATGTCAGTGGTTGATGTAACAAGACATCTGCTGCTGTCCTGAAACTAATCTCTGGTTGGTCATATTAACTTTGTTTCCTTAAACTTGGTTACTAAAACTGGTGTTTTACAATAGAGAATATATCTTGTTCCCAACTAATAATCATCACTGACTTGGACTAAACAAGCCAGGTTCTTCACTGTTTGTCCGTCCATAAAGAGCATTCCTTAAAAAAGAGTAATCTGCTTAGGCAAGTTTTTGCATTGACATAAATAAATGTGTAAGGTAGTACGGGGCAACAAATAAGCAGATTGGCGTTTTAAGTGTGGAATCCCACGTTGGGCAAAGAGCTGCCGTTTCTCGCCCTGAATGACTGAGGAAAGGGGGAGGGCACAGGAAACTGCATTAACTCCACAGCTCCATAGATGTCACCAGCTTTTCACTCTAGCCTTACCCAGACGTTTTGGTTCTTACTATCTCCCTCCAGCCAGTCATTGTAGGTCCAGAGGGTCTGCTGTTTGGATGATGAAATACTGCAGAGTACAAATTAAGAGCTGCCAGCAATGAGCTGGGCCTGGACAGGAGATAGAAAATGGAAAATGTCAACAGTAACACAGTACTTTTTCAATTACATATTAGCTCAGCTGGTGATCACCCTGCAGGCATTCCACTATTAATAAGTAATCAGCATTTGTCATACCATGCCTTTTACCTTTGGATAGAGGGCCATCCCCTAATCTGATATACAAGAGTATACTTGAGTGCAAGATCCCCATCAGTGCTGTTGCTGTGAATTTATGTCGGTGTACTAGGAGGAGAATTTGTTCCTGAGAGAGAGGCACTGAAAAATGAACATATACTGTAATTCCACAAGTGGCAGATTTTCATATTATTTATGTTCATTCATGATTTGAATCTTGGAGATCGAATTAATTTCAAATCTCTTACCACCTGACCCAAAGCAAAAACCAGACAGCTGTGTTTGTTACTGCTTGGTAATATATTTTTCCAGGAAAACACAGCTTAAGCTCAGCTCTGCTGAAATAGCTGGCTGTTGTTTGTGCTTTACAAAGTGCACCACTAACTGTAAGAGAATGAATATCTGCTTGCCCCAGGGAATGTACCATTTAACTTTGGTGCAGTGCAAGAGCGTGTCAAAAATGGGTTTGGAACAATGTTTTAAAATCCTGTTCAATGTAAAGGAGGTGATAAAACTAGAAGAGTACTGTGAGGAAGTGCTCAGTTTGGTTTATTGTTGGAAGCAGGACAAAACACACTATTCAATAAAAGGGGCAATGACCAAGAGAGTGCAAGTGTGCAGACAGGATTAGAACTTACGAAAACAGAAGAGTCCACTTTCTGTGGCACAATGTAAAATGGGCTCATTTAATATACAGCCTACCAAAGCTATATACCTCATAATACAGGTATATTTTATGAGCTATATATCTCATAAAACAGCCTACCAAAAGTAGGATCATTAACTGTATTGACCATGGCACATGACTTCATCCCCAAACAACATTGATTGTGTAGATCTATGTCTGATCTCAAAATCTGAAAAAAACATTAATAATTTGGGACCCAAAGGTGAGGTTTTGGAAGGAGTCAGCTTTATGTGAGCACCAGTACTGGTAGGCTGGGTCCTGTGGTGGCAGGGGGAAGTGTTTTGGCCTGCTCTACTGCACTCAGTCCTTTGGGGATTCAGACTTCTCTGACTGGGAGCAGTAAAGAGTTGTCTTTTACGCTGAACTCTGAAGGTGAAAGGCAGCAGAGATCCCAAATAGCTTCAGTTGTTTTGCACAGTAAGCAGAATGGCACAGTGACTGGAAACGGATCTTGTGGATGGACAGACACAAAGTGCTTCTTTGCTGCATTCTCTTGCATACTGTCCAGTAAGGTCTCTTGAAACTATCCTGGACTACTCTTTTCTGAACAGGATAGTTCCCTTTTTATGTGCAGTAATGCTTGGAGATGGAGATGGGCACATGTGTACAGGAAATTCACAAATAATCATAGCTGTCTACATATTTAAATGGCAGAAGAAAATAAGCTTTTTCATCTCTTTTATTTCAAGCAAGAGAGTTCTGGTCTATTCTTTTCATGCAGCTTCCTAATGAGCAGACAATAAGACTGTTACGTACTTTTGTAATGAATAGATTATGTGGTTGAAAAAGGAAGCATTACGCCAATTGTAAATTACTAGCACAGTTTTAATTGCAGTAAAGGGAAATCCACATGAATATCCACTGCATTAATCAAGATGAGATGCGATGCAATAAATACTGGATGAATAACAATGAAACACCTAGAATAAAATCTAACAGGTTAAAAATATTATATCTTACCTCTTCCAGACCACCAGTATTCATTGAACCAGCGCAAAACATGCTGGTGGCATGTTCATTGTTGTTAAGTCTAGCCCCTTCATCAAAAGCTCGTTCATCTAGACTTGTTACAAAACTCAACTGATGAAGTTTTCCAAATCAATTTTGCCAGTTGCCCATTACAGTAGCATGGACCCATCTTCATTGGATATTCTTGTACTGCAGTTCACTAGAGGTAAATCTATGTGTCTGAGGACACATAGACAAACATTTGCAAACTGTACTAGTTGTTTGGAGAGAAATACATATCTTTTTCATAAGAAATGATTTTTAACTAGCTCACAGGCTTTGCCATCTGGAGGAGATGATGTGCAAATGAGTCTTCGTTATTACTATTATTTGTTTTGAACTTCTAAAGTTGTACTTTATTGCAAAGAAAGGCAAATTCTACCTGAATGACTTTTTTCCAACTCCTGAAAGTTGGCTGGAATCTTAAGTGAGATTAACCAGCAGAAATGCAATAGTAAAACTGATGTTGTCACAGATTTCGCCTGGAAATTAGGCTTGATCTTCGTTATCCAAAATCACAATGCAGAGCAAGGGTCCTCATCCTCATTCTGGGGGTGGAAAAAGGACAATTCACTTGTATTATAGCCAGCTTGGATGAGATACTGTGAATTGCAAATTATACCAGTAGATGAGTTACAAAAACCCCCTTTAAATCCTGCATTGCCAGTGTTTACACCAAAAGCTTGGTTTATGCACCCACTTGCTAAACAATAACGCAGGGCCCAGTTCTCCTGTTATTTACTCTGGACTGTGACAGATTAATAAAATTAAGAGCCAGACTGAATAAGTATGTTCTCTAATCACAGACCTCAGACTGCTGTCCTTGCAGTGAGCTTTGTGTGTCTCACTAAAACACAGCCTGCACAAAGCAGGCATCCAGTTTGGGCTCAGAAACAGAATCTGCTGCTTTCCCTGCTAGTCTGTTCCAATGGTTAGTCACTGTCACTCTTAAAAATGTGTTACTTATTTCCCATCTGGCATCCAGATATGGGAATGTATGTCAGAATAGCTCTGCTGCCTTTAATCTGCTACTGCTGATGAGAGGAGAAGCAGGCCTGATGTCTGTTTGCTCCTGATCGAGAATTGGAGAGCCTGTTAGTGCTGCAGGTCTGAGTGTTTGGTGCCAGCTATTCCAGTCAGCAAGCTGGGATGTTCCTTACTGTCTTATTACTTTCTTCTGCTTGTTCCTCTAAGTGAGCAATTATTCACTGACTCAGCCCTTCCATGACTGTTCTACCCACTCCTTTTACCCCCTTTCTCACCCAGTGGAGAATTTTTGCATACAGTGATGCACAGTGTCTGCCATTTCCACGAGGAGGGCAGGAGTTCATTCTGCCCATTCACAAGTTATTCTGACTCTTTGAAACACACATGTGTGTGCGCGCACAAAAACACGAGCAAACCCACTTAGAACTTGTCTCAGAAACTCCTGCTGAAAGCTGCGGGTTATCCCACACTGAGATAAGTTTCCTTTTGGTCTTTTAAAGGTCAAATCTATCCTGTTACAGAGGATCAGAAACCCTGACAAATGAGGCAGTTGCAGGAGAGTGATAAAATTTTAATTTTGGATCAATAATGATATATGAAAGTGTCTAGGTAACAATTTTAACACTTCTACGACAACATGATTTTGTAATGTCGCTGCTAATCTCGTAATGACATCGCCACCTGGTGCCTGCTGCATCATATACCAAGCTGCAGGAAACGCAGTGTTTCTATGGCAATTTCTGTAGCAAATGCTGTGGGCTTGATGTAAAATATTTGGCTTTAAAGGCTTCTTGTGAGAGGGGCAGGATGGGCACAGTTGATACCAAAACGCTGGAGCCCGGGTGTCTGATGATTCTGGAATGTGCTGGTCGCCACAGTCCTCACTGCCATTAGTCCAGGAGTATAACCCTGTAGTTTGCTGCAGTGATGGATCTGCTGGGAGACGCTGAGGTGCTGGCTGTGTCCCCTGTTAGCGCTGTGCAATACAACAGGTGCTGCAGATCAGTGTCTTGGCAATACCTTTTCATCCTCTTCATTTCAGTGTCCATGAAAGCTCCTCTTTTTGGAATGCTATTCAAGTGCAGATGAGTTCCTTTTCATTTATATGGCTTGGGTGTGGGAGAGACATTGAATCACTAATCGAGAGCCAGTTTCTGCCTCTCTTAAAGTGAGTTTGTTCTTGATCTTGATTTACGTTTTCTATACTGCACACGTAATTAAGGACACAGGAGACAGACCTGCAGGACAGTTGGTAGTAGAGCATTGTCACTCTAGATATGCTGGACAGATGACACCTACAGATCTGATTTTATTCTATAATTTTATTTCATGGTTTAGGATCACCTCCTTGTAGGTTCAGCCCAGAGAAGACTCCCTTTCCATGCTCTAACATGTTGTGAAGCCTGCATCCATACCAACTTGGCTGAAGGGGTCTGTGCTGCTGTGACAAGCACTTCTGTTCCTTCTGAGTCAAGAGAGTCCTGGAATGGCCTCTTCCTCACATCCTTTCTGCACATTGTCTTGAAGGGAATAATCTTGGACAACACTCGGACACCATCCCATGCTGTGCTGTGCTACAGAGAGTTTCACAATTGCCTCAGTGTGCAGAAGGGAATCGGAAACTTGGCCACAGCCATTTCCTAAGCTCCTTAGACTGTGCTGTGGTTTTCAAGAGCTTTTGTGTCCTAGGCCAAGAGGAGGTGCCAGCTCACCCTTTTACCCTAAAATGCATACTTCAGGCAGGAGAAATGTTCCCCTTTGTGCTGTCGCCACCAAAAGCATGGGCAGCATGAGGCCATATGTCATGAGAGGAATGAGCAGGGCAGTAGGGTGGGCTGGTTGCAATCAGCAGGGAGGGGTGGAGCAGCTAGGAAACGTGGAAGAGCAGTAAGTCTGGGAGCCCTATGACTTTTTCTAGTGGGTTTTCTTCTGCTAGAGAAGAATGAGTCAAATCAAGATATAGAAAGAGAAAGGCTGAACAGAGCAGTGGGAGCTGGAGTGGAGAGATTAAGTTGGGGCAGATGGAGATTACGTTGGGGCAGATGGATCTACTCCTGAAATCAGTGCTTGGTTCTTCACATCCTCCATTCTGCTTTCCCTCACAGAATATGGGGAAAGGGAGTAGCACTATTTACTCCCACGAGGACCTTTTCAGGATCTCTTTTGCCTGGCTGTCATACCAGGCATGGTCTGGCCATGGATGCAGGCAGACCCTACTTCCAGATGATGACTACCACATTCTTAACAATTTCTCTTCTCCTCCCATTTCCCAACATACTCCAAGTAGAGGAAGTGCACTCCTGGGTCTTCCTATGCTGGGTCCTGGAGGTGCACTCTTACCTGTGTAGGTGATCCTTCCAAATATTAAGATAAAGTGAGGAGTTGCCCTTGGACTCACCTCCAATTGTTTCTTTATGCTTTATCCTGGGTAGATGTCAGTGCTCAGCTCTTCCTCATTTCCTGCAGTCTTCATTCTCAGCACTTCACAAGCAACTCTCTCCCATCTCACAGGGCCTGTATTTGTCCTGAAGAACATGCCAGTTAGGGCGCAAAGTTAAGAATCAATGGCCCTATCTGGTCCCCAGCCTTGAATTTTTGATGTACCAAGTGCTTGCAGATTTGTCTGACTTTGGAGCTGCTACTGTTCAGGAGTTTGGCCACCAGTTTTCCAACAAATAAACCCACACACCCAGCCAAACCTGACTTTATATTCATTAGCCAAGTGAAGGGAATTAGTCGTATTGACATCAGATGAGAATTTGGCCCTAAAATATCTGTAAGACAAAGAATGGAAAACACAGAAAACTTTCATAGATATTCCATTTAATGTTTTGTAAACTTTCCTGCTATGTTGCTAGGGGGATTTTAATACATCAACGCGTTTAACATAGATCTTAGTGAGATGTTTGTAATTGGAGCCAATTCTTCCTCTACCCTGAACTTCCTTATTTCATCTCTCTCCTGTCTGTAAAAGACCCTCTTGCTGACCCACTTCCTGCCCCCATAGCAGTGCTAGGAACTGCACAAGGAATCCTTGTTTTAATGCAGTTAGACGCTGACATTGCATTTTCAGCCAGCCAGGCTTCATCTGGAGAGTAGAGTGCGTGCGTTTCCTGATGTGAGTCAGTTGTGAGGAAAGTGTTTAACCTTTTTGTCAAAGGTTAAACATATAAAAAGAGAATGTGAAGCTCTGGTATTCCTGTTGTTGCCACATTGAAGAGAGCAGCTTTCACGGCTGAGCTAAATCCTACTTTTCTGGGGGGATATTTCTTTCCGTGTACAATTCAAAGCTGCAGTTTATGGCACTCGTTAAGGAAAGTGTATGTTTGAAGAGGACTCTAAGAAAAGACCTGTTGCCATTGGGTTTTTTTGTTCTACTAGTCCTCTCTGTCTTTCTCAGTGGATTTGAAGAGGCTTGGGTAGACATTTGTATTAAGTGAGACAATTAGAATTTTTAAAAATCAAATATAAAGCACTTCAAAGAAAAATAAATAACAAGCATTCCTTAGCTTGAAGGCAATAGAATTTGTCACTACTTGTTCTTACTGACACTACAATATTTTAAGCCATCTTTCTCCACTGCTTGGCTGAGTATACTAGTTTCTTACTTGTAATTACCAAGACAGGTGACTTAGCTATGTTTCCTACAATCACATACTTCTTCCCTCTGACTAGATACTTAATGGCATATTATTGTCATGATCCAGATGACTCTGTCAAAGAGCTCGTTCCAGTTTTACTCTGTGTGTTGGCTCCTTCTGTCCTTTGTGAAGCATAGGAACACAAACCTATTTCTGTTTAGAGATAATTCCACAGGTGCTGGTTGTTCTGCACCAACTGCACCACTGATAATTTGCCGATTATCTTTATGGTTTGGTCTGAAATACCTCACTGTAATCAACTGACTATGATTATCCAATGAGTCTGCAAGAAAGCCACGAACAGTCTACAGTAACCACTAACTGCAGGTTTGCCTTTGAATCTCTGTTGCTCGAGGCCTCCATTCTAGCAGATAATTTGATTGTTCTTCCCTGCTCTGGTTGCTCCTGCAGCTCTCTAGGATTATGTCAAAAGCTCCACACAACAGTTTTTCTGGGCTGGAAAAATATAGTCTTGAAAGGGAAAAGAGTATAAACAAAAGATAAAGGATAAAGAAAAATTAGAAACGTCATTCCCAAGGGAGTGTTCTCGACAATCTGTTAACTTTGCATTGGTGGATTCATAACTACTTCCAAAAAAGTGTCACAAACTCTTAGCAGAGCAGCTTGAATCTCTGCTGCTGAATTGAAGGAAATTTGTTCTAAAGAAAATACATCACATGAAGTTAACTTACAATACAGGATCAGCCAAAAACAACACCACGGAACAGGAATTCCTTCATTTTAACAATGCCATAATCTCATTGCAGGTTCAGCATTAGAAACTGCACATATAATACCTTGCCTTACAGTTGAAATTTGGCGGTGGTGACTTTAAAAAAAAAATTCCTAAAAACAATTCAAACTGCAGCCTGGATGCATTTGTTTGATTGAGAGAATTTATGAGTTAACCATTTACTAAATCCAATCGGCGTAGTGTTGAGATTCTTATGTTTTATTCCAGGGTTATATGTAAGGTGTTATTCAAAATACATTGTAAAATAGTTCAAAGCTGACACTGTGAGTGCTGGCTGAACTGTGGAGGAGGGCTGATTTTCCCTTGCTCTGTTATGTGCTTCATCGCTGTAGTTCTGTCTCATTCTGCAAGGCAAACTCGATCTGACTGTGCTTTCCCTAATTACATTGCTTTCATTGAAAGGACAAAAGTAGCCACTGTGAATCACGCTGTCAAACACCCAGGCACCACCTTCCACAGTTTTTCATTTACATTACAATTAAGTGCTTTTTGGTTCCAAAACCTAATTCCTTGCAAAGTTAGGGTAAAAGAGCTCTGTGCAAGGACTTCCTGGGCTCTGGAATTGGTGATGGTACAACATTAGGGCAGACATAGCACAGTGCAATTGTATGGTCACCGCCACAGCTCCTGGCCTGCAGTCGTAGCTGTGACCTCTACGTTCCTGTATGGAAGGATTTTGAGAAACAGACCTGATTGCAGATCAGTAGGACAAACACAGACATGTCTCCTTGTGCACACAACCAGCTCTTGCTGTTTGCCTGCTACAGAAGGAAGCTCTGCACCAGTATATGCACTTTCTGCACACTGCTTATTTGGACCTTCTGCACCTCCCTGTCTCTGAGGCTCCAACAGAATCGCAGAATGGTTTGGGTTGGAAGGGACCTTAAAGATAATCCAGTTCCAGCTCCCCTGCAATGGGCAGGGATACCTCCCACTAGACCAGGTTGCTCAGAGCTCCACCCAACCTGACCTTGAACACTTCCAGGGCTGGGTCACATATACCAGTAATCCAGGCATATACCTGGACTGGGATTTGTTCCATCTAACTGAATGTCTGAGTTCGGAGGGTAGTAACACTGGGCACTGTATGTTAATGGTTCAAGATGTCGTGAAGATTTACAACATGGATTCTGTGATATTAGCAGGTATTTTGGGCAAGGGAGCAATGAGGAGCAGAACAAGGCTATTTGTCTGAGCAGGGATCTTTTCTCCCTTTCTTCCTCCTTACTCAGATCTTCTCCTTCTGCCTAAGGAGATTCTGAGACACTGGACAAAAAACCACACCAAAACCCAAACAAGACAACTAAGAGGGGTTCCAAAGGCATTTTTCTTCTGTAAATCTCAGATTTGTAGAAACAAGGTTCAGGCATTTTGAAGATAGAAAGTTGCTAGAATGACAGAAAGTTGGGGTTTGTATTCGAGAAGGGAGAAAAAGGATGGCAAACCCCATACCATTATTTCCTGTAGGACAAGAAGCTTCACAGGGAGAGAAGTCTGTGTGAAACAAAGTGATTACTTCTGTTGCTGTCACTCTGAACAGTACAGGCAGTATCAGAGCCTTCACCTTCATTCAGCTTAAATAATAATTTAGCCTTTTTGTTCATAGCATCTGTACATCCTCCTGTGTTTAGCCACAGACTACTAAAACCCTGTGCATATTGGTCAGTGATACAGAAGCTTTTCCTTACAGACAGTTTCCAATCCATTTCTGATAGAAAGATGAATTGGAATTGGATTTCCAAGGAGAGAACCTAGGCTCGTTTCCCAATTCTGCTCTATACATCTTGCAGTCTTGGGCAAATCTTAGCTCTGTCTGTTCTGAGCTATTTGGGGCAGGCACTTTCTCATTTGCTATCCATCCTTGCAGTGCTTAGCACAAAAGGGGACTCCAACCACTCATGAGTAACCAGTAACAGATGGTTGTAAGCTGTCAGTGTGACTCGGTATTCCCACTCTGATAGTTTTTGTAGCAATTTTCATCTCTTAGAAAATCTTGCCAATGGGCCAAAACAGGAGATATGTAGAAGAAGAATTAAATGCAGGGGTCCATTTTTAAAATATCTCTTTTCCAGCTCCAAAATACAGAAAACACTTTCCATGTAGGAACTGAGACACATTGGACATACTGGCAAAGTCTTGCTAAAGTCAAATGTCAGTGCTGTGCTTAGTTAAATCCATGGTGAGCTTGTCATTTTGACTTCCAGAAATGGAGTAAGGAACTCTTTTGGGACAGATATTTCCTTAATATCTTGCTTGCATTCACCCAGATGAGCTTTTCCCAATTAGGAGTTTCCCCATTTGGCCGTACTTCTGCATTGTCACAGGCAGAGATGACATAATGAACTACTCTTACGCATATTCTTGAGCTCTTCTGAGTAAAAATAGTGACCCTCAGCTTTAATCTTCAGAACTTTGCTTCTCGGTGCAGCTATTCTGATGGCAAGGGTGAGCAGATCTGCCTAAAGCAGGAAACAGATGTATCCTCTTATTCTTAACATAAATTTTGGGGGTTTATTTTTTGGTTAGCTGCAGTCCTAATCTCACTTCTGATCGAGTGCAGAGGAAAAGAGTAATTAGTGCAGTATTAGTGTTATTATTATTTCCTGACATTAACTCTCTTGCTACTTGTCCATCCTTTTCTCAGGCACAGCAAAATGGTGTGTGGCTTTAACAGCCAAAGAGGTTTTTTTATTGCTGGTGCCTCTCTGTGCTCTGAAGTTCACTGCATTTGCTCTATGGAGCTATGTGGGTGGCAAATGCCTTAGAACAGTATAGCTCAAGCAGGAAGCAGAATATGTTTTATTAGTGTAGTTTTTGTAGTTGAAGAAGTGTTTTCCAAATGCACTTTTTTTAATTTGCAAAGCAGATACAAATATCGTTGATAACAACTATATTATTGTATTGTGACATATAATAACTAATATCTATTAATATGACTATTTGATTTTAAAATTAATAAGTCAATTTTTCACATGCCTCCAAATTCTATAAATTGCAGTTTGGCTTAAGCCATCATGGAGATGCCCAGGCACAAAAAGAGAGGAGTTGATTTACCAAACATCACAGCCAGGATACTGGTCCCTCATCTTCTGAAGGTGAGACCTACAACCAAGCGCAGGAGTTTCTTCCTCCCCTTTGCCTCTCACGAGCATGAGCTCCCCAGCATTGCTGACACCTCTTTAGGTACCCTATTGCAAGAAGCATAATCTTTTTGTCATTTGTTGTACAGCAGGCTGTACAAGCACATCCTTCCCTCCTAACATCTGGTCTGGACAGATACTCCAGGGAACATGAGGAGATGCAGAGTGGGGTTTTTTTCCCTCTCCCTCTTTCATTTTTTCAGTTATTACATAATAGCTGATTTTTTGGCAGCTGTAGTTATCCCTGGTGAAAAGTTTTAGTTCCCTAAGCAGTAATGATAATTCTTTGGACCATATTGCAAACATTTATGTATTGTTTTTATGCAAACCTGCTGTATGTATACGTTTTTAGTTACTGTGGTCCTTGTTCTCAGTATATCACAACTTTACAGTGTAAGATAGTTACAACAAAGATATTCCTCCTGTATATTTAATTTTCTTAGGAACCAGAAATATATTTTGAAGGCAGAATTTTCTAAGAAAAGACAGGCTTTTATTTAAAGCATCTCTGTATTCAAGCAGAGATAATCATTCAAGAGGCAATTTAGTCCATTTCTGTAAAACTCTTCAGATCTTTCTTCATCATATTAAATTGGCTTTCATTGTGATTAGCTGCTTTTAATTTATTTTGACACTTGATTTAAACCTACAGTTACAGGTTAGAATCATTATGGCCACTGAGGCATATTCAGTTCTGAGGCAAATTGGTGAAAATCAAGGAAACAGAGCAATCGTATGTGCTTGCAACATTTCTGGATGTTTACTTTCCAGCATCGGAACCAAACACAAGTAACTGCTCTACAAACAGATTGGGAGCTCCAGCCTGCATGTGACAAAGTGGGAAGTGCACAGCCCTACAGCTGTCTGTGCACAGTGCAGCAACAGCCTTCCCTGGGAGGCACTGGGACTACCAGCATATTTCTTTCTTAGGGTAAATGGATTTCCTCTCTCTCAGGCATCTGCATGAGCAGTGGTGAAACATGAGTGGTAGCTGAAAAATAGCTACATGCTACTGGATCCCTGTCATTTCTTAGACTGTTGAACAGGAAGGGAAACCATTATCTTCCACAGTGGCATGCATTTTGTTATGTTCATTGCTCAGAGAACTATTGCAACTCCTAGTTAATCCTTTCAATCTCTTCTGTCCCCATGAAGACTTTGGATGGAAGAGAATAATGACACAATATCATAGAGTCATCAGGGTTGGAAAAGACCTCTATTCTCATGAAGTTCAACCCTTAACCTAGCACCACCATATTCATCACTAAATCATGTCCCCATGTGCCACATCCACATGTTTTTTTGAATACTTCCAGGAACGGTGACTCAACCACTTCCCTGGGCAGCCTATTCCGGTGCTTGATAACTCCTTCTGTGAAGAAATTTTTCCTCATATCCAGTGTAAACCTCCCCTGGCACAACTTGAGGCCATTTCCTCTCATTTTGTCATTTGTTACCCGGGAGAAGAAACTGCCCTCTACCTGGCTACAGCCTCCTTTCAGGTAGTTGTGGAGAATGATAAGTTCTCCCCCAAGCCTCCTTTTCTCCAGGCTAAGCAATCCACCTCCCTCAACTGCTTTTCATATGACTTGTGCTCCAGACCCTTCAGCAGCTCCATTGCCCTCCTCTGGACTCACTCCAGCACCTCAATGTCTTTCTTGAAATGAAGGGCGTGAAACCGGACACGGGACTCAAGGTGTGACCTCACCAGTGCCAAGTACAGGGGGGCAATCACTGCCCTGGTCCTGCTGGCCACACAGTTTGTGATCCAAGCCAGGATGCCACTGGCTTTCTTGGCTACCTGGGCACACTACTGGCTCATGTTCAGCCACTGTCGGCCAACACCCTCCGGTCCTCTCCCACCACACAGCTTTCCAGTCACTCTTCCGCCTGTAGCGCTGGGTATGGTTGTTTTGACCCATATGATACAAGTTCCTATATTTTCTAGCACTGGTCAGAGGGTTGTTCTATGCAGTATCCCCATTTTATTTCCTCTTCTTCCTTGTTTTCAGTGGAAATATTGAATGTGGCAAACAATGCTGATTTCAAACTGAAACTCTTAAAGGAAGCTCCTATGCAAATCACTGTGTTTAAAACCAAATCTAAAATAGTTCTCAAGAGAAACTGTTCAATTAATCCAAGTATTTTAGTTTAGATTACTAAACCAAATTTGTCTAAACTGATTCAGGGGACCCATCCAGAGGACCTGCCCGTTTTTGCAGCCATAGTTTTGTAGAGGTACTATCTTTTAGACAAGATGTTTCCCAGAGAGACAAAGTTTTGGGGATCAAAATGTGCTGTTTTGTTTTCTATAAGCTTGTAACACTCAGAGCGTGCTCAGTATTTTGGGGGTGTGATAACATGGTGCAGATTGGAAAGACCTCATGTTACATTGTCTTTGGTGATTGAAAGTAAAAATTCTTGAAATGGGTGGAGAAAGAATTGTTACTGTTCCCTGCCACCCTGAAATGATAAATGCTTGGAAACCTCCCAGAATGATATTGAAGTGCCTAAAAAATAACTATTTATTCTGCACACAAATCTTTTAGATCTGTCAGCAGCTGAATTTGAGTATTCCTGTGTTGGTTTCTATTATTTGACTGGGTATCTGCAGACAGATGGCCTCTTACAGTGTTAATAAAAACAACTTATGTAGAATGATTGGGCTGTATAGTAATTGGGGAAATACTGAGGAATAGGAAAGAGGATAGCCTGCCAAAACCTAGTGTCTGTTTATACACATTTAATTCCTTCTTATAGCAAATTAAGCTTTTCTTCTTCAGGCATGTTCAGTTACTCTGATCAAGTAAGGCTAGAGTTTGAGATACTGAGAAATTGAGGTTTATAGGTCAAACTTGTCTTCCTGGGATGTTTCACTGGTATAACAAAGAAAAGTGTATTTTTGATTTTGATTTTAATAGCCAAAACCTCTGTACTCTTGAACCTGTGTCAGCAAATCTCTAAAATACTATGAACTCTGAGTGATGCAAGAAACGCTGGGAAGGGACTAAGGTGTGAATAGAGCTAACCAAAAGCAACTGAATTTCTGTTCCCAGCAAATCTTTTCACTGTGTATTGTTCCCCTAGTCTCCTTTTTGCTTTGTACTGTAGTATCCATAGAACTTCTGTTTGTTTAAAATCTTAATCACAACTGTCACCCACTTTTGTGTGGTAAAAATGTAAATAAGGAAACTTTAACAAAGAATTAAATCAGTTAAAACTGTAACTTGGTTACAAAATCAGCACAAATATTTGGTGAACTTTACCAAGATGCAATGTTTTATATGTGAAAAAGACACCTCTGCTTTTTCAATGATGCCATCAGTAGTTTCTCCTCTTCTTCCTTCTCTTTGCTCAAAAGAAAAACAAGACCAGCTTTCTCTGCTTTAGGTTTTTAGGCAGCTCTTGAATGAAGATGCCAAATGTAGCCTATAAGCATGAAGCATTTTGAAACACACTCAATAGACAAGGTAGCTGGAGCGGGGAAAAATAGAGAAATCTCCCCAAACCTACTGTTGCAAAGACTTCTATTAGCTAGACCTGTGGGGGAACTGAAAGTCAGATTCTTCCTTCCTGATCGCAGAGATTTGCACTGTGGCTGTCTACACCTGAGCTGATTATCAACACATCCTTAAAAAACAGTGCAGAGAAAGAGGCGCTTTTAGGATGGTGTCTGCCCAGCTTGTGCCAGGTGAGCTGCACTGTGCCAACCAATTGGCCTTTTATCTCTGGGGACGGCTGAAGGAGCCTGAAGTGACTATTCAGACGTAGTTGCCCCCATTACAGGTACCTGGTTTTGGTCATTTGCATCCCACTCCAGCTGCCTGCTGGTTGGTGGTGGTTCTGAATGCCATAGCATATTGATGCTCGTGCTGGAGCAGACTGGTCTTTCATTTCTTGGCTGTTAATGCTGAGACAGAATGCATCCTGTGATGAAAGGAAAGCATGCATAATGCAGCTCAAATTAGCAAAACTGTTTGCTGATCTGGCAGGAGATTTAATTTAGCACATGGAACTTTATGCTGCAAAGATTAAATATTCTTATTCAGATAAGAATGAAAGCCTTCGGACTGGCTTATCACCTGGAACATGTGTAGGGCTTCCAGCAACCAGACCATAAAAGCACTGATATAGAATCACAGAATCATAGAATCAACTGGGTTGGAAAAGACCTCTGAGATCATCAAGTCCAACCCTTGGTCCAACACCACTGTGATTTCTATATCATGGCACTCAGTGCCACATCCAGTCTCATCTTAAAAACCTCCAGGGACAGTGAACCCACTACCTCTCTGGGCAGGCCATTCCAATGCCTGATTACTCTCTCTGTAAAGAATTTCTTTCTAATATCCAACCTAAACCTCCCCTGGCAGAGTTTAAGCCCATGCCCTCTTGTCCTGTTGCTGGTTGCCTGGGAGAAGAGACCAACCCCCACTTGGCTACAACCTCCTTTCAGGTAGCTGTAGGGAATGATGAGGTTACCCCTGAGCCCCCTCTCCTCCAGACTGCATAACCTCATCTAGTTTATCATGTTACTGATACTGGTTAAGCTCAACAGTGTCAAATGGGTGTGGTACAGACAAGGGATTATGAGATCAGGGCAGGCTCAGAAGTTCCTTATTTTTGCTTTTTAGTTTCTGTTTCCCTAAAATTCTCCAGGCTTTCATCAAATGATTCTGGTATTTATAAGTCTGAATTAACTCTTGAGGAAAGAAACACCTGTTATTTTGATTCTTGGTAAATTGTGTTCCTTGCCACAAAAAGTATCAATGTCCGCGTGTAACCACACAGATATGCTACAGGTTACTTTATTTTTACATCCTAGAACCCTGAGCTGCAGATTGGATGCTGCAGAAAACCTGCTGGAAAGACCCTGAGAAACCATTACTACACGCTTAGCATGCTGTTACTGTCTGCTTTTATTCCCTGGGGTGCTGCTCTTGGCCATTGTCATTTATAGGATATCAGGCTAACAGGAGATTTAGGTATCATCTCTCAGGCCTCACTTCCTGTGGAACACAAGCACCTGCCATGGTAGCAGAGCTGTCACTTATTCTCCTGGTTGGGTTCTAGTGTGGCCAGTTCTACCAGACTTCTCAAATCCAAAGCAACACAGCCCTGAGGTGGCACACCATGGTGCCTGGGATGGCAAGGCTGGCTGGCTTCATGCTTAAGTGCAGGGAGCCAACTGGTGGACAGTTTACTCACTCGAGGCCAACATTAGCAATGCTTGCAGGACTGAGGAGCAGCAGAGTCGCCCCTTGGGCAGAAACAGAGCTCCCACTCACAGAGGTCCTCTCGGGATCCTGTGACAATCTCAGAGGCTCAAAATCCTCTTCCTGCCTCTACCAAAGTGTGCTTATTGCAGTAAGGATCTGCATAATGTTCCTTCAGTAAAAGCTCATAGAGGAAGATAATACAGAATTTTCTTAACAGCCTGTTAATCAGAGACTATTAGTAACAATTTTAAGAATATTAAGAATAGCCATGTGATTTCTAATTTTCATAAGAACTCAAACCATTTTTAGGGTGCTTTATGAAGTCAGTCTGACATTATTTTCCTGGTGGAACATCAGAGGAGCTTTTGTAGGCAACATACAGAAAGTTGAGTGCTCTGCATTATAGTTTAGAAGATCAATAGATCCCTGTGTTCAGGGATCCTGATGTTAAAGGAAGAAAATTCTTGTTTATGTGCTGCCTTGTCTTATTAGCCCTGCTCGTTACTAATAAAAGTTCTTTCAGAGTGCTCTGAGTGATCAGTCTTAAACAACTTTCCATAACCAGCAAAGCATTAGATAGAAGAAAAACAGAGAAGAAAAAAAGCCTCCTGAAGTCTGCCTTTCTACAGGCAATGTGTCTTTGGGTATGAATTTCAAAACGGGTAGAGAACATATTTCTGCTTGGCATGGAAATAAATACTAAGTGAAATACTAAGTGAAAATAATAAAAAGAAAAGCATCAGGAAATATTCTTAGCTTATCAGTTCTATGGGTGTACTAGCAACTTAGATGGGAATAGTTTTCATGATGAAAAGTTAACTGTGCATGTTTCTAAACTGTTATTGCAAAATAAGAGGAAGGGGGAAGTTTAATAACTACTGTTTTGGGTTGGGCTCTTTTCTGTTCTTTTACATGTCTTTTAACAGCTGCAGGCAGGGGAGCATAGAGTGGACATGTTTCTGTTCTCAAATGGAAAAAAATAACCTTCAGAAATTTTCATTGGACAATATTCAAAAACTAAGAGCATTTAAATTTCTCCCCAGGCAAGAAGCCATTTTATGAAAAGACAAATTGCAGGAACCACCCAAACAGACCCAAATTTTCAAGATTTTTTTTTTTTTTTTGAGGTTTGTTTTAACCTAGTCCTGATTTCCACACCCAACCTATTGGTGTAGTTACAAAGTGCTGCATGAAAACTTTTGGATAATGAGAAAAATCTGTTAGTAAAATAATATTTTAGAAGAAGGTGAGCATATCCCAAATGTGAATGTCTAAAGCTACGTTAATAAATATTTAGGTTTTGGCCTCCTCCTATGGAGGAATATATTGCTTTTGCATAAGTTCTGGACATGTGCAAGTCCCACTGAAGATGAGAACAGGTGCTAAATTGAAAGTCAAATTACTATTCTAGAAACTTATATATGGATTCTGAGGTACAAGTTTTCTTTCTAGAATGTGCAAATCAATGCTAGCTAAGCTCCTAATGCACTTAGGCCTCCTAAAAATCTTTCCTCATGGACTCACTTTTAATATGCAAATTCAAACTCTACCTTGGTCAGGAGTCCACATTGCTGCTGTCTCCCCATCAGAGCTGATGTGCACTGGTGGGAAACGTTTAGCAAAAATCTGGTATAGAAAAATATGTAGCCAGAGAGGTTCATTCTTGCATTTTTGGGAAGCACTTCAAGACAGCAGTGTAGTAGAGTGTTTAGTTTGTGTTATACTCCAAGTCCTGATGCAGCCCCATTTACCTTCAATGAACTGCTTAAATGTCGCAAGTTGCAAAGCTGAGAGAACTCTGCCAGATCAGGGAATGACAGTCAAACACTGGCCAACCGGAGCTTTTTTCCTACACAGTGGGACCCCCTGCTTCAGCTTTGATTCTTTCTTTACCATCCTGTGTCATATCACCTCTTCAATTCCCAGAGCCTGCCTAGAAAGCATCAGATCTCTGTAGACTGAATTAGCTGTTTGTTTGCCTTGTGGGCAGATGTGAAGGACTGTGTAATGGAACAGTGCTGATATTTCCATGGTTCTCCTGGGAAGCTCCCTTTGCATTTTTTTGTGCAATATAAGGGTCTTAATTTTTATGGAGGTTACTTATGGACACTGGATTTTTTGCTAATTCTTGCTAATTTCAGCTGTCTGGGGCTGACGCCAACTCTCTGCCTTGGCTGACCTCTTGTGAAGAGGAAGCAAGATGATCCTTTGGGGTTTTTTTTCACAACTAGTCTCCTGAGGAGAAATTCACATTTCAATCTGCAATGCCCTGCAGTGCAATTCCCTCCTGATGCCCTCTTCCATCCTGACTTTACTGTAAATTACAAGGACTTCATTTAGCTGGAAGTCTCCCTTGGCATCTACCTGTACATGTAGCAGGTAGCAGTAATCTCACACAGCTCCCTCCAGAGCTGAGTTTGGCTGTGGAGGCTTTGAATGGGCTGAAGAACTGCAGAGGATGGGCACAGTTGTAAAAATTGCTGAAAGCAAGGAAGTCAGATGTGCAAGAGAGACCAACAGCAGCATCACAGTGTCAGCACTAGTGAGTCATCTCACTGTGTGAACCAAGCACAATAGTGACACTGCCCAGCAGTGATCCAGAAGACTAGGCCACTG
Organism: Acropternis orthonyx; assembly: GCA_035583155.1. Lineage (NCBI taxonomy): Eukaryota > Metazoa > Chordata > Aves > Passeriformes > Rhinocryptidae > Acropternis > Acropternis orthonyx. The sequence continues at coordinate 14,927,931 of JAWWEU010000158.1, forward strand.
CCTTCCTTGCAAATAAGTAGTTTATTTTCAATCCTCTGTAAGATACAGGTCTTTTTTTCTGCAAGCTAATGAAAGCACTCTCTGTTTACTGAGTTCAGTTACATTTAAGCAACTTGTGTGTATTATATCACAGCCGAGCCCCTTGGTATTTAGGCAATGGGGAAAAAAATCAGATGAGTAAACTCATGTTTTATGACTCAGCAGACACAGTTCGAGTTTCTGGCTCTCACACGGTCTCTTTCTGCAACCTTGGGCAAGCTACTTAACCGCTTACTGTGCCATTTCTTAAAAACTCCCCTTACTTGTGTCTCCTATCCATCATCTCTTTATGGCAAATGTCATCCTACATATTCGTATAGCGCTTAACAGCAACAAAACTTTGCTCCTGGGACTCCCTAGGCATCACTGGAACTAAGAGTAATATCTGAGTAATCAAACCATGCCATTTCCTTATTTCCACCTACAGTTCATTCACATGTCCTCTGGATGTCTTTCAAAAACTGCCAAACTAGAAACTGAAGCACTAGTAAGAAGGTATCTCCTGTCGTGGAGTTTGGCTACAGGTTCCAGAAACGGAACTTTCAATGCTGAAAGACAGCACAGATGCCGTGCCGGCAGGGAACGAGGATGCAGGGGGAGAATTGGAGTCGTGAGCTGCCCGGCAGTTTCTGCAAAGTGTGAAGCTCTATATACTCACTGTAACATTCTCTGTCTCATTTTCTTCCTGCCAGAGTATTGTGGCAGAATCCAGAAAACAAACTTTCCTGCCTCCCCATGTGTGTCATGCTTAATGTTACTAGGAGATACTTTTCACAGGGGTCTGCCTCCTGTAAGACATGCCGAGGCGCAGGACAAGCAAAGGGAAGCTGAAATACTTCCTGAAGAGTTGCCTGTAGAGATGTTACAGTGTCTGAGATACCAGGAGGTACCTCTACACTGTATCACCAGTAAGCACACTGCCATGTAACTAAAAAGTAGCTCTGAAGTCCGGGACAATCACAGTAGCCAAGAAGATATAAATGCTGAAGAAGGGGCTAAATGAGAGCAGACATGCACATATCCACCAGCCTTCCTTCTCAGTCAGTTTCAGGTGGGCACAGTTTTGCCTCTCGTAGGCAACTGGGTGGGACTGGTTTCTTTTGGCAGTACCCAAGGGCCTCGTAAGTGTTTGTGTGGCAGTAGCTCCCTGTTTGCTCTGCTCTCAGGAGCAGCATTTCTGTATTAAGACCCAGTGGATTCTTCAGCAGTGCAACATCTCCTGCAGCGTGAGGGAGCTCTCAGAATCTCCCTACAGCAATCTGCTAAGGTGTGTGGGATAATTCTGCTTATGGGGAAGCCCAGGGTTTTGTAAAGGAGACAAGAGGCTAGCACAGTCCTTCTAGAGTCCTGCTCTAGCTGGAGAGAGATTTCTGTGGTCTGTTATGAAGTGCTGGATGTTTACATTTCTCTTTTCCTGTCGGAAGAAATACATCTGGCAAACAGCCAGGAAGCTATTTCTGGAAAACTACTTTCCTGGTAATTAAAAGCACCTGGGCAGGCTTTCCTTGTCCAAACAGCCCTGTCTAGCCAAGCCAGGCATTTAGGGTCAGAGTTTTGGGCACTGAACAACTTTAACAGGAACACAGGAATTCAAGGAGTTCCATCCTTACTTTATGCATCTTGAATATCGTTTTGCAATCCAAGATAAAGATGACAAAGGACTGAAAGACTGTGACCTCTAAAGTGTCAAAAGCTCCTCATACCTCAGACTTTCATTCTAGCTCTGCCAGGTGCTCAGAGATGTGGTCTTTGCCCTCTTTGCCCCACCTCTCTCACCTTCTTGGTTATGATCCTTTAGGGGGCTTTTGGATCATGTTTCCAGGATCCAATCATATTTCACTTTAAATAAAAGTTTGGAGTCTTTCCTGCTTTTGATGCAAATGAAGGTCCTCCTGGAAGAAAAACAACAATGTCATGAGATTGGCAGTTGTACTGTTAAAGGTGGTGCTGCTGTAGTCAAAGTGAAAGGAAGGAATGTGGCCCACATTTGTGGATAAACAAATTATAGAAGTAATAGGACCTGTAGTGCAGTCTTCTGTGTGCAGAAAAGGAGAGAAAAGGGCTGCAGTGTCCAGAAAAGGAGGGCCGAGGAACAAGGGGAGAGAAAGTACGGAGTCTGCTTGGCAACGGCCCTCTAGGAAGGAATTAGCACCACCACTGACTGCTAAATAAATTTCCACTCCTTCTGTTTTTCTGCCAGAGCTATTGCTTTTCTTCTGCCTACGCATGTCTTAACCTCTGCCTCAGCCCCTACAGTGCCCCAAGGTCCAGTGAGGTAAGCAAGGTGAGTTCACACACCAGAAAAGTAAGTTCAGGCAAGAAAGGGAAGAATTACTGCCTCAAATCTTAAATCCTCCAAAGAAAAATCTAAATTACTTCTCTTAACTATAAGGCTTGTTTTGGAAATCAAAACTTTTAATGAGCATTAATCAGCATTAATCTTCCTGTGTCTCAAGACCTGAACAAGCCAAAGCCTGAGGACCTCTTGAGAAGGACAGCAGCAAATAGAAGTTGTGATACTTAATCAGATTCTCTTGGTTACATAGATCAACACATTCATGGTTTTAACTTTAATTTTGAATCTTCTATCTTTAGACAAATAATTGCTCCATACTGGAGATACATCCTTCCTGTAGAATCAGAACAGGCTCATTGACTAGGTAAGATTGATGCTTCAACCAGACATTTAAACTAGAGATCATATTTATCTCACCAAACCATACATAAATAGTAAAAGCAAGATCAGGTTCTGGTGCAGAAAGAATAAGCTTTCTAAAAGAGAAACTTAATCAGTTTTACTCCCTAGATTAATTAAGTATGCTGGATATAGGAAATGAATTAATTGTGCAAATGCTCCATTATGATTCTCTCTGATAATCACTAAGAAGCATAAGCACATACTCCATTATCTCCTGCTTTCCTGAGCTTCAGGGATTAGAAATCTTTCAAAAGGACATACTGCTTTGAAACTACAAGACACCTACTTGTCTGAGACCCAGCCTAAGCTGGTCAAATCATTGTGGTAGATGGGCATGGTAAGTACTCTCATAACAATGATTTTTTTTCTCTGTATCTGTCATTAAGTGTCACCCTTAGAGTGCATTAGCACAAAGAAGCCAGTGACTGGGAGTGAAGGGCTTAGTCCTAGCAGAAAGCCTCAGCACTGTCTGCTTTGTGGAAGATGACAGCATAGTCTGACAGAAAAACCATGCAATGTGTTTATGGCCTCTCCTGCAATGCTTGCAGCCACAGACTGAGTCCTACCTCTACTCAGGCTGATGGTACAGCAGCAGCAATGTTCCTTCAACGAGGAAAAAAGCCTAGTTGCAATGTTTTCTTGCTTTTGACCTCCTGATTTCATGTTCTAGACAGTTTGTTTTATTCCTCATCACCTGCTTTAAGTCTATTTCCTTGCTTTGCTGTCACCTGGAGGTATGAGTTTTGTGGAGAAACAAGGCAGTAATTTTCTGCCATGCCCTTGATATCTGTTTCCCCTCTCACCCTAGTCTCTTCCTGTTTCCATTCTTCCTGGTCACTGTTATTTCGTGCCAAAAAATGAATGTTTTTACAGCGACACAGTTAATTTGAGCAACTGTGCTGCTGTAGAACCACATATAATATACACTTGAAAGGAGTTATCTGGTTAATCTGCCCTCTAACAACAGAGGGGACAGGCACAGCTCCTCAGCCAGGACTTATGAGGACTAAAAGAGAGCAAAGCCACATCACCTCTGGCAGAGAACATGGTCTGAAGAGCTATTGCCCTTCACTAGCGCACTTTGGAGTTACTCTGCCCTGCAGCAATGAGTATGGAGGACAAGTATAGAAAGGAATGATTGCTTGTTTTCATATCCTGTAAAGCTGCTGGAACAGTGTGTGTCTGTATAGGTGAACCTTCAGAAGTTCAGGATCTTTCAGAGAATGGAAGTTTTCCATTTTAAGAGAACAGATTCTTCACCTAACCTTTTAAGCTGTCAGCTATAAAATTAGCTTGGACAATTGCTGGTGAGTGCCTATTGAAGCAGGTTGAATCTAATTGCTCAGTTTTTAAAATGATCTATACCTTCCAGAGGAATTATTATTAGTTGTGGATGTGGCTTCCTTACCTTTTGGACTTCTGTTTCCTTGGGGAGCAGAAGTACTGTTCAAAACAGCCTGTTTAATTGAGAAATTGCACATGGAAGCATTCCACATGGAAACTATTAATCCTAAAAGCAATCTGCTAGTGTATCATTGTTGTTCTTGTGCAAGAAGGACATGGGGGAACAGAAATAGCAATACTTCATTATTTGATGTGTAGCTTATTATTTCATTTCATTTACTAGAGTTTAGTGAGGATTAGTTTAAGAGCTTTCCCCAGTAGCATCACAAAGCTGTACAACAGCACTGACTGTTCAAGTAGCAGACAGAAGGGAGATAGTTTTAAAAATAGATATTTCAAAAACTGTTACTACTATCCCAGAACCTGGGATTTGTAAAAAGGATGTAAGCAAGCTAGGCACTTGGCTCTCATTGAGAGTTCAAAGGGCAGCATAGGAATTTGGCCAGCTAAGCCCCAGCCTATCTTAAAGGATATTTAGGGCTGTGGTGCCACAGTAAGTAGTAGGCTGTGCCAAAACATAATTTCCAGTCAGACAAGACAAGTAAATGAACAAAGATCAGAGCATATCACCAGGCATTAGTTGCAAGTGCAGGGTTGCAAATTCAGAGCCAGGGAGTTCAGCCATGCTAGCTGGGATGTGAATTGATAATTTTTTTCTGTCAGCTTTTATTTTATTCCCAGGCAGATGTCTTCCTAGCCTTCTTGCCATCTTGCTGTTTAAGCTCAGCTGCCATATGTGACTGCCAAGATGCTTGAAACCTTCCCAATTCAACCACAGTGGTTTGAGCACAATAAATAAGGACACAATATCCACCAAGAGCAGTCTTAGGATATCTTGCTGATCTAGGTCTCTCAGTGCTGGATATGAACACTCTAGGGATTCAGTCTCGCCTCTTCCTTTCTGCTTTCTTACTTCCTGACAGTTTGGGTTGTTTCCCTCCCCCCCCCCCCCCCCCCCCCATACCCTTGTAAAAAACAAGAGGTGTGTGCCTTAAAGCAGGTATTTGTGGAGGAAAATACTGGGTTTATGTAAAACAGGACAGTTGTATTCCAGACAGTAGTTTTATTGCTCAAACAACTGTTTCTCTCACTTTAATACAGTATTGCCAAATGTAGATTGCTATGGATACAGTTCATGCTTCAGTACCGTGTGTGAAATGAGCACAAGGAGATGTGCTTATATAACTTTTAGGGGCAATCTCTGCAATGGACCAAAAGTTAAGTGACCCTATAGATGCTAATTACTCTCTTGGGATATCCAAAAATGGTCCTTTCCTGATGCAGTTGATATGCATCATACTTGAAAGACACCTGCAATTTTGCATCATTTCTCCACATTATTATTTACATTTTTGGGGGGGAGGGGGGTGTGTGTAATCAAAGCACATTATAAAAGCCTAGCACTCAAACTGCACCCACCCGCCCCAATTTGTAATGTCAGAAAAAAGGGGAAAGGAGGCTCACTCATTTTGTCGAGAATTCCAACACAATTTTTAACCTGTTAGTTTCTTCCATCTTTAAGGGGTATCTGTCACTTTGGGATTTCAGCAGTCATCTGTGACTGCGGAATGACAATCCTTTGATTTGGAAATCTTGGTGCTGTTGAAGTGTCTGTATTTTTGCAAGTGCTGTTACACCCATGGCTTTTCTGATAAGTTTCTTAAGGTTTCGGTCCTTAAAGGTGGCAGGATGTGTTGTAGGGGATCATGGCAGATGGAACTTTTGGACAGCATAAAGTATCCCACCACTCTGTTTTCTAATGCTCTTGGCAGAGGTCTCCAGTTATATCCACACCTGCTAGTTTACATGAGACAGGTGATTTCACCCATTCACGAGAGCAGACTTAGCTCTTGTAATGTTTTGTAGTACCAGTTTTAGAAATTAGCTTGGTGTTATTTAATTTGAACTATATGGTGTCATTTATGGGACATAAATAGTAATTGAAAGTGATTCAACTGATATGTTGAGAAACATTTATGCATTTCTTTAGTGAGCTTGGAGACAAGAACAAAAAAATTGGCAGGTGGAGAAGGGGAAAGCTGTACAGGCTGCCAGCTTTTGGTATTTCCCAGAATCCCGCCAGCCACTGCTTCCTGGCTCTAAATGCCACCTCAGAGGTCTCTCTTCTGGGTGGGGCAGCTCAGCTCTGGCTGTGCCCTTTGGTAACACTACAGGGACTGCCTACACTGGGCATGGCTTTCCTCTTGCCCTTTCTTCAAGTCTGATGTATACTGATTGTGCTAGAGCCTTTTGCAACCCATGACATGACTTGTGGCTGTAGCCCAGTGATTACCTGGACCTTATATTTGTGAGACAGGCTATAGGACCACGACTTCTTTTCTACTGGAACAGAGTCCATTCATTTCTGTGTAGAAAATGAGCTGTTAAAAAAGCTGGTGTCTGTTTGAACTTGAGTCACCTACAAAAATGTTTTGTTGTGTTAGAGATAGCTCAGGTGTTGTAGAATCATAGAAAATCCTGAGTTGAAAGGGACCCACAAGGATCATTGAAATCCATTTCCTGCCTGAGAGAATTGTCCAAATGCTTCTTGAACTCTGTCAGGCTTGGTGCTGTGATCACTTTCCCAGGGAGCCTGTTCCAGTGCCCAACCACCCTCTGGGTGAAAAACCTTTATCTAATATCCAACCTAAACCTCCCCTGACACAACTTCATGCCATTCCTTCGAGTCACCAGAGAGAGTAGATCAGTGCTTGTCCCAGACTTCCCCATATGAGGAAGCTGTAGACCAATGTAAGGTCTCACCTCAGTCTTCTCCAGGCTGAACAATCCAAGGGACCTCAGCCACTCTTTGCGTGGCTTCCCCTCTAGGCCCTTTGCCATTTTCATAGCCCTTCTTCAGAAAGCTAGCTTTATATCTTTCTTACATTGTGGCACCCAAAACTGCTTACAGAACTCGAGGTGAGACGGCACCAGTGCAGAGCAGAGTGGGACAATCACCTCCCTCCACTGGCTGGTGCTCTGTCTAAGGCAGCCCAGGACACGCCTGACCCTCCTGACTGCCAGGGCACTGCTGCCTCAATGCTTTGGAGTGTGCTACTCTGTGGGGGGGTAATGTATATTTTCCATTCAATTGTTATGTGAAAGATATCCTCTCACCCACCCAACTTCCCACACAAAAGAAGCTGGCCACTGAATGAACTTCACAGATTGAAGGTGTTACCCACCTCCAAAAAGTCAATTTCAGTTACTGTACTTTGAAGACTCTTTGAAAGTTGTGTAAAAAAAAAAAAAAAAAACCAACACAAAAGCTTGTTCTCAGTTTGGTTTTTTTTTTCCTAGCCACCACCACATCAAAAACTGTCTTTCTTCTTACCCTGAGTCAAAATAAAACCATCCCAAACCTGGCCTAACCAGAACTCAAGTTAACTTTCCTCTCATTGTAAAAAGTGACTTTTTCTTTGAATATCCTGTCTATTTTACACTCCGTCTGAAAGATGGCTCTACCAGCAGCTCAATGCACCTTTAATTTCTTGTGAGGAATGTGAGAAAAAAAGATTTAGAAAAAAGTACTGTTTAGGAGTTAAAATACAACACAGCAGTTCCCAGCCTGTACCCCTTGCAGCTATAGGCTGTGGAGAGCTTGTACGAGCAGAAACCAGGTTAGAACCACATCCAACATCTGAAACCTTTCTGCATCACTTGTGCTGGTAGGACCATCCCCAGATGTGGTGTTTAGTCACCTTCTGCTTTTCCATCAAAGCTGCTGCTGAGGTTAGTGTAGTGTTTGCAAAATTCTTTGATTTCTGCCTGCAGTTTGACACTCCAGGAAGGTCCTCGGCACTCATGAAGACATTCATCCCACCAACCTTTCCATGAGTGTTAACATCTTTCCCATGGACTTCTCTGCTCTCAAGGAGGGTTTCTAATTTACTGCCATGTATTTATCATGTCCCTGATGAGCTCACACAAAGAGACTGAATTGTGTCCTCTGATCTTCCATTTGAACTGAGAATATATAAAACGAAATACATTTGTACCAATTTATGTTCTCTTCTGTCACTACTTTTGTGTATATGTAAAAAAACCCAAAAAACAAGCAACAAACTAAAACTAAAATCAAAGAATCCCTCTACTATAAAGACCTTTGGTAAGTCTTTCTAATTTGAAGGTTATTTAAAAGTATCAGAACTGCATTTGTTCCTGGGACAATGCTCTACACTGTGTGCACGTACAATTTAGTTTATTATTCCCTTATTCCTCTGTTGCAATGTAAAAGGGACTGGTAGTTTTGCTTTGTGAGTTGTTCCCAAAGGACTCATCTCTGGGTTCAGTGGTACATGGAAGCCTGAAGGACCCTCTTAAGTTTAGAAGTGGTGTAAATAAGAGCCAGAGCATTATCAACCAGAAGGAGCACTTTGGGCTTATGTAGCTTCAGGGCACTGAGCAAGGATGGACAGGACAGAAGTTCATTTGGCATTCTATGTGAGTCACAGAAGTCCCATAATGTCTGAATTTCAGGACTTAAAAGGGCAAGCAAAAACCACTGCACTTCCTGGACCTCAGTCTGAAATCATAGCGCAGAGTGCTTCCTCCCTTGGGAATGACAACAGTAATGTGCTGTTACATTTCACCTGTCTTACTGAGGTAGAAATGGCAGTACACTTGTTTCTTGCTATATGCTTATATATGCTATGTGCTTATACTTTGTGCTGTTTTGGATATTGCTGCTGTAAGCAGCTAAGGAATGTGCTACTTGCGCAGTCACCGATGAATTCATCCAGCTCGTATCCTGCCTCCAGCAGTGACATTAGGAGATTCTGTTTAGGAAGTGCAAACAAACCTGACTGCTATCTGAGTACCATTCCCAGCATCCCAATGTTATAGACTCATCTCTGCCTTCTCCATGTTTATGGACATGTTGTCCATGAATTTGTCTACCCTCCTCTTGGAACTGCTCATACTGTTTGCCTTTAAAAGCTTCTGTGACTATGTGTTTTACAAGCTCATTGCCTGCTATGGAAGAAAGTACTTTATTATAACTATTTTATATAAATGGGATTTACTGCACAAGTTTTTCATTCATCCTGTTTCCAGGGAGCCTTCTCTTCCCTTCTCTTAATTGAAAATTCTCAGCTTTTTAAGGCTCCCCTGATAAGACAGGGGAGCACCATCACCCACATCACTTTATCTGCCCTTCTCTGTACCTTTCCTCAGTCCATTTTGCCCTTCTTGCAATGCTGAGAGCAGTGACAAGCATTAGTCAGGATGTGGGTGCAACTGGGTTTTATGCATTGGCAAAACAAAGCCCTCTGCATTGTTTTAGACACCCTTCCCGACGATGCTCAACAATCTGATATTACTTCTGCCTGTCACTGCACATTGAGCTGATGGATGAAACCGGGACTAACTAACGAGAATACACTGTTGTGATCAAGGCTGGCTGTGGTATGCAGTTAAATATAGCCATGCTGATTTTTTATTTTTTTTTATTTTTTAAGCATGTTCTATTGCCAGTCTTAGTGAAAGACGAATATTATCAGGTGGGGTAACTGCTTCAAATTGGACAGCTTTGAGTCACTGTATTTTTGCAGTCTTACCTTTCTCTCTGCCCAGAGCATTAGTAGTATACCTTATGGTGCAAACTAGAGCACCCATAAGTACTATGTCTGCATGTTCTTCCTGGATTTTTGTGTAGGGGCTCAAGGTGACTCTTAAACTTAGGTGTCTTGTTCAAAAACTTGATCATAAGGATATGGAAACACTTCTTTCTGATGCTTCCTTTTGAAGAGGTTTTATGACTCATATGCAGGAATTAACTTCCAGATGAAAGTACAGCAGAAGCTTTAGCCCATGAGCAACACCTACCCAGTTTTATAAGCCTGCCATTTATAAAAGCCTGCAGAATAAACAGAACTCACCTATAGAAACAATTGGGCAATAGCAGTTGTAATTCAGAGAATTTCCAGCAGATTAGTAACAAGCTGTGAAGAGCCTGTGGCCTGAAATACAACTTTGAGCCTCTAATTCCTAGGAAATTGTTTGTGTTGTGATGGTTATTGCTGTTGAATAATTAACACCTGGAAGACTTTAAAAAATTTGGCTTTTATTTTCTCTTTTCCATTTTCAGCAAGTAAAGTCTGATTCTGTCATGAATCACAGCTTTTTGAGATCCAGCTCTCTCCTGAGGTCTGCACTACTAGCAGTGAACCATAGCATGCTATAAAGACCAGAGTCATTGAACCAAGGAAACAATCAGGGACACGTGTGATTTTTTCACTGTGGTGCTCTCAAAATCTAATCAGAAAAGCTTTTTTGGAACACTCCTCCCAGAATTTTAAACAGTCTGGAGGATACAAACATTTTATCAGAATCTGCACGTAAAAAAAAAAAAAAAAAGAAAAAACTTTGATTGCTACCATGTTTGGGGTTTTTTTTCAATGGAGTAAATGGAAATTGCAATTCTGTTTTACGTTACAAAATAATTGCACTTTTTAGTGCCCGATGTTTCTTGGCAATTTTTTTTTTCTCTCTTTGTGGCCACCTTCAGCATATCTGAGTCTACTCAAATGTCAGTGAATCTTCAGAGCTTACTCCTTCAGTGCAGACAGAGTCCCTGACAAAGTATTCCCACACCCAAGAAATGTCTCTGGAAAGGAGTTTGTCCTTTCCTTGAGGTCTGGTAACAGTCAGTCACAGAGGTACCTGAAACAGCAACAAACCTCCTGTGCTCTCTGTGTGCCAGTTTAACCTACTGTGCATAAATCCTCCTGATGGCATTAGTTATGGCTATAATTAAAGATATAAAGATATATATAATTACTGTAAGGTATTTTTATACTAAAGTCCTAGGATATTCTGCTTAGGTATCTCTATAAGCAAATTTAATGCAATCCTCTACTATTTTGGATGCTCCAGAAATGATACTGTGTCCCAGAACTTCATAGGCCTCTTGGTTCAGGTACTTAACATAACAGCAGTCATATGACATACACTCTGCCGCAAGTGTTAATGAGAAAGTAATTAATCACAGATTTCATGTAGCTTGTATGTGAAAAGCCTCAACAGTTATACCAGATCCAGATAGACATGGTGTGGTGAAAGGAACTTAGCTTCCTGTAATAGTGATGTAGCTGCCCAGTTGCTCTCTGGAGCAAGGAATTAATACAGGAATACAATGTCCCTTGCTTCTAAATTGGGTTTTGTGGCCTCTTAAGAAGAATGAGTGAACTTGAGAGCCCAGGTATGTCTAGAGTCAGGGGATGGCAACACCAGTTTGGAGATACGTAGAAATTTGAACAGGTCAGAATCCCACTTCTTGCTGTCTCAGTGCACTTTAATTTAATGTTTTTTTAAATTTATTTTTTTCTTTCAGGGCTGGCTGCCATTAGGGCTTACATCAGTAGGGAGATTCCCACTGAATTTCAAGGGCAACTGGATTAGTTACTAGGTTGCACTGAAAAGGCATGCAATTAAAAAAGGCCACGGCGTTGTTCTTGCTGGGCTGGAGCCAAGGATGACCAAGTGTGCTGCTCAAGTGCGGCTGGGCTTTGTCACCCATAAAGGCAGTCGGCTGCACTTTAGATGCAACCCAGACAATGGAACCTGGCCCGGCCAGAAGCTGCAGTTTGGCAACTTAGACCCACTGGGGCTCTGACCAGGCACAGGGTGCAGCTACAAGGAATTTATTTTAAGAGTCAGAGCTGTAATTTCCAAATGATAGGGTTTGATCTGATGAAGTTATGTCAGCACTGCAGCCAGTGAGGCTTCTGTCAGCCCTGTGGTTTACCAGGAGGAGTCTTCAGCTGGGAAACCAATCTCAGGTGCTTTGCACTGAATGGTAAGCGTAGAAAAGGTGGCTTTATTAATGCTTTTTGTATAGTGTTTATTGCCTCATTTGAATACTCCCTAACAATTAAAAAATACTTTTCTCAAGTAATTATCTATTTCCTACAAATCTTACTGGCATGAATGGATGCCCCTACACTGCCTAACTGCAGCTGTAAGTCTCAGCCTCCCAAACAGTAAGGTACATGGGTGCCCTTATAGAATCACAGAATTGCTTGGGTTAGAGGGGACCTTTAAATGCAATCTAGTACGACCCCCCTGAGAAAGGCAGGCAAATCTTCAACTCCATTGTGTTGCTCAGAGCCCTGTCCAACGTGACCTTTAATGTTTCCAAGGATGGTATATCTACAACTACTCTGGGCAAGCTGTTCCAATAATTCCCCGTAATTGCAAAACTTTTCTTTCTTATATCTAGTCTGAATTGATCGTCTTTTAGTTTATAACAATTACTTCTTGTCCTGTCACAATAGGACCTCCTAAAAAGTCTGTCCCTGTCTTTCTTACAAGCCTCCTTTAAGTACTGAAGTCTGTAATATGGTCTCCCTGGAGTCTTTTCTTTTCCAAGCTGAATAATCCCAATGTCCTTATTCTTCTGAGTCTTCCCATGAACTTCTGTTGAAATAGTTGCTTCCTTAATGCTACGCATATGTTTTGAGGGCTCAGAAAAGACAGGGAAATTACAAACATGTGAGCTCAGAACTTTTGAGAAAATGCGGACTGCCAGTGTTTCCGTAATTAAAGATATGCTCTGTAAACCGCCCCTGCTTCTCCTTTTGCCTTATCCAAGATGAATGAAATGTGAAGCAGTGCATTAAGGCTGGGAAGTAAACGAAGCGATTGCGTTTGATGATGTCATGCCCCTTTTGATGACATGGATAAAACATGTCTAAAACAGTGCCTAGAAGGGGACGGGACTTTTTTGGGGGGAAACTGCCTGGGGGTGATGGATGGTACAACAAGCGGAGCCACTCACCGGGGCAAACCCGCGATCCCCTCGGCCGGGTTCGGCTGACCCTTACCCGGCCCGGGGCCCTGTGTGGCCGCGGCCACCGCAGCGCTCGCCTCCGGCCGGGGTTAGCCCCGTGTTACCGCCGATCCTTCTTTGCACCGCCCGCCCCCCGCACCGTCCCAGCGCCGGGGCGGCCCGAGGGGCGCTCCCCGCGGCGCCGCTCCCCCCCGGGGTGCGCACGGAGGCCGCGAAACTTTCGGAGGGAGCCACTTCCTCGCCCGGCCTGGGGCGGGGGGGGGGGGGGGGAGATGGCAAATGCCAGGAGGGAGCGAGGGAGGGAGGGGTGAAGGCGGGGAAGCGCCAGCTGCAGACCCTCCGCCCGCTGCAAGACGGCCATTTAAGCCCTGGGCGAGGACCGGCAGCGGAGCGTGCTGATCGGTTCGGCTTTCTGGCGGCTGCTGCCCCTCTCACCCCCTCACCCCACCCCGCGCAGAGATTCCCACGCGGCTCCATCCCCCGCCCTTCGCCGGGGCGGGCGGCGCTGGGGGAGCGGCGGCGGCGGGCGGGGCGCGGCGGGGCGGAGGGACGCGGTGCGGGGCGGCAGCCCGGCCATGTCTCCGGGGGAGGCGGCGTCGGGCTGAGCGGCCGTGCGCGCAGCGGGGAGCGCTCTCCGCCACCATGGGGCGGCTGCCGCTGCCCCTGCTCTGCCTGCTCCTTCTCCTGCTGCTGCTGCTGCTGCCGGCCGAGGTGAGACCGCGGTGCGGGAGGCGGGGGGGGGGTGGGGGGGTCTGCCGCACCTGCCCCCGGGTGTGCGGCCGGGGCTCGGGCTTTGTCCCGTTGCGGCCCCGCCGGTGCTGCACGGGCAGGGAAAAGGGGAGGCGGCGCTCACCTGGGGTGGGATCCCCGCGGCCTCGGCCTCCCCACGGGGGTCTGAGCCCTCCCCACGGGAGTCTGAGCCCCGCCTGGCCGCGGCCGGGGGGGATGCGGTTGGGTACGACCCTACGGCCCAGCCGCGTGGCTCTCTGCGGGGAATGGGGCTGCCCCGGCTGTTTACCTCGCTGGAAGCTGCCCTGGGTAGACCAGGGACGGCTCCGTCTCCCTAGCGCTGTAGCCTGCCCTCCTCGTGTCGCTGCTGGTTAATTAGTAATAGGCTATTTGCGCATTGTTCGTGCCGGTGGTGCACATAACCCGCTGGGTTACAGCCTTCAGGGTCAATGTGGAGTTTCCACGGGAGGATCCTGTCGTGTGCGGAGCGAGCAGACCTGGCCGTGCAGGTCAGCAGGAGGCCTTTACCAGCACATTTGGGTTTGAGGTTTCCCCTCTGTTTCCAGGTGTGTTTCAGGTTGTTCTTCCAAGAACACCTTTCAGTGATGTAAATCAGAATCGCTTGCCAGGTGACCCACTCACAGCATACTGGCGTAGACTTTCACCTGTGCTTCTCCCAGCTGATAGCTTCCCAGTGTTCCCGTAGGAACTCCTCATGACTGCTGCGAACTCTAATGGTTTGGGGCTCGTTGAACTTTTGCTTCCACATGTACCTGCTTGGATTCTCTGCCTCAGCAGTTTCTGCTACCAAAGTGTGAATGTGTGCTACTATGGACCAAGGTGCTCAGTGTTCTGTGGTGACAGTTCTACTTGAGAGCTGCAGGGCACAGCTGGACCACTGCTTTAGTTTCACTATTTTTTCCTTATATTTGTACCAGCTTGTGATTGCAGCCAATGAGTGCTGTAAACCTTTGCTTCCTCCTCCTTTTGTGTCACTTTCAGTTTGAGGTACCTTGCAGTGTTTCATCATTCCATCTGTTTGTTGTTGTACCAAGCCTAGGTTTGAAAATCTCTTCTGCATAAGCTAAATTTGAATTGGGTATCCAACAACTCCAGCATTTTGGCAGAGCTCAGAGCAGGCCTGGATTGTCCTTGGGTATAGCCTTGCCTTAGCATGACCTCTGTTGTTTGTAGTTTTTCTTCTCAAGCTGGGAATGAAGTCTTGTGTCCTAATGATCTATTTCTAATGTTCTCTAAGTCAGGGTCTTAATTGGTGTCTAGTATGATTAAGAGTAACATGAAAAAACTATGGATCCTCTCCTCAATTGCATGTAATTATATCTATGCATTCATCATCTTGGGACCCAGCTGCAGACCCTCAGGTAGGTCCTGTCATCCTTGATGGTATTAGAGCTCCCATCAACATGCTACGGTGCACAGGTCAAATCTGCAGATTTGGCGTGGTGCTTAATTTTAGGTGAGAGCTCCCCGGCTCATGGTGTCATTACTGAAAATTGAGAAGACAACAGTCTTAATTGTGACTTTAGGCATACCTGGTAATCGGAGGGCTGATGCAAGGAAGTCTCCCTTCACCAGACTTCTTAACTAGTGCTGATCAGCACCTGGTGAAGTTTTGAACATTAGGAGCACTTGCTTGATTTACAGAGAGGTGGGGAGAAAGGCCCCTTTGGAGCTTTTTCCTTAAAGCAGTAGGACCTGAACCGAGTCCTTGCTGATGATGTGATTCTGCAAGTCATCCACTCATTTTGAAGTGACTAAATTTCCTTCTGGCCACTTACGGCAGGTAGAGTGGGATAACTCATGTGTGAAAAGGTGATTATGTTTATATAGCCCATAAGCAAAAAGGCAGAATAACACCTTGCTGGGATGAAATCCTGGCTTTAAGCACCACACTCTTGTTGCCCAATCCAACTAGCATTCACATGGTTTTGCTCTCTAAAAATCAGGATGTTCTCTAATAGGGCACAGTTTTGCTCTTTGTGTGGGGTTCTTTGCATAGGTGGATGTTAGAGTGGGCAGGTGTTGTTTGTGGTGTGGCATGTGCTCAAGTACAGGGACATGGCCTGGGACTACCTGGGGAGGTATTTAGCTGGTGTAAGAAAGTGGCAGCAGCTGGCAGGACTGTCAGGCATGTGGCAAGAGCTGGACTTTGTGTGTTGCCAGTAAGAACTATTGCCTCTTGTCTGCAGTCTCCCAGCTGGCCCCTGAGCGAAAAGGCAGCGGGTTGGATGGAAGTGGCTCTCTCCTGGGTCTGGCCTCTGCATTGCCTTTCAGATGAGTGTGGGGTCGGTGAGGGGACAGCCCTCCTCACACAGACAGCATTGTCGGCCCAAACACACGCAAGGACTGGGAAGCAGGCTGAGCTGTGGAATGGCTGTGTCATGGCAGCTCTGGAGTGGTGTGATGGGCATATGATCTTGCTGTGGTGCCTTTACTCAAGGATAAGCATCTTCCTTATTTTTGGTAAATTACAACATTGTTGGCAAGGTTGAAGTTGTTAAAATAGAAACGTTCCTGCGTGTGTTTTTATTGAGAATGGTCACATTAGTGATATGATAACTAATGTCTGCTACTAAAAGAGCCACAGACTTCTAAGCTCTACTGTTTGTGTGCTGTTTTTGGTGCTTAGAATTATAAATGGCTTTTATGTGGACCTAACAGCTTATTCCATGCACAGAACTACTGATACTGTGCGAGTTGATTATATAGGATTATGACTTAATTACTAGTCTGAATTTCCAACTGAGGAGTTTAAATGAAGAACCATCTTATCTCAGATGTGGGCTTGCCATGTGTGTATGTTGGATGTAAGATAATTTCTGCTATATGTTGGTCATTATTAATCATCTTTAATCATTCTTTTGATTCTTCTCCTGTATAGTAGTCTAAATTTTAGTTTGTGAAATTACTCTGTGTTACCTTCAGCACATGCAAGAAAAAGTTAATAGTAAGTACCATTTAACAAAAGTATTTTGCAAATACATTGACAGGTCTACATACAGCTAATTTAGAGGGTTTAAAAATAATAAAGCTTGAGAAATGTGAGGTTCCCTTGCTGCTGCTGTACATGCGCTTCTGGGGTAAAACCTTAAATGACTGCTATTAGAAACACAGGTATGAGCATCGCTAATCTGGAGGCCTGAGCAGGCCTGAACATACACAGCACAGACCAGCATGGAAAGCTGTAGCTGTGAACTGAGTTTGCTTGTGTTGGAGTAGCTTAGAAATATCCTTTTCATCTGTCAGGACAAGTTATTTTTATGTGATGATTGGGCAGTTGATGCTGAAAATGCAGGGGCTTTCGTTTTTGTCTAAGACCGCAACACAGGTTGATTTCCTGTTCTTCTCTATGTTCCTCACAAAACCCCACAACGTGAGGACCTTCTGCAGTGCTCAATAGATGCTTTGTTTTCAGCGTGCCGTGGATGTGTGCAGCGCTTCCTTAGCAGCATAGGCTGGCTGCACATTGCAGCACGCTCAGATATTTCCAATACTTTGAGTCTCAAGCCAGCAATAGGCAACAAAATATCTTCTGCCCGTTTGAGATCTAGAATTCAGGCCCACAGTGGAAATGTTGTCTGTGCAAACAGCCATGCTATTATTAGTACTTCCTCAATTATGTGAGATACATGCAAGTCTTTGTTGAGAATTTTCATGGCTTGTAATTTTTTTTTGGTTGGAGTTTCTAAATATGAGCAAAATTGCTACTGTTTTAAAATCTTTGGTTGTTCGTTGTTTAGGGCATAATCCATATAATTTTAATTTATGCATTTCCTTCTTTCTACTAGAATTACAGTGTATCATAGAGTAAGCATTTTGACAATGTTAGGGAGTGATTGAGGACTGGGAATTTGATGTTTATAGGTACAAAGCCTATCTCATGTCGTTTACTTGGTGTTTATATGCTTGACTGCTTGAAACAAGATTCTCAATATGAGCAAAGGAGAGAGAAGCTGTTAAAACAGTCAGTGACTGCACATCTGGTTGTTAGTCTGATGTGACTGCTTTTAGTTAGACTCCAAAATTTGAATGTAATTAGTACCTTGAATGTCATGAAAGGTTGCTGGAAGCGTAGGAGGAGCTAGTTGAATTTTCTCTATTAGAAAGGGCCTACTGCTATGTAGGGATGGGAGAGTGGAAGAGAACCTTGCCTTACTTGGAGTTATCAGTAGGAAATTAATTTTCAGCAGGAGATGACTGTGCAGTGGAGGACTTTAATTGGGGGGGGTGGGCAACAACGAAATGTAGGTAAGCATGTGCTAATATGAAGTGTTAAAAAGCAAAGAGTGTGGGGGGAAGAGTGATCAGGCATGTGCAGGAAGAAAACAAAACAGATGCACTGCTCTGGAAGGCTGCACCAAGGCTTTTCTCTAAGGGCTTTCCAGCTGTTCCCAAATGTATCTGCACATAAACAGGCCTTCTGGGGCTATTAATCCAAAATTCCAGGAGAAAATCCAAGATTAAGTGGGAAAAGTATTTCTGTAATCCAGCAAAGAATGGACATGTATGTGGGGTCCAGCCAGAGCTGAATCGATAAACTCATGGCCTCATTTAGTTATCTTCTGTGCCATTTTTGGGCATCCAGTGGAAAAGGCAGGGAAAGATATGTCCATGTGTTTCCGTAAGTGTTGTTGTATTTGGCATGTCATTGAATGGAGTCAAGGTTATTTTCCTACCATCACCAGGAAATTGGAAGTATCCCTTGATATTGGAAACCACACAGTCCAACCATCACTCTTTTCCTTCTGTGCTCTGTGTGAAGATACCAAGGACCCACATAGGAAAGCCTCTTTCTCCACCTGTAGTGATGTAGTGGGAGAAAAGGTGCTTTTAACTGCATCTCAGCATAGAAGAAATTGTAACTACAGCTATAAATGAAGAAAGGAATGATGCTGGTGTGTGTCATGGTACCAGACCTGTGAGGTCTGTAACTGACCTTGGCTTTACATGGTGCTTCAAACCCAGTTGGTATGTGTGGGGAAGAGGGCTAAGGCCTGTGTTTGACATTAGTACTACTTTGGGGAGGAGAAGGAATTACTGTAAGGATCACCTTCAGACTCTCCTAGCTAATGCCTAAAAGTCCTTTTCTCTCCAGTACTGTCCATCTGCTTGTTCTCAGTCTCCTTTTCCTATTCTTGTATGTCGCATTTGTTTGGTGTTCTTCTGACTTTTCTCATTGTTTTCTAGAGTTTTAACCAAACTGAACAAGTAAAAGAAATACCTAGTATGTAATTAGGAAGTTCCTAATGCATGCAAAGTTTTTATTGTGTACTGCATCTGGGCTTCTACTTTAGGGTTGAGAATGTGGGAGTTTGCTTTACACATAGGGTTGGGTGTTTTGTTTATTGGAAGGTCTTAATGGTTTTTTGGTTGACTGGTTTGGCTTTGTGGTGTGCAGGAGAATTCTATCCACATACTGTAGTACTGTTTTTTGTGTACCATATAGGCTAGGGATTGACTATGAGAAATAATTTGTGTGAACTCTGCCCCTATTTTGCCAATTGAAGGTAAGAAATTTTTGATTCTGAGACTATTAAATCATCAAGTAAAGACTTGAACATCAGGTCCAGAGCTTTACTGTAAATTACAGTCTGTCTGTTGTAGCCTGGTAAGCAGATACAGTCTCTTAGTGTATCGGTGTTGGGGGTTGTGGGTACTTGAGAAAGGGCAAAGGTGATGTGTGAGAGTCTCTTCTGAGTGCAAAAGTGTTGGAGCCCTCTCTTCCATCACAGCCCAGGTGAGTGGAGGGGCGTGAGTGCCTGGGAGCTTGTCCTTGTTAGGCTGTTATATTTGTATCTACAACACAGCTGGCTCTGTGATTAGGTGCATTCACAGATTAATTCCTTACTTCCTTTTGGCAATATTCTGATAGGGGTTTTTTTGTGTCTTCCAGGTTGCAGGCAGTTGGGCTGAACCAAGCCTGCATGGCAGCGCTCTCCAAAGAGGGGTTGTTTGTGGAAACCCAGCCTGTCTTTGGTCATTGAGGGATTGTAGCTTGGCATGGGGTTAAATGCATATTTAAAAGCCTTTGCTTTCACTAGTTCAGCAGCATTATTTTTATGTTTGGGGTTTGTTGTGTTTTGTTTTTTTTTTTTTTTAATAGACTGTGTCAAGATGAATCATTCATGGACATTTTAGTAGATGGGTGGGAAGATATGGGACTGCATACCTGTAGGAGTACTCCTAGCCAAGGTTATGATGTTACACGTCTTGCTCTGTTTGCCTATGGTTTGTCTCTTTGTAGATGTCTCTGGAGGGTGTTTGCATACAGGAACGGTGACATTTGTTTCTGCATTCCCCATCATGGTGTAGCTTAGATTGAGCTTTCTGTCATTATTTCTTCTTCTGTACTTGGATTCCAGTAAGTTAGAGCATTTTTAGTGATCTTCCTTGTTTATTTTCATATATACACACATGAGCAGATCACTGCTATCAAGTCTGTTCCCACATATCTGCTTTTGAGTCCTCTTTTTGAGATTATAAATTCTACCAACTCTGTTTCTGGAAATAAGGAGACAGCCATGCAAAGGATGCCTAACCAGAGAATTGGTTTGTGAGTGCTATATTGTCTCATGAGACAGGAGGATGCTGCAAGGGATGGGGCAGCAGGTCACAGCCAGAGAAGGCAGCAGCTCAGTTTTGGGGCAGGCCAGCCTACACACAGAGAAAAGCATGAGACAGTCTATGATTTTGAGACTGAGAAAGCTTTCTGCTGCTTCCCTGTAGCAGTTGTTGTGCCTGTAGTGTCATTAGTCCCTGTAGGTAAATGGAGGTTGCTTCTTTTTGCTGCCTTTCCTACCCAGGGTTTCCTCGTGCCCAAAGTGGCTCAGACAACCTTCCCAGATCATTCCCTTGAAATTTTAAACTAAATTTTGCCAAAGATATCATGACAAGAAGGGCAAAGGGGGAAATTGTGAAACTTCTTGTTAACTTCATCTATCTGCAGCCTGTATCAGTTTAAGTACAGATGGCTTATTAGTTACTGTCTCCACCACCAGCAACATCTGGAACAGGAAGAATAGCCCTGATAGGAAAGGGGAAAGTTTGTTGTGCTGGCAGGGATTTGGGGCAAAATGGTCTCTCTGAGACCAAGATATAGTTCTGGCTGACAAAAGGACTTCTACTGTTGTCCTCTGGGATGCAGGTGAAAGAAATGCATGTTAGTAGAAAGTAGCAGTGTGAAACCATCCAAAGAGATTGATTCAGCCTTGCCAGTGGTTTTATTGCAATATTAGGCATGCTATGGTTTCAGTGTACCACTGAAATGTGACTTTATTATGAAAAAGAGTGTAAGGGGGAAAAATGATTGCCTGTGGCTGGCATCAAATTTACATATGAAGAGTTGTATTGTGCTAATAAGAGAGTTTAGGGTTTTCCTCCTTTTGAGATCATGCTCTCTAATTCTGCAGGAACTTTACCTACTTATAAATACATCAAACTGAGGAGGAAATAAAATGAACAGCAATAAATTGATAGGGTCCTTTTAGATCATCAAATTGTTTTCTTTGTTTTTTTTTTTTATCTCCAGTGAAAGCAGGTGTGGGAATTCTAGTGTCTTCTTGACACTGCACATATTATAAGCATCCATTTATAAGTTTGGAATCAGGTTCATGTCTTCCTTGCTATGTGAGTTGTACTTTCTAAATTCTAGTGTTCTTTCGATCTCCTGGCAGTGTCAGCTGCTTCTTCTAATACTAGGCCCGAAGTTCAATACCAATAAAAATGTTGTTGCTCTGATGTGATTTTTTTGCAAAGCAGACTGTGTCTGGTTAACTGAGGTCTTTGATGGTTTCACCTTCTATGGATTTATACCTTTTTTTTTTTTTTTTTTTGGCAAATAAGAAATATGGGAAGTGTAGCCACAGTTTCCTTCCCACAGTCTTTGTAAATGTGTATCTTCAACAAATCCCAACACATTAAAAAAAAAAAAAAACCAAAAACAAAAACAAAAAAAAAGCCCCAGCTCCCTCCTTTGAGGAAGTTCATTATCTTTGGTTCAGTTTGCATAACTCTTTGTGGGGAATTCACCTCTAGGGTCTAGTTCCATGCAGCTGGGCAACAGGGAGAACTAAGCAGCCCAGCTTTGAGGTCAGGATCTGGCCTTTTTAGCTGCCCTACTGTGGTTGCCACAGACACAGGCCTGGTGTTTTAAACTCAGGGCTTCTGATAGATGTTGTGTGTGGCAGCTGAAGAAAGGAGGCTGACATACTCTCATGTGAGATAAAGGAGCAGCATTAACATTTGCAGAATAAAAAGTACTTTTATTTTATTCAATATCTCTCTGCAGTTCAAAATCCTATTTCTGAGATGAAAGAAAAAAATGAGAAAATTTTGGTGAAAGTTTGTTTTATGTTTTTTAAAAATGAGTGATAGACTATCCAGTTCTTCTTTCTAATTTACCTTGTACTGGTTTTAAGGCTTCTTACAACCAATTAAAAAACCCCACACTTTGGTACTATTAAATCAAACATATTCACTTGAATGATCAGTGGTGAGTTAAATGCTTTGCTGAATCTGTGTTAGAATAATTGAAACTATCTCTAAACACATGCACGGCACTGGTAGGTATTGGTATTGTGAATGTGTTAACTGAAATCCAATTTTAAGACATAATTATGGAAAAGGACAAGGGTGTAAGATCTGGAATTAGATCTGTTGGGCCTTTGTTCTTTAATCTGCATAACAATGCAGGTAATTGTATGTATATAGTAAATCTCAACAATAGTCTCCTTTGTCCCTATTAAAGGAAAGAAAACTTTCTTTTGTCTGTAATTTATCAAAAACTTGCATTTGGTCATGTTAAAATTTCAAGGAGATAGTTCCAGATAAAAAAGCCAGCTAACAGAAGCAGAAAAAAAAAAATCTTTTATGCATTGAAATCCATTTGGAAACAGGCCTTTTTTCCAGCTTAACAGTTAGAGATGAAATATTGTTATAAAGTGTTTAGCTGTTTCTTCATAAGACAAGATTTTAATGGTCAAGTCCTCCAGCACTATGTTAGTGCATTTTTATCTTCTTGTCTTTTTCTCCAGCTGTAATGATTTTTTACAATTGCTGAAATGTAGTTGATCTACAATATAAATGTCTTAGTGTATTTTTATGTGGTTTTGAGACTACGTAGTGAAAGTATAATTGCTTCTGAGCTTTCATTATGTGTGCCTGATTCCTTCGTGACACTCTAATTTCTGATGTCTGCTATACACTCATAGTAAAATATCCACATAAAAGAAGCTAATAATCAGCTCTCTATATTCATGAAATGAAAAGCCTAAAATACTTGAGAGGAAAAAAAAAAAGGCTGTATCCTTAACTAACTTTATAATCACATAATGTGCTTTAAAAAAAATCACCAAACACCCGAACTAAAAAAATCCTCCAAGGAGGCATTGTATGCTTTTGGTGATTAAAACAAATAATTAGTTTATTGTACTCTGTATTAAGCTAACTTTAATTTTCTTTCTTGTCTGACATTTTGTGAAGTTCTGACACTGCTGATGAGAGTGCATGTGCTGAGCTCTAGCCAGCAGCAAATATTTGCAGGTGGATGCAATATCTGGAACAGCCTTAGGCGATACTCATTTCCCAGTGCTACAAGACAAATCTACGGTATGTGGTTTAACTGGTAGTTATTTAACTATTGTCTTCTGACTCAGTCTTCATAATTTTACTTGTGTCTGTTCAACTATTTCCTGGTTGAGTGTGCGAAGCATAGCGCTGCAGGAGAAGTGAGCAGAAGGTCAGAGCTGATACTTATTTACTGTAAAGCAGGCTTTTCTCTCTCTTCCACCCCAGCAATCTCCTGGTAATAGAGCCTAGTTCACTTTATGGTGAAGTTGGTTAGGACTTCAGCTAAGTGGTGCAAATAAAATAGTTCTCTTCTAAATTTCTGTAAGTTTGAGCAGCCTGCAAAAAATAAAAATAAAAAAGTGTCCTTTTCATTCACTTGCACTGTTTTGGTTTTTGATTTGCAGGAGGGAAGTGCTGTTCATCCAGCAGTGAAGTTATTAAGTCATTAAGTTAATGATTAGGTGATTCACACAGAGCAGCCCCTGTTCAATCCGAGCAAAGCCACTGCCTGCTTGCTGTGCTGTTACCAGACAGAAGGTCACTTTTGATTACCTTCACTGTGCCCAATAGGTTATGCTTGCATGCTCAATTATGTGCAGTGCATTTATGATTTATAAGCAGTGATTATTCCTATGCCTAAGTTTAGGACTAGTCACAACTGACACAGTTGCTACTTTTTAGTTATTTACCATCTCCTCTTCAAGCTAAGAAGAGTAGGAAGTTGTAATACCCAGCTCTTCCAAAGACCTGTTTCTCCAGATGATGTGTCTCCTGCGCTGCTCTTCCTGCAAATTGGCTACCCTAGTTGCTTCTTTCTGCTAAATGATTTTTTTTTTAGTTGAAAAAAGGGAAGATGAAAAAGAAAACAGACATCTCATCTATAGACATTTATTCAGTACTAGCTACATGTGGTATTTGTTACTACTGTCTTCAGATTTCATCAAATTTAATTCCAGCTATGTTAATCTGAGTTTTGCAGTGAAAACTGATCAGTTGAACATTTTGTCTCCTTGTGTAGAAATGTGTGGAAAAGATGGCACATAAGATATTAACAAATTTCAGTTTCCCTTTTGAGCAAAGACCTCTTACTTTTTGCTTTCCCCTAGTCAGATACTTGCTATTTCATCTTCCAGGGAATCTGTAGGACTGATGAAATCCTGCTGGAATTTTGATAATTACGTTAATGAATGAGAAGTTTTAGGACTTACAGTAGGTTGCTGTGTCAAGGTTTTGTGACCTGGAGATTGTAAATGCCACAAGACATTGCATTTGTATGTGGCTACTCTTAAGGAATCTTGATGGGGTTAGGATCTCTGGCAATGACTTCAAAAAATAAATCTTTCTCAGTCAACAGATGCATGTAGGAAGTCAGCACAGTGCCCTGCCACACCTGTCTCCACCAGGATTCACTTCTGCTCACCAACTGTATAAAAAAGGAGAGCTGGAGGGTAAAAAAAAGCTATCTTTATGCAACTTCCTGTGAATACAGTGTTCCTTTTTGATAATGAATGGGTTATAAATCAGACAGAAACTGGGTTGTGGGGTGTCGTCTCTTTCTTCTGTAAGTGAATTGGCTAATTCTTGGTGGGTTTTTAGATAGGAAAGGCATTCCTTACATCAGGCGCAGATGGGGAGGGGTACTTGTGCTGTGAGATAGAAATTCACCTCTGGACACAGGGCAGCCTTTGGTAAACCACTTGAGTGCTTGGGAAAAGGGAGTAGAAGTGTGATTGAAGCAGCATAAAACCTTGGCTGGCATTTAGTGGACAGCAAATATCACCCTGGATACTTGGTGTGTGATGGAACAAGTCTGATTTGTGAAGCAGCTACTCGTAGCACGTGAGGGCAGGGAGAGGCATCGGGCTGGGAGGGAGCAAAGTGTGCCTCCGACCTTATGAAGGGATGGTACTTGGATTTCTCTACACGGTCTGCACAGCCAAGTTAAAGGTAACAACCATTATATTGAAATGGTGCAAAAATGGTAAAATGTCTGCATTGTAAGTGGCTTTCATCCAGCTGTTCTAGACAGTGTGTATTGTACAGAACCAAAACAAACCTGTTTGTTGCCTTTACACAGCAAATGCTGCTTTTTGCTGAGGAACAAAATCTACAGTTTGTTTTTGGACGTCCTGTAGTGCCGTGTCTGGTCTTGTAGACAGTCTGTGGTCTGTATGTACTGGGTGGTAGCTGGAGAACTCTAATTTGGGATGTTCCTGCCCCTGCTTTAATGCAGTGGAGAGAGCTTAAACTAGAACTGTGTGTGGGTACAGCTGAGGAGGACATGGAAAAGCAAGTGTATGAGAGGCTACTTGAGCTTGTGGTCTATTCAGTCTTTTGTCATGTCCATCCCTAGGGAACCAAAAGCAAAGACAAGTCTCTAAAGAAAATGAAGTAGGTTGTTGGGGGGAGGATGACAAGCAAACACAGAGTGGAGATGAGGAGCAAGATCACTGCAGCCTGTGTAAGTTAGCAGTGTGTCTCAGCTGTTGAAGCAGTGCCCAAATATGTGCTGTTTCATGACACAGCTGAGCCATATTCTTTCTGAAATAAAACTGACCACTCTACCTCCTTCATTTGAATTAGATCTTGTTGGGATGAGACATCCCTTCCTGCAATGAGAGAGAGATAAAATTCGCACATGCTCCCTGCCCCAGACCTTTGCACCCTGAACAGCTGTGATAATATGGCACTGTCCCCTGTAATTTAGATACTGCTTAGAAGTGATAGAAGGCATTTTTAGACAGCTAGTGTTGAACTTGCAGGCTCTAGCTACATGAGGTCACCAGCTGTGTGCTGCTTACAACCAGGTGATGATAAGCGGTGTATGCTGATGGTCAACCTGTGGTGGCCTGAAAGCTTAAGGAGGAGTGAGTTTGTCTGGTTCATCTGCTGTGCTACACAGTAGCAAATTCTCCAGTCTCTAGGGTGACTGCCGTTGAGGGGAGGATGTGGGTGGTTATTGTTTGCCTACCTGTAATTCAGGGTATTGCTCTAAGCCCCCTAGCTAAGAGTGAGTGGGGTTACCTTGGTTGTTGTGAAAATGCATAGGAAAGCAGTCTCTGTTCTGGAATGCCCAAATGAATGTTGCTTTCAGCATGTACATGTGTAAATGTACCACCTGAATTTAGGGTTACTTTCTATGGCTGCACAATCCATTTCTGAAGACCTAGGAAGTGTTGAAATTAAAGCTGCCCAATTTGACTTTAATCTGCTTCTTTGTAAAGGATGGAGGCTGTGCCCAAAGCATGTGTTCTCCCTCTCAACAGCCTGAGCTGCCTTTGTTCAGTGCCAGCCCCCTCATCAGAGAGTGCTGTTGGAGACACTTCAGCTTGCCGGGATGCAGATGGAGGATGTCCCTGTGTAGCTTCCCCTGTACAGCCTTGCCAAGAAGTGGGTTCATCCACTTTGATTTTGGGGTAGCTTTTAAGCTGAGGTGAGAGTCTGCCCAACTGCATTCTGGAGCCATTGCATCTGAGCAGGTGCCTGATAAGATGACCCATTGGTGCCCTGCAAACCTGTATCCTGTCCCATAGGATTAACTTCCTGCTTTGACCTTACACCCACCTCATTACTCAGGACGTGGCTGGTGATCCTAACCCTGGGCTGAGCCTGGATACCATTCATTGCAGGAGTACCATGACATACTTAGGTACAATGGCAATACACACCTGACTGGTGAAGCCTCCACCTCCTGCTGTGCTGTCCTGCTCAGTTCCCTGCTCTGCTTTCTGTCTTTCCATGCACTTTCCTCCAAAGTTGCTTCTGGGTACTTTACCTGGTTTTTCCCTGTCCTTTTTTCCCAGTCTCTTTCTCCATAGGGTGGTTAAGGTTGCTTACAAAGCATCTTTCAGTGCTTGACTTAGCACAGAGCAACTACTAGTAGCTTTATGGTGAATTTATTCTCTCCTACTCTGGTTCTGCCAAGGCTCCAATAGCCACAAGTCAATTAAAACTTTTTACTTTGATATCCCAAGTGTTTCTGATATATTTATAAGCTTTTCCTAGCTACAGCAGGGGTAGCTTTAGTGAAGGGAGGACTAAAGGGGTTGCAGAAAGCCTGTTTCTTGCCAGACCATAAGGAAAAAGGGTCTTTGGGGTATTTAGCAATTATAGATAATCCTGTTATAACTTAAAGTAGGTGAAAGCTCCACTCATTCTGAGTTTTCTTAATGAAGTCTTTCTCATAGCATTTCTCATAATTGTTTCTAAATCAAATACATCTCATTTTCATAAGTCTTCTCTGTATATACATAATTGCAGTTCATAATTTTGATTGAAAATCCTTCCCTAACAGCCCAGTCTTTTACACGGTTCCCTATTATATATTATTTTTGAAATAGGGCTGTTTTCATTCATTTTTAGCAATACAAAACTTCAGAATATGATTTTTCTTTTCAAAAGTCTATTTCTAAAATTCAGTCCTTTACAACTTTTCATCTCCCCCTTTCCTTTTCTGCCCACACCTCAAGTCAAATTTTAGGTATGTGGGTGGAATGGGTTTTGGTAATGTGGGGGAAACTGTTACATGCAGTGATGATGGGGAGGAATAAATGCCTGTGTAGTGTGGTGACAAAACATGTTTTTTGCAGAACTCAGATTGTAGTTGCACATGGTGTATGGTGCAGTTTCCACCCGAACTTTCAGACATGCTTATTTTTGGGTTTGCATATACATGTCACAGGATAGTTTGGTTTAATTTGTGTTTATTTAGCTTGCCGAGGAGGAGGAGGGTGTTTTAATTGAAAGCAAAAATTCCTGTGAACCATATGCCTCACTTTTCAGTCAGCTCTAATTAAATTTCTTTTTCCTCCCTGATTTTGAGTTATTTCCCCTTTGTGTGCACAAGTGAGAACTTATGTGGGAGATCCCCGTCGTTGTTATTGTGTCACAGCCCTATTTTATGATCTCATAGTTCCTTCTGTGTTGATCAGACATGTTAACAAAGATTGTCATTACAGACACAGTTTTTCAATATATGGAAAGAGCGTATGGTAGGTTAAATATTGCTTCTGTAAGTCCTTTGGTCAGTATTTCAGAGTAATGATGAAAATCAATGTATTGAGCCTCTGGGAAAGCTTCTGTTCTTCAATGTGGAGAATAAGGCATGGGAGTCTGAAGTAATGTAGCGAACTGATGGCACCCAGCTTGGACTTTCTGAGTTTCAGTGGTGCTGTGTAATTGCAAGAGGATGCTACTCTTGTTTTCTCTTTTTGTCAGAAAGTTATGCTTAATACTAGTCAATTTTCATATAAGATAATAGGATTCTTTAAGTAGCATTAGCCCATTCAAAGATATATGTAGTACACAAATCTATCTATATATATATATATTTGACTATGGATGCCCACACGTACATATGTCTAAATGTAGAACAGGAGAGAAGAAATGAGCCTTTAGTGAGAAATAATTTATTTTGGTATTTAGTTTTGTTTGTTTAGTATCAAGTATTGTTTGAAAGAGGCTAAAGGAAAAGGAACTCTGCCTTGAGATAAGCAGTAGGAGAATAAAAAAAAAAGAAAAAGGCATGTACTTGGCTTAAATGATGTCCAAACTTACTGTGATATTTTCCAGGCACTAGTATTTTCCTTTTTTGTTAAGATTATAAACAGTTGATTTTTGTTGAGTCTACAAAATAAAAAGAGGCACAATATTAATACATTTAAAGGTTCCTTAAATGTGCATTTGAGTGCTGTGTTTTACACCTTTGTGTTTAAAGAGGAACCTTGTTACAGCAGGCTTTAGCTTGACAAATAGCCATGTGATTAATGGCAGAGGGAAAAAATGGTGAATCCTACAGTGAGGCACTTCATTGCATTCACCTGGAGGCACTTACAAGGAATTTTAGCAGTAGAAAAGCACCAGTCTTACTTCAGTGGCTTTTCTCTTTCTGTTAAATTGATCCAGGTGGGATTCTTTTCACAGGCATTTTGTGTACCCATATCTTTGTAACTGAGGGGCTTCTTCCAGCCCCAGCATCCCTGGTGTTGATGTGTCTGCCTGGTAAGCACAGCTGGGCAACTGGTGGGGACATTGCAGCGGTGTATATTTGCAAGTGTGGGTTTGATGTGGGCGTTTGAGCTCAGCAGTCCCTTGCTGGGCTGATCCAGTCCAAATCCTACTCTGGTGTGAACCTGACATGTTGCAAATATGTCTGAGTGTGGGGATGGGAAGATGGAATGAGTTGCCTGGGGTTGAGCACAGATGCTGAAGGTTTTCCATGCCAAAGCGGAACCTGCTATCTCAATTTCCAGCCAGCCCATCACAGGGGGAATTTGGGTTTCTTTAATACCCAGGCTTGTGCTTGTTTCGGCCCTAGGGACTACAGCTCACTATAATATTGGTTCAGCAAGGTGTCATGTGCATTTGAACTCCAGAAGCCTGTTCTCTGAAGCTTTTGGTCACATATCTTTGTTTTGTTATCTGGATGATAGCACTGTGAACTTCCTGCTGCAACCAAAACATTTCTGAAGAAAAGAGGGAATTAAAAAAGCCCTGTGGTGGATTTTATGTTTGCTATCAAGAATGTATTTTCCTATGGAAATTTGAGTCACAGTCCAGTATGATCTGGTAGAAAATCACTTATCTGTACTGATAGAGCTCTAGGAGGTTAGTTGCAAAGTCTGAATATTTCTAGATGTATAAATAGTGTTGTATTGTTATATCATGGTCTAGGCATATTTTGCCTTCAAATAGGAAAAATACATAATACTGCTTATCTAAAAATGATTCTTTTGAAGAGGCAATTGCCAAGAAGCAGTGTGCTGAGGAATAAGTTCAGTTATAACCAGAGGGGTTTTATTTTTGTTTGTGAATGAGCAATGGAGATAGTGACCTAAAGGGTTTATGAAATGTGAGAATCTGCCTGTCTAGCCAGCACTATAAATAAATAAGAAAGGCTTCTGAAAGATTTTTGTCAGTTCAATATACATTATTTTGTTTCGGCAAGTCTCCTTTGCTTCACAAGCTCCATTCTGTATGTGGTGCTATTTATAATCTGGGGTGGAGGAAGAGTCTCTGGGAGTGGGTGATTCGCAGACACAAAATAGGGCCATAAACAATGTTAACGCTGTGGCATAATCTGATAAAATCAGAAACTTGAACAAAGAGTGCAGTGCTGTTCCTCACTGGTGCTGTTGTGTGGCAGCTTTTTCTCCCTTTCCACTGACCTTCTGTGACTTGCCAAAAATGCCATCTAGTTTGGTTTTTGCAGGGGCCCAACACTGAGTTGCCCAAGGTTGACCTAAGAGCGGTCTGTGGCTCAGCCTTTCCCAGGGACGCTGTCGTGCCTGACCTATCTGAAGAAGCGTGTGTCACTACTGGTTTTCTGGGACCTGATGGGAGTGTCCAAGGACTTCTGTTTCCTCTGCATCCTGGTCTGGGTGGCTGCGGAGAGCTTGTGTTCGCAGCCAAAGGAGGAGTGATGATCGTATGACGAGCTGGGAGCTGGGGTGATGAGCTGTGGAGGCATATTCCCTCATGCTGTTCCTTTTGTGGGCTCTGGCAGAGGAAATGGGGTGGAGGATTTAGGAAAATCTCCTTGAGCTTGCCTGTGACACTGTGCTGAGGGACAGAGGGCAGATCAGACAGGACCTGTTTTAGTAGAGTGAAGTGGAATTTTGAGTGTGTGTCTGTCTTGTATAGGTAGAGGTAGCGGTAGCTTAACTACCTCCAGGAGTAATATATGTGCTTCCTTGTGTGAAATAGAACAGCAGCAAAGTCCAAGATTATTTACTGAAAGAGGAGGAAGCAAATACATTATGAAGAGCAAGGGTATAATCATTGCTGCTTCTGTACAGTGGTACTTGGAAATGTTATTTGAGCAGAACTTTGAGGCACAGCATACATTATATGCATGCACATTTTCTTTAAGGCTGTTACAGTCTGTTGGAGAGGAAGTGATTTGTCAAGTTTACCCAAGTACTGCATGGCAGAGCCCATCCTAAAACTCAGGGCTCATATGCAGGCTAATGTATCTACAGAACCATGGTATGTCCAGTAAATGTTCTGTGAGTCTTGTAGGAGAGGAGTATGTGAAGACGTGAAGAAAAAGACTGTAGCACAGGAATTAAAGATGAAATTTTCCTGTGCTGGTGGATGGGGATCCCAAAGTGCTTCCCACTTAGGAGTCTGTTAGAACAAAATCAGAAATATACTTCCAAGCAGTTAAGATACAACGGAGATAAAAAGCACATAGAGTTAAAAAAAAAAAAAAAAAAAGGCAAGCCCAACTGAGTAAAAATACACTGGCAAAAGTGTGTACCCATCATAGGCAGGAAAATCCTATCTTTTGCTTTCTCCTATTATGGGAGGGGGGGTCATTGTTTCTTTTTCTGGTAAAAGAATCCTTTTTTTAAAATGTCTGTGGGAAAGGAGAATAGTCTGAATTGAGTCTTTGAGATGTTGTATTACAGAGAGTCACAGAAAATGTACTATGCAAATGACTATCTGCCTTATTAGATGCCTCAATAGAGTTCATTGTCTCAATATTGCTATTATTGGAGATGGATGGACACTACGTGATTTTACCATCAAGCTGAAAAACTTCAGTGTTGCAGTCTCATTGCTAGGGTAATAACAGTGCACTGACTTAAAGGAGAGAATTGAATTCAGGGGAGTGAAAGGTCCATTGCTCTGTCCTTTTTGGTTTGTCTCTTGTAGACTGTGAATCATTTTAGGGGTCACAACAGTGGGGTTTGTGCTTTATGGTCTTGGTTTTGTTCTTCTTTTATTGCTAATAAAAAAAAAAAGCCCTTTTTATGGAGAGGAATTCTCTAGCACCTGCTGTGATTTTTCTGGATTTGCAGTTGTAGGAACACTGGTGATGTTGGATGGTGGTGGTGCTGGCACCTTTCTTAGGTGGGTGCTGTTTCTGTACCACCTTGGTGTCCTCGAGGAGGAGCACCTACTCCTTTGCTCCCTGATGTCAGGAGCTCGGCACAGTACTGCTCTTGGCCTCTGTTAGCTGACTTCTTACCTGTGGAACTGCCCACTGTCTCCCTTGACCTGTCACTAGAGCCTAGGGCAAAATTTAAATCCTGAGAGCTGCTGAAGTCAAAATCTCTCTAATGTCCAGGTCTATGCACTGTCAGTTGCTCTAAAGCCTACTTTTGGGGTCTTGCTTTGAATGTAGTGGGTTGCATTACAAATGGACAGGCAAGGTATCATTTCAAGCACCTGACCTGTGAAAGCAAACTGGTGTTTTGTGGTGTATGTTGAGGTTTTTGTTTGGGTTGGAGTTTGTTCTTTCGTTTTTATTTTTTCTGGGCATCACTTGATGTGCTGCATCTGGCTGAAACTTTGGCTCCAGAAGTGTGTGTTTGGTGTCTCTGTGGCCCCATGCCAAGAGTGAGGATCCATCTTTGATTTTTGAGCCACAGTACTGTTGTCCATGGTAGGATGCACCTATGGAGTGATTTTGGTCCTTCTAAACTTAGTATTTGCTTCTTTTTTTTTTTTTTTTCTTGTGGGAAGGGGGGAACAACCCAGTTTCTCTTTTATTGTTTGGTTAATATGTGTGAAAGTTAATGAGTAGCTAGAAGCAGCACAGGCAGATTGGAAAACAGAAACCTTACTCGGTGTTTGCTATTCTTCCTTGACTTTTCAGTTGTGGAGGGGATGAGGAGGGACTATTACTCATTAATCAAAAGAAGTTCTTTACAGCCCCCAGCATTTCCCCCTGAATAACCAACTGCCACCCCTTGATTCTTAAGAGTAGCACCTGTCATGCAATACTCTGTGATAGGAATTAATAACCAGGGGTTGCAATGTATACACACTGCATGAGCCACAGAATTCTCAACATACCATCCATACAGAAATAAGATTATTCTGAATTTGGAGGCTTTGCTTTGTGTGCTTCATGGTTCTCCAAATTCTGCAGCCTCTCCATGTGTCACCTGGCACTTATTTCTGAGGACAGCACAGCTGATCTCATGGCAGACAACTCTGATATAAATGATGGTGAGAAACTACTTGACTAAACCCACAGTTCTGTGGTGTGAGCTTAGGCACTGCCCTGTCCTTTTGCATCTCCTCGCCATACAATATATAGAAAAAAAGAAATGATGGTGTTGGTGAGTGTTGTCTTCATGTTTTTATGTAAGGATTGGATCCATCTTAGAACAATTACAACTTCTGGGGGTTAAAAATTGCTTGTGTAGTTGTTTGGCAGTTCTTTTGGGGAAGGTTTAAGTGGTGAATTAGCCTAAATTCCTCTAACATCTAATCCAGCAGAATTGATGAAGTCATAAAGCAGCAGCTCTTCTGCTTTTGGGTTTTTAATGATATTTTTTTACTGCTGTGACCCCTAACATGATGATTACTGGAAGTTCTTTAAAAAACAAAAGCAGTCCCAAAATGTGTGTCCTTTCACCTGCAGCTTTTGACACCCCTTTGGCCAAGTCAGTGTCTTGTGTACTCTGCTTTTCCAGTCGTGTTGCATGTGGCAGGCATATAACAAGGAAAGAAGAAGTAAGATTCATTTGTAAACCCAAAAGTCTTTGTAGATTTCAGGAACCATGTTTATTCCTGAAAAATATTTCCAACAGATTAAAATCAGAGAAAAAAATCTATCTAATAGTGCAACTTGTAAGTTAAAAATCTGTTTATGCTGAGCTCAGTGAATGGAGCGCTAACTTGTATTTTCCTCTCTATCAATAGAGAGAACTTAAGAATGTGTTGGAAGAACAGTTGCAGTAGTACAATTTGTTTGAATTGTACAGCAACAGAAATTCTGCTTTTCTCCTGCTGCTCATCCGAAAAGCTCAGTGCACAAGGTAGTGTATTATTTTGCACTGAGCTATCTGTCTGATCTTTAAATGCGTGTGTGGCACTTTGCTTGAATATGTTCTGTGATTATACATAATGAGGCTTTATTATATGCAAAAAGCACACCTTAATAGTGGCTCTGCCACTGCATTTGTTTTGAACATTGTGACTTTTATGCGGCTTCTCTTTTTCTTGTATGACTTCTTTATCTTTTTTTCATTCACTTAATTGAATTGATAAGAAAAATATTCTCATTATGTCACTAAAGAGAGCGTGTTGCTCATCTTTGACTGGCTTTGTACAGTTCAATTACCTCTTTGTCAAATGGTGCTCAAAGCTGTGAAGAACTCCAGGGTCATTATTTATCCCACCCTCTTTTTCTGACTCCCTTGTTTGTCTCAGAAGAGCTTTAGTCACTAACTGTGTTTTTCACTTAGAATTTATGTTTTATTTTCATCATCACCGCTTGCCCCAGCTGAAATTTCCTCCCTTTCTAATGGAAGGTGGAAGGTCTGGTTGTCCAGTGAAGTGAACCCATATGCCTTTTGATTGTTGATGATGGTCACAGGCTGCAACTCCATTTCCCACTCAGCTCTTCTGACATCAAACTTGCCTGTTCCCTTTCTATGCCAAAGGAAATAAGATTTTTTTTTTTTTTGGTGCTGCTGGCTTTGCATTTCTGCATATCACTTCATTTTCTCTTTTTGCAAAGTTGGGGGTTTTTAATTCTTAATTTTTGGACCATTGAATTGTAGCAATTTTCTTGAATCTCCTTACCGAATAACTTCTAAAACAGGAAAGGGTAAATTACCTCAATTTGTCATTCCTGTATTTTTTACCCTCTGCCTGTGGCACAAAAGGTGATTAATTTGCTGAGTCTTTTCTGGACCATGAAGTATTTATAGCTGGTGAATGCTGTAGATTCATCTTTCAAAAAATGTGTTGTGGCAAGTAGATTTAATGTTTTCTGCTGGGGGAAAGGAAGAAATCCTTTGCAATTGCCAACTACTTTAAAGACCCTCCTGAATTGCTGTGATTAGGTTGAAAAAAGGGCAGTCAGTGGGCAAGATCAGTTTCTGCCAGACACAGGCAGAGTTCTCGAGCAGACTTCTCAGCAGAACGATGCCCTGGTTGCTGTTCCTGGGTGTTACTGAAGTGCAAGTATGCGTAATTTGCATGAAGAGTCAAAATGGGTGCTACAGTTCCTCCTGCTTTCTTCAAGTTCTGCTATTTCAAGCTGTTGTATTTGTGTTCTCTGCTAATGTTGTTGCACAAAGGAAGGAGAGCAGTTTGTTTAAAAACAAGCATTTCATAGCAGTTAATTCCAGCAGTATTTATAGTAATTACTTGCAGAACACATGGTACCCTTTCTGTTGTGAATAAAAGCTCTGTAAACTCTGCTAAGGAGTAGTGCAGGTTATCTAATGAAATATTTTGCATCAGGGCTCCCAACTAATTCATTCATTTCACTGTTGGTGCTGGCTGAAAGGTGATTTGTTCCTGCCCTGTAAGGATAATCCCTCAGCAAATGCCTTGTGCATCTCACTAATGACAAGGATAAACTAGTGCTCCTGGAATAGAGAGTGCTTTTGAAAATAGTCTTTCTAAAAGAATGTTTTCAGGTCCAGAAATGTACACTGTTAAGGTAAAAGGACCTTATGATTTTTAAAGCAGTCACTTGCCTGTCTTGTGTCTTTCCATGGGTTCACATGGAGAGAAGATAGGAAAGTAAGGCAGGCAGGCAGGGAATGAGTGGATCGTAGAAGAGATGCTTTGAGATTCCTGATCAGAAAAGAACACGCCTTCGTTTTGTAGACTGCCAGGAGAGCTCTCACCAGACAGAATGGTAGGAAGATTATTCTGTTTACTTGTTTTACCACATTGACATACGTCACCTCTGTGAAGTGTCTGTTGTCGGCAGAAGGTGAACGTTTTCCTGCCTCAAATGCCATTGAAATGGGTAAGTGTTAGATCTTTTCCTTTATGCTTGCAAGAGGGTGAGGCTTTATGAAACAGCTGAGCCAATCTAATGGCCATCTACTTCCCTGTTGTCATCCAGTGATGTGAGCTGCTCCCTTTCCCTCTGCTGGCCCGTGTCTGACCCCGTGTTGGGCTGGGTGAGATAGCTAAACTAGCAGAAAGTTATTCCCATTATTCTTGGAAGAGAAATTCTCTGCCAAATGAGCTGCTTAAACAAATTCACTGTGCAGTCAGGTGAGTAAGAGTGCCTCAGTAAGGACAGCCTGAGGAGGGGAGGCAGGGCTTTCCCCTTTCAGCAGCAGCCAGACTTGGGTAGGGTCAGCTACATTCTGCAACAGTAGTAGCAAAATTTATATTCTCAGTATCTTAGTTTTGCATGCAATGTCACATTCTCCATGTCTGTAAACCTGGAATCAAATGCCAATTTCAGAGCCAAATACCTGAACCACTTTAGCAGAGCAAATCAAAGCCCAGTGTGATGATAATGGTAATATACTGATGATCGATGAGCTTGTTTCAGAGTTTGTTTTTTTTACAGCTGCAAAGACTAAAAGCTCATCCAAGCATAAAAAATCAGTTTTCTTTTTTAAAATAATTTCTGAACCTGTGTTTTTGGTTGTGTTTTTTTTTTTTTCCCCAAGAAACATTGAAACAGTGTGGTGGCAGTGTTGCACACCTCTGTAGCAGAAGCAAGTTATGTCATATCAGCCAAAACAAAATCAAATTACCAGCTTTTTTTCTGGAGACTTGTCTGCTACTAGCTGTGGGATTTGAGAAAGAAATTATTAGCATATGTTTGTAGCTTGCTGAACCTGAGGTTAGTGACAAAGGTTGATTAATTAATTAGGAATAACTGTCTTTTAATAAAAGTGTGTAGTTTAATGTAGACATTGTAGTCTTACCTTATTCCAAGACCACACTAATTTGAGTAGTTATTGCTTGTTAACACTTTGTAAGGGCAAAACCCCCACCCTGCTAAAGATCTCCTGTAATTTTTCTGGTATGTTCAGTGTGTGCAGATTGGCTTTGTTACTTATTTCAGCATCAGCCTAAAAAGTCCACGTGGTCAGGTACATTAAAATAGGTTGAATATTTGTCTCTCAGCACATTTTTATTTTTTGTTTGAGTCGGCACAGGTGGTTATGCTAACATTAATTAAGCTGAGAAATCATTAACATTGAAATGTGATAGATGATCCAGTATTTGGCACTTCTAAATCAAGCTGGTTTTAGCTTCAACTGATACACAGCTAAACCCTAAACCATACAGAGATTTGGGAAGAAATTGTTGCAGAAGGAATTGGTCCTTGGTCCCTAAGGCATGTATAGGTCTGTGACTTGCAGTGTTCCACCTGTAATAGTTGCAGTGAAGTATATGGTCATTTGCAACCAAGTGCTGCAGCTTTGTGTGTTTTCTTCAGTTGACTTGTGTCCTGTCTGCTTAGCAGAAGTTGGAAGGATTGGGATCCTTGGGTATCTTCCTATGCATTTTCCTTTCTTGTTGCCGTTAGAAATTGCAGACTGGTTACTTAGAGTTCATGCAGAGGTCAGAACATGGGAATCTACTGGCAAATATTTTTTCTTCCTCCTCCAGTTTACATTAGGGAATTAATTTTTGTTTCTTTGTTGTTTATTTAAGCCTAGGGCTCTTATCTGTTTCCCCAAACACATTTTGTTTCATTTGAGGCTTAATATTCCTGTTGTCTGAGATGTTTATTACACATTTTAACAAAAAAAGGTGATTTTTTAGACTTCTCTTGGAGTCATACTGGCAAGGAATTTCTTCTGGTTAGCAGGCCAAGTTAAAAGTTTTTACCAGGAAAAGCTATGAAGCAGACTGAAGTCCTCTCTACAGCTCTGACAGTTTTAAGCTACTGTTGCCAGATGTTTTCACTAGTAAATGTTATATCCATATGTATCTATTCCACCTTTCTTTTGTGTTTATCTACACCTATGACCAAAGTCTCAGTGAAAATGGTGATGTGAAAATAGAAATACTGTCAACTTTATTCAATGTGGTTTTTGTACCTCTAAATTTTTCTTTTTGCCTCTATTTGCAAGAAACTAATAGGTTTTTGAACAAAAGTGGTAGGAAAAAACCCATTGTGGTTTTTGGGTCTTGGTTTGGTGGCAGATGGTTAAAGAGGGGTACTAGATGAGGTGAACCTGAGGCTCTTTTTGTGGTGTAGTTTCCTCTCTCTGGCTGTTGTTGCAAGTGGCTCCTGAGCTGGGATTAATGTTTGGCCTACATTGGTGAGAGGAGCCAAGCAGAAAGGATTCTCCTAAGGATTTGAAAAGTCCTTTGACAAGTTGCCTTGGTAATTTCTTGCCTGGCAGGGGCTGGGTTGGTACCTGGGCTCAATAATGTTTCAGACTCCCACAGTGAAACTCATCTTGCCCACATCCTGCACCTGAAAAAGAGCAGCAATGGAGCAGAGCAGGGCTTGGCTTAGCAAGGGGCACCGTGTGGGTAGGCAGGGATTTGGACCTGGCTGCTGGAGCACCGGACTGTTCGCTCTGCCAGCGGTTGTAGGGGTG
Source organism: Acropternis orthonyx (assembly GCA_035583155.1). Lineage (NCBI taxonomy): Eukaryota > Metazoa > Chordata > Aves > Passeriformes > Rhinocryptidae > Acropternis > Acropternis orthonyx. The sequence continues at coordinate 14,966,464 of JAWWEU010000158.1, forward strand.
TTGTGTGTAATCAGGAGTGGGAGGAAAGCTTGCCCCGTGTCTCTAGTCTCCTGCAGAGAGAGAGGCTTGCTTCATTCACACTGAGCAGACCTCAGAATGCAGACTTGATCCTTTCAGAAAGGAGAAAGTTAATAGTCACAAGTTGGAGTGGGAAGGACAAAGCTAAGCAAAAGTTCTTTGCTCCCATTGTCACCTGGCACCTCTTCCTGCTGTAAGTGCCCAGCTAAAGCATTAGTACTGAGCTGATGCAGAGAAGTACTGTGTACAGTTGTTCATAATGGAAGCAAGTTTTCTGGTATACAGTTGGATGTAGATAACCTGTTTTCAGCTATTTGAGGTGTTTTTGACCATATTTAAGTTTCCACACGAAAAAAGTTTTCAGAGAATAAATGTAGTCTGTGCCCCATTTCTCTTAGGCTTCTGAAGTAAAATAGAATTTTTAAAAAGCAGCAAACCCCTCTTTTCTAAATATACACAGATGAAATGTTTTGATACAGGCAAGTTTGCACACAAATCTAATAATGAGGATCTCAGTCATACAAATGTTTGGATGTTTACCCGCAACCAGGGAAGCAAACAGAAAACACAGTTCCCAGCTCTGCTGCAGTTCTTTCCTTATCAAACTCCTCCTCTTGTTTGCCGTTGCCTTATGGTGCTTTGGGAAGAAAGAGATGGCTCGGCATTCCTTGGTGTATTTTGAGAATTCTTGTGCTAAAAGTATGGGTGTTCTGTTCTGTGTTGCCCCTGTCACCAACACCCTTCCTGCCATCCCCAGCCATTGCTGCTCTTAAATTAAAGATGATTTGTAAGTGCTGAGTTACCATCACCACTCTGCAACAGAGATAACGAAAAAGGCAGGAATATGTCTAATGACCCATGAAATCAATAATCCTTGTAAGCAGTTGGTTGGGAAAATAAGTCACATGTCTTTATTTTGGATGTCTGGGGTGTTTCAGAAAACAGGCAATAGGAGAAAGTCTGTCCAAACAGTACTCACTGACCCTCGCGTGCGCATCAGAACCTGAGCAGCTGATCCAAGATGATGTTGGGGAGCTACTGTCAGATTTGTTCTTCAGATATGGTGTCTGTGGGCTTGCAGAAAGTCCCCACAACATGCCGTGATTAGCCTTCAACTTCTTCATTAATGTGAAGCTTTTTTTCTTCAGTAAGGAAGTTTTCCCAAAGGTCATATGTTCAGGAAAGCGCTGCAAGCTCAGTCATAGTTTTATGACTGGTGTAGTGCCTGGCTTTCTTGCTGATCTTGGAGATTGTCAGGAAAGAAAGGGAAAATGTAAAAAGTGCTGCTCCTGGTGTCATTCATTTCCATAACTTGTCAAGGTATAAAGGCTTATTGATTTGTGGTTGCTGATTAAAGTGAACAAACAAGTTTTAAGTAAGGTCAGAGCAATTAATATATATATATATAGATGCATTTTGAGAGGCTTTTTTTGTATTTGCAGAGATAACAAGTTTTCTGTACCAGCAGCGATAGAAATCTTGCTTAAATAAACTGAAATAAAATACAATGAAGCCTTTAAAAACAAAGCATGGAAGGAAGGGGTAGCAATTTATTGGTTTATTGTGTTGATGACATGCTAAATACACAAGCACAGAGTGCACAGTTTGAGAGGGTTTAGCTCAGGGTCTAGTTCAAAATCTTTTCATTTGTGTGTTTTGCTGTCCTTGAGGAAAAAGAGTTCTTATGTCTGGAGACTGTTTTGGAGACCTTAGTGCTAAGAACCATGCTTTATGTGGTTAAACACTGTTGAAACTGAAAGCTGTTAAAATAGGTGATTTTAATGTGGTGTTAACTGAAATTACTTTACATAGACATCTCCGTGGCTTCAGTGTGTGGCCATGGCCAGCAGGTCAGATAAATATATTTTTATTTAATTCATAGCTGTTGTGCTTATTTTGAGTAATCTCTTCTTCCTGCAATAGAACTGTAGTATTTCTTCATGTAATTTCCTGCAAGTTATGCTTCTGTAGGCAGAGAGATGAGAAGTGTTCCTAAAAGTAGCCCAGTGGAACTGTTAAGTGATTTCAAATTGCACATCTGAAGTAATTAATTAAAAACCAAAACAAACCAGAAAACCACAGCCCAGTGAGGTTGATTGGAGTGACACTGGCAACTTGTCTTGCAAACTCTGCAAATTTAATGTACAAATCACCGAGACACAATAAAGTAGAAACTGTTGCACCATTTGTAACAGCTTTAAAGAATTCTATACTCAGGGCTATACAATAAATCCTGCATCTTTTTTATCACAAGGCAATGTTTTTCTTTCACTGTGAGACTTTGGTGTGCAGTGTTTTGAATAGTGTGTATACTCTGAAGCTTCATGTGCTATACACAGGCTTCAAAGCTTTTTTAGATTTCAGAATTGAAAATAATTTGATTTAACCTGTTGCAAAAAGCCATGAAATTAGCAGAGCAAATAAAGAGGAAATAGTGTTGACAGGTTACATTTCCTTACCAAGATTATTGAAAATACAGACTTGTAAAAAAGTCTGTGAGAAATGGTTATAAAATGCAGCAAGAAAACCTTCATCTATCTGCTTGGTTTTTATGTGCTGCTGGTCAGGGACTCAATGAAAAACGCTTTCACAATAAGCCCTAAATTATGAGGGAAATTAATTGTATTAAAGAATATATGTATTTTGGAAAAGGAAAAATGGAAGCAATATTTGAGTATGACTAAACCCAGGGTCCTAAAATTTCAGGCACTTTATTTCTGATGCAGTCTTCTATATGCAACTGTTTTAATTTTAACTTTTTTTTTTAAAATAATCAAATCATGCCTGACACTTTCATAATTCTGTGGGCCAAATCCTGGCTGCCTGCTATGCCTGATTCCTTACTCAGTGCAACAGAAACTTTGCTAATTCCCATTCATCAGTTTGTTAAAAAACTGTCTGCCTGTATATGTTCAGCACTGCAGTTACTGCCTCTGTTCCTGTGGCTCTCAGTCATCACAAGGAGGGTGAAATGCTTCTAGTGTGCAATATTTTCAGCTGGTTTTTATTATTATCATGTTGTTTTGCCCCTTGCTCAGAGGGAGAATGTGTACTCGGGTCCCAGTGGATTAGGGTTGTTCTAAGGCAGGCTGTTACTTTAAGCCAGACTTCTTCCTTCTGCTCTCCAAAGTTGTAACCCTTAAAACTACAGGCTGTGTGCTACCATGTTGTGTATTGAAAATGAGGATCAGAGATGTCCTTTTCAGAAAGATTCCAGAAAACGCCTGTTTTAAATGGCTTCCACTCTGACTTGTCCCTGAGAAAATCAAACCTGCATTTACAGCTCCTTTTGTTCCTGTAGCAGAAATACTGCAGGGAGTTGGAGAGAAATTGTCAATAATTTTTTGCAGAAATGTGCACAGTGAATGGTTTTGGTGCCTGGTGCAGTTTGGTCATAGATGTGGTTTTCCAGGGAGTGATGTTTGCAGCAGTGTGAAGCTGAAAGAAGTGTGCACTTCTGTATCTTGTATCATTTGTTGAGACTTGGAGTTCGACTCACTGGTCATCTTGTGAACATAAGTTAGGACTTAGGTCTTTGTTTACCTGTAAAAGGAAAGGTGACTTTTAAAAACGTGGACATTTATCTGCTGAATCCAAGCTCGACTTGGACTCCACTGTGTGGGAATCAAAGCCCCTGACTGGTCCCCCAGCCACCCTCCTCGTTGCTCTCCCCAGTTCAGAGCCGCTTCTGGCCAACTTCAAAGAATTTACTTCAAAGGCTTTCAGCAGGCACAGAACAGCCAGGCTGAGGTTGTAGTTTCCAGCTCCGGCAGAGTTAGCAAAGCCTCAGCTTCTTGAGGAGTCCTGTTCTCCTTTACTGTTGTTCACTCAATGCACAGCAAAATGTGAACTGGTTTTTTGGGGGCATGGAGGCTGCACTCAGCCACCACCTAAACTGCAGCAAGAGGGCAAAGTGCTGGTGAAAGGTAGATACATCCAGCTCTGGCAGAACAAAGGAAGTTTAAAATTCAGCTGTTGAGAGGGATTCCATGTTAGTTCTCCATCTTCCCCTGAACAGTGTTGTCTTTATAACTGAAGTGCAAGGTTTAGTCCTGCCTTTAAGGGATGTATTTTTTCTTTTTTAGCAGTCTTATTACAACTCTTCTGGTTTTTGTTAGTCCCACGAAGGTCTGGTTCCTCTCCTCAGCTTCCTCTGAGATCTTGCTTCTCAGCAACTTCCCATAACTGTAATAAAACTGTGCCTGACAGAAATAGTGTGTGTTGCCTGAACATTTGCATTCTTTTTTGTTTGGCAATGTGGGACCTTCTGGGTGTCAAGTGTCCAGTTGCATGTGGGGACGCTGCAGCTCCTGCTGGTGCAATTGCTCTGGAAACCTCAAGCAAGCTGGAAGTTGGGGCAGCCACATCCTTCTTGGGTTAGAGTGAACCACTCTGCAGCAGCCTGAGACCTCGGTCATGCCAAAAGATGTGCTCTCTGTATGTCTTCCTGCCTTCATATTCTGAAACCCTTGTGTGTGTGCATTTTTTAGGTGGAAAGACCCCTTCCTCCTCCAAACCCCAGGGTATTTATTCTGGAAGCCACTATTCCTGACTAAAAGCTGTCATGGCTCAGGAGGACTGGGAGAGCTGCTGAGAAGTTTCTGCCCATGAAAAATAAAATGGGGACGGGGGAAAGAAGGCAGTACAGCATTTTTGTGTGAGGTACTTGGTGTTCTTCAAAAGTAGATACAGAAATATGTCTTGTGCAAGCCTTATCGTGTTCTCCACATCCCTGAGGTTTTTAATATTAATAGTTTCCTTTAAGGCAGTGGCCCTGAGGTGGGGTGTGGTTTATACTACACACTTGCCAGGCTATTTATATATTTAAAGCCTTGCTCTTGCTGGAGGAGGCAAGAACTGTGGGAAAAAGCGCTAAAAGTTGTCATTTTTTTCTTCCCTTATTATTTTAAAGCAGCTCTCTTTTACAGGGAGAAACAAGGGATCCCAATTCCTGCAAAAAACAGAGGTTTGCTGCTTGTCAAAACATTAATCCAGAATCAATAACAGAAAAGGTTTCTTAAATAGTGCTTATTTTTACTAAACTGTACAAATTTTTCTTATACAAAAATAACAAACATATATATACAATATTTCCCCTCCACCTTCCTCTTCCTGCAATAGCTGTTACTGGAGTGGAAATTGAGAAATAAGGCTCTTGATACTGACAGGCACTGGGTGACCTTCCAGTTACAATCATGAATGCCTGCAGCTCTCCACCCCAGCCTGGCATGTGCCACATTATCAGACAGGAACTTTTGATTCATTTGTGTGCACATGAAAAAAAAAAAAAAGAAAAAAGGCAATTTTGGCTCCCATCATATCACTGAGATCTTTTCATTGTCTCGATCTTGTTTTTAGAAGTCTTGACGCTGAGTGGTGAGTGAAAAAGCTGTCCTGCAGGGTGGAGGCTTTCCTCTGCCTCTGCCCACCCTCTTGTGCCAAGGGGCTGGTGATGCACCCACTCAGGAGTGGGAAGTGAGGCTGAGGGTCCTGCCAGCTTGGCCAGGTGTCAGAGCAGCAGGTGGGAAAAGCAGCTCACAGAAACTGGTGTATGGGAGAAATGCTAAACTCAGTTCAACCTTAGCAGCTAGTCCCCCCTTTTATGTTTAATTACTTGCTTTTCATTATCATCATATCATCTGCAGATTGATCGTAAAGATGCAAGAGATTGGTGTGCTTGGGTAAACGGGGCAGTGCTTTCGGCTGATTGCAAATCGTGTCCAGAGCCATAGAGCTGGAAACATCCAGTCTCTTGAGTAATCACTAACACTATCCCTGCTAGGACCTGACTGGGTATAATGCCTCATGAAAGCTGTGTGGATACTGAAAGAGTAGCTTTTTGTATGAGTGACCACTTTCTAGGTAACAAACTGTGCCTGCAATACAGTATTTTTTACCTCCAGTAAAGTTAGCATAATAAAGGAACTGTTTGGGCATAATTCAGAGGTCTGGAATGCTGCAATTACGGCATCTATTAGAACATAGGTTCCCAAAATATCCCAGGCTGGAGAATCTTGCTTTGCTGTGCATACATGGTGTGAGTCAGAGCATTGCATTATGATTTCACTGCTGTCATTTCATAGCATTGTCCTGCCTATAAATTTGATTAATTAGATGGCTTTTGGGTCTAAATTCTCACTATTTTTGCCTGTCAACAAAGCTGAGATTAAGAACCCAAAGCTAGGTTTCAGACCCCTCTTTCCCCAGGTTGTTAAATTCGGTGAATATGTCTTAAATGTCTCTATACAGGCTTGTTGAGTAGCACTTAGTCCCGCCCTGAGAAGCAGAAAGTAATGGGTATCATACTCACCGTTGTACTCCTGCTGCATTTGGATGAGGGGTATGTACTGAGAGGACTCTGATAGAGAAACTTAATGCTGTTCGCCAAATTACTGCTATTTCGTGGGATTATGCAGAAAGCTAGAGAGGAACTGTGTCCAGTTCCGGGCCCCTCAATTTAGAAAGGATGTTGAGGTGCTGGAGCGTGTCCAGAGAAGGGCAGTGAGGCTGGTGAAGGGACTGGAGCACGGGTCCTATCAGGAGCAGCTGAGAGAGCTGAGATTGTTTAGCCTCGAGAAGAGGAGGCTTTGGGGAGACCTTATTGCTCTCTACAACTACCTGAAAGGAGGTTGTAGCCAGTTGCTGATCTTCTCCCAGGCAACCAGCAGTAGGACAATAGAACACAGTCTTAAGTTGTGCCAGGGGAGGTTCAGGTTAGACATTAGGAAGAAGTTCTTCACAAAAATGATGATTAGACATTGGAATGGGCTGCCCGGGAAGGTGGTGGAGTCACTCTCCCTAGACGTGTTTAAGAAAAGACTTGGGTGTGGCACTTAATGCCATGGTTGAGTTGACAAGGTGGTTTTCGGTCATAGGCTGGACTTGATCTCAGAGGTCTTTTCTAACCTTATTGATTTTGTGATTCTGTGTGAAAAAGGACAATTTATCCCATGATTTGTACTCTGCTGCCTCCCCACCCTGGTGTGCAATCAAATGCCTTTCCTTTGTGGTTCTTTTAATATTTATTTATTGTTTTTACAGTATTGTCTGCTCCCAGAGCTGTTGGCCTCTAGTTGCTAATAAAATGCGAATGTGTCCCAGACCCACCTTCTCTTAAGTGCATGCAGTTCTGCAGTAACTAGATATTTTTCCAGTACAATATAAAAAGAAAACCAAAAATCTACATCTTTGTTTCTGCATTTGGTGACATAGATATGGGAAAACAACTTTGCCCCCAAAAAAGTACTCTTAAAGGAAAAAAATGTGGCAATTCAATTAAGTGGTGGGGGCGGAGGGTGGGAATGGGGGAAGTCTTACAGAAACCCCCAGTTTGGCTAGTTTAAGTTAATTTGACTGTTTGGTGTGACCTCAAGTCAGAGTGGTTTAGCTTGGGCTTCTTTCTTGCCTGTGTGGTTTGTGTTTAAAACCAAGAGCCACAGGGGAAGGAGTTGAGGGGAAGACAGTGGGAGAGGATGGCAGCCCATGTTTTTCCCAGTGGTACCACCCTGTATATCTTTTGTTCAAGCCCTTTTTTCTTCACTAGGCCTTGACCTCGGGCCTCCCTTGCAGCAGGAATGTGTTTTGAGCTTGGTGGTAATTAAGGGCAGCTGGGCACATGGTGGAGGACAGGTCTGGTGGCTCTTGGACAGGGAGCAGTGGCTCCCCCCTGCGCTTTGCCCTCGCCTCCGTGGGCCAGGTAGCGAGGAGACTTCAACCTGAGTGTGCTGCGTGCCAGCCGAGTGCTGGAACCATTGACTATTGGGAACTCCTTTGACCCTATCATGGCCCAATACAGCCCTTTCTTGCCTTGGCTTTTATTTCCTGTGCTCAGCATCTGAATGTTTTTGTCGTGATTGAAACAGTTCTTTTCGATCTCCCGCGTTGGTTTCAATGCAAGTCAGAGGGGGTTGTCCTGGAGTGAACCCTTCTGTAAATTCAGCCCAAATTCATGAATAGTTTAGTCTTCACTGAAGCTATGTTTCTTAATGAATAAATGATTGAGCAAGGGGGAAAAAAACTCGCTTCCATCCAGAAAGAGCAATGTTCAAATTTGCTAGGTCTGTTTCTTTATTGTTATATAGTCTTTGGGCTTGCGAGCAGTGTGGTTCCAGTTCCGCCAATAAGCAAATCTGATTCTCGCAATCAAGGGGAGGCTTTTATTTGTTTGGGGTTTTTTGTTTGTTTGTTTGTTTTATAAACCTGTAACTTTAAAAAGACAGCTTTGCACCAAGAGTTCTGGTACTGCAATAGAAGGAACTAGCTCATATGGTAACACAAGATATTTAAGAGGCAACATAAACTCTACGATAATAGAAAAAACTATTATGCATTTTAAACTCATTTGTATTCAGAACTGCTCTGGATCTTGTGTGTCTGTTCATTGTTTGAAATGAAGGAGGAAGCTCTGGTGCTTTATTGGAAAGGTTGTTTCTGCAGATCAGCTCAGTTGAAAAATGATGTTTTGGGTCTATTTTGGGTAGCTGTGCAGATGCTCTTTCTGGGGTGACTGAGCCACCATTTATGCCCAGCTTTTCTGGGAGTTGCTATAAATTCACTACATTCTGTTGGTGGAATTGCAATAAAATTTATACTAATAAAATCAGTGAAACTTCATGGGTTGCATGTTATAGGGACTAAGAATTGATAGCTACATGAAGTGTTAATGTGATGTGGAAGAGGTATGTGAAAGAACAATGTAAGAGCTTGAAATGTTACTGTGGTAATATTTCGGGATGGAGGATCTTCATACAGTTTGTGTTGAAATGGGATAAGGGGCATATTAGGAAAACTGGAAATATTGTTCAGGATGTGATTCTAGTTAAATCAGGATAAAAAGTAGAAACAATAAAATACTATCCCCCTTTTCAGTTGTTTCACTGTACAGTCTTCAGTGTGGGTGGTTCGAATGGAGGTTGCAAAGGATGTAATTCGGATGACAGTATTGGTTAACCTGCAGTACAAATGCCTTGAGTGAGTTAACAGCACCATAAGTGCAATTTATTTTCCTTCATTTAAATATGAAGTTTAAATTCTGATAAATGGTATCATCTAACTTCAGTTTTTGAGAAATTGGCTAGGAAATACTCAGTGGTAAATGTTGGATCAAAACAATTACAGATGTTACCATAGACTTTCCCATTTAATTAGTGTCTTTTATTGTAGTACTTGTGCCTTTCAGTGCAGGATTATCCCTGGGCTGACTTCTGTCAGTAAAAGGGTACTTCTTTTGGTTTCTTCCATGCTGGTGTTGCGCTCCTGTCACCAGAGCAGTAGCATTTGAATAAATGAAAGTAGGTAACTTCATGTTCCCACGTTCTGCAGTGAAATGTGGTTGATTGAAGTATATTCAGTACAAAATCTCTTTTTTTTTTTTTTTTTTTGAAGCTACAAATCCTGTCTACTTGCTTCTTGTAGAATGCTTTAATCTTGAAAAGTCTTCTAAAAACACATTCGTGATTTTAGAGCCATCCCCTAATAAGACATGCTAGCTGGTTTGTGGGGGAGGGTTTGGATGCTTTTGTTTGTGATATTATGTTTTTGGTTGATCTTGAGACATGAGTGTTGCTGTGTCTTCCCTCTTACATGCAGCAATGTCCTGTATAATCGGAGTTCATCTTTTTGGCTGCCTGCATCTGAACTCCCTGGGTAACTGTGCAGGAGCACACACTTGCTGATCTCTCCTCTGTTATCAAACAAGAAGGAAACCCCTTAGTCATCCAAACGCTTTTCTGTTTGTTTGGTTTACTTGTAAGGAATGTGCTTTGGTAAGTGTCTTTGGGAGAGAGAGCAGGGACTGGGCTCTAAATCTTCAAGTCTGCATTTAATGTGTTTGCTGAACACACACTTCACATTGTGCAGTTGCTGTTAGAAGCAGCATAGACATAAAAACCGCTGTACGGGGCAGGGAAGAATGTGCTATAATGGTGGATTTTAAAAGGTTTGGAGTCATGCCGGTGGGATATATCACTGGGAAAAAAAAATAAAAAGGAAAAAATGTCTTTATAGAGATGCTCATCCCTTAGGGGTTGTCTAGACAATCTGCCTTTATGCCTTTTGGCATCTGGAGGCTCATGTGTCCCAATACATGGTATTCCCTTGATAGAAAAAAGTCTGTGGGTACATTTCCGTTTTCACAGCTTGAGTCAGGTGATGCATCAGGCATCTTTCTAAACTAGGGCCTTGTCTGCACTAGTGTATTCAAGCTAATGTGTTTCTCAGTCCTTTGAAACGTCTTTTAGCTTTGCACTGGGCAGTCTGGGTGCAGTGAACAGTGGTCTTTAGTTCGACTTGGCTTGGTGTGCCTTTGGTCTCATTTGTATGTGTCTTCTGAGCTGAGCCTCTCATCTTGATGAAACTCTTCCTGGTGAGTGTCTGCAGGATGCCTTCTCGCTGATGCAGAAACACAGGGTGGAGTTTCTGCCAGGCAGATCAAACACGGGGTGGGGAATGTGGATCAAACTCCGCTGGCACCGCTTGCCAATAACACAAGTTGTTCCAAAGTGCTTTTTCTTGTTAATTTGTTTCCTACAGTGGAACTGCTGTAATGTAGTTGCTATAAGGAGTGATAAAATAGTGTCTCATAGAGATGACGAGAGGCTGCCATAGCCTGTGAAGGATTCACTACTTTGTTCTGGTATGTGATCGTTCTTATAAATGTTTTACATTCTATATTCAAACCTGTTCTTCAGGGAGTCACATTTGTCAGCATTATATAACTCCGTGACATTTTGACTATCTCTGTTAGAGACAGGAGAGGTGCAAAGGAATCCAGCTTCTCAATCACTCTTGGTTTAACCCTTATTGGAAGGTGAGGAAAGAGCCCGAGGCCACTAATGGAGCAGAAGGTGATGTGAAAGCCTGGAAAACCACATTAATTAAATGGTGCAAGATAGCAAGGGTTTAGCAGCTGGAATGCAATGAACTTCCTCTTCACTCTTATCTTTCTTCCCTACCTATAGATTTAATGCAGATGAAAAATGATGTCGTGGGTAGCGAAGGTCAATTACTTAGGTCATCTGATCCAAGGCTTTGATTTCTGACTCAGCAGTCTGAGTTGGCGTGTGATTTTTGTTGTGCTGACTTTGAGGACCCAAGAAGATCCCACCCAGCAGTGTGGTGCAGAGCACTTAAGGTTTGCATTTTACATTGCTGCTTTACAGGCTTCGCTGTTGGCAAGCAGCAGTTTATAGGTAGTTACAAATATGTACATTATCCCCCTAATCTGAGGGAAATCTGGCCATTACATGAGCAAGTACAGTAAATGATTTAGCCTTCTGGGACATGCACATAAAATATGACGCAAGGCACAGAGGGCTTAGTTTGATCTTTATCTGAAAGCTAGTTTAATGTGACTTTAGCATTTGAGTGGGAAGATGAAGCTTTGCTCCATGTGTGCACGGTAAAAATGCATCACAGTGAACTGAAGGGTTTCTCCTCTAACATTCTCCAAAGCTTTTGCTCCAAACGTACAGACACATTTTCTATTCAAAGCTTTGGTACTTGTCAGCCTTAAACATGCAGATGAGAAACTTTAGAAGCATATTTTTAGCAGGTATATCGAAGTTCCATTTGTGGATGAGGTATGTTTTAATGCAATACTTGAGCACTATTTTTCATAGCCTTACCTGTTTGTGGTTTGTTATGTTTGGTTTTGGGATTTTTTTTTTTTGGGGTGGGGGTGGTGGGGAGCATTGGTTTTGTTTGTTTGGTGTCTTTAGCACGTAAATATTCAGTGAATGTTCTCTAGCTAGCTGGTTTTGGTTATGTCCTTGTTACCTCCCTGAGTATGATAGAGTTGTTATACTTTAGCTATTGAAAAGTATAAAAACTTAAACACTGAAAGTCAGGTCAGGAGGAAATGTGTCTGATTTGGAAATGTTTTACTGCCATTTGTTATTAACTGGGTTGGAAATGCTTTGCAGTTGTTTGTTTTAGGCATTGTTTCATCTTTAACCGATATACATATAAACCTGTATGTGTATGAATCATAAAGTTCTTGTCCTTCAAGGTTTCTCAGGCATTTTGCGGTGGTGCAGGAAAACAGCTTCTATAGTTTAGCTCAAGCTTAGAAACCTTCCAGAGAAGTAGTGATACTTCTGTGTTCGTGGTCTGTTGAGGACAGAGGAGCAAAAGAGAATATCTCTGGTGTTTTGAAGACATTGAACATATAATTTGGGTGAGGTAAAATCAAACCTACACTTGTGACTTTCAGTTTAAGTCAAAGAATGATTAATTGAAGGAATTATTAATGTGTTGTTGAAGATGCAGCAAGAATGAAGAGGAAGGATGAAGAGTTGTGATTGATTGTAGTACTTGCTACTCATCTTTCATCCTGCCATTTTGTATGTAAATATTAAGAGAGGCTGCCTATATTACACTGAGGATCCTTGGGGGACATCCCTCCATTTGAATTTCTAACTGTCCCAAATAAGCTTTAAAAAAATAATTGGATTGAAAGGGTTAATAGCATAGATAGGAAAAAGAAAAATACCAGTGAAACCCTCCCATACCCCCAGTCCCTTCTGCAGAGTCAATGCCTGACTAGTATTAGTACTTTTTAATATCTCACTGTTTTTCGTTGGCCACAGTTGAGGCACTAGTTGCTGCTACAGAGTGCCAAAGTGAGAACGTGCCAAAAGCCTTGGAGGATAGTACTGCACTTGTTGCTGCTCCTTTCTGGTTTTCCATTAGGGTAACACTGTCAAATGCAGGGACACAACTATTCTTAAGCATACCAGTACCTCTAATAAAACTTCACAGTGCATTTAATTTACTTTGCCAAGGCAATCTGTTCATCAGAAGGCTCCCTGTATTATATATATATATATATGTGTGTGTGTGTGTGTGTGTGGGTGTCTCTTCAGAAACAGAGCTTGTATAGAAATCTTTGTAAAATCTTGCATGCTTAAAATTTGCGAGAACCATCATCAAGTGGAAGTGGATTTCTGATTGAAATAGTTGTGCTTCACCATTAAATTTACTGGTAGTGGCTATTCATTTGGTGGTAATACAAGAAGTTTGCATGAAACTGGGTAAATTTAAAGATTATTTGTCTTTCATTTAGTTGTGGGGTTTGTTAAAGGTTATTTTCAGTAAGCTTTTATGAAAACTTTGGACTTGTCTGTCAAGACCATCCAACAGAAAGAGGTATTCTTTTGTATCCTGGTTGTAGTATAGGTAGCAGAAAATCTGTAATTGTAGGGAAATAGCGAAAGCTATGGGAAACCAAGTCAGTTGTACTATTGCTCTAAGCAAACGACAACCAAAATGTTGAGGAAATTGACTCATAGTTTTGAAAGCTTTCTGTGTTGGGTTTTGTTGATTTTCTTTTTCAAGTGATGTACAAGGCTAAGCAAACACTGCACATTGATATAATATGTAATTTACTTGAAATGAACATGTTTCAAGACTGATAATAAATAATGTAAACATATCCCTCTTAAATACAGGAGTTTGAAATTAGCTACATGCTGTTTGATCTGTATCAGAGCTAAGCCAAATACACAGATCAGCAGGAACTCCTTCATGTGTCTTGGAAGGAGAAAGAAGCCATGGATGGTTTTTTTTCCTTGAATGAAAGGTTTGCAGCTGGTCAGGCTGCGGTGTCGGGTTGGTCTCTGGTTCTGACCCTGCATCATCCAACCTTTTTCCTCCATAGCCAGTTCTTCCAGCTGGCCATGAAGTTGACCTTTGATAGACGTGTCTATTGACTGGTAAAGGAGAGAGAGCCCACGTTGTTGTCAGTGAATAACTTCTCATGCAGCCTCAGTGCATTCACAGAGGCGAGTCTGGCGATGGGGTGATGGCAGAGCCAACTCTCATTCCTGTTTCTATTCAGCTTCTGTTCAAAGAGGAGGAAAAGAGAGACTCTACCAGAGCCCTAGAGGAACTTACTGGAGCTGTACAATGAGATCTTTTGTTCCCTCCCAGGAGTGCTGCTACATGTTTTGAACCCTTGCAGTCCATTTGTCTTTTGCTACAATTTAAATTCTTTAAAGGATTAAATGGGCTGACAGTTGCAGGCAAATCTCAAGGGTATCCCTTCAGCCTCATGTTGTTGTGTGAAAACAGCATATGGGAAAACACTATTTAATCAAATTGTTTGTGTTTGTGATGATCTGATCCTTGTAGATCAGCCAGATCTGTGACTTTAGTTTGGAGCTAGAAAAGGTTTAACATCACTTTTTTTTTTTTTTTGCTATAAGGCAATTTGCATTGGTTTTGGAGGAGTCAAATGTTATTTTGCTTTGAGGTCCCATCAAAAAAATGTAGATTCACTATAAACCAGTGCAGACGAGGATATAATATGTAGTAAATAAGCACTGTGAAGAAATTCTAAGGTCCAGCCAGTAATTTATTGCGTGAAATTACTTCCCTGGTGACAGGTTTGTGATGCTTGAAGGCACACAGAGCCTGCCCAAGCCAGCTCGGCGGGGTGTCATTATCTCCCACAATCTGCATCTGAGCCGCTGTTTACACCTACATCACACTTTATGCGCTCTAACGTGGGCATCCTTAACCTTGTACTTTCCAGAATGTCCACTTCCCTGGGAATTCAGGCCTTTCCCTGCTGTTAGTCACCCGGGCTGAAGTTAGATGGTTTTACTGGGGCCTCTAGTGGTGTCAAACTGCATTACCCAGCCAGAGCTCCTGTTTGGAGATTGGGAGGAAGGAATGCTTTTCTGCCTCCCTTTGGATTTACCCAGCTACGGGGCAAGGGCAGTGACGGTACAGATAATTTATTTCGATTCTAGTGGAGCATTTTACACGGAGGTAGAGCTAAATGTGCTGAGGGGGCATAAATACATGGTAATAAGTGGTAACAGAGCGTGAAGGAGGAAAGGAAGGTTAGCCCCAGAGGTCTCTGTGTCAGGCAATGATCACAGACGAGTTTCTCCCAGCTGCACACCTCATTGCTTTTGAAATTAGGAAGTTTTGCCCCTCGTAAGGGCAAAAAGATAAACTTTACTAAGAAATTAAGAATTAAGGCAGGAAAGAGCAAAGCCATCATGTACCAGTGCCAAGACTGCCACAAAGAAAGGATTTCTGTCTGACGAGAGTTTTGAGCTCTGTGTAAGCAAGCTTGAAGGCTTTCACAAGCCATAGATCTCCTGGCATCAGACAGGATGTCATAGATCAGAAATTTGGTCCTTATTGTCAGTATAAATAATCTTTCTTGATGTTGTCTTTGAGCTTTTGTGTAAGTTTTAAAATCCCTTCACTACTAGTTTTATTTGGAAAACTCTCAAACCAAATCCAGCTCAATGTTATGCTCCTTGTGAAGTATCTTTTAACACTTCGCTGAGCAAAGACTGTGCAGGGTCCAAAGTGTCTGGCAAATCTGCTTGAGATAAGAGAGAAACTTGAGAGTCTCAATCGCTCTCAGCTAAGCAGATCTGAAACAGGGCTCTGTCAGGAAATGCTGCTCACTTTCGTGGCTGTGCCATGAAGGCCAGGCGGCTGCTGGCTCTGGTGTGCATTTTCCACGGTGCCTGGGTGGCCAGCCCTGCTGACTTGGCGACAGCGAGTGTTGTGTCATTGCCACCGGGGTATTCTTTCCTTTTTTCTCCCTCCCCCCCCTTTTTTTTTTCTTTTTTTCCCCCTTCTTCATTGAATCATCCTTCTTCCAGGGTGTGCCTGAGTAATGACTTGGAGTGAAAAAGTAGTGCTCTTGAGCTGCATGCAGGAATGTGACTTGTTCACATGAAGTAAGGGTTTATGCTTGCCTTAGTTTTGGAAGGAAATGACTGGCAGTGTTAACCAAAATTTCTGCTTAGAAGAGGAGGTTTTTCAATTCAGTCATTTCTCTTGCACATCTGGCTGCAGTTTCGGCCATGTCAGTATGACGTGTAACTTGAGCAGGATAACAATTTGGGATTTAGTAAGTAGTTGTTTTGAATGGCCATTGTCAAATAAGCAGACTGTTCTGTTTTATAAACTCCTTCAGCAGGATCCCCTCTGTACGACTTACTGGGTTATGCAGATAACTTAAAGTTGTTGAAACTTTCCAGCCTTCTCTGGTATTAAGTTTTGTTGTTTCCTCAATTGGAGTCATCCTAGTCTACTGTGAGGTGGTTTGCAGCACCTACTGCCTGTAATTAATGAGGACCTGGAGGTTTGAGTGAAACAGAGAACTACTACTGGGTTGCATGGAAAAGGTTTGTACTGAAGTTTGATCTGGAAGCCATTGGAATTAAGCCTAATGGTGTTTTCTAGGGTCAGTGGTGAGAGAGCCATCAGCTGCAGTGCAGTTGTGTTTGGTGTCTGGGCCTGTTGTCAGCTCATTTCCTGCCAAAATCTGTGCTGCTTGGTCTTAGGTATTTCTGTTGCTTCTGTGTTTTGTGTGTGCACAGGTAGATGAACCACTTCCATGTACCAAATCACAGGAAAACTTACCTAAGAAATCTTTCCTTGAAGGTAGGATTCAGGAAGGAGAAACAAATCTAACAGATACAAATCAGATGAGATCCATTCTATATTTTCCTCTTTATTTTGGATATGTTGCCCAGAAAAGTCCTTGCTCCTAGGCTAACCATCTGAAAAGCAGATACAGGTAAAACTTGGACAAAAAGCAGCAGAGGAAGAAAACCTGGTCCATATGTTTCATCACAAATTTTGATCTGGTGTCTCATCTTAGCTTTCCTGCAAGGCTTTGTCTTCCACAGCATTTTTAGTTTGCTGGAGGTCCTGTATAAACCAGAATCTCCTCATCTGTTTTCATAAAAACCAATGGGAAAAGTTATATTTGGTTTCTCTTTGGAGAAAGTCTTGCTTCAGGGAAGGCAGGATTTAGAAATGTCAGGGGTAAAATATAAATACAAGCAAAGAAATAGTCTTTCCCCTTTCACATGATGGCATAATAGCTCAAAATAGCCTGTATGGCTGTTGATGGCTTTGGGGCTTTGCATAGCTTCCTACTGCAGCATGGTGGCCTAAGAGGGTCCAGCTCCACCCAGTTAATAGCAAACATCAGCTCATGTTTCTTCTGAGTTCTGGATCTCCATCTGGTCCTGTGCAGTCTCATTAGCAGAGTTGCTCATTTAGGGTTAAAAGAAGAGAAGGCTACAAACATCTTGCAAAAAGCTTAGTGCACTGCTTCTAAAATTACAGGGTTTTTCCACCCCAGGATAAACCTGCTTACACCAAACATGGTGTTTTGTGTATGTGCTGTGAGTACCTGCCAAAGATAGGAGAGAGAAAACAGGTTGAACTGGCACTTGCAGCAGCATATTTTTCATTGGAAGTGAATGTATCATATTATTGAGATCATCTGGAGTTAATTTGAATTTAAAAAAAAAAGACTATTGTGGATTACAGTTAAAATGAATTGAGCAGAGTAAATACACACTAGAAATGGGGGGGGGGGGGGGGAGAAAACCAAACCCTAGTACTGAATCTTCAATGGAACTATAAATATAATTAAATGTTAGCTTCTGACTTAGCCTGCTGTTGATTATTTCCTCCTTTTAGTAGCAGGACCTGATACAGGAGGGACAAGTATTTACAAATGCCACTGAAATTGGTAAGTGAACTTGTTAGCTTAGCAGACCTACAGCATGCAGACTTAATCCACCTTGTCTTTTTTTCTTTTCATACAATAAGTACAGGGGAAAGCACCTGCTTTTCTTGGCTTGGCATGTCTTTAATTGTGCAAATTAAAGGCTGAAGGAACTGACTGTTTAACTTGGAGAAAAGGAGGCTCAGGGACAACCTCAGTGCACTCTACAACTCCCTGAAAGGAGGTGGCGGTGAGATGGGGGTCAGTCTCTTCTGCCGTGTCTCAAGGGAAAGGACAAGAGGAAATGCCCTTAACTTGCATTGGGGAGTTTCAGATTAGTTATTGGAGGGGGGTCAGTGAAAGAGTGGTCAGGCATTGTATAATTTGCCCAGAGAGGTGGCAGTGTCACCATCTCCGGGAAGCGTTCAGGAGGTGTCCAGGTGTGGCCCTTCGTTTAGGAGTGATTATGGTGGTGCTGGGAAGTGGGAAGATGTCCCCAGTTGGAATAGCAGTGAATGCTTTAAAAATCCTAGAAGATCAGCAAGTGTTGGAAAGCTGTAGCAGTGTGTGGATGCAATACCTGGGTAATCTCACTTGTCTTACTACGGGGCTTCCCAGTGGCATTCCAGGGTTTAATTTTCACTTACTTTGTGTGACCTTGAATAAAAGCTTTCTGTGGCAATGCCTTCTGAATAAATCTATGCTAAGTATGAAGTGACAGAGGGGTCTCTAAGTGGCCGAGTTACTGTGTCTTTGCTGGTTAATGTTTGTTGGCTGAGCAGCGGTGACTGAGCACCAGCAAAGCCAAGCCTGGAGTCTTGAAACCATCATGATGGTTGCTGTGTGGTGGCTTGTCCTGAAGCCCATAGTTGTGGTGTGGGACAACTAATGGTAGGTGGACATAGCAGGGAAAAAAAAGGTGCTTGGAGTAGTGATCTTAACTGTGCTGTTACTTTTGTGAAAGGGTGTTGAGAAGCAATTTGGAGACCACTGTGATAGCTTGGTGGTATTTTTGTGGAAGTCTTCCAAACCTGAGACGATGGGTGGATGGAGAAGGTAAAATCTGAAGGTACATACTTGAAAGATCATTAGCTTTGAGAGGGGTGTGATTAATATCCTGGCTTTTCTCATCTGAGTCACAAGGCACACGCTGGTGAGCACACAAGAAATAGTAAGCAGTAACCTCAAGTGGATGTTCTCGGAAAGAATTTGTGGTTAAGGTCTTTTTTTGGCTAGGATTTTTGGTTTGCTCATTTTGACTGTTTAGCCAGCTTCTTAACCTTGTATTTACATGAACCAAACCACGTTGTTTGTTTTGAAAACTGGAGCACCCCACGCAGGGGGAATACTGTGCACAAGGGTTTTTCCCAGTTCAGAAACCCTAGTGTCATTAGAGGGTACAGTTTGGCAATAGCCAAGCTACTCTGAAGACTTGCAACTGGTAGAAGGGGAGGTGCTGTTGTCTTGTGCCTCCGATGCATATCAGTGGGACTTAGGTTTCTCAGCCACTCAAAATTTTTGAAGAAGTTTTCCTGCAACATGTCTTAATTCTCCCTCAGTAAGATTACCTGTGAGATTAATAATAACTGCTCAGTTATGCCACCCAATGTATACCTGAGGAGGATGGAGCTGAATTCAGCATGTATTACACACCACCAACTCCTGTTAAGTAATAAACTGCACACACAAGGAGCACAGGACAGACGTTGTGCAGGTGATTCCTCAGCTCCTCTGGAACTTCGTTCAGGTGGTGTTGTGTGACACATGAAAAGATTCATTTACCATCACATTGACAGTAATGACTTTGTGTCAGTGTTTTTCAGTTGAAATGGTCAGCATTTTGCTGTCTTCTCTTGGGGAGGGATGTTCAACCCCTACCCAAAGTTCCACGAAAGTTAAAAAATTACTTAGCTGTATATATGAATAATAGGGATCTGTGTCAATGAAAAAGAAAAATAGAGATTGCAGGGCTGATGATATATTAGGTGCAAACACAAGGAGAAGCAGGTGTTCAGTGCAAATATCCTCTGAAATAACAAACAAATGTTTTGTATAAATTCTCATTAAGTGATTATAAATTCTCACATAAGACTGGACAACAGTTTGGTTCATGGCTGATGTTGAAAAATACAGCATGGAATGACTGAGTCAGGCAGGCTGATGCTTGGGAGTGGAATCATTTGTTTTGTGTGGTTTTGGGTTTCAGGAGGAGGCCTGCCTGTTACATGATTTTATTATATTTTTTTTAGTGTGTTTTGCACATAGACTTCTGGAACGTCAGAGGGGTAACGTGAGGGAGTATAGCCAGAGTGTGTGATAAGCAATGGAATGATGGAAAGCTGTTCATTCATCATGTGACAGGAATTTTAGCGTAACTTTCCTTTTGTTGTTGTTTGAGGATCCTTAACAAAAATCCACATGTGATAATACAGCCAAGTTTATAGTAGCCTGGCCATGATTTGCCATTAGATCAGATGACCATGAAACAGGAATCAACATGCTCCTTGTTTGAGCTGGCAGGGAAGAAATGGGGTGTTACAGAAGGTGTACAGGAGACTTGGTAGTGGCATATGTGTTTCACAGTCATATGATAGCTGTTGCTCCTGTTCCTCAAGAATGATGCTGGGCCTCTGAACTCAAAATCTGGGGAAAAGGAGATGAGAAAATTCATATTCAGGTAGTTTTTCAGAGAAGAAAGTAACTGAAGGATGGGTCCTGAATGATGTCATGTTCTTGCTTCTTTGTCTGTAGGGTGACAGAAATCACTGTTACTTAGTGCTGTGGCATTTGTTGTTGTTTTTGTTCTTTTTGAAATTTCCTTAATTTCCTTAATAAATAAAACACTCTTTTGGCTTTGCTCTTAGATTGCCCTGCATTTCAGGGGCTCTCACCGCTTGCATTCAGCAGCTGTTTCCACAGTGTTTAGCACTTCTGCTCTGAGTGATGCAAGTAGTGTTTTCCTGCCTTTACTTAGTCACTGTGTGAAAGAAAACAGAAGGACCCTTGACCAGAGTGGAGACAAATGTTTCCTCACCTCTTAATAGCCTTGCAGTTTGGCCAAGCTCTCAAAAATTCAGAGTTTGAGGAGGAGCCTCAGCCCTGTACACACAGGACATCCGTGTCCCATGTCATGTCTGTTGCGTGCCGAGTTGTCCGTAAGGCTGTGCTAGAGAAGACCAGGAATTAGGTCTTTGATGTTTGCAAGTGCTCTTTTGCCTAGGAAGTGTGCCCAAACTCTTCTTGCTGTGGCCTGCCTTGTCTTTGTGGAGAGTGTTTTTTGTAGTCTCTCATTCAGAGACCAAGATTTAATGGTATCTTCTGACTACTTTTTAAGGGTCTGCTTGGGCCCATGACTGTGGCACAATTTGCTATTGCTCCTGGAGCTACTTGTGGCACCAGCAACGTGTGAGCTGAGGGGAGGCAAATAATTTGGGATTCAAGCATTGTTGTGATAGAGCAGCTTATTTTGAGTTAGCTCGTGGAACTGTACAAACAGCTAAGAAATTAAGAAAATGGGGGAAGAGAAAATGAAAGTTTCAAGTGCTTCAGATAAATGACTGCTTCTGCCTGCACCCACCATGGCGTCAAAACCAGACCAGAGGTACATGGGCAGAAACCTCCCATGTCTACAGGTCTGCCTGGCACAAGGCACTGTGACCTGTGGATGTCCAGCACCACGCTGGGAACCCGCCTGTCCTTGGGATGCTTACCTTCTTGTTTTCGCTTTGTCACGTGTAGCTCTGCAAGGTGAACAGTTGTGTTTAATCCTCGATGCCATGGCTGCAGTAATCTGTTTGTTACATGACAAAAGTGGCTGCTGCAGTTGGCTGGCATCACCTGGCTACTGGAGTCCCAGGAAATCACGGTTTTCCTCTCAAGCACCTGCAGATATCAGCCTGGGGCTTTTATTTAACTCCTTTAAGAAGCATTTTGTGGTGCCTGTGGAGGGCCACGAAGTTGACAATTTATGGGTGAATTCACATATAAAGAGGAAGGGAAATGACTATTCCAAAGTTAAAGTATAAAGTTGAAAGACTAAAAATCATCCTCAGAGCAAATTCTGGTGTGATGATCAGTCTTACTAGCAGAGTAGTTTCAGGCTGCAGTAAAATGGCAACTGCTGATGCATTATGGATATGTGCACACACACAAACTGGATTTGAACTTTGAGTACGCTGAGTTTACATTCTGTGAAACAAAATACTCTTTTGTGAGAAATAATAAGAAAGTTTATACAGCAATACAATGAAAGGAAAAGTCTTACTAATGAAAAAGACCTAATTGACACCTGCTTTTTTTTTTTTTTTTTGTGGGATAGTGTCAAAGGTGCTAACTAAAGTGTCTTTTAGCTAAGATCTTATAGGTTTGGCTTTTAAATTGGTATGTGAAAAATAACCAGCTTATGTATTCAAACTTTTTTTTTTTTTTGGTGGCAAAACAAACTAGTTTTTGAAAAAGTAGAAACTTAAATCTAAACATCCTGGTAAAACGTTTTTTTTTCCTCTCTAACAGTTTGGTATATTTTTTGTGTTATTTTTATGTCAGTAGCTTTTTAGGTATCTCTTCTGCAGATTGAAAAGTCTGGACTTTTAAAAATTGGTTTCTGTCCTTGCCCCATTCCATATTAATTAAACCAGTCCTCTTTTTATTTGAGCTTCCAGGAGTTTTAAGGTTTTAATTTCTATTATTTATTTTTGTTTTCCAGGTGAGATGCACAATTGACTGTAAGTATCATTCTGTGGCTTGCTTTTTATTTTTTTTGTATAACTCTCATTATCTTAATTTCTTGTAAGAAAGATCAGAGAGTATCAGCAAGGTATTAAAAAAAAACCAAAACCAACCCAACTTCCTGAAAAGAATTTTCAGGAATGTTAGTTAAAAATGTGCGCTTGGTTATTTTAGTGACTGTAGTAATTCCGGCAATGCATTTAAGGATATTTAAAGAGATAAATCTGTACTTTAATCCCTTTGCTTTTCAGTTTGTAAAGAGGTCTGGTAAAGTCAAGTACAGGTATAATGTGCTTAGAAAGATGGGAAAATATACTTACAGACAATACAAAACAAACAAACCTCATACCAAAAAGCCACCCAAAGTGATGCTTTTAAGGATTTTCTGAAGTGACTCTAGAACTTCTGTACTGGCCAAGATGACAAGTTTTCATGTGGCAGCAACCTCTGAAAGTACATGCAGATAAGTTCTGCCTTAATATGGAGCATCAGACATACGTGAGCTAGCTTTAAATTTTAGGGTCTGAATCAACTCTCTTCACTCTGTGGGCTGCACTACATCAATGTGAAGTTTCTTGCTGTGGATATACCATGTCTGTTCCTTGCTTGTGGGAGCACACTGCAGGGCCTATGAGAACTTCTTTCCTCATATGCTGGGAGGAAGAGACAAAATTGCTGTGCCAGGTTAAACAAAGCTTCTGATAATCCATGAAGAAAACACACACAGAGAATGTGGCTGCAAGTTTGTTGAACTCCTTTCAAACAAAAGTGTGCTGAAAAGAGCAGATTATGATAACTCTTATCCAAACTGTGTGTGGTGCCAGTGAATGACAAATAATGTGACAGTCCCTTAATCCAATTCAAATAATCTCACAGAAGTTAAAAGGTAAAACCAGGAAAAGTGATTAAACCAGGAAATGTACAGTGAAATTTCTGCAGAACAAATGGGGAGAACAGAAGTGGCTGTGGATCTGTGCACAGTATCTATAAAAGTGACACCTATCTACTTCTGCAAACAGGAAACCCAGAAGTTCTGCAAAGACTTACTGTTTGGTGTTCTTCTTTCAGGCACTGAGGATTGCAGCTCCAAAAATGTAACTGCAGAACCAGGAACCAGCAGTAATGATAATTTGTCAGTAAACTCAGCCAGTGGGAGCAAAACCAATGGAGGTGGAAGATCAATCAGGGCTGCGTCACTACCCAATGGGACAATAAGTGATGGAAGCAATATAATACGTACGTGTTTTGAAATGTGACTGGGATGTGAATCTTCAGGGTGTTTTGCTCTTCTATATTGTGGTAGCATTTTAAGTCTGAACTGTAGTCCTGAGTGCAAAGAGTGCTGGCATGGATCCAGCTGCTTCACCAGAACAGAATGAGCCAAAGAAATCTATCTGCACAGCTGACTGGGAGTGCAGTTTCATGCTGTGATTGGCTCATGGCCTTGAAATAGTTTTATTCATGTTAGACTTGGGCTCCCTTCCCTGCTTATTATGGCTTTTTAGGTTACAGCTTCAACAGTTCAACCTGACTGTGACATACAGATTTGAAATGTGTAAGTAACAGGGTGCAGTGTGCTGTGTCATGTATCTGGAGGAAAGGTGTGGGAATCTTGCAGCTAGAAAGGCTTCTTTCTTTGGGGTAGCCAGTTTAGGAAAAAATGACAGCAGGTTGTGCTTTCCAGTCTTCCTCAGCACTGTGCATAAAGTTCACAGCTGAGGTGGCACAGTAATCACTGCTGCACCACATAGTTTTACTCCTTGAGATGAAGGGAAACTTGAGGAATTAGAGGAGTTTGGAGAGGTAGCCAAGTGTGTCTTGCAGCATAGGATGGCTTGATTATTTTCTCAGGCTGATTACTGTTTTACAAGAGACCTGGGCAGGGCAGGGGAAAGAGTGCTTTATGTGTTTGTCAACAAATGCTCTTGCAGGATTTTTACTTTTTCCCTTTCACAGAGTCCAGCCCAGTTTATGATCTCAAGGCAAAGTATGTTGGTATGACTTCTGTCATCTTAGCATGGTTAGTGAACAACACTGCTTCAAAGTCTTACAGGACAGAGTATGGAAATATACCTCTATGATAAAGAGCCTGAGGTCCAGTGACATCAAAGTAGAAATTACTGAGTTTATCCCTGGGACGATGTACAGTTTTGTCGTATTTGCAGTACTACATGGTGTTGAGACAGAAGGAGTGCCCTTAAGGCTGTATACAAATAAGTCACAGCTACTTCTGCCCCTGTTTCTGGTGGTCTGTATTTTTCTGTACAGCTCAGGGCTCTACCTACCGATGTGAGGGTTGCAATTCAATACTATTGTGTATATATTTGAGTCCTGGAGGCTGATCTGGGCATTATATAAAGAGTGAGATGTTAGGGTATAGCAGAAACATAAGCCTGATGGGTTTGTTTGTTTGTTTTCAATTATCTTACTTCCCCTCCATCCTGGTCTCTTCCTCACTCACCACTGTGGATTCCCTGGGGAAGCCCTGGGAGTTCTGACATGGTGATGGCCTCCATTTCTGCTTTGGGGTGTCAAAGGGAAATTACTGCCACTCAGAATAACTTGTCTTCAGTTCTCTTGTAGCTGCCCACTGGTGCAGCAGCCTCCAGAACTGTCTGATGATATTCTTGGGCTTGCTCCTGCATTCAGAACCATGAGTGGTGGGAAGGGAGTGAAGTACTGGTGTGCCTGTGTTTCTCCTGGCCATGCCTGTGAGCAGCTGTTCTTGCAGGTTGACAGCTTGTTGTCTTGCCTTTGACAGGGCCCAGCCCAGTTCTTCATCTGAAGGCAGAACATGTTGGTGTGACTTCTGTCAACTTAACATGGGAGGTGAATGACACTGCTTCTGACTCCTACACGTACAGGATAGAGGTTGCAAAAGATGTCCCTATTAGGAATGTGACATCCAGTGGCCCCAAAGCAGAAATTGCTGAGTTAATTCCTGGGACACTCTATGACTTCAGTGTATTTGCGGTAGCGGCTGATAACGAGACAGAAGGAGAAGGAAGTTCCATATCCATCTATACACGTAAGTTACAGTTTCTTGCAGCTGTGTTCTGCTTTACAGCTCAGACCTCTGCCTAACTGTCTGAGGGCTATAATACAAAGCTATTTCATATATGTATGTGATGTCTTATTCACGGAGCCTAATCTGGGATGCCCATTAAGCATGGGGTCTTAAAGTATGGAAGAAATACATCCTTGCTTTTAAAAAGCAAAACCAGGCAGCCATAATTCACCCTCCTTTCTCTCCCTCTTTGTCCTCATATCTCTTCATATATGAGATAACTTTTTGTCACAAGTACTCAGTGAGCCAACTTTGAAAGATGCCCTTCTAGGTTTGCTGTTTGTGAATAGAGAAGGACTGATGGGAGATGTGATGGTAGGTGGCTGACTTGGCTACAGTGGTCATTAAATGACTGAGTTTCAAATTTTCAGTGTAATTAGAAAAAAAGACAGCAGAGTTGCTATCCTGGACTTCAGGAGAGGAAAGTTTAAGCTATTCAGGGTGCTACTTAGCAGCCTACCCTGGGAATCTGCTTTTGAAGGGTTAGGAATCCACGAGTGCTGTTCAGTTCTTAATAACAACCTTTTAGGAGCACAGGAACAGGCAATTTTATTGTGTCAAAAGTCAAGCAAGTGGGGGAAAAAAACCAGCTTTGCTGAACAGGGAACTCCTTAGAGCTCAAGAGGAAGCAGAAACTGTAAGAGCTCTGGAAGGAGGTCAGGCTTCTCAGAAGGATTACAGAGCTGTAGTCCATATATGTGGGGAGAAGACACCAAGGGCCAGAGCTCAAC
>JAWWEU010000158.1:14998018-15215652 GCA_035583155.1 Acropternis orthonyx
TCTATGACTTCAGTGTATTTGCGGTAGCGGCTGATAACGAGACAGAAGGAGAAGGAAGTTCCATATCCATCTATACAAGTAAGTCACAGTTTGTTGCAGCTATGTTCCTGGTGGTCTGTATTTTGCTCTGCAGCACGTGGCTCTGTCCACTTGCCGGAGGGTTGGAATTTAATACTGTTGCAGGCAGAGGTGCTGTGCTTTGCCTGCCTGCAGTCAGAGATGTTTGTGTGGAAGAGACATAGCCTTCTTTTTAAAAGCAAAGTAAAACAAACACCTCTGAAATGGTAGTTGTTGGAGTTGGTCACCAAGGCCTGTGACACTATGAACTCTTCCCATGAAATTCCTCTCTGGCCTGACATTTGCGTGGGTACCGTTGTTGCCTTCACTTCTTGGAGGATCAGGGCCTCAACATTCTTTTAAAGGGCTCCCACAGAGAGACTGTTGGAACTTACATGATTTGTGGACCTGTGGCTGCCATTGGGCTGGGGCAGCAGAATGAACTTTAGGCAACACTAGCTCAGAAGTGCACTCAGGCATGACCCAGGAAAACAGCTCCTTTGTCAGCTTTCATCACTGCTTTTCCTCTTTCAGTAGTATTTGAAGTTCCTTACTTTATGTGGTGCACAGATACACCACCATCTCCTTTTCCCAGTCCCCCTACAACCTTGTATCTTTCCTGACAACGTTTCTGAATTCCCAGGCAAAATCCTGGGAGTGCTGGCATTGTGGTGACCTATGATCCTGCTTTGGAGTACTAAAGGGAGATGAATGCCACTTAAGATTACTTTCCATCAGTTCTCTTGTAGCTGCCCAGTGCTGCAACAGCCTCCAGGACTGTCTGGTGATGTTGGTGGTCTGCTCCTGCACTCTGAACCATGAGTTACATGAAGAGAGTGAAGTACTGGTGTGCCTGTGTTTCTTCTGGACGTACCTGTGAGCAGCTGTTCTTGCAGGTTGACAGCTTGTTGTCTTGCCTTTGACAGGGCCCAGCCCAGTTCTTCATCTGAAGGCAGAACATGTTGGTGTGACTTCTGTCAACTTAACATGGGAGGTGAATGACACTGCTTCTGACTCCTACACGTACAGGATAGAGGTTGCAAAAGATGTCCCTATTAGGAATGTGACATCCAGTGGCCCCAAAGCAGAAATTGCTGAGTTAATTCCTGGGACACTGTATGACTTCAGTGTATTTGTGGTAGCGGCTGATAGCGAGACAGAAGGAGAAGGAAGTTCCATATCCACCTGTACAAGTAAGTCACAGTTTCTTGCAGGTGTGTTCCTGGTGGTCTGTATTTTGCTCTGCAGCACGTGGCTCTGCCCAAGGGTTGACTCACAACATCATGTTAGAAGTGCTGCACACACCCTAACTGGAGTGAGCACTGTTAATGTGTGGAAGAGGGTTCTTTGTAGCGGGATTTGGTGCCCTCCCTTCCCTTTGGATGAGGCCCTCAGGTCCTTGTTTTGAAGGGCTCCCACAGAGTGCTGGTTGTGCCTGGTGGCCGTCCCCCTTTGGAGGGGCCTGTGGAGCAGCTGGGCTGTGGGCAGCCCTGTGCTGTGTGCCTGTCAGCCATGCTGCTTTGCTCAGCTGCTCCACAGACAGGAGAAGATGGAGTTATGCCTGTGTTCCTCGTGTTAGGCATTGTGACTATTTTTCCCCTTGTTGTGATTATGTTCTACTTTGTCCTTTCCTTTGTTTTGTCCCATTTTGATTGAGGTGAAATGAATCTGTCCCACAGCTCCCCAGTGGGTTTTCTAAAGGGGCTCTGGGGTGAGCTTGTTAAGAGAGTTGCTGGTACTCTGTAAATGCTGCTTGGCTACTCATAACCTCAGTCTGTCTGAGACATGTGAGTGTTGTTGTGCCTTTGCTTTTTTTTGTCTATTTGTCATGAAATATTCATGAGTGTTTCTGGAGTCTCTCCTTGACTTCAAAAGAGCCCAGCTCTGTTTTCCACATCAGGGTGGAGTATGCTGTCTCTGATTTCTGCCATTCAGAACAGATGATAACTTCTCCTAACTACACCTACAGGATAGAGATTAAAAGTCATGGTTACTCCTTTAGAAACCAGACGTCCAGTGTCACCAGCTGTCAGAGGTGTTGTTTCAGGGTTTATGTCTGTAATCTTCTATAGTTTCACTGTATTTGTAGGAGTAACTGACAGTGTTACTGAAGGAAAGTATATATTTATAAAATGCAGCAGAAATAAGTCCCAGTCACATCTATTTTTAACTAAATCTGTTTCTTCTGGCACATAATTGTGCCTCTCCTTAGTTTCTTAAAATAATACCCCTTTTTAATAACAAAATAATTTAATCCATCAGTCTATAACCCCTGTATTTGAAAGTACCAAATGCTTCCTTATCAAGAGAGGACATAAGTTTGCTATGTGTTACAGTTGTAGTGTTAAGAGTTTTCATCTTGAAGGCCAAGTCTTACAAGATGTTAAGTTTAAAAGACCCTTCTTCTCAGTGTTACTGCTACATTAACTTTTTTAATACCTTTTCGTATCTGGTCATGAGGTTGCAGCTTTTATACTGTGTCCTAGAAGGCTCTCGCCCAAACTGACATGTTGTTGTTGCTGTTTTTAAGGATGGCTCCTGCTGTGCTCTTAATGTACAGAGCTTATCTTCATTTTCTTATTTGTTGGCCACTAAGAGTTGTACGTGATTGTATGGGGGGGTAGTGTCAGTCTACTTGCTACTCTAACAATGTTCTTGGCATAGTACAGTAAAGGGTTGAACAGTATTTTGAAAACATTGCTGATCTTAACAGATACTCAGCCTAAGTAGAATAGGTCAGTGTACTTAGATACTGTGTCAGATACTTGTCTTTCTCATAGGGTAACAAGGCCTTGTATAGGCAGTAGATGCCATGTAGGCATTTTTTTAGAAGTGGCAAGGAAAACTGAGAATTTACAAACATTTATACACATAACATACAAATAGTTTCTTCTATGAAGGATAACACTTGATTTCTTACTCCTCTTTTTTTGTTATTATTTTTCCTTTTGGCAGAACCTGCCCCAGTGAATTCATTTGGATGTGAGCGGGTGGCCAAGCAGCCTTTCCTAATGCTGAAATGGAAGTGTCCTTCTGGTAACAGCTCTGGCTTCAGAATTATAATATCTAATACAAATAATTCAAAGGAAAATACAGAAGAGGCTCAATCCTGCATGGGAGAAGGCTCAGAGGAAACCTTCATAACAGAACCTTTAGATTATTTCAGCACCTATAATGTTACTATCATGACTCTTTCATGTGGTTCTGAAAGCTCTCCAGTGTACAAAATGTGTCAAACAAGCATTACCGGTAAGCATTAAGATTTGAGAATGGAAGATATTCATAGGACAAAAATGTTAACTTCCTGTTTGCAGAATACCAGACTTGGTATGCAGTACATTATCAACCCAGAGACTATGAATAAAACACCACATTAATGCAAAGTCTAATGTGATGCACAATAAATATGTGTTATATGAACAGCATCAGTATTACAGCATTTTCTTGTTTGGAAAACTTTTCTCAGTCCTTAACATAATAAAAAAATATTCTTATTGATAGACCCACCTCATCCAAGTGAAGCTCCTGCAGTCAAGGTAGTCAGTCACAGCTCGTTGTCTGTTGAATTCTCTGATTTTGATGCATTGTATGGTCCATTACAAGCCTACGCAGTGATGATCACAACAGAACAAGGTAAGATGTTATGACATTATCTTGTAGCTGTGCAAAACAATTTATCAGATGGCATTAAGTTTTAGAGTCTAAAGAGGGGTTAAATGGATAGAGAAAAAGCTGACTCAATATTTTAAATCACCTTTCAAAAATCATGAGGCAAATACTTTGCTTGCTTTGCCAGCTGACTCCGTGTTTTCAGAAAGCCCATTTTCACTGTCTTTTCTTTCCTGACTTACCCTTGTACGTGAGTCTCATATGTGCTGCCCCTATGCTGTTGTCAAATGGATTTGCAAGTGATTCCCTGCCCCAAGATTGTGTAGTATCCTTTCTTCCCCTTGCACCCCCTAGACAAATTGTCAGAGCTGCTAACACAAGCAGCTTTGGAATGTGGAATGTTTTCCTGCCTCCTCTCTTCAGTTGGAAGATATCTGCAGTAAGATCTTAAAAGAAAGAAAGTTTTCCTCCTGATTTTACTTAAAACACTTTATCTGAGAGAGATGGGATGCAGGTGGAAGGCTTGAATAGCTTTGACAGCATTAATGCCATGGAAGATTGAATGCCACAGAAAACTAGAGCATCAAACTGGTCTCTTCAAAGCATCAAAACTGAGAAAAGTCTTTAATTGGTGAATGTCTAGTGATAAATCATTAAATTAGGGAACTTACCTTTGCAGCATAGGTTCCAGTTGAACAGCTTTTAATTCATGAATGAGCACTGAAGGAGTAAAGCACCTATTGGAGATAGTTTCTGCCAAGTGGAATTTGACAGTCATGCTTATCCCTTGTCATAACACTGGAAATTGATCTTGCAGAATTTTGACCATAGATCTTTCTCCTATGGTTTTCCATACAATAAATGTTCAAAAAAAATCTTTGTGTATATGTGTGTGTGTGTATATTATATAAATAAGAATTTTTTTCATTTATATATATGCATATATATCATATCAGTGCAGAAAATTCCTGTTTTTCACACACATACTCAGCTGCCCCAGAGTTGCTGGTTTGAATGTCAGTCTCTTGCATGCTGCTTTGCTTGTACATTCAGTTCATCCTGGTTAGTCATGATGAGATTCTAGTGCATTCTTCTCTGATTGTAAAGTATTTGAGAAGGAGACACATAAGGGAGGAAGATTGCCTGCATTTACAATGTGTAGAGTGAGTGCTTTGATAGGAGCAGAAAACAGCCTTACAGCCAAATATTGCTTCAGCTGTATAATGTTGAATTAGCACACATTTCTTGAGATGCGTTTCTCTGTTATAAAACAGGCATCCTCACCTTCAGGATATAGAGAGGGAACTTTATTCAGTTGTGTACGCAATGGTGTGGTGTCGAACGTATTTTAAGATGATATCCAAGATATCTGCAAGGAGCTGCAGGTATAATCTGGAATGTATAGCCTGCTGGAATTGAAACTAGGGACAAGACAGGACATAATAACTTATCTTGGGTAGTATTGAACCCACATTTTTAGGCAGCTGAGTTAATTGCAACCTCAGCTGCTTCTAATGAAGCCAAACTGGTGCTTTGGAAGAGTTGTCTTGCACCGTGTTCCTGCACAGTTACAGCTGATGGGAGGTTTGTTGTTGGTGGCAGATCAACCCTTGTCTCTACACAGCTCGGTAAAACTTACTAGAGCTTTTCCACCTTCGGGAGCTCCTGCAAGGTTTGTCATTTTTAAAGGTGAAATCAGTACTGTGTGTGCTATTGGAAGGAGCTTTTAGCTTTGTAAAGGCAGTCAGTAGAGAGCAAACTTCAATCAAATGAGTGAGATTCTTTGTTCTCCCTCAACACTGTGAATATTTATGTCAGTTTGCTTTCTCTTGAGTTGTTGGGCAACTGGTAGATTGAGTTTGTTTATTACCTTAGGTTAGCTGTGCCTCAGCTGTATAACTGCCTCAACTTTCTAAGGTTCATCTTCTATAACAGATACTGTAAAGTAGTGCTGGTCTGCAAACGGTGCCCAGTTGGTTGCTGCTCACTGTTGTAGCCTGTTTTAGTTTTCTGAAAGGGAAACTGATCTCATCACTGTGCTTTTCTATGTCAAGACAAGGCAGAAATTAACTCTTTCACCTCTTAGGGTTTAGGTGTAAGACTTGTAAGTTAGAACAAGGAACAAGGTCAGGACAAGTTTAGTATCACCCTGTAACCAAAAAGAGATTAAAACAAATAATGCTGGGGGGAAGGGAGGTAGTGCAATATATTGCACTGCAGTAGCTGGGGTTTCTGAGATTATCTGTTGCACGTAGCCTTTCATTTCAGGCAGTACTTATGGAGTAATGTCAACTGTGGTTGATGTGACCATCTCAGCCATTGTGCCAGTTGATATAAAACCAGTGGATGATATATATACCACATATATCCTTTTTTTCCCTAAAGGTTATGAGCCTTTGAAGTCTAAATTGAACAATACATACAAAGATTTCAAGAAGAAGAAGACTGCTACCTATGTTACATATGTCATAGAAACAGAAAAGGCAGAATCACCCTCTTTCCATTCTCAGAATGGTAAAAACATCGTTAATGTAGGCAAGGGAAACACAATGTATGGCTATGAAAACGGACCATTGATCCCACTTCTTTCATACAGGTATTTATTCCAAATCTCTGTTCCATTAAGTTTTCTGCAGTTGAAATCTAAAAATCTAATCTAATTAGTTGAAATCTAGTGAAAAGATTACAGACCTTTCTTAAATGTAAGATGTTAAATGTATCTGTAATGCACCTGTTCTGTTTTGTTTTTTTCCTTCCCCCTTTTCACCAGGGCATGTGTTGCAGGTTTCACTAATATAACCTTTATGGCCAATGTGATTGAGGGGGAAGACAGTTATGTATCATTTTCACCCTGTTCTGAACCGGTTTTACTGCCCCAGGATCCAGGTATAGTTAATGTCAAATATAGGACTGGCAGCTTGGCACATACACAGCATGTGGAGATTCCTTTTTATTTCCTATTTATGGCAAGTTTCATAGGATCAAAACACCTGTTGGTTTGTCTGTATGAAATGTTTCTTGCTTTACAGTGACACTGCTCTGTAAATTCATACCTTGGTAGTTCTGTGGGTGATCCCTTTTTCCCATGTATGACTTCCACTGCAGCAGTAGCCAAAAGCTGTGCTGCTCATGGCACACTGAAAGGGATTGAATGGCACAGTGAGGCTTTGGTATAGCACAAGTAGCAAAAACAAACAGATGCTCTAACTGTTCTGGTAAACGAGAAGCAGGTGTATTGGAATGCAGATACTGGTCCTTTGATCCCAATTTTTTATTAATTTCTTATCCTCTTTTTATTATTCTTAATGAGGTTTCAATATGATATTGCTAAAGGATGCAGTAAAGACAAGACATTTAGTAGTGTAGAACTTACTTTGTCACTTCTAAAATTCTACTGTAGGATGTTGATTGAGTTACATCATTACTGAAGAGGTAAATTAGTAGTGAGTAATACTTGTTCTCTTTTATCAGGTGTTATTGCTGGAGTGGTTATTGGATGCCTCTTGGCAATATTTGCTGTAGTCGCTATAGGGGGTTTCATATTCTGGAGAAGGAGAAGGTAATGTGTGATTATCATTGTATTGGTTGTGTTTTTCACTTCTGTATCTTTCTCCTAAAAAGGCCTCTCTGTTTTGATGCTGTTTTGATTCTGTTATGATGCTTTAAAATACATAATATTAAAAATGTTGTTTATATGTTACAGATTAGAATTGAAGTATCAACCAGTCGTTAAATTACTTTGTTTAACCCCATAGTTACAAACTAATGAGTTCAGAAGAGCTAAACAAAATAAATCTTAATTTATAGAATAGAATCATAGAATGGCTTGGGTTGGAAGGGACCTTAAAGATCATCTAGTTCCAGTGCCACTGCCATGGGCAGGGACACCTTCCACCAGAGCAGGTTACTCAAATTCCCATTGCCAGGGTTGAGGCATCCACAGCTTCTCTGGGCAGCCTATTGCAGTGCCTCACCGTTCAGGCATGCTGATCAAGGCATTCGGTTAGAAAAGAGCAAACATCACAAATTATTGTGCTAAAAGGTATATGTAATTGTATATTAGATAGTTTGATTTTAAACTATCCATTAACATGCTTTTTAATTGCCTGTCACATGAAACTTCCATTATGGAATTTCCAGAAGCTGATGATTTGCCTAAGGTTTGAGCTGGCCTCTCAGTTTCCAATCTTTTCCAAATAAACTGGGATGTAAGAGTTCACAAAGGCTTTTTCCTGCTTCTGAGCATGTAGTACATCCCCCTCTAAAGAGAGAACTGTAAGGCCCTTAGTCCAGTTTTCTTAGTTTCTTTGATTAACTGCTGCCGTCTTCCAAATTGTGTCCAATAAGTGAGTACAATAATGAGAAGAGCGTCCTTTAAAGCTAGGATCATTTATTTTCATTCAACAGTGACTTTCAGTATGACTTACCCATCACTGTTGAACACTTACTGTAGGGATTCTGGTATTATGTTCTGAGATGTTACCTAGTGATGCAGATCCCTCAGATGTACTTATTCCACCAGAATATATACTTTATGTTCAGGCTTTATGCTCTGGTTCCAACAGAAAGAAACAGTTCTATTGCACAGCATCACCCAAATGGGGGATGAAGTATTTTATTCTTACTCCAAGTGTAAGTTTTGCCTCAGGAGTTTGGGGGTTTTTTTCACAGGATTAGATGTTTTAAAAGAAATTGTTCTCAACAGGCACAGGAAATAGCTGTCATTAGAAATTTCATATGCATTTCATTAAATTGTGCTGTGAATCTATTGTGTTGTTTTATCTTGCCTTACAGGGAAGATAAAAGAAATACTGAAGTGTCCTTTTCTCCAATTAAGTAAGTCCATATCCTTTCACATGCTGTTTTTTGAGAACAAGTTATATTTGCAAAAACTACTCTGAGCCCAGGTACTAGTTTTCTGTGCAGTTTTATATAGAATTTTGCAGTACTAATTCCTCATGGAATTCCAAGACTCCAGCCTGCAGACTAAAATAATCTTATCGATCAAGACTTCGAGAGCCACCACAGGGATTTGAGTATTCACTTCATGAATCACTGTTAGACACACAAATGCCCTGCGTGATTTGAAAAACAGGATGTTTGAATGTGATGGTTTGATAAATCCCAAAAAGATTTAGATGTTGTCAATGTCCAGATGAATTAATTTGAACTGCTGCTTTCCCAAAATCACTGTACAAGCAAATCTAAAGAAAGCTCCTTTAAACATGGGCTTTGTGCATATTGAGGGAACAATTCAAATTGTTGTTAAAGGGCACATAGGCAAAATATGCACTCTGACCTGAATTTTTTCTTTTCTTTATGACTACTGTGTGCTGAGCCATTAATTCAGATAATGTTGTGATTGTAAAAGCTGGCCATGGGGGGTAACCATCATAAACTGAAAGTCATAGGCAGTGCAATTGAATCACACTATTGGTTCTTGCACCCATTTTTTTGCTGATGGAAGGGCATGGCCAGAGCATCCCATGAAATCCCACCTGGGTAGGCTTTGCTAGTTGACATAAAATACACCAGGGAATGGGGCGAATCTGATGGGAGTAAGCAGCTGACTCGCCCCTTCCGCAATGTTCCTTTCTTGAAGGACGCACTGTTCTCTCCTTGGTTTAACAGAGCAGTTATACGCTATGCTTGATACCCCTTTAAATGCACAATTTTGTTGCTGCAACTAATAGTCTTGCTTTCATTCTCAGATTCACATAGTGAAAAATACAACTGCATGTGTCTAATCAACCTTTTTTTCTTTCCCCCTCCCTCCCCTGAAGAATCAAGAAGTAAGTAAAGCACACTTTCTAACACGTTGACTGAATTAATTTGTGGTTACTTGACCTAAGACCAGTTGCTGATACATGGCTTTTCTCATTTTAGATCAAAAATGATTAAAGTGGAGAACTTTGAGTCCTACTTTAAGAAGCAGCAAGCTGACTCCAACTGTGGTTTTGCTGAAGAGTATGAGGTATGTGCCCTCAGTGGAGATTGCTTCACGGCAAATAGTTTTGGAAAGTCCAATCAGCTTGCCAGTGATCATATGCAAGGCTTACTGAAGGGAAAGAGAAGGGTCTTTTATTTTAGAGTATGTGTAGCCTTCCCTTCCCTTATGCAGCTCCAAATTTAGCTGAAGTGCATGATGAGTACTTTGTCTCCTGAATTATTATCCCTACCTGTGAGCTTACAGCATGTCCTGCTGGTCAGAGCTCTCATGAGAGTCAGAACCTCCAGAGTCCTTGCCCATGTCACACAACAGAGTTAGCCTGGGGGAAGCTATTTAAGCTCTGCACTTCAGCTTTCTTATCTTGGGTTGGTTTTGTTTTTTTATACACAGCAAGACAGGTCTCTTGCTAATATCACTGATTTCTTCAGTGTGTAGGTGTGATTTGCAAACCACACCTGTGAATAGCTCAGAGGAGCAGTCAGAGAAACAGCAGTTATGATTTGCTTTCTGGCCATAAATATTTTTCTATGAAGTGTGCTAAAGCTCAATTGTTACAAGCTACAAAGGACAGGAGGGAAGCGTCAGGAAGGATTTTGTGTTGTCATGTTGGCTGTTTAAGAATCTGATTATTTTTCTCACCTCCTTGAAGTTTTTAATTGACTTTATTCTTCAAATTCTGTCTCTGTGATTGTACTTGACACTCTGGTGCTCCACCTTGCCTTCCTCTCAGAGTTTGCTTCCTTCAGTCTGTTCATGGTGTGTTTGCTCCCTTTCTCCCTGTAATGTCTGTAAAGTAGTTCAGTGCCCTGGGGCCAGAATGAGCGTGCCATTGATATCAGTGTTGTGTTCTGGCAAAACTCTTTCCAGGCTTTTAAACCCACTACAATTCCTACATTCTGTATTAATCCGTTCTCTATCTGTTCCCACTGTCATCCTCCCACCCTGTACTAAAATTATTTTTATTGTCATTTATCACAGTTTAACATACCTGCTTTTACAGCACAGGCCACAAGTGTTCAGAGTACTCGTCTGTTTGTCTTGTGTTTCTCTGTGATTCTGAAACCAGGACCAGGGGCTCATGAATCCTTCTTTTATTGCAGGAACTCAAGTCTGTCGGTGTTCATCAGCCCAAATTTGCTGCTGAACTACCTGAGAACAGGGGAAAAAATAGATACAACAATGTCTTACCATGTGAGTTACTCTCTTTGTTTTTGCATCTTCTACTGGTTGAATTTATAAGTGAAAAACCTTGTGGTTGGCTAATCTGGCTTTAGTGGTACCCAGAGGTTTCAAGTGTTGTCAGTGTCCGGATGAATGAATTTGGACTGCTGCTTTCCCAAAATCACTGTAAAAGCAAATCTAAAGAAAACTCCTTTAAATAACTTTTCCTTAATTGAATAACTTTAATTTTCCATTTGTGAGAAGCTTGCAGTCCAGGTTGAAAACACAAGAAGATAACAGTTGACCACAGACAGATATATATGCAGAGCTATGAGAAATATTAAGACCCTGCTGGCCAGCTTTGCAGATGAATGAAGAGCCTTAAGCCCTACCAAGCTGCCTGTGGGCATCCCAACGTAGCAGAGTGTAAGAAGGAATCGAAAGGTGAACAGTAATGGGTACTTAAGGGTCCTTTGGAGGAAAAACATCAGCTGCAATGGCAGCAGGAGACAAATTCCTTTTTTTTTAATCCAGAAATTAAAACCGCAGTAAATGTTGTGTTGGATTAAAATGTATAAATAGACAAAATAGGCATGTTTAAAACCAAAATAATCTGTATTGAGTATTCTGACTTTTTATCCCAGTGACTCAGTTTTCTGAAGGCTTTCATTATAAAAATATTGCTAGCTATGATTCCTGAAGTTCTATTCCTAAAATGCACATTGTTCTAAAACATGTTTTATTTAGAAACCGTGCTTTAGATAAACAGTCTTTTGCTGAAAAGCTCCAGTTCTAAAATTCATAATTTTCTTTTTTTTTTTCTTTCTGCAGATGATATTTCTCGTGTTAAACTTTCAATTCAAAGCTCTGGTACTGGTGATTATATTAATGCTAACTACATGCCTGTAAGTTGCTTCATTAGATGAAATGAAATATAATATGTATTTTTCGAATGTAGGCTTAACAGCTCATAATGATGTTTAAAATCAGCTTTTATGTCTCACTGATGCATGTGTGTGTATATATATTGATTTTCTTCTTTATTTCTTAGGGCTATAACTCAAAGAAGGCATTTATTGCTGCACAGGGTCCTTTACCCAATACTGTAGAAGACTTCTGGCAAATGATTTGGGAAAAGAATATCTATTCTATCGTTATGTTGACAAAATGTGTGGAACAAGCTCGGGTATGTTTTTATCAAAACTGAACTGTCTCTTGAAGGCAGCTGGATATCTTCTAATTTTGTTGTTACCTTAGTAGTTTGGAGACTGACCACTTTATTTTAACAACCATCCTCTTGGTGGGAGACTATTTTCTAAATTAAACAAGCACCACTTTTTTTTAGCTTTTTCCCATTTTTTTTATATCTGCTGACTACCAGAATAGATTGCCTCAGGAGGGCTGTGGAATTGTTGTCTTTAAGGGTGGGTTCTTCTCTCTAAAGAAGGATTTTAGTAGAGCTTCTCTTGCCCTGGAATAGCCCTTGAGAAGGGTGATGTACTTTCTAGTGGTGCTTTGGGTGGTGTGTTGTTTAAAATACAAGTCAGTTGCTTTGCTGCGTGTAATGTATCTGTGTAATTCTGTTCTTAGACAAAATGTGAGCAGTACTGGCCAGACAAACAATCCAAGACCTATG
Source organism: Acropternis orthonyx (assembly GCA_035583155.1). Taxonomy (NCBI): domain Eukaryota; kingdom Metazoa; phylum Chordata; class Aves; order Passeriformes; family Rhinocryptidae; genus Acropternis; species Acropternis orthonyx. Next base: position 15,010,432 of record JAWWEU010000158.1, read on the forward strand.
GTGACATTATGGTGACAATAGCATCAGAAATTGTCCTTCCAGAATGGACAATAAGGGAGTTCACTGTAGAAAAGGTAAGTACTGCCTTGGTTGTTTGTTGTTAGTGTATATAAAATAAACTCATGCTTATGCAGATACTTGTAGTATCTGCTGGGCTGAACAATTAGCCCCATCAGCAAATACAATACAGCAAATATGAACTTAGAGTATTGTCAAAGGAAAAGAAAATTATTTCAAATTATTCCCTACCACAGCAGAAGGAAGAGGGAAACTGAAATATCATTGATCCAAATCACTGCTCATTTTGTAACAGGTATCTTTAATAAAGCTGAGCTTGGCCCAGTACATATGGCAGGAAGCCCTAGTGTTGCTCCTCTGAAGCCAGTTTGCATTGTCTTGTGGCTTTGTTTGTTTTGTGTTGTTTAATTTTTAATATATATTCCTGTAGTCCGACACACCAGAGAGCCACACTGTGTGCCAGTTCCATTTTACCTCCTGGCCAGATCACGGAGTGCCAGAGACAACAGACCTTCTCATCAACTTCAGACACCTTGTTCATCAGTACAACAGGCGAAATCTCATCGACTCTCCTACTCTGGTGCACTGCAGGTAGGAAGAATGTATTTCTGTTAGAAACGCTTTGATCTTGTGGCGTTTTTGTGACCAATTTTTTTTTCAGTGGGATTAAAAACAAAGTAAGTTCCTTTGGTTAAAGACATGGGCTATTTACCCTTCCAAGTTAAAACCTCCTTCAGAAACTAGCAATGCTATGTACGTATCAAAGTAAATGACACAAAATTTCATTAGAATAGGCAGTCTCTCCTAACGTGGAAAACTTAGCTGAAAAAGTTGCTTTTAAATATATTCTTGTGCAAGTGCAAGGCTGAGAAGCCCAGAAGCGTGACCCTCCTTCCTCTCAGTGGTGGTCAGAGCCACCCCTCTGGGCTGCCCAGGCTTTTATTGCCTGTGCCACTGAAATAACAGGAGGCACTGTACTGTTCTCACTGGCTTTTCATCAGGCCAGCAGCGAGCAGGTGACTGATAGGAAGCAGTAAATTGCCTCTCGGTGTCATTGCAGTGCTGGTGTCGGGAGGACGGGAACGTTCATTGCCGTTGATCGCCTCATTCAGCAGATGGAAATGGAGAACGCTGTGGATGTGTATGGAGTGGTGTACGATCTCCGCATGCACCGGCCTCTCATGGTGCAGACTGAGGTAGGGCTGCCTTGGGCCCGGCAGCACGTTTTTCAAATGTGCAGAATAATCCAGGAAGTGTGGACTCGAGATGTAGCTCAGAATTACGGGAAGATAAGAGATCTAGGGAGTTAAAATCGCTCTTTATTTACTTCCCTCCTTGCTGCTTCAGCTCTTCCCACAAAAGTAGTTTCAGCCAGGGGCCATAGTACATCCAGAGTATTTTGTAGGACTGGCATTTGCAGCTGGAAATAATCAAACCCTGAAGCAGACTTTTTTACAGCTTGTTTTATCCTTGTGGGTTTTGTCCTTTAGCTGTGAGCTGCAATTATCTTGAGTCAAGTGGTCTCAATGTGAATCTTTTCTTATGTGTTCTGCAGGAATACAGGTGTTCTTGCTGAAATTATCACTTTGATCCAAAAAGGTGTGTCAACTAATTCAAGCTGATTTGAAAAAGGCTGTAAAATCTGTCATAAAAGCCTTTTTAGAGAGCATTAGGTGTGACAGTAAACTTGGTCCTAGTTTTTTAGGGGGATGTTTGTCAGATGACATCATGAGGTCCTTTCCAGCTCTATTTTCTATGAACTAGACGCACAAGTTCTGAAACATACTCTGTGATAACATTCAGTGCAGTGCCAAAACCTATATTCAGAAGCAGAATTACTTCCAAAATCAGGTATTTTCTAGAAATGCATTGCTTTCTCTTTTTCTCCCATCAGGACCAGTATGTCTTCCTAAACCAGTGTGTTATGGATATTATTAGATCCCAGAACACAAAGAAAAACGATCTTATTTACCAAAATGTGACAGCAATGGAAATCTACGAAAATTTCACACCTGGACCAGACTTCGGGAAGGCCAATGGCTACCATGCATAGCCCAGAAGGAATGCAATTTCTCCAGGAGGCGTTAACTGCCCGTAGGAAAGGGAGATGTTCTACTCGTGTTTTCTGGGATTGTGTGCAGTGTCTCATGTCTGATTTCTCCAGTTGTGTCTGCATTCAAAGAAGTGATCTACAGGAGGAAAAACACAATGCTGGCAGGAGCTGCAGATTGATGTTAAAAAGAAAACCCAACACAAGCAAAACTATTTAAAGTTAACAGAGGAATCTTGCTTTTTTCCTTGGGAATTTAACAGTACTGATAGGTGAAATAGCATTTGCTGTCTGAACAGTGAGCTAGAATTTAAATATTAAAATAATAACACGGGCTTTTTATTACAATTTTATATGATTTCATTTACAGACACCAGGCTTATGAGCTGTTTTAATATATTTAATTATAAGTTTCAGGAACATATTTTATCTACTGTATCTGGTTACTTAGTTAATAGATACGTGCCTCTGTGATCTCTTTTTTTTTCCTGTGTTCCTTTTTATTTAAAAAAGGAGTACAAATGGCTCCTTCAGATGGACATTTATACTTGGAAATTGTGCCTTTTCTAGTTGCTACTCTAGGAAAAAAAACAAACAGCAGAGATTCTATTTTTGTACTGAAACTCTTAATGAGAACACAGATTTTTAAATAAGGCTTATGTCAAACTTAACTGTAGTTGCACTGTTGGCAGGACTCTCCAGAAGTGTTGGAGGTAAGCTTTGTTTTTGCATTTCACCACAAATATCCCCTGCCTTAATGTTTCGGTGCCTCTGCCAGAGGAAAAGGAGTGTGGTCTGTCACTCCAAGCTTTAACTGTAGTAAACAAATGGAGCAAGTGAATCTGTGAATGTGTGTGCAAGGGGATGTGTGTGGGTGTGTATGAAGGACAGAATAGCTTCTCCCTGTTCCTGGCCAATATTCCTGTTTTTATACAATTTATGATGATTTATTTAAAGGTGCAATATATGATTTACTGAATAATGCTCACTCTATTCTAATAGAGTTTTTCTCAGGTTGGTGTCTTTTTATCATTGTTGTTGTTTTTCCTCAAATATATAAATCTGTGAAAATGTTGAAACTAAGGTTCCAAGCGTTCAAGCACTCCCAAACAATTGACTGGCTTTACTGTTTCTACCAAAACACATTGCACAAAATTCTGCTGTAAAGACAAATTTCTCGGTTGTTTTAGCCATTCAAAACTGAGACACAACTTACCTGCCTGCATCTCATTGATCCAATGTGATTGTTTTGTAATTATTTGCAATATACTGCTGCTGTTTTTTTTAACTGGTCATTTTAGAAACAGAACAAACAAGCAGAAATCCCCCAGTTGCTGATCTCACAAGTCAAGGATCAGATTGGATTTATTTTGCTGGTACATAACTGTTAGACTTAGGAAGGCATTACCAATGAAGGACTTAAGTAGCTTGGGGTGGGGGGAGGGTGTGTTTTTTGGTCTTCGGATCATTGCACTGGTTGCATTGCAGATGAATATGAAGTTTATGAATAATGCTATAGAATAGCTATAAAGCGGTGAAAAATCTTATGAAGGTTTAATAACCAGAGTCCCTGGAATTCTGCTGCTTTTTTGTTGTTGTTTTGGGGTTTGGTTTTTTTCCCTTTGTTTTAGCAGAGTTGTCAGAAAAAGCTGCAGATGCTAAAAGTGTATGTGGCTTTACAGTGGAACTTGGCAACCTGGCAGGGTCCAATGTCAGCTGAAGGAAAATGTAAGAATTCCTGGTGCACAACTGTAACTTTACAAATACTCTAGGGAATTCTTTACAACCTGGTGTGAAACTGTGGTGTGCTGTGTGAGCAAAACTGGAGGACAAACCACAGTGCAGTTCAGCTTTTGGTTGGTTTTTGGGTTTTGGTTTGTTTTGGTTAACTTGCGGGTTCTTGAATATATTTTTCCTCTCTTTCTCTGAGATACTTAAAAATAAATTAGAAAAGTAACCACCATGAGGTTAATGGTCCTGCCCAGCTCCATCCAAACTGGCTGTCCACAAAGTGGATCTCTTACCCACAATCTTCCTAAGCTGCTGTCAGATGACAAACAAAGATAAACCACTTGGACCAAACAGAACCATTCCAAAGGAACTGGGAGGGAGGAAAATCTGCCCCTTAGTCATATTTTTTTTTTTAAACGCTCTTTTAATTACTGCACCATCTGTGCAGAGCACAGAGCCAGTATTCATTATTCCAGGTCTCCCAAGAACTTGCTGCCTTAGGGTGGCAAATGCTTTCTTGCTTCTGAAGGCCCTTGTTTTGTATAGCACAGAGGAGAGGGAGATGAGCCTTCTACACTGGATCATGTTGATTCCATAATACTGCAGCAGAACATCAGAAAACTAGCTAGAACACTACGTGTTTCTGCCTAACCACTGCCCAGATCCTCTTATGGAAAACAGTCAGATCTGTCCCATTATTCTGGTGTTGGAGACAGGCATCAGGTTCTCACTTGTGGTATCATTTAATGAGTATCCATTTTAAATAGAACTGTGTACGTGTGTTTTCCCAAAACTGACTCATTATGAGAAGATAATGAAGTTTGAAATAAATGACCTGTTGATCCCATGCATAGGTGGAAAAGTTGGTAAGGTTTAAAATGTTAAAAACATAAAGTTGGGCGTAGTGTCTATTTGAATAAGTAGGACATGCCTTATAGGATGTCTCTGCAGGAAGAGAAGGAGTACAGGTAATGCACCACTACCTTGTGGATCTGTCTTGGTCAAGATGACTTGAATTCCTGCAAGTATTTTCTCCCTGCCCTCTGATGTTCTTTGTGTTATAACTGCTGAGATCTGTCTCTCTGGTCAGTGTTTCCTCTTGCTGTTGCTTATCTAAAGCTATCCACTGAAAGCTCCACTGTGTGACAGTTATGTCTCCTGCATTTCTGTTCTACTGTTTTTCCCATTTGGGGCCTGCTTAAGAAGGGAAAAGTTGATGTTTTGAATAAGTGACTGTTGAATATCTTGAAGTGATGTACAAATTTTATTGTTTTCATATTTGTTGTACAGGAAATTTCAGCACATTATAATGTTTTTAATGGTTTGATTTGTTTTTAAATATATAAAAATAACAATTAAAAAGCATCATCCTAGAGCACTTTCTGTCTTATTTTTTTCTTTCTCGGAGTTTTCTTTTCAGTTCCTTTTGAATAAAATTAATTTCCTAAAGTTTCATTTAAAGGGGCTTTATAATGGCTAAGGAAAGTGGGCTCACATCCTCTGGCTGGGATGGCTGTGTATTGCAGTCATTGGAGCTACCTGCAAGGGTGTTAATCTGTCATTCAGACTTGCCTGGCAGGACCTGGATCTGATGTTAAGGTGTCCTGGCACTTAGTGGCTTCTCTAAATGAAGAGCTTAATGCCAGGTAAAGAAACAGGACCATCATCCAAGGTCCATCAAAAGATATCTATTCACTGAAATAGCCTTTGGGGAGGACCAGTGTTTCTAGAACTCACTTCCAGAGAAATGAGTGAGGACTTTTCCATCCCTTAAAGATGCTCTATTGTTGGGAGGTGATGATAGAATGGGATGCAGAAATATCTGTTATATTAGTGTTGTAGCTGGCTGCGTGATTACACATTACCTGTCAGTAGATGCATATAAAATTATCTCATTTAAGTCCTTTTCTCCTAAAATCCTTAGGTTCCATTCCTGGCTACTGTCTGAATCACTCCCAAGGAGGATCACATGCCTGGAGGGTGATACTGGCACCCAGCATCTCTCCAGTTCATCATGGGGTGCTTACACTTCAATGTAAAATCTTGTGATCCTCCGTGGTAACTTCTGTATTTTCTGAAGTGACTGGGTGGCGAGATGGGAAGAGCAAAGGCATGATTGTCTCATCATGGTTCAGTGGGGGCATGTGCCAGCCACATGATGCTTGTCTGAGTGCTCTTGCTGAAAGAGAAGCTGTGACTGAATCTCCCAGTGTAGGACTTGCAGTAGGTGACCACCACTGCCAGGGGTAATGAGCCTCAGGGAGATTTTTCAGGAAGTGAAATTCCTCACTTCACGCCCTCCCCCACCCCAAAATTGCATGGGTTTGAGAAATTAGGACTTCAGTAAAGCCAACAGTTCTGGCTGTCATTTGGAGTGTTAGTCTGTTTGGGTGGGTAGAGCTGAACCCATACATCTGGAAATCACATTTTAGACCTGGCCTTGTCATGTATTAGTTTTACTGCCTTTGAGATTAAAGAGGTAGAGAGGAGAGAGCATAATGTTTCTGTCCTGTTCTTTACTTGATAAATGGGATGTATTGATGCTGCCCTTGCATGCCCTTCCTAGCTGAGAGTTATCAGGCAGCACGTGGAGTTTGGAGATGAACAGATGTGGATGTTTTCATGGAAGAGGGTCAGAAATGGGAGCTTAGAAGGGCAAGACACCTGAAAACTTTGCACGCTGTGCTTTTCTGAAGCAAAAAGAAAAAGCCTAGGTCTCAACAGCTCCTGGGTGTTCTGAGGAAAAACTAATTAAAAAAATGCAGATGTAATCACTTTGGTCTAGGGCCAGAATGAGGGGCAAGTGAAGATCAGCAGTTAACTTGCTTCTGAGGTAGGCAGGTACAGTGCTCTCCCATTTCCCATACCCATCAGAGAAGTTACTGTATTTCCTTTTTTCAGTTAATGTGGCACTGCTGCAGGGAGTCCCTTTCAGCTCTTCACGTCAGACCTTGTGGTATTCAAACCTCTGGCTGCAAACTCTTCCATTTTCAGCACTTTGCAGAAGTGCTTATGGAGTTGGTACCAAACAGTGCCTCTCTCCAATCTTGTACTTTGTTCCATTCTCTCTGCCCTTGGACTTGGCAAACCCTTTGCTCATGCCAGCCTCTCCTGCCTGTGAGGGAGGAGGAGGTAAATGAAGCAGAAAACCTGAGTTTGAAGTACCAGGAGGAGCTGCTTCCTGCCTGCATTGCTCACTGAAGGGATGGAGCTGTTCATACATCTCACATGGGGGAGAAGCTGGGAGACCTTCTCAGATTAGTTCTTAGATCTAAAGAAACAGATTAAGGATCCCGGCCTGTTCTTCTTTGTCCCTGTTACTTAGCAGAGCCCCAGTTATTCATTCAAATTGCTTTCTCTGGGGTGATTTCATTATGAATTAATAGACATAATTTCCTGACAGCAAGAAGCAAACATAGCAAATTATCCCCTCTTGCTGTGAAAAGATAGTCTAGTTTGTTCTCAAGTGAGTTATTTAAATTCACATTTTACAGAGAAAAGCCAGATTGCTTTGAGTGATGTTCTAGGTGGAATATTAATGTCTCATGGACATTCCTAGTTATTTTAATGATGCTTACAAGAAGTCTGCTAGAGAAGGAGAGCTGTGTGCTCAGTGTGCTGGGGGCAGAGCACTCTTCACACACTGTGCCATGTCTCTGCCCTTGCTTCACTGCAGGGCAGGATGGACAGGAAGACATGTATCCTCTGTAACAGAGATTTCCTGACCTGTTTTATTTTTCTGTCTGGCAGTTTGTTGATGTGGTGTTTCTAGAGTGGGGGATATGCCATCAGAAGGAAAACAGGCTTTGTGATAATGTCAGCTGTGGTTAAGGTATGTGTCTATCTAAAAGGTGATTGCTGTCCCTCCAGAAAAGAAATGCATCCTGTTCATTTCTGTATTAAGCCTCCAGATGGCACATGGTACCACTGTTCTTTCCAAGGAAAGCTTTCCCTGCCAGGCTGCTCCTTTTTCACTTCCTTCCCAGATTCCGATAACCTCCCTCCACCCCACCTGCTGTTTCCCTTATCTTCCCCCTACGCTGTCTCCTCCAGTCCTGCCTAACGCCCCCTCCAGCCCTGGCCCGTGTCTGTCGTTAAGCCCAGGGAAGCGTGCCTGTGTATGGCTGTCTTCCTGGTCCACAGGGATATGTAGGGTATTTTTCACCTGATCAGATGACTTTTTTCACAACTACTTAAGCTCAGCAATAGCTGATAATGCCAAATAATCCTTTATTTCCTTGGGAAGTGCTCTTACACTTCAGTCTGCTGATACCTAGGCATTTTCTGATGGTGCACGTAGTGCAAAGTGTAAGGGCTCTGGCTGGGACCAGCCTGGAGCTGGTTATTCAGCATTACCAGCTGTGTGCTCACTTCCCAGCCTATCAGTCTGCTCCCCAGCTGTTCCCAGCAGTAATGGATTTATGGGATTGCTGAACACAGTGCAGATACATCAATAAAGACAGCAAACAATGACGTGCTTGCTCATACTGCTCAATATGAAACACAGTTAAAAGTCTGTTTCAGTTAATGGATCTGTTTATGTGTGTATGTGTAACACTAAATGTGATTTTTTTCCCTGCCTTTTTCTACACAGGTCCTTAGGGAGGTTTTAAATGCAGCTTTTAAAGCATCCGGCAGCATCTGCTGAGTTACTTTGGTTTCTTCTGTCTCCCACTTGAAATACAGCAAGATTTCAATGCAAAGCTCTAGTGATAGATACATTCTTTATAGGAAGGCAGTAATGGAGATGGGTGTGTGAGAGAGCTCTAAATCTACTGGAAAATATATCTGCAACTACCCTGCTGTTTCCAAACCCTGTATTCCTTTGAGCAAGGAGTAAATCGAAACTAGAAATACCACTTCACATCACAATTTCCCATGCTCATGTATCAGCACCTCTCCTGGGGAAGATCAGCTCTGAGCAGGGTTTGACTGGGCTGAGCAGCTCTCCTGGTCTGAGTGATGCTCCCAGTGCTGATGGTGACACAAGCCAGGTTGACATGAGCAGAAGGAAAGCTGAGCTCTGGAGGAGAGTTACCAAAATACTGAGAAAAGTTCCTGAACAATAAGCATCTGTCAAACCTTTAAAATCATTGTAATTTATTTGTAAGCCAGGTCTAAAGCTATTGAACTGCTTTTCCCTCTGCACAGTCATCTCCTAAAATGTGGCTGAGATGCCAGCAAATAGATTTCATGGTGTTTGCTGCAATCAGTAGTTTCATGTGTCAAGCTCTCTGGCAGCACATTAGTACAAATCATGTTATTTCTGTTAAGACACTTGATGTTGCCACTTGGTATTTTGCCAATGAGCTTTTTAGGGTTTTAAAAAAGTGTTGTCTTCAAAAAATGCCACTAAACAAAGGTTTGAACTGTTCCACCCAAAAAACCCCAGAATCTTTCTTGGGAATTTCTTCCCATTTTATTTATTTGCCGTTTGGGCGGGTTTTTAAAGCAATTTAAGGTCAAGATGGACATGGCTGTTTTGATCAGGATTTACAAGTATATTCCATTTTTGTTTCCTAAAATGTGTTTTGTAGTCAAGGGGACTGAAGTACTGATAAATCCAAAGTGCTGGTTCCTGTCACATGTGAAATATTACTTTATCTGCTTGCCTATCCTTGCAAGTCAGACAAAAGAGAGAATCTAGGCATAACCAAACAGCTTGTGCAGGGCCTTTGCAAACCAAGCTTAGGGGGTTTTTTGAGCAATATTAAGCACACAGTTAGAAAAGGGTGGGGCAGAGACTAGGGAATCTGAATATATATTGATGTCAGTCAGTGATATCCCTTTAAACTTTCTGTAGATAGTATTCTGGGCTTTGTAGAACCGAAGACAAATAACTCTAACCCAAATAGCTCTCCTATATGTAGATTTTGGTATTACATGTGTTGACCTATTTCAAGACATGTATCTTTTCCACGGTATTCTCTTTTCTGATTATTAGATGTGAGTTAGGGCCTTCTTCTAAGGAGCTGTGGAAAGTATATGCTCTTTCCTGAAGAGCATTGCACCGAACCATCCATCACATATATTTAGGTATCCAATTTCCATTTCACAGACAGAAGTTAGATTTTTTTTTTAATGTTTTTTTTTTTTCCCCCCTCTAGCAACATTATTCTATTGTGATTAAATTTTACAAGAAAGTCTGACGAAGTCAAAGTCTTATTACCACACTAGAGCCTTATGGCTCTCTGAGTCACTTGCTTTAATTGATACTAGAAGTCAGTGGAAGTATTATTCTATGAGCTATGGTCAATTGGCTCCAGATGAAACATTATTGTAGTTGCAATTTATTACATGAAGTGATCAATATGTTGTGAATGCTTTCACAGGGTAGAGCCAGAATCTATGTGAAAACACAACCAGCAGGTCCACAGTCTGCAGAGACTGCTCTCTCTGCACTCAGAGAAAACACAACCCTCCTGTTTTTCCTGGGACTGGGCTTTCACTGAGAGAACATTTCAACTTTCAAGGACTTTGCTCTTTAGTTTATTTTAGAAGAGAGAGGATGGCTCTGGAGGACTCAGGTGGCTGCTTCCCGGGCTGAGGACAGAGCTGCTGAGGAGGGAAGGACCATCTCCTGATTAGAGTTTGCAATCAGTGCCATAGCCAAAAGCAAGAGATAAACACAATCAGCAGCTGCGTGAGGCACAAGGCAGCAGAGGCATGACTGTGTTCACCCTAATAAGCACCATTTGCAATTGTCTACCCTTTTTTGGACTACTTAAAGAAAAAAATTTCAGGAGGTTTGAAGGTAGTTTTGCAAACTGCTCAGAAGTAGTTCTTTTCAGAAAAATGGGTGGAGTAGGAAAAAAATCAGAGGGCTTTGTGAGTGGTTCAATGTTGATACCATTAACATAGACAAACAATCATCTATGAAATACCACGAAAAGGATTGGCAAAATGAATGGATGTCTTTGCTAGCAGCTGTGTTGTATGTGCTTTCCCAAGGCTGGGGGAAGCAGAAGGCACTCTTGCTGTGCTGAGGGGCTGTGGTGGGGAAAACCTGTGTGTTATGTTGCAGGTGTATACCCCAAATATTTGCAGAAGTGAAGCTGTGGCACTTCTTCTTTTACACAACAAAGAAAGGGAAAAAAATAAATAATTTCCATGTAGTTAAATAATTCTGTTGCAAAAAATATAATATCTCAATAAGCTGTAACTGTATCAGAAACCAACAGGCAAAGAGCAGGGAGAGATTAGTGTGGATCCTCTCACCAGCCTCCATAGAGAGGGCATCAGGCTCCAAGGGGATGGTGGCCTTTTAACTTTGCTGATGTGTAAGGAGATTTCTTACATGCTAATAGTTAAATTATGATTTCCCATGATTGAAAAGCAGGAGCTGCTAAGCATAACAAAGTGAGTTTCCCCTGCTCACTAGGACATCTGCCAGCACTGTGATCAAATTATGGCTTTCCTTGGCCCACAGTCAGGAGCAAACTGCATATCCTTGATCAAAAGTGCAGTCTGCTTGGGTGGAGATGGTTTAATTATTAGTGACAAATCTGACAAAAGTCCTTTGAAGTGGCAGTCTCAGGATGGCTCAGTATTTGCATATGGGGGAATGAATTGAGTAATTACAGCAAGAAGTTCCCTCAAAAATGAAAGGTAAGGTGTGGGGGAGGGAGGGTCAGAGCTGCACAGAGTCACAGGCACCAGGTGTGAGGTGGCCAGGCACGGGAGACGTGCTGGTGCTGAAGAGTGTGGGTGGGGAAAGAGATGTTTGGGGTACATCACTTGTCCCAGGACATGTCTGGCTTTTTTGGTCTGGTTCTTTCTATGCAAAAGCAGCAGAGGGACCAGCCCAAGAAGTTGGCAGTGGACTGGTGCGTTGCCAGCCTTGCAAAGGCTCTATTTCCCTGTCATAGGCCAGTCCCCACAAGCAGCCCAGGGCCCTTTGCACCAAGCAGAGCCACAGCACAGGAAAACAGGAGATTCAGTTGGGCTATAAAGGATACAAAACCCCAAAATAACTCTTACAGTTAAATGAAAAACCAACTTCTCCTAAGTAACCTCACAGCAAAGGCAGAAAGCAAACAGAAAACACACTGGTAATTAGGGCCTTGCTACACCTGGGCAAATCTCTGTGCCCTGAAAGTTGACTTTTAATTGCAAGGCAGGGTTTGTGAGCAGCCTGAGTGTGCCTGCTCTCTCTAATCTGCTCTCCTCTGCTGGTAAACCAAAACCAGGAAGGCATCCTGAACGTGGCCACAGGCCTCCTGTCTGCTAATGGGTGTGGGGAGGACTCGTTTCAAAGGGTGGAAGTCACGGCACCCAGATGGATTCCCCTTGGCAGCAGATGAAAGCTGTGGTTTCAGAACAAAGAGCTAGATTTTTGCATGTAGGAAATGAGGAGATCAGCTGAGTAATGTTATACAAGCTGGAGGGAAAGCCTTAAAAGTTAAAAAAAGCACATTACACTTGATGCATTCGCTGGTGGTGCTGACTGAGGCATTCTGTGGTAAGTGAAGTTGCAGTGCAGGTGAGGGCGCTGGGCAAGGACAGCAGTAGTGACAACAGATTTATACCTCTTCTACACTGTAGGACGTCACTGTGACTAAAAAGAGGAGAAAGGTTTGGGGTTTTTTTAACACAAATCTATTGGTTGCCGTTTGAAAATAGGGGCTGGAATAAAATGCTGGTTATGGTATCTGGTACTTAAATTGCAGAAACCAATAATAACGTCATACTTTTCCTCAGTTTGGCTGGGCGAACTGACTTGGAAGGAGTGGGGCTGGCATCAAGTGTACATGGCTTCGTGGCTCCCATGCATGATCCTGTTGAGAACACTTATCAAACTGGGATTCCCATGGCATTTGCAGTTGAGAACAGCTTTTATGATCCTGGCTCTCAGAATAAGCTACTGTTCTGTATGTAATACCTTATTCCATGTGTCTATGCGTGTTCTTGCCGCTGCCTGTCCTCTCCTGCCCCCCCTGGCTGCCGGCAGGGCTGTTCCTCACGGTGTCCCTCACTCCTCACTGCTGGTGTGGGTTGTGCCCTCTCTTTCCCAGAGGCAGCACCAAGTTCTTTGACAGGTCAGGCAGTGTCCTGTAGTGGGAACAGGCTGGATCCATCACAGGGAAGCCCTTGGCCCCTTTTCTCACAGCAGCCACCCCACTGCTGCCAGCACCCCGGGCACCAACACCAGGCTTGGATCTTTTCCTTGCCTCCCCCACCCCACCATGAGGCTCGGGCTCCTCTTCTGACCTGTCCGCCACAGCCAGTGCACCCCGCTCCCTCCGTTGCTGGGGATGGCCCCTGTGTGACCTGGCACCCAGCCCTTGTGGCACCCTGCTGGCAGTTCTGCCTTCTTCAGAAATTCCCCTCCAAGCAGAAATGACGTGAAAATGGTGCTGAGTGAAACAGCGAGTCCCATCCCAGGTGAGAGTGCCCTCAGGGGCTGCTGTCACCCTGGGTGGGTGGGAGAGAGGGGATGCTGAGGCAGCTCCTCGGCGTTCCCCACTGCTGTGGGGGCTGAGGGGAGTTTGTTCCAAACCTCACATGAGGATTTCTGGGGCATGCCTTGGTGGCCGTACCAGACTTTTTGGGGGTGCACTGGGCTCCCCCCAGCCCACAGCACCCGCTTGAGGGGCAGGAAGGTTGTTGGGGAGCCCACAGGGGAGAGGCATCAGCCTCTGGGTTTAACACAGCGCTCCTGTGTCTTCCCAAGGTCTGAACCAAACTGGGCAGTAAACACGTGGAATTTGGGTTTCCCTGGCAGAAGCCAGCAATGTCCAGAGCTGGCCCAGGCTGTAGGCTCATACCCTTGAGAGCTGGTGATGATGGAGGGCTTGAATTGATGAATTATGCTGGTTGGTCCTTGTGAAAGTGGAGGGATTCATGAATAATTAAACTCTGAGACGGAGGAACATACATAATGCATGATAAATTAGTCCAAGTGCAGCAGAGGAAGCATGAGTAAAGTTTGTTTCTACAAGCATAAAATGGGATGTGACAAGGTATTTACGCTAGAACAGCTGTTTGCTAAAATTTTTTCATTTATTTATAGAGATTTCCTCCCTCTCACAGTTAGGGGTCTGCCTAGAGTGGGGGAGAAATCAGCAACTGAGATGGAAAATAAGTTTGGTTCCTGCTGGGTCCCAGTCCAGCACGTTCTCTGCCTGGGAGATCTCCCTTCCTGCTTAGTGCTTGGCTTTCCTTTCTGATAATCTAATGCAATATTTCCCTTCTGGTCGTTCAGGCTGCAGTTTGACTGCAGCTAAGGCAGGTAGGGTAATGCTCTTAATTCCATGGAAACGGAGAGGCCCATGTTAACTCACTCTAGCCTTTTCCGATCCCAGAGTCCCTAAATGTTTTCTCCCTTCCAAAATGTATTTGCTGTTAAAACATAAATTATTTATAAGATGTTACATTCATTACAGATGGTAATGAGGCTGCCAACCAGAGGGCATTGACTCTATACTGCAGTGTCAAACTGATTTAAGGAGCAGGGGGGGGTGTGTGTAAATAAAAACCCAGTCTCTTCCTTTTTTTTAAACAAACCTGGCAGGTCTGTTCAAATTCACTTTTCCCATAAATAACACTAAAGGCCAAAAGCTGCATTATTAGACTTGCAGAGTTGCTTAATCTCAGTCAAAGTGAGTTCTGAGCAATACTACTTGTTTCTTTCCCCCACTATGAATCACTTAAGGTCTCGTTTCCTATGTTAATGAATAAGTTAGATCTTTGTCATGATGGATCGCAGGACACCATACACAGAAGGTGTTTATTACAGATAGCTGGTACAACTACTCTGACACACAAAAACCCCAGCTTCGCCAGAGCTGGCTTCATCCCTTTTGCTTATCACAGGTTGTACATGGGGGGAGGACTGTGTGAAACACCCTGGAGCTGAGCACTGAAACACCAGTTCTTTGATCTTGTCTCGCCTTTCATGTTCTGCTCAATCCAAAGCAGCCTTTCCCCTTCAAGCAAGGGCCACTGGATGCCATCCCTGCTGACCTGCCTGCTCCAAGAGAGGGTATCTCACTTCTCATGTGTGTGGACACTACACCGGGAAATGATCTTCTGTTACTCTCTCCAGTCTGCTTTATTTCTGCTCTAGAACTGATGCTTGCTTTCTGGTGCATATTACACTTGGATTTCTCCATGTTTCTGGAGTTCACAGAACAGAACCCTCAAGCAGGGACTGCTTAACCTCAAGGTGGATGAAAAACCAGGCTGCATGCTTCTGATTGTTTTACTACTTTTTCTTATATGTGGTCTTTCACAGTCCCTTGCCAGAAAGGGTAAAACTATGGAAAGTCACACAATTCTGCTGCCCTTTGTGTGCAAAGTAAGTGTGAAGGCTTGAGTATAAAACAGCTTCCTCCCAAAAATCTCTGTGTTCTCTTTAAACACTGAGGTCATCTATATCTTAAAAATATAAATATTAGAAAGCATGCAAATACCAAGCCCATAAAACATACAGTTAAGACTGTACAACCCCCTCAGTGAGGACACACAAATGCAGCTGCATATCCAGGTGCTGGAAGACAGGGGGAAGAGGGAAGCAGCTTTTGATCTTGTGTTACAGAGAAGCCCGATGCAGTTTTAACAGCCTTAGCTGTATAATCTACAAAGATATGCTTCAGTTCCTTGAAGTGCCATAGGCTTCCTGCATGCTGCTGGGCTATCCTAGTAGTAAGAAAATGACGTAGCTTTCCCGGAAAGAACACCCTACTTCACAAAGCCATCCTAAGGATAAATGTGCTAAAGGGAATAAAAATGGGCTATGGCCAGGCAGAGCAGAAGCGAACTATGGAAAATCCTGGGTAAGCAGGGTTTTTTTTGTCTGGTAGGGGTTTTTCCCCTTCAGCTGTTGCAATGACTCACTGATTTGCATGGCCATTCTTGCTATAGATTGTGAAAAGCTTTGAGCGTGATGATGAAATGCCCTGTCAGCCATCTCTAATTCAGCTAGATTTCTTTTCTTTCTCTCCCTTCTCCCTCCGAGTTCCTTAATCTAGATGAGCCTTACCACTTTAAAACTAAACTGGGACACAGGGATGTGAGAGAGAGAAAAGGAAAATTTCTGAACTCCCTGCCCTGTTCCAAATTCATTAGAGCCAAACCCACCTCAAATATGTGTAGAAAGAAGCTTAGAAAATAGTCTCTACTACTGCACTTACATTCTGAGATTAAAATTTATGACGAATGATAAATCAAACCAGCATCTCTCTATGCACCAGCATCTCCCTATGCAATTTGACTTCACTCCAAACACACAAGAGGAGAAAATATAGGTGTTCACCGGGTCTCTATCACAATGTGCACAACTTGCAGACTAAATCAACCCAATGCCTGCCAGTGGGATCGGATACCAGCACAGCTGCCTGGCTGAGTGATTTTTCTTCTCAGCTGCATAAAGATTGAGAAGTTCCTGGTGGCAGGCTGCTCTGATAACTTGCTTAGCATCCCCCTCTATTGTAGGCCACTGCTGTGTGCCCTGGCCTGCTGCTGGCTTTGTGCTCTCCTGCTCCCAGAGGTGTGGGGGCTCCTCACTTGCTCCTGTGTTCCCCTTAGTTTCCTTAAGATGGTTGCTTCTAGTAAGTATAAATTCAGCTTGGCTGCCTCTTTGCAACCAAGGCACTGTTTTCCTAAGCTGCTATTTGACAAGCCTCTTCCCCACAGCCCCAAGGCCTTATTTGAGGGAGCCCTCAGCATGAAATTGCCTTCAGGTTGGCGTGTGTTCCCTGCCCAGCACTGTCATTGAAAGGGGAATATGGCAGCATACCACGGCTTCAAATGGAATCCTGTGTTTTCCAAAGATAGAAGAAGATCCCCAGCTGGAAGGAAAGCCTATGTGAATTGGAGTGGGCCTATGCCAATTTACATCAAAGGAAAATCCAGACCATAAATGCTTGCACATGTAGCCTTTCAAGATCAGAGTGCAAAGTCCAGGCTGCTGAAATCACTTTGGCTGTGCTGCCTGTTTTTAGCCACTGTGGCTCTCGAGGAGCCTCTTTCCTAGCTCCTGCTGTGTAACACAGCCTTCAGAGCTCTGGGGGTAACAGCTTTGGCTTGTAGTCCTCCAAAGAGCTGATAAAAGAGCAGAGACCTCACATAAAGAAGTGAAAATACATCCATATGAAACCAGGAGGTTAAAGGAAATGGCACATGAAAGCGAAAAGCGGTTATTGTTATTGACAGTGTTGCTGACCCTGTTCTAATATCTAATCTATTCTAATTTCTAATCATCATATTCTAATCTTTTTTTCCCTTACCATTTGCTTTTTCATTAAGAATCCTTTCCCACTTCAAGGTGCGGTGTGGGTTTTTCCAAAAGTCTTAACCTTTCGAGGGCTTACAGACAACTTTGTCCTCTAATACATGCAGGTGAGGTTATGTAATGTTACTGGTGAAGACGAGATGGGACTTGCTCTTTGTTGTGTTAGGAGACTGAAAGAAATTTTGCTGAGAACATGGACTTTGGCCTGGGCTGTCCTCAGACTGCAAGTCAGCTTTGCAGATGAAGAACCTTGGTGCAAAACTTCTGTGGAAACAAATCCAAGTGGTTTTTACCTCAGAGAAATTAGGAGAGGTAAATGCCAGCAAGGGAGTAAAACAATGTGCAGAGACCACCTGTGCTTTTTTCTCTTGTTAGATTTTGTGGCAAAATGGGCCATCTGCCATCAAAATATGTGTTATCAGACTGGTGACATATATATGCCTGGTCTTCCTCAGAGTGCTAATTTACAAGTAAAAACCTCCAAAGGCCTTTCTTGACCTGTTAATATGCGTTACTGCAATAAATGCCTTGTCATCTTTAGGATTTACTGTTGGTTAGCTAACACATAGTAAGACTGACTTTTTTTTGTTTCCTTGCAAAAGCAAGCCCTAAGGATCCCCAAATGTCAGCCAGCTCTGACTGCCAGCTCTGTGAAGTTGTGTTGCACACCGGGATCTTTTGCTGCTGCCATAGGGCCGGCAGGGTGAAATCAAGGGCTCTTACAAATGGCAGTGAAGTCCAGGACAAGCACGTGGACCTGAGGACAGGATGGCTTCCCGCAGCCACTGCAGCAGCTCAGCTCTGGAAGATAAAATAGGGGTAAGGTTTTCACAGCCTCCACACTGCCCACCATGAGCAACATCTGTGTCTTCACATGAATGCTACATTGTGTGAGCAGTAATTCCCACTGCCCCATAAAAAGCTAGGTCTGGTGTGATATCCTGCTCAGCAGCATGAATCCACGGCTCTGGATGTTGCTGTATTGCTTCCCAGCATATGAGGCACCTGCTTGACTGATTTCTTTACCCTTGTCATTGTTCAGAATAGCTGTGCACCTATTTTAGCCAGGCAAGCCAAGTGCAAGTTGTTTTTCACGCAGCATGACTGTGTGCAGCAGCACAGGCAGGGGAAAGCCGGATTTTTGGAGGATTATCACATACATCCCCTTAGTATGGGACAAGATGCTTGCCTGCACTCTGATGCTGATTTTCTCCTTTATTGGCTGCTCCTGAGCCTGCAGCCGGAGGAACGGTCTCCTGTGGAACGGCAGCTCTAGACAATTTTATTGGCTGATGAATCTGATCTTGCCTGGCCACCTTCCAGAAACACTGACTTGCCCGAGATGAGAGTGAGAGGAAGGTTGCTCTGTCTGGGGCTGTAAAGCAATTGTTTTGAGACCAACGTAACACCCATGCCTTGCTGCACGGTAAGTATATAAAGATAGGTCTGTATACCCACATATATATATATGCGTAAAGTTCTTTATAATATAATTGCTGACACAAATAAATGTGCAGCTCCTGTGGACTGTGTCTCGTTTGCTGCCTAATTATGTGAAAATGTACTTGGTAAGTTGCTTGCTCTCGCAAAATGCTCGATTAACTGTTGCAACGATCTAAGTTGAAACACTGCATTTGTGTCTTACTCTGGTTATTTCCTGTGCTGCAACAGATCGATTTAAGCTTTTTGCCATGAGAGAATGAAATGCAGCTGCAAGATGTTGATATTAAAATGTTTTCTTTGGTTGTATTATTTTTCTAGTGGAAACTCTAAATACCAGAGCTGCTTGCTAATATTTGTTCAAGTCCTCTAAAAAGTGCTGATTAATCCTGCCCTTTCTTTTTTAAGGGTAACTTCTGGGAAGTTTGATGTTGTGGATCATTTTTCAAGTTATGCTTTGCAACAGAGCAAAAATAGGGCAGAGCTAAGGAAGGGAATGTTTTTAATGTAGCCCTCAAAGTGTGTGGAGCTCGAAGTGGCAGGATACTGCATTGCACCTACATCAGTTGCAAACAGCTCTCCAGATGAACATTTCTGATGAGCCTCCAAAACTATTGCTACCTAAGGAATTGATGATTGACCGGCAGCACTGGAATAGAATGGAGTGCAGCTTTTCAGACTGCAGCAGCCCTATAATATACAAAGATGCAGCTAATCCTGAAAGTGCATCATACCTGCTGCTTCAGAAATGATACTAAATATTCTGAGTTTCACTCTAACAACCTGCAGTGGCCCTAATACTCAGAGTGGAGTTTGAAACTATCTTTTGACAGCTTTGGGAAACAACCTTTTATCACTGTACGTGTTCAAAATACCTCTCTCTAATGTTTTGTCATCGTTTTGTCAGAAGAGGTGGTGCAGGAAGTGGGGTGGCAGTGTTTTCTGCAAACAGATCTCTGCTGAACATAGTACAGGGACAATAAAACCTCCCCAGGGCTAAGACAAAGTGTTAAATTAAAACTGAGTAAAGCTATAAACAGTCCCCAAAGATTTTCTGAGCTAGAACTTTCCATACTCTTGGGCTGTGTGTAATAAAACCGTTGAATGGCAATAACACTTTCCTTCATACTTCTTCCTGAGGGCCAAGAGGGAACCTGAGCAGCTTCATGATTTGCCTTGGCTGGAATAACTTTGCAGTACCATGTTGGCCTGGGATGCAATGGGTTCCTTAAGGGCACAGAAATAGATGGCACGGTGCTGGCTATGGCCTCTTAAAATCACCTGCACCACAGCTGCCTTTCCAAGCTGTGTTGAAATTGTGTTTTGAGAACTCTGGGATGAGGACAGAGTAGGAAGGCCAAGTCTTGCACGTGGAGGAGAGACACAAACACTGATTTGCAGCTGTAGTTGTAAGCAGGAGGCTCCCCTTTATGTCCAAGGTGGGGAGAGCAGAGGCCTTAGTGCAATTCCATCTGTATTTCAGCTGCAGAAGGAAATAACTTATTGAACTGGCTCCCATGACAAATGAAATGGCAGTACATGAAGTAGTGTGGCTCTGTTACCACTTGTGGTTATGGAAGTGAAGTAGAACCTTATACTAATGAGAAAATGTGTGGCAAATATGGTTTACTATGACTTTGGTGCAAGTGCATCAGGTAGCATTGACCAACTTTGGTGCTGTGTCTTCTAAAAATTTATTTTGTTGGTCCTGTAAATAGTCTAAACTACTTTTTTTTTTTCACTTGTTCCTGTGTTTCTGCCCCTTTCTTGTTCCTGTTCTTGCTGGCTGAGGCTTCTGAGGGACCCACAGGAATTTGACGTTCATACTCATGGGATTTGAAACATCCCTTCTAGAGATCACAGGCACTCCCATTAAATGGAAGGCGAGGGGAAAATGGAGAAAAGTGGAAAGAGGAGGCAACTAAAAATATCATAAAGCTTGTGATCGTTGTTAATGATTACATTTGGCAATTCTGTAGAAACAGATCCAAGAGAAAACTATGATTCTCTGACTTTTAGGAAAAACATTTATCTAGAAATGTTTTGGTTTTAAAGTAAGATCTGAGTGAAGAAAGTGGAAATACATTGGTTTGTATTTTGACAGTTTAAAATAGCTTCTGTGCAATGCTTTTACAGTGTGTTCATTTAGAATGTGTACTTGCAAATTATGGGAGTATTTTAAAGCACTTGGAATTCAGCATGACACATAAACTGCAGTGATTTTATTTTTATCTTTGTTGGGTTTCTTGGTTAGTTTGGATGTGATTTTGTACTTCTGTATATGTATATAAACACAATCCCATAACATGTATGTAAGTAGGAAGCTGGTAGGCAATGTGCTTACATATATATCAGTGTATTACTGGGCCATAACATGCAATATTTACTACTGATATTCACGTGTAAACCTGATGTGCTGTGGATTCGTGCTAGGACTAATAAGGCAAGAAGCTGTTTATGCTCTGTGATACAGATAGCCAGATCAACAATGGGAGTGAAAACTGGAACTGTTCTTCTGTTTTAATTACAGCCTGACAAATGGTGCATTCATTTTTCATTGTTAATAAATGGCCCATATGGCATCCTTTGATCACATGCTCCACAGCTTCTGCAACAGGAAGGCAGTTATTTTCAGGGAATAGAGAACATAACATTTGATCTGGGCTTTCTGAGCAGAATATTGTCTTGAGTAAGAAAATGGACACTACCAGGAGAAGGTACCTTAGGTAGCTCAGAGTTTTCCAGTCTGAAGGCTTGGTGCATGGTGCACCTACCTCAGCAGCACAGCCAGCAGCTTTCTCTTATTCCAAATCAAACTAGGAAAACCAGGAAGGGATTTTCCCCACCAGCAAATTTCATTCTTTCACAGAATATGCGAGAATGGTTTTTCCATGGTGCACAATCCGGATTTCAGGGTGTCTGGCATGCAGGGACAGAAAAACTAACCAGAGAGGAGGGCTTTATTTAGAAAGTAAAGCAAAGCAAGCTCAGAATTTCTTTCTGTGTGAGGATTATGCATCACAAAAACCCCCACCAACCTCACATATCTTGTAATAAAGACAACCTCTTTGCTTTTAACCATGGTATTTATCATACCTTTTAGAAACAAAACTGAAATTCATAGCCAGGACACCAGCTGGAGACTTTCAGGAATATCTCCATGGAAATACTGTCTTGGAAAGCAAAGCTTGCTGAAGTTTGCTCGTTATTATCTGCAGAGCATTGCAGCCTGGGAGAAAACAGGAGCTAGGAGACAACTAGTCTCCCTGATTTCTACACCCACAGCCACAACAGATGGATGGGTGATAGGATCTGTTCAGAGCAGCTCATGTCCTTCCTTACAGTGTAGCTCTTGTAGCCACTTTGATCTAGGTGGGCAGTCGGTGTTTGGGACCTTTCTGGAGTGTTTCTACCAGAAAAGGATACTGATTATGCACAGCTCATACCTTCAATGTAAACTTAAGTGTTTACAAAGCACGTGTGTAGGTGCACTTGTGTTTCCACAAACACAAGAGGTTTCCTCGCTCACAGTTTTCATGTGATCCTTCCAGGGGCGCAAGGAGATGCAGGCACAAAGCAGAGAGAAGAAGAGGGGGAAAGCTTATTGGTCTTGCCTTGGGGAAGTTTCACCAGTAAGACGGCAACCTGTGGCCACTCGTAACTGCTGCAACACTGTCAGCACCCCCAGAGTAGTTTCAGCTTCTGGTCTGGCAGCAGCAAATGGCAAAACTGCACAGACTCACCCACTACCACATACAAGCAAAGATTTGTGTCCTCTTAACCTTTTGCAAATGTTGGGTACAATGTGATAGCTTAAACCCCAAGGCAGATGGTGTATTTCTGTAGCATGCGTCATTTTGTTTTTATGATGAAAAGTGGCTGGCTAAGTGTGTCCAGATGGGCATTGCTCCTTTGATGAAGTAACCATTAAAATGTGGCAATTTGTGGGAATCTAAGCTAAAATAGGCTCTCACATGAACAGCGACTACAGGGCAGAAGGTTGAAAAAGTTTGTTCTCCATATAGGTAACTGAAGTGGGGAAGGCGGGTGGGGAAACCTTTCAAGTTTGTGTAATCAATTAATTCACTGCTTCATGGAACTTAAATGTAAGACACTGTGCAAACAAGGAGTGATGTGAACTTTCAGCCAATACTCTAGTGCTAACATACAAAATGTTTCCCCAACATACTTGATTTCTCCTTTCAGCTGGCTTTTTAGGAAGGATTTTTGAGGAAAACGCTCTTTGTGATATTACAGGTGTGTCATTTTCAGGCAAGACTACAGAAGGATTATATACTTGCTGTTTTGGTTTCCCTTTAGAGAGTTCTGCAATGTTTCATAAATCCAGATGACCAGTACACGTTTTATGTAAAATGTAATTTGCCACATGGGATATATGCTGGTCACTACCTCTGTTCTTATAGAGACGGCACCTAACAAAAACTATGTCTGTCAGGCTGTTTTTTACTGTGTGGAATGATCTGTCATCTCCTCAGGTTCTTGTAAATTGCTGTAGCTCAAGATTAGGGTAAAATGTTTAAAGTTGTCAAAAGCAGCTTTAAAGCCTCTGACTTTCTAACTTTTAAAAGTCATTTAGGGGCTTATACTGTTGAATCCTGTAATCACCTTTGAAATGTTTTTCTAGTCTATCTTCCTGAAATTAATAGAAATGTCTTTATTTACTACAAGTAAAAAGGGCCTAACTTTGGTCACAAAGAATTGCTGATCATGCACTTGTTGAAAGGTTATCTGTAAGGAGTAAAATTTGGAAGTGATTTGCTGAACTGGTAAGATTGTCAGGGACAGGAATGGGTAAATGCCTCAACCTTTGTATTATAAATGATTACACTTGAAAGTAAGCATGGATGGAAAATGCATTTGTCTCAGGAAAAGAACAGTGAGCACTTGCCCTGTGCAAGACCAGGTGTTGGACTCAATAATCTTTGTGGGTCTTCCAACTCAGGATATTCCATGAATCTGTGACTTGAACTATTTGTCAGAATCCGTGACACAGGAAACAGGGATTTCCTCAAAGCAGTTCTATCGCAGCAAATTAGGTTTTTATATCAAACATTCCTGCTTGGGCTGCAGACCAAACCTCATCCCTCTTGTCCTTGTTTAATATGGTGGACATCAAAGTTTAATATTAAAAAAAAAAGGAAATATTAAGTCAATTTCTTACCCCTCTTTTATCATACAAGGCTCTGGCTGCGTGGAAGGATGAAGATACGATACATGAAAACATGAATGGTTTGTGTTCAAGTTTATTTCACATGTTGGCTCCAATATATGGGTGTCACACTTTCCATCAGTGTCACAGAAATGCCATGAAGACCCTATATGGCTGGTGACTTCTACGTGAGAACAAAGGTAACAAACTTGACACAGTCAAGTCTGTGATATATATAGATACCCACTGCAGCAATTTGCACCAACACAAGCTCTGAGTTGCAGGTTATTCACGTGGCTGTGTCTCAGCAGTTAGTCCCTGCTTCATACTGCAGTTAAGCTGCACTGGCTTCCAGGTTATTTCATCTGCATCAGGCATTTACATGGTTCCAGGAAAAGTCTTGTCTGTGTGAAGTTTTGATAAAAGATGGTTAGAGTTCTGAAAAATAAAATTAAAAGGGAAGTAACACTGAGTAATCTGGGAAATGTCTTTCTATCCAGGCTTCATTAATGATCATTTCCTTCTGTGATTATTTGCATGTATTTAAAGAGCCTAGCAGAACTGTTTTGCTCGCTCTGGTTTTTTCCTCATAAGATTTAAGAGTACAGAGCTGTCCTTCATGCTTGCCAGGGATGAAATGGTGTAATGTAAATTAACTATAGGAAAGGTGGCTTGATTAACACTTATAGTCTGTCTTCAATAGTGGGTTTAGGATATGCAATTTTGTTTTGTAGTAACTTTCAATTTTTGTTTTACGTGTTTCCTCTACCCCCATAGCAGTGGAAAAAGAGCTCATGTGCTCTTTAGCTGTCATGTGACCATGCAGCTCCACAGAGGGACAGGGAATGCTCTGTTCAAGAAAAATCAGTGTATTTGGGGCAGGACTCAGCAAATTAACTGGGAGCTTGTTTTTCTAAAGGCTGATTTATGCCAATGGGGAGATCCTCCTACACTGTGGAACAGCACTGCGCTGATCTCAATAGAGCTACTTTGTTCAGTGGGGATTAAAAATCTAGTCCCAAGTGCGTGTGATTCTCTTATGCTGATGCAATTATCACCACTGTACCTGAGGAAAGTTGTGCCTCTGCCTCCTCCTCTTCTCTCTCCATGGCCTAATAACCCTAGAATGCACTATATCTCCCCTTGGTTTTTTGAAGGTTATCCTTGCTCACATGGCAAGCTGTATTTGTGGCTCGGTGTTGCTACTTACGCGAGCTTAGAAGCCATGAGACAGGTGGTGGAGGCAGCACACAGCAGTGGCTTTGCAACAGCCTTACTGGGACCCCAGGACCTGGTTTGCCCAGCTCAGCCCATGCTGGCATTTCACTGCTCACTTGGTTTGCCTCCACATAGCAAAGATGTGCTTTCCTCCGTGCAGCAAGGCATACTGTAAAGGTAGGAGTTACCCTGAGATGTGCTTCCCTGCCAGCAGTGGCTCATTGTGCTGCATGGAAGTGGTTTGCTTCTTACACATGGCAGCAGGAAAAGCCTGCCCCATGCTGTTGCTCCTGCTCAGATTATAATCTTAAAAGACATGGTCTGTTTGACTAGCACTCCTTCTGTGTTTGTAGGCTAGACAGAACTCCCTGCGGGTCAGCTTTACGTCTTCAGCTGTAAATGTAGGTCAGCTGGCTGTTGTGCAGAAAGTGCCTTATCCTTAAAAGCACAAATCCTCACATGCAACTTCACAATACATTGCATTTGCTTGTCTTGTAAGAAAGCTCATTTTACCAGTGTAGCAAGTGGTGCAGCTGCTCCTGTGACATTAGCAGTCCTGCCAGCATGGGAGCAAAGCATTTTTCAATCTAGGTATAACAGATGTGTAATGAGAGCAATTTCTGCTGCTTCTGCCACTTTTCTGTAGTGATGAGAGGTTTGATGTCATGCCTGTTAATGGAATCAATTATCCCAGGGTGTGATAGTTGGTGCCTGTAAATCAAAGCAAGTTCTTCTGTGCCCGGGGTCTGTCTCTTCTGATGCTAAACCTAAGATTTGTTTATTCCTGCATCCTAGAGAGTCCATCAGCAGTTTGAAGTCTAGATGCAGAACGGATTCTCACGAGCTCGCAAGGAGCCAGTTGGGTTCAGTTACACTGCTGTTTCCTTCATAGCACACATTTGGTTTACATATCCCTGCCTGCAGACTCTAATCTTAGATGTGACACTTAATATGCTTTGAATTTTTTTAGCCCAGTTTCCTAGGAAGTTGATGATTATGCAATCCTTATGCAAAAGAAAAAAGGCCCAAAAGGTTTCCCAAAAGAGACAGCACAAAAAGACCAGCCAATGGGTTAATGAATTGGAAAACTGATGTTGTGTTAAGTTGCATACAGAAGGTAGGTGGTGCAGAGCTTCCTTTGTCTGTGGCTGCAGGGACCCTCCAGCTGCTTGTAAAACCATGGCAGGGCATGGGCTGGGGCTCTGGCTGACCCCCCGAGTTTCCTTCCAACCTCAACCATTCTGTGGCTCTGTTGTCCATGAAGCATCAACATTATAGCAGAATTAAGCAGAGTGATACAGCTCTCAAAGGCCAAAAAGTTATGACAAGTGTCTGCACTGAGAGGAGGGCTGTGGCATGGATGGGGCAGTTCCATGTCTGGATTGGCACTAGTAAACTTGGAGTCACCAAGTGTTCACAGTCCTCCAGAACCACTGGTGACTGATGGATACAGAAAGGAGAAAGGAGGAGAGATACATAAAAATACAAGACCTATTAGGTGGTCTCAGCGGGGAGATAAGGAGATGGTGCATCACTGCACAGGATATTTCTAGACTTGATTAGTTCTGCTGGCAGGACACCTTGTCTCCAGTACCTTGAGAGAAGGAGATGTGGATGTGGTCGTGGTAGTTAACCAAAGGAATGTGGTCCCTTTATATATCTTACATTTGCTTTCAAACAAATCAAATTTGGGGAGACACAGTCAGTGTGGCCAGCAAAACAAACATAGGCTGTTTGTAGTATAGTAATCCCTCTATACAAATATAAGATAGTTTGACAAAGTTCTTGGCCCAGCATTGTCTTTTTAACAAATGCAAACTTCTCAAAAAATGAAACTATATTTTCCCCAATACTGACATTTCTTTAAAACTGAAACTTCATATATGACTGCTTTATTGAAATGAATTCATTTGGCTACCATAAAGAGTAAAACAAATTCAGGAAAAACTAAGAAAAATATTCTTTTTTTTTTTAAATGAAATATCTTTCATTTTTTAAAGAAAATATCACTGTGTAGTAGATTATTGAAATTATATGAGATGAATTCAAATCCCATTAAAATTGCTTGGTTCCATTGCTTCAAGAGCAGAATATTACTTTATCCTGCTCATGAATCTTCAGTTCACTGCTCTTGTTTTTTTTAACCTCTGCCTCCTCCTCCTCCTTGAGCACTAAAAAGAAATGCAAAACCCCATGTGGGAAACTGAAATACCAAAATTCTACTGCAGAAAAAGATTGCTAAACTGACGGCAATTCAATAAGCCCTCTGCAGGGCCACTTCACTTAAAAGAAAAGAAACACTTAATGGCATCCTTAAGATCAGCCTGACCTGTTAGTGCTGAGACAAGATTTTCTTCCTGGAGGACGCCCTCAAAATAAGACCAATAGCTAAACCTTTGAAAAAGACAACCTCAGATGTAGGGGCAGAGTTTTACATGGCAACATTTGGGGGGGTGCTGCCAAAGCCAGTTGAGTTCATCACCCAGCAGGTACCCAGCCTCATGGGCAGGGATCAGTGATGTACTTTGGTCACTCACAAGGCCAAGTGCCACTTAAGCTTCATTCAACTCTGAGTAATGGTGGTCACAGAGAAGTTAGTGACCTTCATCCTGCAGCAGAGAATCAGGCTGTCTAGAACTTCAACATATTTTCTTTCACAAAATTACACAAGAATAAAATAGGGCTTCATAAGGGAAACGACACAACGTTAAATATGGATTGTCCCTTGCCTCCCCATAAGAAACAAAAGACATTTTTTATTTGATAGTATATGTAAAAACCCTCTATTTTCGCCCCTTATTTTCTTAATGTTAAATAGCAAATCTGCAAGAGTAACTCTATGGATCTTAGCAGTCACTTCCACCTGATAAAGGAGGCATTGCTGCTCAGGTGTTAGAGTGCTGGCCCAAGAAAATGATGGGGAAAGTCTGATCAAGGACCAATGCTGAAGATATATTACCAGTCTGGAGGTGTGACAGGCTGCCCAGCCTGCAGTGGAAGGCAGAGACAAGTCTGTCCAACCTGGCCCTGAGTTCCCCATCAAACAATCACTGGCAGGGTACATTGCAGCTTTCCACTTTGATGCTCCTTGTTCTGCCAGCCAGTGATTTGCTCATCCCCTGCCCCTCTGTGGTGCAGGAGGATGTGGTTTGCCAAGCTCATCAGCTTCCTCTGGAAAAGGCATTTCTGTCCTGGCCATGGCTAGATGCAGAGTAAGATTTATCTGAGCTGCCAGGGTTGAAAAGACTGGAGGCATGATTTTGTATCTTCAGGGAGAGTTCTGTATACTGACTGTGGCCCGCCACATGTCAGCTGGACTACCAACTCCAAAATCTCTGGGAGAGTGAAGGAAATGGTACCCATCTGAAGAGAGGATGGTTGGTTTTGATTGCACAATGACCAGTCAGGTGCAACAAAAAAGAGTTTTGCAGTGTATGTTCAGATCCTCATGAGCAATGAGATGTTGGGGGTTCTTTTCTTGAAATGGTCTGCAGAGAAATATTCCTCTAAAGATGTTTGGCTGGAAACACATCTGCTATTATAATCTACCAAATAGATGGGAACAAGACTTCATTGGGAGTTTTGATGGGACCAGGCAGATTCAGAGCAGCAATCAGACTGTGACCTAACAAAATCTTCTCATTTTTTTACTCCTCCAGTAACTACCTGAGGTTGATTGGCTTTTGTTATAGGAGTCTATTTGGGCAGCAGTGAGGACAGGCAGGGAGCAGATGTTCAGTGTGCAGCAGAATCAGGGAGGAAAAGACTTTTTCCAGTAGCTGCTGTAATGTCTTGAATGGTGATGGGGAAGGTACCTGAGCTTTTATTGTTACCACAAATACATATATATGGCAGGAACTGGGACAGGGAAGGATCTGCCTGCTTTGCTGTCAGCAGAGGGTCGGGCTACCAGCAGCAAATGCTGACAGTGGCTGTTTTAAATCAGACTCTGTCAAGGTTTTGAAGGTGGAGGGAATGTGCTTTCAGAGTTAGGGCAGTTACCTGGAAGGAAGTAGCAAAAGTGCTGCCAACACTGGCAGCAGATGACATGTTTGTCAGAGGCAGCACAAAACAGAAGCTGGCTGCTAGACCAGGGCTGTCTGGCTCAGCTGGAGGTGGGCACGGAAAGCAAACTGTGTGTTTCTACGTGG
Organism: Acropternis orthonyx; assembly: GCA_035583155.1. Taxonomy (NCBI): domain Eukaryota; kingdom Metazoa; phylum Chordata; class Aves; order Passeriformes; family Rhinocryptidae; genus Acropternis; species Acropternis orthonyx. The sequence continues at coordinate 15,039,444 of JAWWEU010000158.1, forward strand.
CCATGTCTCTGTGCCATGATGTAAGAGGAGGAGGGTGTTCTCCTCAGGCATTCGAACCAGCTGAGCTGAATCATGGACAGGGAAGTCAGATGCAGCTGGCTTTTGGAGTCTTCTCACCAAAGACAACAGTCTGGGAGGGAGCTGTCTGTCTTGCCTCCTGCAGATGTGCTGGGAGGAGTTCCTTTCCCATGCCACCTGACTGCAGCCTGTGGATATTGGCACCATGAGAGAACACAGTTGTAGAGACACCCAAACTGCTTCCCAGTGGCTTTTTCTGTGTACCAGAAGCAGCATAACTACCTTAGTTCATCCCAAAGTCTGGGCTAAGTTAGCCTGCCTTGCAACAAGACTAACTTGGTTAGGTGGGGAGTGGTATCTGGAGTCTGTGGGTTGTGCTTAATTTACTCTGGCTGTCTCTGTCCAGCTCTGCATCCTGCTGTATGGACCTCTTACAGATACAACAGCACTACAGGGGCTCTGGTGTCTGGCAGTCAGCACAGGGGGTGGAGGATAAGCAGACAAACACAGTCTTTACATGAAAGAGGGTAATCAATCATGGAAACAACTTGCTTGCTGGGGACCCTTCACCACTTGCAATTGCTAAAAAAAGATTACGTATCTCTTTTTAAAATATAAAATACATATGTATGAGTGAGTTCAGTGACATCGTCCAAACAAGAAGCCAGACTATGACCAGTGATCTTTTCTGGCCTTATAAAAATGACTCTACACATAATTTATAGAGTTCTAATGAATATTAGAAATACATTATTATTTTTCCCTTGAAATATGTGTACCCTTACATCTGGATCCTTCTTCTGACACACAGGTAGATTTAATAAGCAGTTGATTCTTCATAGCTAGTGACCTTCATTTATTCTGGCATAAAACAACTAATATTTTTCCAAGTATTTCATAATATCCTTGTAGAATTAAGAATGGAAAGCTGAAGGGCAGTCTTGGAGTCCAGAACTGGGAAGTCAATATAAAAAAAAAAAAAATTGTGTCTTTAATACTAGCAGAGTTGAGTGTGACGAAGCATGGATTGCAGTAAGATCAGGATTTATGCAAATGCAGAGACTTTGAATATGAGGCAAAATCCACTGAACAGCAGCCTGGAGTATCTTCCTGGGAAAGGGTTTCACCATGTCTCAGGCCTGTTAGGTCTCTTGCTTGTTTTCCACAGACCTGTTCATTGCTCCCAGTTGTGGCAGTCAGTGGCAGGAGGTATTTTTAAAGATAAAGGCTGCATTTTGCTAAGATGTATCTATGAGTAGGTTCCTAGTGATTTCAAGGAGGTAGCTTGCCAGGACTGCTCAGAATAGCTGGATCTGGGGTTTCTGGCCCTTTGATGTGCCCAGCTGCTGCTTTCCACCTGCCTCAGCAGATGTGGGATTGGAACCAGGCTCCACTTTGGAGGGAACTAACACAAGAAGGGAGACTGCCTCAGTGCCAGCACACCCTGCAAAAGGAGCAGGAGGGCCAAAGGCATCAAAATTTTGGACGGAGCAAGTTGCTAAAAGTCAGTAACACAGTTCTGCATGGCCTTGGCTCTGCTGTATTTACAGTCAAGGAAGTTTATAAACACCTTATTCATGGTCAAGTGTGTTGTTTTGTTAGTGACTGCCTCACATCCTATACCAAAGTAAAATACCTTTATCAGGAGCTCTGTAAATTAAATTGTTACTTTACACTAGACTTTTTTCCCAGTGGTTGCTAATTCCTTGGAGATGGTTTGCTTTATTAACCAGAAGAGTGCATGCTCTGCCAGAAGCTGAGAAGAAATAGGTTATGATTTCCGGAGGATAGGATTTCAAAAGCCTTTGCAGCTGCTAAGGTACAGTTTAAACCTTTTCTGCTTGGGCCTGGCAAGTGCTGTGCTTGCCAGGTTGGCTCCTGGCCTAAGAATGTCAAACATCAGCTCTCACATGTGAATCTTTTGCCTTGTGGCTTCCTGCTGTGTCAACAGAGGGAACACACCAGTCTGTTCTCTGATACTGGTACCAGTAAAGGTCCAAATATGCAAATTCAGGTCTATTGTAAGGTTTTTGCAAAAACTCTTACAAACTCACTGAACTGACTTGTAAAGTGCTATAAGCACAAATTATTCTACTTAAATGATTTCCAATTACTTCAGGATTTAAGCCAGGCACAGATAAAGCCAGCGACATAGTGAAGTCAATTCAGAGAAATGGAATTCAGTTATTTTTAATTTGGGCAACAGAGCCCTTCTCTTCTATCAAACAAAATACAGTCCTCTCTTTGGTTGTTTCTGGACATGTCTAGAAGCACTAATATTTTTGCAGCTTGGTTTTTAGCTTCTTTTCACCTCGTATTCCCTCTGCTTTGAACAACACTGTACCCTTAATCATGACTTTTAAACTTGCAGCCCTCTTCTTTGGCCTCACACTAGAAATGTTTTTATTGGATAATATTAGTCAGTGTCATAGTTTACAAACTTCATTTTGGTAGACTCCAATCTCAACCCTGGCATGACAGTGCGTGCTCCATGGCCCTGTGCAGTCTATGGAGGGAATGCAAGGACAGCTGGTTCCAATTCATTGCAACCCAGATATTGGCTACTCACAGAAGAGAGGATCCTGCCAGGGAGATTTTATTACTGATTGTTCTTGGTGTCTGCCCAGGATTGAAGAGCTGGCTCTGGGGGAAGGTCCTGGAGTAGGTAGGATGGGGAAGAGGGAAAAATTCTACCATGACACCCTTTGGGCAGTCCTTATGTCTTCTGAGATTACTGCTCTGGAGATTGAATTTTGCTGTATCTGTAAGTCAACCTTGGGTTAAGAATTAATTTCTTTATCTATTTTTTTCCGTGTGTTACTGAAAAAGCCAGCTTTATCTCCTTTATGTGATTATTTCTAGAATGGTGAAGAAGCCTTTGGCATAAGAAGGATGATGTTCCAACTAAATACAAAGTCAGGTCACATACCCAGCTTTCTCAGCTGGCTGTCGGTCTGTACAGCAAGGTGCCAGACAGTGTTCTCTAGTGCCTTCCTAGTAAAAAAATGGCAGTCAAACTAGTTTCTGTATGCTCCCTCTTTGAGAAGCTGCTTTAAACCCCTCCAGTTAAACAAGGTCTTCTTGTGGAGATGTGAAATGCAATGAACCTCTGCATAAAAGCCTTAATATCCAGGATATAACTGTATCTTTTAGTGTGGTTTGTTGCAGACCAAATTAAATCACTGGAGGAAGTCCAGCTCTCTTTCTGATAGTATTCCCTTAAAGATCATTGATTTTGCACTTGAATATAAGAAACACAACATTCTCAAAATGTTTGGCATTAACACGAATGTGCTCCCGTTGAAGTAAATCATAAAATTATCTTCATTTCAATGAAAACAAATAGCAAACGTCAAGCCAGAATAGCCTTTCAGGCAAATTTTTTAACTCTACAGAGGTTATTTTACCTTGTCAGCCTAGCTAAGAGACTTTCTTATCTAACTTCAGTCGGACTTCTGTTTGGTAGGAATCTCCCAATAGTCAATGAGAGTGAGCATCTCCAGAGAACAAATAATTGTAGCCACCAGTGATGATGCCCTGTTTAAAATAGGATTATCTACACTGTGAAGGTCTGGGTCTCTGTGCATTGACTGGGGGTTTTTCACTATTGACTACATGACTATAGTTACCTATAGTTCACTTCCAGTGTTTATTCTTTACCTCATATGCTTAGATGCTCGTAAAAAGGGCTCAGCTTAGTCTGTCTCTGTCAAAATGTGCACATATGTAGTTGCAGCTCATACTAGAGGTGAAATTAATTCAAAAGAACTCAGATTACCCACTCTTTAAAAGCCTTCCCCTTGATCACTTTAATCACGGCCAATTTTCCAGGCAATGAATGCAAATAATATTCTCATTTCTGTTTACCTTTCCCTTGCACATTGCCTTTGCTATTCAGATATTTTTCTCTTCACTGGTTTTGTTTATTTGCTTTCTCCTCTGTACTCTCAGCAAACTGTAAGCCCTTGCAGGATAGTGCTGGCTTAAACCTTAGTGAAATCACATCTCAGATATGTTCCTCTCCTCTCAAAGACCTGTGCTGCAATGTTGCTACTCTCCCTAGTGCTGGTAGGAGTGACACACCTCAGGTCTTGCATGTTGTTTTGAAAATACTGGAGCAGATTGAGCCTTTTAAGACATATTGTTCTTCCTTAACTTCTTGGATGATTTCCATCTCTGAAAAACGTGCTAATTTCTGTGCATTTAAACATTTGCTACAGAAAGAAGCAATTTCCTGTAGTTATTTTGTCATTTCCATTCTAGTCAGGGCTACAAGTGGGTCAATCTTGTTCATAAAAATCTGCAAAACACTCTGCAAATCTGTGTTGATTTTGCAGATATCTAGGGAAGAGGAAAAAAATTCTATATCACAATAACCCCCAAATCTTTGTGACTAGTATACCCTTTCTTGTTCTGCACAGGGTACCCTGAGTGCCAGATAAGTCATATAGCCATGGAGAATTATTGCAGTGTGTCTTGTTTTCCAGCTGGGCTGGTAGAAAAGCTGTGTTGCTGGTATATGTTGTACTGCAAGACAACCATCTTCTGGCTAAAATGCACCTCCCTACCTCAGTACTGCTGTAGCCCTGGTGAAATGGCCAACATGACTCAGAAAGGATCAAGCTTTGTGCTGGAATGACTTCCACAAACAGGAAGCCAACCCTCGGAGACAGACACTAATGTGCACACACCCATTGCTAATTTGGGCACAGTAAATATCATCCTGACACATCTACTGGCTTTCTCTGCCACTCTTTCTGCAGGATGAGGACTGCAGCGCAGGTTTTATGGACGGTGTTTCTAACAGGCAAATCAAATGCTTCAACCCTGCAGAAAAACTACTCACACCCCTTTCACAGCACTAAAATTTCTACATAATCCTGACTGAAAAAAAAAATTACATCAAGGTATAGTTCTGGAAATGTATCTGGAGGTAGGCTTCAAGGGGAAGATTCTTTAAAGTTATTTTTATTCTTGTAATCAGATACCTCAGGAGGGAAGAAAATCTCTCTGCGGAAGTATAAAATGCTACCAGTTAATGAAATGGAATCAATATGGGGGATGTTAAGTGACTACATTGTGTTCTCCATTAATATGCTTTGCACTCATTTATCTTGAAACTCTTATAAGAGCTGGTGATTGAAAAGCCATATCTCTTGAAAGCATAACGATTTATTCTTGAAAAGCGTCTATTGTTAACAGTCCCATGTGACAACCATCTAATTGTATCGTTCGTAGCACTGTGGTCTCATTTATCTCCTTTATTTTTTTCTGTAATTCCAAGGTTTAGTTACTTTAGCTTCTATTTGTACTAGTCAATCTCTTTGGGACTGGAATAGGCTCTTTCAGGGAGAATAGGGCTACGGGGAAAAGGAGAGTGCTCTGTGTTCTGGAGAGGCATTTATCTCAGTTCTAAGGCTGGCACAAAGCTTACAAATCTCCTAAACTCTCCCTGTAAGACTTTCCAGCAGCGTCCTGACTCTGCTTCCACGTGTGGGATCCTTGTGCAAGGAATGTGTTTTACTGCATAAGGTATTTCTAGAAGATGTGCTGAGACGAAGAGTCAGAAGAATTAATGTGCAAAAGTAGCACCTTCTCCATTTGTTTGCTTGTGTTTTTTAATCTCTTCCCTAAAATCTTCTGGTGGGGTATCTCACAGAATCACAGAATATGTTGAGTTGGAAGGGACCTACAGGGATCATCGAGTTCAACCCCTAGGTCTGCACAGTACCATTCCCAAGAGTCACACCATGGGCCTGAAAGTATCATCTAAATGCTTCTTGAACTCTGGCAGGCTTGGTGCTGTGACCACTTCCCTGGGGAGCCTGTTCCAGTGCCCAACCACCCTCTGGGTGAAGAACCTTTTTCTAATATCCAGCCTAAACCTTCCCTGACACAACTTCAGGCCATTCCCTTGGGTTTTGTCACTATGGTCACCACAGAGAAGAGATCAGTGCCTGCCACTCCTCTTCCCCTCATGAGGAAGTTGTAGACTGCAATGAGGTCTGCCCTCAGCCTCCTTTTCTCCAGGCTGAGCAGACCAAGTGCCATCAGCTGCTCCTCCTATGGTTTCCCCTCAAGGACCTTCACCATCTTCATTGCTCTCCTTTGGGCTCTCACTAAGAGCTTAGTATCTTTCTTAAATTGTGGTGCCCCAAACTGCCCACTATATCCAAGGTGAGGCCGCCCCAGTGCAGAGCAGAGAGGGACAATCCCCTCCCTCGCCCTGCTGGCGATGCTGTGCCTGATGCCCCCCAGGACAGGGATGTCCCTCCTGGCTCCAGGGCACTGCTGACTCAGATTCAACTTGCCATCAACCAGGACCACCAGGTCCCTTTCCATGGCACTGCTTTCCAGCGCCTCATTCCCCAGTCTGTACGAACATCCAGGGTTGCCCCACCCCAGGTGCAGAATCTGGCACTTCCCTTGTTGAACTTCCCATGGTTGGTGATTGCTCAGCCCTCTAATTTGTTGAGGTCTCTCTGCAGGGCCTCCCTGCCTTTGAGGGAGTCAGCAGCTCCTCCCAGTTTTGTGTCATCTGCAAACTTGCTTAGTGTCCCTTCCAGTCCTGCATCCAAGTCATTTATGAAGATGTTGAAGAGCACAGGGCCCAAGATGGAGGCCCATGGAATGCCACTAGTGACAGGTCACCAGTCTGATGTCACCCCATTCACTGTTACCCTCTGTGCTCAACCCGTGAGCCAATTTTTCACCCACCACATGATGAGTTTATCCAGCTGTGCTGGACATTTTGTCCAGAAGGATCCTGTGAGAGACAGTATCAAAAAGATTACATCAGCTGGTTTCCCTTAATTAACTAGATGGGTTACCTTGTCATAGAAGGAAATCAGATTGGATAAACAGGACTTGCCTTTCATGAAGCCATGCTGGCTGTGACCGATGACAGCATTATCTTTCAGGTGTTTTCCAATATCTCCCAGAATAATCTTCTCCATAATCTTACCAGGCTCTGAATTGAGACTGATAGGCCTGTAGTTTCCATGGTCCTTCTTCTTGAAAACTGGGACAACGCTCGCCAACTTCCAGTCAGCTGGGACCTCTCCATATTCCCAAGACTGCTCAAAAGCATTGAGAGAGATTTTGAAATTATATCAGCCAGCCCTTTGAGGATTCTTGGATGAATCCCATCAGGTCCCACGGATTTGCAGATATTCAGCTTAAGCAGCAGATCCTATGCAATTACAATTTCAGGGTCGACTGGGAGCTGATCACTCTCACAGTCCTGGTCCTCCAGCTCAGGGCACTGAGATCCAGAGAGACAGCCAAAATCTCTCTAAAGAAGGTGGCTTAAAGTAACCTGTGATGGTGACTGTGGCAAGCTGATGCCCAAGAGAAATGTCTAGTAAAGACAAGAAAGGCACACAATTTAGAGGTAAAAGGCAGCATCTTAAACAGAAAGCATTGTTCTCTTTTATATCCAGCACCTGAGCAGCCCCCACACCGACTGCATATTGGGCCCAGCCCTCAGCTGGAAGCCAAGGGATGGGCTTTCTCTTCCTCTTTGCCAAGTGAGCACTGAGCTCAGGGTGAGCAACAGCCCACAGACTGACCTCCTGGTAAAGATGTCCTCTGGTGCCCTGCAGGCTTCAGGGAGCAAAGCTTTGCCCAGGCTTTGCACTAGGCATTTCTGGAGTGTTTCTGATGGCTTGTCTCCTGTTTCTTTTTATTTTGTTTCTCTGCAGAGCTTTGTACCAGCCTGTAAAGGATCCAGAAAAGGTTGTGCTTTTTTCTCCCCCTCTTGGGATGAGGAGACAGACCAGCAGCCCACAGGCAGTTTTCCTTCACATTTTTTTGAAACCTTTCAGCTTCAACAGCTGCACGTGTGCCAGCAGTGAACCAGAAGTGCCAAACTAATTTTTTACAGGTGGATAAATGAGGTGCCTGAGGGTTTGCACATGTGCTCAATTTATTGCAACTGGCACTGTGGCATATTAGCTTGAACCATAGGCCCTTGTCCCATGCAAGAAAGTGAGGTAAAATAAATCACTGCAAAGCACTGATGCTCCTGAGGTAGATTTATTCCAGCTAGTTGGAGATCAAATAGTGCTAAAGCAGACTTTATGTTGCAGGGCAGTACAAGGCTCTCCAAGACCTTGAATATGTAAGTGCTCAGTGACTATTTCAAAGGTTTTACTATGTGAAGGGTTACAGCTCCTGGGAACAGGCAGGCTTTCCATTTGTACTCTTACAGATCTGGTGTAATGTCATACCTTTCATAATTTTTCTTCCCTAGAATGAAGGGTGTGACAGAACTAAGTGATATTTTCCCATTTCAGCGGTGTTTTGGAGTGGTTTAGTTATGCACTATCAATGGTAGCCCAAGATGGTTGGACATGCTGAGTTTCACCAAGATTTGATGATAAATGCCATGGGCTAATCACTATCTTGTTTCTGTTAATTATTAGCAATTTTGCTTTCCACCATCACTGACTGGCACGCACCACCCAGGTTCACAGAGGTGTTTGCATTCTCCTTGCCCACCCAAGGTGGCTTCTCACTTCCTTTCAATCTCACGTGGCTGATTTCCTTCCACGCCCCTACTCCTGCACTTTGGTCCTAGGCTCTCCCGTGGGTGCCTGTGGAAGGTGGAGGCAGCAGTGGGAAACGGGCATGATGCTCTGGGAGGTATTGCCTGGGTGTTTGTGCTGGGCTGATTAACACAAAGCAGTTCCTTGGTGTCTAGTACAGACAGAGAACAAAAAGGAGATGCTTCCCAGAGCATGGTTTGACCCAGGGGGCGCGAAAGTGTGTGGAGAGAATTTGAAGAGATTGTGGTCAATGTGGGTTTGCAGCCAGAGTGGCATCAGCCAGATAAGTAAGATTGGCATTGCTTTTAAAATTATTTAGTCCTGAGGTTACATTAGCATTCCTTCCTTCCTTCCTCCTTGAACAGTGTCAAGGAAAGGAGACTTTTATTTAGCTTTTAAAAAAGGGGTAGATCCTGAATATGGAAAAGGTTTTGGAAAAGGTTTTCTCTTCATGTAGAAAATTCAAAGAGCATTTTCTGTGTTGGAAAATCACAAGTCTACTCTCTTGACTGAAGAATGACAAAGGGAAAACAAGGTGAGGATACATAACACTGAGTTGCCAAGAAACTTTCTGGGTTGCTGATTCTGTAATGATCCCATTAGAAACTAGCTCCTGAAACAAGTTGTGGTCCTTTTTATGTTCTTGACTTACAGGGCAATTTAAACATTCATTGATTATCTATTCTTCTATCCATAATGTTGGTACGAATTAGTGTGCTATTTTTTGTAGTAGATAGAACTAGTGAAATTGTCTTTCTCTTTTATTTTTTTAATTTGGATTTCTTAGATGTTTTTCCAGTTCCCCTACATTCCAGAAGCTGGTGTGTTAGTCTTCATTGAAATGGGCAACATTAAGGCAAAATCCACCTCAGAATGGGATGCTGTCAAATCTCAGCTTCACTTCAATGCAAGTGAAATTCATGTTGAACCACTTTGCTGAATTGCAGTATTTATTATTTAGACATGCAACATCCATTCTGTTGTCTTACAGTAGTAAGACTCTAAGAATATCTGGTCAGCCTGAATAACTCTTAGCAATTAGTAGCTGCTTTGTTTATTTGTGGAATCAGTTTGTGTAATTCATTAAGTATCTTTAAACATTATGCACAAAGTTTGCTGTGATTTCGCTTCTGTCTTAAGAATTTGGGCTGTATTTTGGGCTCTGACTCCTGCAGAGTCATTGTCAGCTGATGAGAAACAGAGTAGGAAAGGGCTGAAAAGACAAATTCTCTTTGTCATAACATAGCAAAGCGTAATTTCTTGTTAAAAGATAACACCATTTGTTCTAACAGCTCATTGGTAGTAGCAATTTACCTTCTACCCTACAATATCTGATTTTGATCTCTTACATCTCTTTTATACTACTGTAGTTTTAAGAGTCTTAAGAGCATTTTGATTTAGGCACAAATGCAGCAATGTGATTAAATGCAGATTGATTTCAATCAGGATGAAGCCTCTACTTAAAGTTAATTATGTACTTAAATATGCTGCTGGAGATGACTTTTCTACTGATTTATGCAAGCAGAAAATTGACTCCAAAAATACATATTAAATAAGAGAGGTATCTATTTCTTTTAAGATACCGTATCCTATCTCCTCCTCTTTTTCCCCATATCTCTGTACTAAAAGGCTATTGTTGTTTTGATTTTTCAAAGACTTGATAATGGTGTTTCCTGCAGCTATGCTGATGTCCCTGGATTTATGCCAGTAAGTCTAGTCCATATGCTTTCCATTTTTCCTTAGCAGTCTCATTAGACCTACAGTTATTGTTAGAGCAGTTTTGCTGCAAAAACTTCTATTTAGCTTCTTCCCACCACCCCACCCCTCCTCCCCCATCTTCTGGAAAGATTGATATCTGCAGAGACTATTAAGTTTTAAATCTTTGGGATCCTTTAGCCTCATAATTAATGATGATGGAACACTTGCTGCTGTCACAGGTCCTCTGCAGGATGTACCAAGCCTGCCTGAGCTCAGGGAGCATTCTGCTCACTCCTTTGCGAGTGCAGCCACCTCCTCTGCTTCAAAGATGTGGTGAAATAAGGGCAGGTCAAAGCTTCTGAGCTTACATAGCACACTCTAATGTTGGAACACTTTACCTGTTTTCTGCTGCTCTGATGTTTTCCACAGCCCGGGGCCTGACCCAGTGTGGGCAGTCTGGGACATGTGCTTAGGCGTGGCTAACTAAACATCTAAAATTAGGTGGTACTTCCAGCCTGTTCCTGCCTAATACCCTTTATCCTAGGATTTCAGCTCTGTGGGACCATTGCTGTCAGAGGGAAGAGGCCCTCTTGCTGGCATTTGCAGCAGAGCACCTGAACAAAGCCCAGGAAACAGTTTTTCTATTCATTTCCAGGTATGGGGCTTTGCTGAGGATCTATCTGACTTTGTGGCTGCTCTAAGCTAGGAAATAACACCTTATTGTTATTGTCTATGACAGGAAGTCTTTCCTCAGGCCAGGTCAGCTTACAGTCCCTTTCAATCTACAATTACAGAGAAAACAAAGATAACCTGTGCCCAGGAGTCCAGTCACTGAATTGTTGTAGTTAAGACAGTTCATCTACCCCTTATCTTGAAGTTTATTAAAAAACACACTGCCTTTCCTCATGAGCAGTGATAGTTAATGGCAAATAATAACCCAAATGGCATAAATCCATAATAGGCACTCTGGCACGCTGCTTGATACGTCATGGTGGGCGTGGTTATAACTCTACCCTAAGTCCTGGTGCTTCGCTGCCATTCCCTTGAGCTACTCTAACAGTTGTGCAAAGAGAGCCTAAAACATGAACATGCCTAAAATATGAGCACACTAGAATATGTGTTCATAGCCAAATGATGTGCACCAGTGGCACACGCTTCCCTGGGCCCTGAATGAGTGTAGGCAGCTCAGTTTGGCTTTGTCTGGTCCCACTTTTTGCCTCCCCAATGCTGACACGTCCCTGCAAGTGGGGCAGAGGCATGTTGCACCCTGGGCAACCTGTGCAATGTGCACAGGAGAGAGGCTGCAACTCCTTTAGTCCAGCTGAGGACAGAGGCATGTTTCCTTCCTGCACAGGTATGCCAGACAGCAGACAGGAGATCCCTCCTTAGTCATATGCAAAAAGAAGGTGTAACCTGGTTTTGAGGGTGGAGATATCAAAGTGCAGGACAAGGGGCTCTGAAGTTGAAGTGTGGTGGGCTGGAAGGGTGATTCCCAGCCCTTCCTCTGGAGCACTGACCCATAGCTGTGCAGCTCCTGGTGAACCAGTGCGCTTCCAGGGGTACGAAGCAGCATTCAGCCCATGGCAAAGGTTGCTAGTAAGAGAGCTGTAAAAAGAAAATGTGCAGAGTTCTTGAGGACAGCTGAGAACAATTTTTAAAGGGGTCAAATGTGAATCATTATGTTTTGCCTTGGAAGCCTTCTATTCTAATGAGCTGCTTTCTTCTGTGTCTTTAGAGAAACAACCCAGAGTGTTGGGGCCTCAGTTTGGGTCAGGCTGCCTCAATACCATGAGCGAAGAGTAATCATAAGATTCTGTCTCTTTAAAGCAGAAAAGTCAAAAAAACTTCTTGCTGAGCATTCTTGTTATCACAGAGGTTTACAATTTATGTGGTATTTGTCTTTTAACCCTGAAAAAAAACGGGTGACAGCAAACTGTGTTCAGATGTGCAGAGAAGCTCTAATACACTGAAAGAACCCAATACTCAGAAAAAGCTCTCTCTACATTCCAGCATATAAATTTGTCTAAGAAAAAAGTCCAGGCTTATGCCCAGAATATATATTTGGGAATTTATAGAATGGGGAGAATAGTTTGAAAGGGAAGCAGAGAAGTTTTGAGGGGCAAGGTTTTCTCCAGTGTCCAAACCAAGAGCCACAGCAAGAGGACAATTCCCAGATCTGGTCCCATCTATTTAGCAAGAACTCATCTGCTTAAGATCCAAGCATTAATTGATGCCGATTGAAGCAATTTATTTATGCAGTGGTGAAAACAGGCATACAATCCTATCCTTTGGGACTAGACATTCAGATCTCCAAGTGGCCAGGCAAGAAGCACATGGAGATATGGACTCCTCTGCTCCAGAGCCACAAGTTGAGCCCAGAAATGCAGAGAATTCTCTCCTTTATTTTCAACTTTGTTGCAGGGTACTAAACAGCTCCTAACACTGAAGCAAAGAGGTCAGCCTTTGGCTGCTGGAGAGAAGAAATGAAGGGATCCAGTAGCACAGCAATTCTTTGGTCCTCTTTTCTTTTTAAGCTATGCATGATTCATGGGTTACATTAGCATCCCTGCACCGGAAGGACATGGATCATTAATGCACCAGTCCAGAGGAGATTGTGAGCGACTTCTTTGTGCTTTTATTACAAACCCCATTGTCTACCTTGCACACTGCCAACCTTGCCTGTGGCTCTTGTCTGTGCGGCACTTCCCATTTACAAGTAAATTCTTCAGGCTCCAGTATCATGTTAGATACACCTCCACTACAAGGAAACCCTATCTCTTCAGGAAAGTGTGCACTGATTAAAGCAGTCAGTGTCCAGGAAGTGTTATGCAGAGGATCTTAACTTGACACGTTAAAGCAGGTCACACTAATGTAATTGCTAGTGTTGACCCTCTGCCTTTGGGCATGGAGTGTAGTGTGGATGTCACCACTGCAGTACTGCAGGCTGCCCTGGGTGGAGAGGATGCCCTTCTCCTGGTTTACCTTTTGTTCAGGTCATACAAAAGCATGTCGTGCATCAGACTTGAAGAGCATCTGAGATTTTAAATAATTTTTTTTCACTCGCTGTGTGTTCTCTTTGCAAAACAGGAGCTGCACAAGACACAAAGAACTGTTGCCCAAGATGCCTGATTGGACAGTAAAAAGTTAAAGATTAACAAATTGGTCAGGGACAGGCAGGATGAAAATACCAAAAAGTACCAGATGGATCACTGGTGGAGCACAGAGTGATCAAAAGTACATTTATCTGTGACAGACAATGCACACAAGAAAATCAGATATTTATACTTGTCTGAGTGGCAGTAAATTTGCACTGGAGTTGTACATGCATGAGTGCTGAAGATCAGAGCACTTTGATAAGTGTGCTCTCTTTCTCAGCTAAGCTCTAGCTTTTTCATTGAGTTAATACCCTACCTAGCAAAGCCTGCTTGTCTTCCCAGCATGTTCCCCTAAGAGTGTGCCCCTGTCCTTTGTGGCTGGGGTTGCACGGGATTTGGAGTCCAGCCCTTGACACTGCTGCTACAGTGAAATGCAAGTGTTGTGCCCTGGAGTCAAACCACAGCTGCATTTAAAACTTGCCCTCAAGAAAAGATGAGGTCACTCTCACTAATAATAAAAAAAGTTTTAATATAAACTTCCACCTTCATCTTTACTGCTCTTACAGGGAAGATCCAGCTGTTCAAGTGTGACTTTTTTTCCCTTTGGTAGCAATTCCAGGAAATCAAAATACGTGTTGGGAGAAGTGAAACCTTACAGATTTGTGGCCATCCGGGACTCATCTCCTGTCCAGTCTCCAGGGAGATCGAGCTTTTCAGGGCTCTATATACAGGCAGATGTATTTTAGTAGCATTTCTTGTGGGCTCACCATTTCTTGGGAACTAGCTTCCAAATGTCTCACTTAACTCCTACGCATAGGTAAAAACAGGTGCAGAAAAACTGAGATTGGCTTGGTCTATTTTTGCCCCAGAAGGTGTCACTCAAGAGCCAGGAAAGCTGCAGGTTTAGTAGTAGTCTTAATCGGGGTATTAACTGCAGCCTAGATAGGTTGAGCCTGGAGAAGGTCAGAGGCAATTTGGAGTCTCAGATTCCTGTTGCTACTGGGGAATGAAGATCTGGAGAACTTTGCATCAGAAAATGAATACCCCGAAACTTGCAATGCTGTGCTATTCCTCAGCTAAGTCATTCTTACGGTCTGTAACAAAACTAAATGTTTCTTGGGAGGTGGTGGGAAGGTGTTCTTGAGTTTGGAGGTGCTTTTTTTATAACATAGCTTTAAAGTAATGCATTTATCTTCTTCCTATTCTTCATAGATGTTGTGTCAACATCACATTATAAAGCACAGCTGTCGTATAGTCTAGATCATTAGGCCTTTTAAGGATGCGAGGAAGAGCTGGGATTTCCTGTGCAATCGCTTTGCTATGATTTATTATGCATTACTGACAGACACAGAACTAGCACAGATCTGGCAGTGACTTAAGAGGTCTCAAGGAGCTTGCAATGTGAATTCAACCAAAAGCAACAAGTTATACACAGCAAGATGGGAGCCTTTCTCTCATTTTGGAAAAAGTAGTTTGACTTACTGTTGTAAGCCTTTCCTCTGATGTTAGGCATCTTATGAGCCTTGACCTGATATGTAAAGCAGAGACATTTAGGATGCCTGCCTCCATGATGGGCACCGGGAAGAAATTCATCATTAATGACTGCAGTAGAAAACCCTCTCGAAAGGATATTAAATACTCTGCTCTTAGTCGGTCTCTTTACTACTGAAGACCAGGCTGCGATTTGATGTGGGGGTAAGATTATCCTACACCAGCCTCCTGCGGGTTGTTGGTTCCTTCCCCAGAAACATCTGCTCCTGTCTGAGGCAGGATAATGCACTAGATTATTGCATCCATGTTCCCATTCCTGGGCTTTAACGAAAATAACTGGAGGGTCTTAAAAAAAAAAAAAAGAATAGAGTGGTTTAATCAATAAGTCAAGCTATGTAGCTGGTACATTTTTAGCCAGTTCTCTACTAGTCAGGGTACTGCTGTTGCACATCATTTCCTCTAGTTTCCAATAACATGCCCTCAGCTGAGCTGGCGTATCTTGCCTATAATTTAATACAGCACAGCTTTTTAACATGCTGTAACTCTCTGAGATAAAGAACAGAGGAGGGAGACTAAAGTTTTCCCTGACAGAGCTATGTCAGGTTCACTGCTCCAATAGACTTCCAAGGTTTGAGGGAAGGAAGATAAAAAAAAGTCCCAAATTCTCTAAATTCTTCTTTTTTTGACAAAAGCCACTCAAAGTTTTACTTAAGTGAAAATTCAAGTATTTTTCCTAAACTTCTCAGCACCAGATGAACCATACAGTGGCTGCAAGTACTTTTAATGGCACAAATACCATAATCTGATAGGAATGTATATGAAAAACTGTTATTTTGTTTCAATAAAAATAAAATCAGCTGACCCCCCCCCCCCCAATTTTTAACAGCATATTGGAGTCTACACAGTGACATTCTGCTAAAAAGTTAGGTGTTCACACTGAGGCAGTCCAGCAAAGGAGACTTGCAGGTCTCAGTGCTGGAATGTTGCCATTTAATCTTTTCTCTGGCAGATCAGCATGGAGATTACACAGCCTCTGTGCATTGTTATCCACAGAAATAAAACCTATAAGAGTTTGTTCAGCCGTACTCTTCACTTTATTTATCCATTTTTTATTTCAGCTGCTAATCTGCTAAGGATTTCAGCCTTTAGCTCAGGGTTATCAGAACAGCATTGTGAGTGGATAACATCTGTTTCAGCTTTCATCCATCTAGAACACAAGCATTAATCACTAGAAATGGAGTGTGAAATGGAAAGGAAAGTTAAATGCACATTTGATTTTGAATGCTCTCAGAGAAAATGTCTTTCAGGATCTGACCAGAGGGAGAATTTCGCTGTGCTATAGCTGGAGTTGCCAGTGCACGTTGCATGAAAAACTGATCATCAAAAGCTGGTCACGTTACCTGATAGAAAATCTGCTTCTTTCTGTTTGTTTTAAAGACACAATAAAACCCTGTCCTGTCTCTTCTAAAAGAAATGTTAAAAACAGCTAACCCCAAAACAGTGCATCTGTTTATCTCCATTTGGTTGTGATTATCAAGAGTGTGGAGATAACTAAAGCTTCTCTTTCCAGGCTTTCTGTGTCCCAGTTTGTACCTTTAGCCATGAGCTGTTTCAGCCTCGTGCTGCAAATGGGGTGTTTTACTGGAGTGATGAGGAAGAGATAGAAAGCATTAGGAACACTGTTGCACCAAGACACAATGAGCTGCCTGAACAGGTCTTTTCCATCCAGAGTTTCTAGATTTTCTCAGATGTAGTAAGGAACTCTGTTGATTTTTTTTCTGGTCTGGCACATGTTATGGTAGGTGGATTCTTCATTTTTAAGTCACTTCAAGAACAATCACCAGTCCTGCCTTCATGGGAGCAACCTATAGTTTGCCCTTCCACCACACTTTCTCCTTTTGTCTCGTAAAGATTTGCCTTCTTAGCTAGAAATATGAGTCTCCAAAAGCAGCACTATTGGAAGGAATGCATAATCAGTAAATCAGTGATGGAAGTCAAACACCTACAACAGAGAGCTGTCCTGTTTCTTCTAGGAGTTTTTTTTAAGATTTACTCCTGTAAGCAAATTTTTGCAGTGTTAACACCCACACTTTGGGTGGTTCATTGGGCTCGGGGCTGATAGTTGCATAGGGAATTTTTACAGCACAACGGGCTGGATTTGCTCCATTTTGTGAGGATTTATGTGTGCCATTTCTGCATTGGAGAACGTGTTGGTTGTTGTGGTGGCTCTGGAAAGCTGGAGATGGAAGATGGCTGTATTGAGACCTAGCTGATGGTATGTGTTTCGTATGTATGCCCTTTTGCAGAAGTGATTTCCAGCTTTGCTTCTTACATCACTAGATGCTCAAAAAGCTGGCAGGAGTCATTTTCTGAATTCCTCAGAGAAGGCTTCTCACAGAATTCCTCCAAAATCATGGAATATAATTCATCCACAGCAGTCAATACTACCCACTTCTGTCATCTTAAAACCTTTTTTTTTCATCAACAGACAGTTAACTGAGAGTGTTAAGGCATAATTTCCGTGCAAGGCAATGAATTCAGCAGATGACCTGCCCCTTTTTCCTTTATCATTCTTTCCCCTTGTCATACTTTGAGACAAACTGTCCTCAGCATCTTAAACAATAGGAAATCCCTGAAGAAAGCCACACCCCAACAACGCTTGCCCACCCATCAGGTCAGTGCTATAGCTCTGGAAGGACTCTGAAAGAGTCCTGCTCCCAGAGCCCAAAAGTGGGATCTTTCTGGAAACGAGAGAAACCTGTTAACAAGAGTATTATTTCTCCAGCATTTCAAAACTGAGCCCATTTCTATCCTTTTCCTGAAAAATGACTTTATTTGATGCCCTCCCCTTGCAGTTTAACAGTGGGTTATATACATATATATATGTAATATATTGGGGTTTATGCATAGCAACAGTCAAGCTCTGTATTCTTCAAGCTCAATATTCTGGGAAGTGTTTCCGTAAGCCCTTTTGTCCTTTGGTTTCTTTGTGTGGTTTGTTAAGAAGTGAAATAGTTAATGTTTACTGGCATTACAGTTACAATACTTGTCAGCTGAGTTGGCATCTGTTCAAGTGAAGACAAATATGCAGCAGAGATCAGTCTCTCTTGAAACTTGGCTTATCAACATGGGATAGTTATAATAGAAAGGGGAAGGGAGAGACTTTAAACCTCTGTAATTAAACCAGCACTAGTTTCCAGAAGGACACTTCGTCTATAAAATCAAGACATATCTTTTTTTTTACTGTATATTGCAGCATATTCTTTAAGCTATTCTATCAAGATGCAGTCTTCACCTAAATCAGAATGTCCACTCTGGTCTAACATCAACCATCTCATTAGACCAGTATAACCAGGAAAAAACCAACCACATAGACCAGCTCACAGGTATCTATTTATATTCGCTTCATGTTTAGAAAGATCCTTTCCCACTTTAACAGAACAGAAATTACTTTTACAAGTGAGCTGAGAGTCTGCCAAGCAACTAACTGCCAGATATCAAATCCTTTGTGTTTTCTGGAGATGATGCTATTTACCTGTGCTTTGAGTGAGAATTGAGAGTCTGCCACCTCCCCAGATAGTGTTCTCCTACCTTTCCACCCCCAGCCTCCCTCTTCCAAGAAAGGGTTTTTTTTATGTTAGAAAAGAACAAACAAACAAGCAAACAAAAACCCAACACAAAAAAAAAGCAGAGAGGAGAGCAGAAGGGAAATTATTGCCAATTCTTGGCTTCATGCTTTTAGACTTACTTTATTTAGGCTATATCTAAGTGGCTTTCTTATTAAAAAAGGCATATAAAGACATTTATTAGGTGGTCTTTTCTGCACAGGCAACGGCCTAAACACAGAATAGTCTCTGACTGATTGTCTCTTCTATACAGGCAACTTTTCTTCTTTGAAGTTCTTTTTAGTTTTGAAAATAACTTCCATTCTGAAAACTGTTACTTTTAGAAACTCCTTTGGTCTTTTTAAGGTAAAATCTAATGAACCCACAGTAAAGCAATCGAGAAGAATGAGTCAGTGACTGTGTTTTTCTGTACAAGTGCTAAAGTGCAATACTGAACTGAAATATTGTTATTTATATCAGAATAGGAGTAATTGCAGTTCTAGACATGTTAGGTAAGACATGCACTGACGTCAAGAGTATAAAATGTAAGTAAACAAAGTCTGTGGGGAAGATTCCATTCTGCAGATGAAGCACTGTGAAGGGCTAAAAGGTTTGCAAAGAGAAATCTAGTATCAGAGGCCAGAACTTGGAGCTGACCTGATAAGGATGTTATTTTCTTCACCAAACCCTGCTTTCTTTCCTTTGGGCTCTATATTTTTGTACTAGCTCAAAGAACAGACTTCTTGAAACTACTTAGTGTATCACAGATGACAGCCTTTTAATTTTGTGAAAAGTAACATCTGTTCAGGGAGAAACTGTGTGTCCATGTTAAGCAGGTTTCCAAGACATGTATTTCAGAGAAGAAGAGAAAACAGTTTTGCTCAAATATCCCTAAAATTTACCAGCCTATTCAACATAATCCAGTGACCCAACACCAGAGCAGTCTTCCCAGGGAAAGAAAAAGAACACATAATGATGTCCAGACTCCCAGCTGACAGCAAATGGTATTGCTCCATTACAGATCTACTCCACTATGGTCTTACTGCCTGATAAAAAGAACTTCCTGTCACTGGCAAGTGGAATTTTTCAAAACCAGTCTATTTGCTGGACTTCTCTCTGGCTTTAACCAGCAGAGCCTTGTATCCATGTCACTGCTGAAACTGGCACCCTATGAGCTTTCTGACTGAGCCCCAAGCTGCCAAGTTTCACCTGGTTTCACTGGAAAGTTGGACAGACCTGTGAGGAGCACAAAGTTTTGCTGTAGAAGCACAAGCTGGCTGAGATGCTTGGCACAGCTCTGATGTAAATAGGCTGAATTTTAAGGTTTAAATATGACCCCACACCCAGGAAGCTTCATTTGCATTCTGCTCTGCTTAAAAAAATGATTTTCCCATCTCTTTATTCTACTCTCTCCTTTATAGCCAATGGGAAGAAGGACAAGGATTAATTGCATGTCAGAGAGTCTCTAGTTCTGGGTAGCAAGTGATCACTGATGGTCTTGAACTCTGGTTTCATTCCTATATACCTGATCAATATTAATCCTCTAACCGTACAAATATAAATACAAGTAATAACACTTCAAACTAATACATTCATCATACTTGTGTGTTTATTACAATTTCTCGATCAATGTAACCAAAAGTAGCATTTGTTGTTCACATCTATGGTATGTTTTTCTCCAACTGCCTTTTTAAATGACGCTCGTTCTTAGAAATTGGTCTTACATTTAATCCCTGTATCTTTACCATGAGAGTTCAAAGTGAACGGCTGCCACATTCAACATAGTTCATCTTCCAAACAGTAGCATGAAACCACCATCTGACAGTATCTGGTTGAAGACAGCAGCCTTTGGCCTCATTGCAAGGCTTGTTTCCAGTGGATTCCTGAGCGGAATATGGGGGTACGAGGCTCCAGCCATGGGATCTGCTTCCAGCCGTGTCCCATGTGGTTTGGCTGCTCCTAGTGCTGCAGGGCCACTTTCCCCTGGGTGTGAAGTAGGGGCAATAGCCTGACCCTCATGGCCGGGTTGTAATTGAGGGAGCATGATAGACGGGCTAAAGAACGTGCTCCAGGGCTTGTGCAAACATAAGGAACTATTGCAAGTCAGTAGATAAGGTGAAATGTTATCCTAAAATCTGTGTCTTTGCGTTCAGTGCTACATTTTTTAGCCATTATCTTTTTTTCAGTCAGCAGCCCGCTTGTATCTCAGATGTCACTCTCTTTTTCTTCGGTCAGAAGAAATGTGGTTTTGAGGCAAATCTCTAGATTGTCTTTATTTACTGCTCTTTGATTCACAGCCAGAGCAGTCTCAGAGCACATGCACCTGGAATCCCTTTCAGTGAATCAGCATGGGAAGATGTACTCTAGGAACATGCCTAATTTGCTGTAGTTTGTTGATGGATGCTGACTTGATGAGATCAGATTAAAGCTAGACCAAAGGCAGCTCTCTCTGAAATGCAAATAGTGTGGATTTTGCATCCTCACTACCAATTTCTTGGCCCTACAGATCTGCTCCTGCTTGCTAACGCAGCAATAGAATGAGAAAGTCACACCCCACAGCAAGCCTGATTTCACTCTATGAAGGCATCAGGAGTCATAGCAATTGGCAGTAGAACAATAAAGTTCATCAGGGCAGAAAGCCACCAAGACACAAATAATTTTATTTGCAAAGTGATGGAGCAAATATCTACAGCTCTCTGTGGCCACCACTAGGTCACCCATGTGGACATCATACTTCCCAAGGTATCCCCCTATTTCAAGACTCCAAGAGTAGCTAAATCCAGCCATCCTCTGTGAGAGTGCCTTTGTGTTTGGACTTCAGTAGCACAGACCTAATCAGTGATTCTGGGATGAAATCAGGTCCTTTGTGACATAAAAGGGGTGGACAATTTGCTCTGGAACAAACCTTTGTGTGTTGTCCTTTGGGGCTGTAAGTCAGAGCATGGTCTTTGATGGTGTTAGATCTGTTCTGGGGAAACAGAATTTTCTTCCAGGCTTCAGTCTTTTGTGTTTTACTTTTATAATTGTAATTTGTGACAGGAACACTGGACAGGTCTCCCTGTTTGAAGCAAAAGGAGGACAAAAATACTGGCATCCTTCTGTACAGACAAACCAATAAGGCAGCTGCCTTTCAGCAGCAGCAAAAAATATTATTGTACTTTCTCCTCCTGATCCCCTTCAGCTATCCTGTGGGAGTTCATGGGAGGCATCAGCAGTAAAAAAAAATCCTTAAAATGGATTGCAACAGCCAAGGAGACTTTTTGCTTGATTACAAAGGGAAACAGAAGAGGGATTTTGGAGAGAAAAGCAAGAAAGAAGCTGTGAGAGGTTCTGTAATTTAATAGAGATGAGCTGGATGCAAGAGTGACTCAAGAGTGAGGCAAAATAAAAAGGGTTAAGTATGAGAACAAATACATCCTGAAATGTTTAGAGGTAGCTGCAAGCTGGGGAATATGATACAGTGTTATAACAATGCTACTAACAGAACTGATTTGTGACTATCTGGCCTGACTTCCAGATCAATAGTATCCACTGGATGTTAGGAACAAGATTCAGTCATCTGTAAGTCAAAATGCCCCTCTCTGGAAAGAATGAAGTAATGAACAAATTGGAATTAAGCTGTGATTTCTGTGTCTCTAGATCCAGATCTATCTATGGACAGAGTATCAATGAGTCCATACATAACTAAATATGTGTGGAGAGATTCGTACTGGCCTATATGAAGATCTGTGTGTCTATATTTATGAGTCTGATAGTAAAATCTTTTAAAGAGATACATGTGTTTGTTCTCACTGTAATGTTTCCTGTATGACAAAAGCATTCAGTCCAGACAGATTAAACTTGTAGGCATCTGTTCCAAAGTTTATTTGGGGCAGGAAGAAACATAAATTAAAAAAAAAAAAAAGAAGAAAACCAGAAAAAACCAAACCCTGGCTGATTGTGAAGTTTGACTTCACACAGACATTTCTGATTAGCTGTTGAGGAAATCTGTGATCATTCAGAAACATGTCAGCCATCCATACTGATGCTGACATCCTAATCTTATCCAGCCATGCAAGAACTTCATTCACATACAGATTGGATGAGACTCTGATCAACCTGATCTAGCTGAGGATGTCCCTGCTTATTGCAGGGGGACTAGTATGGATATGTTTACATACACGTGTATGTTTTTGTTTTGTTTTATCCTTCAGTTCCTTTGTAACAGCTAGCTTGCTTTGCAATTAGCTTGAAATATGACAAAGAACAAGGGCTATTGGAATGTTTTTGAATACCAAATTGGTTTTGTGTCATGCCTTATCAAGGGTTTTGAAATCTAGCCCAGATTTCACTGGACAATTTGTCAGATCCTGGATATCTCAGCTGTGTTCCAAAATGCTGCTAGCTGCAGAAGGAACCTTGCTCATCAGATCAGCTCAGTGTGTTGGGCTATTCTCTGAGACTCTTGCAGTTAGTTACTGGCCAGACCTGCAGGAGCAAATCAATGGCAGCCAAACTCCTGGATCTATTTTTCACACCAAAGCCATAATAGCTGCATCCATCTTAGTCCGCTGTCTTAGCTTGGAGGAAAATAAAATAGGTTCATGGTGCTTCATGTGAACAGGGTTCAGCTGAACAGTAAGAAAGTAGGACTTGGGGTAGTCACAACTAAGCATCATTTGACTCCAGCTGTAGTAAGACCCAAGTGTGTGGAACAGTTTTACCTCCCTAAACAGGCCCTAATCTAGGACTCCTGAAGGAGAGCTGCCTTGAGACAGAAGTTTATGTTGGTGAGGGGGCAGGGCAGGGAAGGCAAAGTCTACCTGAGAAGTCTTGTTTAATACAAGATACCTAAGATCATAAAAGAGCTCTATGGGATGAGGTCTGGGTAGAAGTAATTGAAGTGACACTGTGTTTAGACTCCTCAAAAACATCCTTTGCGTTAAGGTTATAGAAAGCAGTGCACCAGTCAAGCATAGGACAGGTCATATAGAGAAAATAAACCAGGTAAGAGGAGCTGTGATCTTTTATCTTTTTACTGGCAGGTCTTTAAAGCTACCTACAAAGCCTCTGCTACTGGAGACTCTTTTCTGAAAGGTCAAGACCTCTTTTGAAGGACCATCAGAGTTGTGAGTGGCTCATGAGACCTTTGGAGGCTTAGCCAACTGGGTGAAATTGCTGGTTAGATAACATCTTTGCTGTAACCCCAGCCCAAATGAGGACATGTGAAAATCTTCCGACCACAGCGTGTGGGTAACGAAAGACTTTCAGATTATTTATTGACTCCATCTTCTGCAGTGCTGCTCCTGGCAGGGAACATGGCACTAACACGGCCAACATCCATCATTCCTCACAGAAAGCTGAACTTAAGGCAACCCATAGGGACTATTGCAGATACTAAAGGATACAGTAGGAAAGGAGATGGAATACAGAGCAACAGGATCTAAAAAGATGTTAGAATTGGGTTATCTCTCCATTTCAGCAGCAGACTGACAAGAAGGATGTGAGTTGGCATCTGATACTGTAGAGAGAATATATTAGCCAGGAGAAAAGTTCTTGCTGGCAAGACACTCAGGGAAAAATTACTTCTTCTAACAGAGAAAAAAAAAAACCAAAACAACAACAACAACAACAAAACCAAACAAAAAACCCAGCTAGAAACATCATCTCAGCAGGGAACACACTAACAGACAGGAGCTACTACCATAAACAGAAGCGCAGTTTGCAGTATCAAAACACAGTGGCATCCTGCTCCTTTTGATGCTTGCCCACTGCCAGCTGCGAAGTCTTCACGCTGCAGCTTTTATGCTCTGCAATGTGACATGAAGCTCTTTACAAAGCACAAAATACTCCCTGTATCTGTTACTCACCGTGCAGCCTCCTGTGTAGAGTCCCAATTTTCAGCAGTTATCAGTCACTGAAAATTTTCCTCTACCTTTTGCCACAAGAGGACTCCAGTCTCCAGTGGCACCCAGGGAGACGTTTGTGGTTTTTTCTAACTAGATCCCCCAGAGACCCGTTCCAGCAAACTACCAATTAAGAACCTGGTTTAGCAGCAGCTCTGTTTTTCAAAATGTGAAATGAACAAACATGTTTAGTGTGGACTTACTTTTTCAGAGCTCAAAACAGACAGACTACTATTTGTTAACAAAAAGGTCCTGCTGTATCCAGCTATGGCACTAAATATTTTTGCTAAGGAACCTTACACTGGAAAACGCTCAAGGGTAAAAGCGATCTTTTTCTTATCATTAATTGTATACAGCTGTGTGGCTAATGACAGACCCATGTTTAACAATGTCTTTTTTAACTCATTTGTTTTAAAGCTTCCTGCTTCTTGTCTCACTGCTTGCCATGAGCTTAAGGGCAAGTATCTTACAATGCTAACAGCCATTCATATGCTGTCTGATTAATGTGGTTATGGCTGTAGAGACCTTGTAGTAATTATAATGATAGGAATATGATTGTTCCTCTCAATTTCCATTTTAATAGAGGCCAATAAATATGTCTTACGGCTTTTATGGTATTTAACAATCTTTCTAGTCATAAGCCAGAGCTTATAAAACCATTGTGGATATGTTGTGAGATATAGGAAAGCATAAAATGCAAGTCTTCAGGACTCTGCAAAGTAGGTGTGTATTTACAGTTCACATAAGTGGGGGCTGATCTCTGTTGGGGAAAGAGGAGCTCAGCAGCTAGTGAAAGGTGGGGGATTTGAAAAGGAAAATGCAGGGAAAAGCACTGAAACCATATCCTAGGCAGGCTGCTGATCTGAGAGAACTGAGTGATCTGTCTGTTGCTGCAGCTCACCTCCCTGTCTGCCTTTACCACACTTTTTGGACAGCACTGATTCTGTGTTATTGGACGTCTCCAAGAGACCTTAGATACTGCTTTTCAGTGTCCTGACTATTAACTCTTGGAGTTGCCTTATTGGATTACAAGAACTGGAGTAACACAGCACTCTGACTTCACTCCCCCAGGACTAGAATTACAGTTTACTGTGCTTTACTCCTTTTGTTACCCTTGCTTATGATAGCATTCACACCAGCTTATGAGTCCTCTTAGGACAGAGTTATATTGCTGCTGTGGGAAAGCTCAGTGTTGCAAACACTGGCCAATGCCCAGAGAAAATATCACAGCTGCAGACCCCCTAAAAGGAAGGCTGTTTTCTTGCAAAGGAGGACTGAAGACAGAAGGATCCTCAGCCCAAACTGTCAGGTACATCCATCAGAGAGCTTTTGTCAAAGAAAGATGTGGTATCTGGGGGACACTGGTGAATAAGCTTAAAGTTAAGGAACTTGGATGGTCTTAGGACACAGCAAGGCTCACCCCAACTACAGGGTTGTGGTACTGAGCTCTGTATTCCACATTTACTCACTTGGAGTTTTATGGGCAGCTCAGGTATATTTGCATGAACTGCAGACAGCACATAACGAGCAGAACCCCAGCAGATGTCTCTTCTGAATGGCTGTTAACAGAACAGACACTAGAGGGCTGTGGAAAATAGTCTTTAAAGATATTACTGTTTGCATGGTTTAGTTTCCCCACCTTTCTGTAGGCGCTTCATAAGAGGGAGAATGGGTCCAGGTCCTGTCTTTGAGACAGACAGGGAAGTGATGGATGTTACTCTTCTTGTCTAACGCAGACTCAGAGGGCCCATCTTGTGCAAGGTACGAAGACACATCAAATTCCTTTTCAGGGTTCCCTGGGTCACATCAGAAATGCCATGGATGCATGATGCAAATTATCAGTCTGATGTAAATTTTTTTCTGATAGTCCAGCTTACTTACAAAATACTGACAGTTTAACTGGCAAGAATTTTTCTCTGTGAATCCACATCCCCTGTGTCACATGTGCTGTCCTGGAGCACACAAGAAAACATAAAGTGTTATTCTTTATGAGGGTCTGTAGCTGTTTTGACAGAAATATTTTTGGATGTTCAGTTTTTTATCAAATGAGTTCTGTGTGGAAATGTGGCAGTGAATGGATGAAATACTAGTAATCATGGAATGATTGCTTGATAAGAAAATAATTCAGTGGAAAACTTTAGATAAAACACTTTTAAAAGGGTTTTAAAAATGTTTAAAACAGGAGTCTTTGGAAAATGGACTCTGAGTCCCACTGTGATCCATGCAGGGTGCTAGAAGCTGTAGATCGCAGTACCGAAGTAGCCAAGGAACCACTTCTGTTGCCATGGTGGGACAAAGCCAACCTGGATGGGACAGTCACACCGATATCAAGTCTAGGGTTAAGTAAAAAAGTAATTTTTCCCAGACAAGGTTCTGGCAAACTATCTGGCTGCATTTGAGTGAGCCAACTCTAAAAGCAGGGTGAAGGGAGCAGAGGGCACAGACAGGACCCTGGTGTGGCCTGGAGCAGACAGGACAGGAGGCAGCAGGGAGAAGGCACTATGAGGTGGGGTAAGCGGCTTCAGTCTCTAATACAGTGGCTCTGCCTGGCAGTGCCCTCAGCCAGGGTGATGAGAGGCCTTGGCTCCTGATATTCTGGCATCTCCATGCAGTGCCCTGCCCCATTGCACAGTACAGGCTTGCCCTCAGGGTAAAATTTTAGTGAGGATTAAGTCAAAATCCCAACCAAGCTGAAGGCAGCTGGAATCATGACAAGCCTCCACACGTTGCAGATGATGGCAGAAATCACTACAAATGCAGGTGAATTTAAAATCACCTGCCCTATGCAAATGATTCAGCAGCTTATTTAAGGGGTGGAGAAGGGCTAGTGTGACTCTGGAGCAGCAGAAACAATTTAGGCTGTGGGAGCTGTTTGTAGTTTAGTTTATGATCGGTTTATAGTCCTGCTTTGTACTAGAACCTCTAGGAAAGAGCAAAAGTAGATGGTGAATTTTCCCTCTGGCACCATGCTCTTCTAGCTGGCTGTAGTGCATGCTACTCTATGCCCCACCCAGCTCACTAGGAGAAAATCAGCTACCTCTACTGGCATTGGGTACAGGGATATCAGTGATGGTGGGTGAAGCCTTGTAGACCATGGATGGGCTGTAGCTGGCTGGAGCCAGTAAGTGAGAGAAATGGTGCCCTGGTTCAGGCTGAGCTTGCAGCTTTGGATGAATTCAGGATTTTTCCTTAAAATCTGGGAGACCCTTTCAGTTAATGTGTTGCTGCTCTGTAGCATTGGAAGCTGACTTCTTGGTTAGCATGAGGGACATCAGATCTAGCGGGTCTTGGTCTTGGTTTAAAGGCTGCACATACATAGGAGAAAAAAGATCTGGCTTTTTCTGTGAAGGGTGGGGTACCAGAGCGCTTCAGGCACACGGTTTAACGCTTCTGGTTTCAGAAACATAAGTCTGAGCTTCATGCTGTATTTTGCACCAAAGGCTCAGCTGTACATGGGTGACTCAGACTTTAGTGATGAACGTCAGACTCATGTTGGTCACATTATCCCCTCGTGATTTTGATTTCAGCAGGTTTGGGTGCCTTTTAGCTCTGCTACTCCCTTTCCCGTGGCGATGAAGGAGGTCTGAAGTCCTGCTCGGTTCCAGGTCCTTGGTCCAGCGCTGAACCGTGGGACGAGCAGAGAGGAAGCAGCAGTTCAGTGCGTGTGGCTGGGTTGTTTTCTGCCGTGATGTTTTACCAGACGTTGTGCTGCCTGTAAAGTCATGCCTCCCCCGAGGGGCAGGCAGGCTACGGCCAGGGATGCGATGATTGGACTGTCCTCCTCGTCTGGAGGAGTTTAGGGGTCCGTGCTTGCCATGGGATTGATTTTCCGCTGTGGATGCACAAGCGAAGCTGGGAGCCTGCCCAGCTGCGTGTCGGGGCTGCGTATTGCATGGGCGCCTTTGAGCCACGGCATCGGCGGAGGCGTGTGGCTGGATGCTGAGACAAAGTGCTCCTGCAGCTGGAGAGCTTCAGCGTGCTAATTCCCCCAGGTCAGCTTTTCCCCATTACCTTGCGCCCGGCGTCAGTAAACCCCACGGATGGCTTGCTGGCCAGGGGGTCCCCGATTATTGTTTAGGGGGTTGGCGTTTTTGCATCATTTACTCTGCCCTGGCTTCTGCCTCTCCCCGTGTCGAGGAGAAGAAAAACAAACTGCGGGGCGGGGGGGGAGGAAATAACAGCGCGAACAGCGCCGAGCTCCGGCCGGGGCGCTCCCGCGGGGAGCCGAGCACCGCGCCCGCTCCGCGCCGATCCCGCCCGGATTTTGCACGTTTCCTTTCCTCCCCCCCCCCCACCCCTTTCCCCTCCCTTTTTATTTTTTCCCCCCTCCCTCCCTCTATTTCTCTCCTCTATTCCCCCTTTCTCTTCCCTCCCTCCCGAGCGTGGTTGGATCAGTCTTTTGGTATTTCCTGCCGCCGCCTCCCCAAGCAGCTGTCCGGCCGCTTTCCGTGCCGCCGGGGGAGCGGCTCCGCGGGGCCCACGCGTGTCCCCCGCGCCCCGTCCCACGCGTGTCCCGCGGCGGCGATGCGGCGGCGGCGGCGCGGAGCGGCGTGCTGAGCGCCCCGGACAGGTAAGGCGCCCCGGGGTTCCCCTGCACCAAAAAGCCGCGGTCCCCCCTCCCATAAGCCGGAGAGCCCTCCTCCCCAAAATACCCTATAAAAGCAAATATCCCCCCTTCCCTCAGTTACCCAAATAAATCCATTCTTCCCCCGCCCCCGTGGCAGCTGCTCTCCTTGTCTCCCGCGCAGCCAGGCTGCCTATTTTTAAGTACAACGTGGTACCCCTGAGTGGTCTTAGCGAGCGGCGTGATTTCAGAGTGGTATCTCCGAGGGTAACCCTGCTGCCTCTGCCCGTGCTTTGTGCCCGGGCTGTGTGTCGCCGTTTGTGTGTGTGCCTTTTGGGGTTCGGCGATGGGAGCTTTAGGGTGCGCCCCCACTCCTCTCCCCAGTGCCATCTCTGCATGGCAGGGCTGGAGGGCCAGCGTGTGGCCGGTGTGGCATGTGGGATGTCGTGCTGTCAAGGAGACGTGATTTCTTTAGACATATGGGCACATCTGGTAGGTGGAACCCATTTTTAATGTATTTATTCCAGGATGGTAAGGAACTAGTAAGGAGACTGCACTGTTTCTAATTGGCTACATTTGATTGAGAATAGTAATTACCTTTCCTATAGGCGCTTGTACAGATACCATGCTGAAAACCGTATGCATTGCTACCTAAAAAGCAGATAGATCTCAGTTTGGAAATGCTTTAGCTTGCATCAAGTGAAGCCAGGCAGCATTCTTGGAGAAATAAATATATAAACACACGCAACTGTTTGCTGAATCAAGAACCATGTTTTTCAAACACTATGCAAACCTAAAGTGTTGTAGTGTGAAGCAGTTGTTTAACACAAGTGAGGAGGAAAGTTCTTTAAGCTATGTAATCACCTCCCCACTTCATCCAGCTGCAGCAGTATCTTTGTTGTCCAAATATTCCTTCCCCCTCTTTGCGTGGATGTAAAAGATAACAACAGTATTCAGCCGGGTCTGTACAGCAGGGAGCAGCATTGGGTGCGTCCCCAGCTGCCACCTTCCTTCTTGGCAGCAAGTTTCCAAAGAGGTGTGAGTGGGGAGGCAGAGACACAAGGCTCAAGTCAGGTCTGCCGAGGCTTCCCCTCTGTGTGTGGTAAGTTTTCTTGCTGAAGGAGGAGAATGGGTGTTTTCAGGTGGGCAGCTCACAGTGGGATGGTAGGTGACCCTGGACCCCAGCTGGACAAAAGGGGGTGACAGCTGAGCTGGCCCAAAAGTGTGTGGAGGTGGCAAGGGAGCAGATGCAGCACCAGGGTTACTTCGTGCTGCTCTTGATCAAGGTAGAGACAGCAGTTCTCTGATTCAAGGGGGAAAATGCAGGCCACAGTCCCTGCCTGCCACCTGTTTTGGTTTGAAGTGGACAACGTGAACCAAAGGAACGATTTAATCCTGGTGCAACATGAATGTAACTGAAAGGCGGATTTACTGCTATAATCTTTTCATGGTACTTAATTTAGTTTCCATGTACTTATTGCAACACTGATTCATCAGGTGAGTGGGAGGGAGGCTGGTACAGTACAGGTGGTTCAGTTTTCTTTGTTGGGTTAGGTATTTAGCAAGGTGTTTTCTTGGCTACAGAAGGAGAAAAATATCTCTGTGTCTGATACAGTGCTGTGGTTTGAAGTCTGGGATATCTCTAGGGAAAGGCCTTTCCTGTAAGCAGTAATGTGCAGTGTATGAAATCAGTGTGCTGTGTTCAGAGCAAAACTGAGACTCAACTAATTCGTATTATGTTCACAGATAATAAAAATTTTAGTTAAGCTAATCTGAATTGGGTTAGACTCGCTTCATGTCCGACGGAGCTGTTACCTGCTGGGGGCAATTGCCAGTGTTGACAGTGGTGAAGGTCTTTTAGAGCTCTATCAGGGGCTTAAAAGGCAAAAATGAAACTGCCCTGAAGTGTGTCAGCAGGGCCCTCATGCTTCTGAGCTGTGGAGCATAGACCTCCCTCTGTAAATGCACAGATTTATGCTATTTGATCTCCTGTCTTACCTGGGGAAAAAGCTGCATTTAGTGTTTCTTCTCCTGACCTCCCTGCCTTTTGAAGCATTAATGGCACAGTGTTTTCTCAGCCAGAAATGCTGCTCCTCACGCCTCCACTCCTCAACATGAGATGTCTCTGGCAGCACATTGTAGGTGTTTGTGCATGCCTGCTGTGGTTACTAAGGTAAAGGAAACACAAGAAACAGCTCAGGGAATGGGAACAATCCAAATGCCAAATACACGCGGATTTGGGCAGGAATGACAGTGACGTGCTATGCCACCGTGTCTCACTGTGAGTCTGAGCTTGCTCACTGCTCATGCAGGCTCTTGACTGTCACTGCTGGTGTTTGTGCTGTGCTTTCAAGAGCACCAGGCGTCTTGAGCCTGAGCAAACTCCTCCCAGGTGTTGCTGCGTGTGGAGCGCTCTGCCCTCCTTGTGGAGCACTGTGGTTGTGGTGCGTTTGATTGTACTGGGCTGTGTCCAAGTCACATGTCTCGTCTTCATCCCAGCCCCTCTCCACCACTGTGGCTCTTTCTCGTCGTGCAATGAAGGAGGAAGGAGGCAACCGTCCTGAAAAACACACTTTTTATAAGCAGCTGCTGAGCCCCTGTGTGGGAGTAAGGAGCAGTGTACAACCTGCACAGGTCTCCACATTTCTGAATTTTTGGAGTGTTCTGTCTCTGGTCAAGGTGTTAGGGGATTAGATGCTCGTATGAGGCACTAGGTACTGTATATGCATCAGTGTACTATGAAAAGATCAAGGCACTAAAGGGAAATAGCCTGCAAAATTGGAAGGAGCTAATAGCAGGCTAGTAAGAATTACCTGTAAATGGTTTCTGCCCATCACAAGAGGAGAGTGATGTAAAAGGGGGATTTATTTATTTTTTTAGGCCTGAATAGTCCAGCTGCATGTGTGGTGGTGGTTTTTAATTTCTTGCCACCCGCATAAAACACGTGGGCATATTCCTTGTTCTTTAGTCTCAGTGGTGTTCGTAGAGCTACAGTTGAAACCCTGCCATTTTTTCCTTTACACTTCTTTTGGAAGGAGGGATTTGTCAGACTCTGAATTGAAAAGGCTCTATTCTCCTCCTTGTTTCATGAATGGCCAGGTGTATACCTAGACTTTCCTTTTGCAGCGTGTTACTAGGTCTGTGCCATGCGCCAATATCAATAACCTTACCATGCCCAGCCTTCTTGGTAGTAGTTTTTGTATGTGTGTTGTTGAACTCCAAACCAAGCTTCAATTTACTGGGAATTGATTGTAGGGCTGTATCAATTGGAGTGTTTTGGCAACCCGTTTACTGTTTGCATGATTATTATATCAGTGTAAAATTAACCAGCTAAAGGCAAAAGAGAAATACATCCTTAATAAACTGGATGTGTGCAGCTTCTCTTTGTGGGGGAGAAAAAAACTCAACATGCAGTCTGCCTGCTTCATCCTATCTAATCTGTCAGTGAATCAATCAATGTGAAATTGTACCCCCAAGGAATAATGTAATAGCTATTTTGTGTGTATTCCCAAACTGGAATGCTACTGTGGTAGAGTCCTGAAAGGTATGCTGTCTAAACTGATCAGCAGAGGCCAAGATAAAAGCAGACTTGCTGCTTATCCATCAGATGTGGCAGAGAGACATTGAGGGATGAAATGTCTCCATGTGTGTTGAATGGAAAGCTTAAATGTGAACTTGGTCCTTCTGCATCCCAACACTTCAAGCACAAAAGCAGTGTTCTGCTAGCTCCCCTTCAGTTTTCTCATGTCAGAAACGTGAGATTGCTCTTAAAAGGCACTTTAATTTTCATGCTAATTCAGTTTGTTCCAGACAGCTGTTCTCATGTCATTGCTCCTTCCCACCTTCAGTGCTGCAGAGACAGCTTGGCTTTTGTTACCTGTGTTGTTTGATGCCAGTTAAGAGTGCAAAGCCTATGCTGGCATTGCAGTATTCAATTGTTTTGCTCTTTACTCAGATTATAATGATGGGGAATTGTCTCCTCACAGCAAAAATTTGCCACATCCCAGTGAGGGGAGGAAAGGAATTCTGAATTGTGGGTAATTACTGCTCACTGTGGGTAATCTTGGCAGAATGAAAAGAACAATTTAAGTTTTTGTTTTGTTTTGTTTTAATATTTTTACACTTTTTCTCTTCGCTATGTTTTTCAGCATCAGGAAGGAATCACTTTTATTTAGTAGTGGGAGGTGACCAAGGCACTTTAGACACTTTATCAAACATTGCACAGTTCACTCAGAGAGCTGCTTCTGGCTCATCTGTAAAATCCCTGAAATCTGAACATGAAATTGCCACTGGAATTAATGCTTGGCCAGGGGGCTTATTTTGGCAAGCTCCTGGCACAGATGCAAATAGATGAGATTTCCATTTTATAAGATGAATCTTTCTGTCTTTTCTTGCTGTGTTGCCTTGGAAAAGAACCTCATGCAGTGCTGTGAGCCTGACAGTTGCTGATGCAGTGAATAATTTTCTTTCCCTTACCTTACTAAGGAAAGGAATCTGAATTTGCAGATCATTTCATGACCTTTTCTTTTATATGTGGATCAAAGACAGTTCAGGTGTAAGCAATTTTTTTTTTGGGGGGGGGGGGAGGGGGTGGTATGTGTGTGAAATTTGTAAATCCTTACTTGAGCTGTGAAGCCTTTATGTGAACACTGAATGCACCATACAACTTACAGCACTAGTGGGGGAGGCAGTAATTAAGCTGCCCTCCATGTAGCTCTGCTATTGTCAGTCTAGATCAGGACACAGGTGTGTTAGGCATGAAATGCACAGTCTTTGTATTTTTCAGTTTTGTTTAAAATAATTTTCTTCTTTCTGTTTTAACGTCAATTAATTTGGCCCAGCCTCCTTGTCTTGCCCACTTGCTCTGCTTTTGTAACTGTCCTCATTGAAAAGGAAATGTAGTATCTATATAAATGGATTTTTTTGGTTTTGTTTTAATTCAGGTTCAGTGAATGCAAAACCAGGCCTTTTTTTTTGTTTGTTTGTTTTGACTAGTGAGCCACCCAGGCTTTGTTACCTGTAAGAAAGCTGTGGTTGCCGCCTGAATTTCTCTCTGGACTCCAGGTCACGGGAGGCACATTGGCATACCTGCACTCGTGTATTCGTACATCTCTGCACTGCAGTGGGCTTAGGGAGCTCCTGTTGTGGACAGGGCTGGAGGCTGTGTAAACCAAGCTCAGACTGTCAGGCATCTAACCTGATTTTCTTCCAAGCTGGTGTTCAAGTTCAGACTTGTGGAATCCCGCAGTGTAGGTGCTGAAAGCTTTCTTTTCCAAGAGGGTGAGGTGTGCTGAGAAGCTGGGAGGATCCCATAGCTGTGGTTGTATCTGAGAAGTGTAATGTAGGGTCTCTTATTTCTGAGTACCTTGAGGAAGGTACTTGGCCGAGGTGTGTTGACATCAACTTTCCATGCCTTTTTCATCTTCTATTGTGTCTGCCTGGATTACATACTCTTTGGTGTCAAAAGGTCTCTTATGTTAAGTTCACACAATGCTTAGTGCAGTATGGTCTTGGCTTATACTGGGCTGTTCTGTAATATAAATAAAAATAATCCCATTGTGTAAGCAAGAGACTGAATAACTCATCAAAAGGAGTTGAGAGTGGGTGCAGCAGTGTCAGTTTTATTCTCTTCTTCAAACAGGTGCATCCCCATGAGGAAATAAGAGGTAGGTAGGTAGGGACCAAGTGAGAAACATTGAGCAACAACAGACTGTGACTCAGGAGCAATTTAACCGTAATAATCCTCACAGTGCTAAAGATTCCTTTTCCCAGAAATGAACAATATGCTGTTCTGTGCCATAAAGCTGTTGTCAGCTGGCATTATTGTGTTAACACAGGACTTGCTGTTATCCACAAGATGCACAGATAGCAGAGAGGAGTTCACCTGATGGCTGCTAATTAATACTAATGTTCTCCCAATTGTTGAAAAACAATATATTAAAGATACTTCCTACTTAGTATTTTATTCCCGATGGCTGATGCGCTTACATTGTGTTAAAAAATAATGCTTCTAGTACTTCAAGTATTGCTAAGACAGCATCTGATTTATTTATTTACCAACACAGAATGACCATTTACCAACATCCTGTCTTGAATACCTGTTGTAACTGATTTGTCTTTTTTTTGGTCTTTTTGTTTGTTTGTTTGTTTCAGAGTAGCATTGTAGAAATGTATTGCTTTTATTTTTTTGTTTATCCTGACCGTCTAGAAGTCTGTGTGTTTTCCCATTGACTTTGTGGCCACCCATAAAAATGCTTTTTATCCTGTGTGACTCTTGGAAAAATCAAATTAAGGATGCATCACTAGCCAGGGAGAGCTTTTGCTGAAAGCACACAGAGGCAATAATTCACCTTGTTTCTTTCTAAAATGCAGATCTTTCCCCCCATATTGAAAAAGGAAACTTTGTTGAGGTGAATGAAAGTGAACAGGGAATGGGTGCCCAATTCATGTCTCCACAGTGCGAGAGGGACATTGTGATGCCATTAATGAGATTTTCCTGTTTTCCCTTGGAGATGTGGAGTTGAATTTAGAAATAGAATTTGAACAGTTTTCAGCTGGACATCTCACTTTTCTGCTTACTGAATAGATACAAACCCTTATTGTTTAATAGCTAGCTTCACTTTTAATTGATAGAGTTTCACAGAGGTAAGATAATAGCTTTGAAAAAGTAAGACTTTTTTTCTAGACATTATTTAATTTACCGTAATTATATTAAGTGGTAAATTGAAAGAGGCTTTTCTAGTTAAGACGAGGATAATGAATAGTTGTGCATTATTACCATAGCCATGACAGGGGAAGGAAGAAGTGATTTAAGTTTTGCTCAAGACAGAAAGAAAACCTGCATCAATGTGGTCCTTAATAATTTATTTTCCCATCTCTATTGCTGACTCCCAAGTTTTGCTAGAAGGGCTTTCTGCCCTTTGTACCTCCAGGGATGCTGCAGTTTTTAAAAGGCAACAGCAGGCACTCCAAGCGAAAATGACTGTGGAGATAGAGTGAAGGAGCAGATTGCGCCTTCAAGCGAAGCCTGGAGCTACATAAGCAGGGGCAGACACAGCAAAAGCCATTGCGGGAGTCAGCTCTGGAGGAGCTGCAGTGTCACACGGCTCCCCGGGGGCTCTGCTCCCTCCCTGCTTCGCCCACGCTGCAGAACAAGTCATAGTTTGCTGCTCTTTTCTGCTCGTAGCAAGTTGCAGCAGCTCAAGTCCCCGGGCGGGTTGAGTGGGTGCACCCCGCAGCTCTCTGTGCCTGATGCCAGCAGCCACCGCTGTTGCTCTTTGCCATCCAGAGCTGTGGACAGCCTGTGCGGGCAGTGGTTTCCTTCTGGCTCCGTCGTTTGAGCGCCTGAGCAAATCACGAGGGGTGCAGAGTTGTGAATCCCGTGTAAAAACCCACCAGCTCTTTGCTTTGGGTTATTCGGTGCAAACGAGAACGGCATCTTTATGCCAGTTTTGACACGGAGCTGCTGTAGGCACGCTCTGCCTCTCCATGTGGATAAAGGTGATTTATTTGGGGCAGGATTTCACTGTCTCTTCAGACATTGAAGCTGTTGAGGGGAAAAGCAAAGCGTGTTCCCTCGTTTATTCACCTCTGTGCCCTGGGGTCCAAGACACCACTTCTGTGCGCTATTGCCTGTACTGGCTTCCCTTGCTGTCCTGCTGGGATGGCTGCCAAGCTGATCCATAGGGATTTGTCCCATACAAATGTTTATCTCCTTCGTTGCACTTGGGCCAGTCTCTTATCTCTCAAAGTCTATCAAGAGTGCTTGTGATTGTACTTGACACTTGTGATCTGGGCTGGATGTGAACTCCTGTGGAAAGGCAGGGTTGATTGTGTGAATTATTTAATCTTTTGAGCATTCCAGGCCCCCTGTCTAAAAAGCATTAAGCAATGTGGGGTTTTTTGCTTGTTTTAGTAGAGGGTCTGTGTCAGCCTCACTTGAACTCTCAGAAAGCTGAGCATTTTGAATACTAAAGTTCATACCGTTGTTACAAATTCATTGGAGTGCAGTATGGAAGACTTACACCAATGTAAGCAGTGTTTGCTTCTAGGTGGATCAGAAATATTCCCGATAAATGTTCTGTTTTCTTCCCTTCTGTCCCTCCTTCCCTTCCTAGTAATTTGGTTCTTCTGGATTGAGACAGGTTGAGGCAATGCAAGTAGGATAATTTTGTGGTTAGGGCATTTGGCTTTGAAGTCAGGAGATCAGAGTTAGTTCCTGCTTCCATCACAGGCCTCGTGTAGCTGTAGGGAGATTGCTTGTACCTCTCTGCCTCTGTCTGCACCGGAAAAATAACAAAGTAAGTTTTGGGGTTGGGTTTTATTTATTTTCCTCTGTTGGCCTATGAGGCTTTGTTATGGGAGCAGGGAGAGGATCTGATCTCTTCTTGGGGTTATTTGGCCTTGTCTGCCAGTCCAGTTCCAGCCAGAATATGCCTGTTTACTCTCTGGATAAAGCTAGTAGGAAATCTTCAGACCCATCTTTTTTTTTTCTTTTTTAATTTTTTTCTTCTTTTCTCTTTTTTTTTTCCCCGCCCATTACCACTCTTGTCATGCTTTTTGCTTTCATTTAACATCAAAATTAAATGGCGAGTTAAATAGTGTAGCTTTTAATAATGTGTAGAAAAGGAGCTGAGTTGAGCACATAGATGGTGCCCATAGGAAGCCTTGAATTATCCCGTGGAATTTTTAATGGGCAGTCCTACTGCACTGTAAAGTCGTTGGCTCAGCGAGTCTGTCTTAGATGAGCTACCAGATGAGACTCCCAGTACTGTAAATATCTGTGCTGTTCAGCTTTGAGTACCAGAAGATGAAATGGCATATGAAATAATAAAAGCTTTTATTTTACTGAAGCCAGTAAAACAATATTTCCTTCAGGCTGGTTTGGAAACAGACCTTGGAAGAATTAAGTGAAGAATAAATGTGGTGTTCAGGGGCTAGAGATGTTTAACAAGCAACAAGCTGCCCATCCCAGGCTGCCCTGCTGGTTACTTACAGCACTTGGGCAGCCTGGAGGAAGACTGCAACACTTGGCATGGTGGTCTCGTTAGGTCCTTATCTGGTGAGTAATTAGGCTCAAGTAGGAAGGCTGGAGTTTACTTTTTGGACAACTCAGCTTTTCTTTGCATCCTGGATTTTTAAGCCAGAAGTATCAGTCCTCTTGGTCTCATTGACTTTGTGTCTGCAAGCCATGGGACTTTAGCCTGGGATTCCTACCTCATGTGTAGTAATTTCTCCTTGAATTACAGCATTTTTCTTCGGCAGGCAGTGCATTTTAATTTTTGTTGGTGATTCTTTTGTGCTCTTCAGCAATGTGTGCAAAGGGTAATTTTCTTTACAGTAACAGATAGGTACTTTCTCTCCAATCTGGCTTTTTTCTACCTTCATTTTTCCAGCTTTCTGACATCTTTTCCCTCTAAGTGATTGCAGGCAATGATCAGGTGATTCTTTAAGTGTTGTCGATTAGTTAAGTAGGCTGAGCATCTTAAATCTCCTTGCAGTTGATTTAAGACTTGGAGTCAGCCTTACTGTTTTTTGCTGGGTCTTTTCCAATTTATCATGATGTTGTGTTTCAGGTAAAGATGAAGATTGCATGTGTTTGTTAGCAGTGATCTTGCAGCTGTCACATACAGAAGTATTTTGGCTCTTGCTCTTTTTGTTCCTTCCCCCCTTGTTTATGCTTCCAGGAATTGAGCAAGCCCTGTTCACCCATGGTATTGCACTTGACACCCGGACTCCGTTGTTTATTCATAGTTCTTTATAAATCAGAGTAGTTTTGGAAAATTAAGGTGTGTGTCTGGGCAGAGAGGAGTGGGCGTTTTGGCCTGGTACAGGGCAACACAAGGTTTTTCATCATAGATTGTGCTCTCTGCACTGCAATAATGTGCTGACATTTTGCCAGTAATAAAAAGGTCAAGGAAAAAAGTTGCTTCCTACAAACCGTGGCATTTGATTGTTCTTATTATAAAACAGAGCATGGATTCCTTGCAACAGAATTTCAGCCATCCCCAGCATTGTAAAAGATTAATTACCAGTGGGTACAAATGTATAAAAATGAAAAAGCAGTTCTTTCTATGCTGCAGGTCCCTGTTCCAGTGATTTGTCCTTTCCTGAAGCAGGGTATAGGGAAGGTGCAAGAAAAAAGTTTGCCTTAAATGCTGAATACAGTAGTGGAAGGAAATTATTAGAAGTTGATCCTTGAAAAATGAAGCATTAAGTTGACTTAAAAGACTGCCAGAATCATCTCTATAGTCTCAGGTTCACAAGATCATATATTATATTCCTAATTTTTAGCAATAGCTTTCCATCTCAGCTGTTAAGAATGCTCTCTTAATTCAGTGAAACACAACATTCTGTCCTTTTTCTTCCAGTTTTCCTGCAAACTTCCCTGTGGATTTGCGTCTCTGACATGCCTCAGCTTGAAACTGCAGTGGTGTTTTTCTTGTAGCCCCAAATGGTGCTTTCTGTTACAGATACCATGCTGTTGGAGTCAAGGCTGTTGCTTCAGTATGACAGTAGTGGCTGGGCAGTGGAGAAGCATCAGCAGTCAAGTTGTAGGTGCTTTGACACCATCCATGGTCAGGAGCTTGGATGGGTGTGTGGGAGCTTGAAGGGAAAGGGCTAATGTCTGTGGGGCAGCAGACATTAGGGTAGTTCATTATTTTGCATAGAGGCAGCAGAGCTGGTGTATCTTTGTTAAAGAAAAGGAGCAAAAGTGTCTTCCAAGGGAATGCTGGCTTGTTTCTCTTGTAACAGGGCGTTTGCTGCTACTCTTCCTGAAAGCATCTCTGTAAATGCCTAAGAACGCATGGCTAGAAAGCTGAATTTTAACAATTATATGGCTGAGGTGGATGGAGAAATGGCGTACGGCAGTTCTTACTGCCAAACCACCCTCAAAATGAATTTGAATGTAAATACTTTCATCATAGGGAGTGTTGAAAGGTCTGTACTGGGGGGAAACAGCATGTGTAGTCCCTGGCAAAGCAAGACAGTTTTTTTTAGTGTTTTACGGTGTCATTATAAGAAAGTCCAGTGGGCAGAAGTTGAATATTTAGCTCCCCAGGAATCCAGTATTACTTTTAATTGGTGTTGGAAACAAGCCAGATACACTTGAAATGGATTAATTTTCAAAAGTTCTGTTTTGCCATTTAAATTACTTCAGCTGAGGCACTCTAGGGCCAATCAGTGGGTTTTACTTTTTACAGAACATTATATGTGTTGGTCCTGGCAGTGGCCCATGCCCTGTAAAATGCTGAAATGTGCTGGAGCGAGCCACTGGCTGTGTGAGGACTGAAGGAGCATTCCCCCAGCTTCCTACCCTCCCAAGGGATATGGGGAATCACATTTATGCTGGCTTTTCTAGCCTTTCATATTTAAATGTTTTAAAAGGTTATCGTGCTTGGGCAGAATAACATAGCCTGTTTCTGGTACTTGCTTTCTATCAAACAGACATGCTGCTCTTTTTTCACCCAGCAAATGTGTGCAGGGTACCTAAACAGGCTTATTAGAAAACTCCCAAGGGTTTGTATTTAGCATGTAAATTACAAAGTCATGAGCTTTACCTTTAAAGTATCTTTTTCTTAGAATGGCTTACATCTGGAGGTCATTCTTCCTCTCTAAGTTCATTTCTACTGCAAGAAAGGATGCAGAATGTTTCCCTTGTGAAAGCATCCGTCACTGCTCTGTTTTGGGTTTGTGTCCTTATCCTTCTGCTCTCTGGAGTATGTCTTTCACAGAATACAGGCATTTCCGCTCTGAAAAATCTTTGTTTAGCCAGCACTGGCTTTAGGAAGGCTGAGAGATAAAGGTGGAAACTTTGAATGAGACTGGAGAAATGGTCCTAAATTTGGGAAGGTTCAAGCTGAAACAGGAAGGGAGCAGGTGGGCAGGATGCTCTGGGGAAAACATTGTGTAATGTCAGTGCCTGTGTGCATGCAACAGTCACATCTTTCTTACAAGTCTGTTTGATTGATGTTGCAGATACCAGTGTTATCTTGTCCTGGGAATTTCTGCGGCTTGTCTCCACCCCAGCTTAAAACTGGACTTAATGAGCAGCTTCTGGAAAGCAGGGGAAAATGCATGTCATGCCTGCCACTGTTTCCATTTACAGCTCATTTACTGGGCCTTTTCTTGATGTATTCAGTAGTCCTTCACAAACTTTGGAAGGAACTGTTAACAAAAGAATTTTATCGGGTTGTGGGTTTTTCTTTCACAAATGTCAAATTCAAGAAAATGTCCCCTACTTCTATTTAAAAACTGAGAAATCGGGCAGTTTTGCAGCTGTCAGAGACTATGTCAATGGCCACAGAAAACAAAGAGGGAGCCAAGGAAAGGAAGGCAGCGTTAATACGGTGACATTTGAAACACTATTTTGTTTTCATTCAGATATTTTTAGCTAATGGTGATTTCCTTCTATGTGAGTTGATGTGTTGTGTCAGTGCTAGAAGCTGCCGGTGTTGATGTCCGTCCCAGGAAACAGATTCCATTGACATGGAATACATTCCAGGGACTACTGGATAAAATATAATGTTAAGAAATGCTTCAGCAACTCTCCTTTTTAGTAGCAATGAGTTGCAGTCCCAATTTTAAGGGTTTTTTAAGGTTTAATTAGACTTGCAGCAGTCCACAGCCCTTGCTGTATTTCCAGACCTGTCTTTGTTCTGCTTCAGACACCCCACTCGGGAACACAGGTTACTTTCCTTTGTTTGTTGCGGTCCTTCCCAGGGGAGGTGATCTAAATACTGTCAAAGAAAGTGATCAATTGTTTCCAATCTCCCTTTAGCTTGAAATGGATTTTTTCTTTTTGATTCTGTGTATCCATTTAAGTCCTGATGTAAATCCCACTAAATTTACTCAGGGAGTGGGGAGGGGAATGAGGAACAGACACAGGTGGATGATGGGAACAAGTAGCAAATCAAGCCCATGGGTCGTACTCATGGCTTGAATGCCTAAGGGCACTAACTTCATACACATTTGGGCTTTCATTGTAGTCCAGTTTTCTCTGAGCCCTGCATGTTTCATGGACTGACAGTGTGATGCTGTGGGTCTGTAGAATGCTGGGTACTTGCTGCCTTTGTAGGTGCAAGAAAGACATACCCTTTACTAGGTATTTATGAATTTTCCAGTATGCAAGACAACAGCTGCTCTAGAAGTTATGAATTTTCCAGTATGCAAGACAACAGCTGCTCTAGAAGTTAAAAATGGTTCAAAATGTGTGTAAAATCAGGGCTGAGAAGCTTTTCTGACTCCCCCAGGGCATGCAGAGCTCAGGTGCCTTGGGCTGAAAACATAGTGCTTCTTCCATGGAGTTTTATTTGCACACTGGGGAGGCCTGGCATGGCATGTATTCAGCACTGTTGCTCTTGGGGCAAGCAAAGCAGTGTCGTTTTTCAAAAAGAAATAGCACTAGACACACAAAAAAAATCCCATTCCTTGCAGAATAAATGAAGGAAACCCCAAGACTGCTATAATTTATATGCTTTCCTTTCTCAGTGCTGTCGCTGGGGAAAATAACAGGGTGCCTGCTTGCTGTCCAGAGATCCTCTGTGCCAAAGCAAATAATTGAAGCAAGTGGCAAGCAGAGAAGACACCAAGGTATATGATGGATGAGTGTTCCTCCCCCAAGGAGAGAGGAATATTTGTGAGAAGCTTGTAATATACCGTGGTTGAAATGGCCCATTCACTGTATAAAATTCTCAGCCAAGTTGCCCCGGAGAGACTTGAACAGCTGGTCTAGGAGCAGAAATCACTCCAGATATATCAGGTTGGCATCTAAATGATTGTGGGCCCTGGACAGTCTGTGTTACCATTTTGTCTTTGGTGGCTGAAGTCAGGGAAGATTTCATTATGTGATGACTGACGCTTCCCCCAGCTTCTTCCCTTCCTCTTACGGCCGCCTTGGTTCATCTGAAAAAGGGTGCTGGGCTGTTTCGCTGCTGTTGAGATTTGGTATTGCAGTAGTTCCCAAAGTCCTTATCCTGTCTGGTCAGGCAAGGTGCTGCTCAAATAGGTCCCAGAGAGTTGATGAGGAAGGAGAGCTGGAGCATTGGTGTGGGTGAGTGTGGCTGCTGAAGAGCTCTCTAGAAGCAAGCGCAGTTCCAGCTGCCTGTGAGGGGTGGAGAAGGGCTCCTGTGCTGTAATTAGGAAGGCTGGTGTTGAATTGCTGCTGCCTGCTTCAGAGCTGTGCTGTAAA
The DNA here is from genome assembly GCA_035583155.1 of Acropternis orthonyx. Lineage (NCBI taxonomy): Eukaryota > Metazoa > Chordata > Aves > Passeriformes > Rhinocryptidae > Acropternis > Acropternis orthonyx. The sequence continues at coordinate 15,082,540 of JAWWEU010000158.1, forward strand.
CTAAGGAGGGGCTTTACAGTAGCAACATTTAACTTCTTCATGTCATCTGCCTTCTTTTCAGTTGATCTGGACTGGGATTTACCAAGGAAGGCTTTCTGAACTGTGTAAATTCCTTGAAAGGGTGTGGGCACTGGGTTCCTAACTCTCCCGGAGGTGACTTGATGTTCCCTCTAAGCCAGGGTAATCAGGCTCTTCTGCACACCTGTTTGTGCAAGCCCACTGCGTCCCGTGTATAAAATCCAGGGACTAGTTCCTCTGAGGGGAAACTGGTCTGTCTTCTTTCTCTTTCATAAACCAAGGAGCATCCCCAGAGGCTGCTGGATTGCTGGATGCAAGGGAAAAGGAGGGAGTGCGCAGCTGGAGGAAGAGGGAAAAGATCTGTGTTTGTTCAGTTTGATGGGACATTGAACTGCAGCCCTTTAAAAATTGCTGGAGGGAGAATGGACAAAATAGTTCCCTATTTCAGAGCTGCTAGCTGTTCTTCCAGTGCTTTTCCCAAATTTAAACGAGATGGAAATCAGTTCAAGGCTGGAGAGACAGATTGCATACAACTAGATGGTCTAAAGGAAAGCTCTAGTATGCAGGTTTAGTCGAAATAGCTGGTGCTTCTCAAAAAGTACCTTGCTCATCCATTTCTTAGGGATAATAATAAAGATCCAGGAAAATATCCAGATCCAGTCTTGGAGATCCTAATGATGTTAGAAATTGTGAAGTTCGGTTTAAAAACAGAAATTTTAAGGAGCGGGGTTAAGGGGCCTGCTCTACAGATAAATTTTTAAAATTCTAACCTGTGTTCCCCACGCACTTCCAAGCTGTTTTCTTCAGCCAGGAAAGACTGGGTTTGTTTTTTTTCAGGGTTTACTAACAAGCAAACAAACATTTTTTTTCAAAGCAATCCACTGAGGTTTAACATGAAAAAAATACTGTGAAACTGATTACAAAAGTGGCAAATCATAGCTGCTCTAGTTAAAACAGAAAATAGAGTCAATACCTCTTTAGTATGCTCTTTTGCGCTCCCCAAAGTGTTAACATTTGTGAATAGTAGCTTTAGTGGCAGAGGAAGGAGTTTTTTTTCGATAGCAGAACAATATATATTGGACTTAACTCTAAGATAATACTATGAACGGGTCATAGGCCTTCCCATTGGCACATGAGCTGGGTGAATATGTGCAGGTAAGAGCAATGGATGTAGGTTTGTCCATAGGAAGAGGTCAGTACCAGCACACTTACTTGTAATCTGGAGGCAAGGTAGCTCTGTGTGCCAGGGGGTCCTCCCGTGCTGCTGTGTCTCTGTTCTCAGGAGGCAGGCAGAGTACGTAGTGATGTGCACAGCTCCATCTGGTACTTGGAGCAGGGCACTTTTATATGGTGCTGTGCCGTGCTTTCCCTCGCTTAATGTAATTGGCAGGCTTTTTTTAGGATAGCACTCTTGCCTGTTGGCGTGATGGTAATTAAAGTCACTGCTATATATATGATGTACTCACTATTGTGCTTATGTACTCGTTGGAGGAAGAAGGGAAAATAGGTGAGGAAATGCTAGCTTTGAAGAAGAGGAGTGGTTGTGCCAATTATCCTGGATGAGTTGTTCAGTGGCAGTTAATCCATGTTAGTGAAAACAAGTCCTCTGTGATGCTGTGCCAAGGTCAGGAATTTGAGCTCTGTTTAGAGAGTGAAAGTTATACTCTTGCAGATTAGAGCTCCTTAGAAGAAAACATTTCTATTGAATAAATTGAAACAGAGCTTTCTTTTCCAACTGTGTTGTCCATATAAATCTTCTCCCCTTGATGCCCAGAAAAGGACCATGGCAAAGGAGAGCTCATATGAATTGTTCCACAACTCAGGGGTGTAACTCAGTGGATTTGCAAAACTTGCCTCACAGTGGGTTTGCCCATGTTCATGCCTACTCATGCAGGCTGCCAGAGGAGATCAAGCAATGTGTACATTTGATTTTGTGGGAGAACAACTACTGCAAAGGTACATTATCTTTTTGCCATCGATAATGTCAACAGAGATGAATGGATTTATACCACCAGGAGCTCCTGTTCCTTATGCCACTACTACATTTTTAGTGGGTGGAAAACAGTCAAATTCAGAAAGGTGACAGACATTATTTTGTCCATGTTTTCTCATTTTTCAAATAGGATTGAGTCAGGACTTGATACCTTGGAGATTGAGCTGCATCTACAATACAGTTCTAGTAGCTGGTAATTTGGGGTATCTGGTTCATCCATATGAATCACTCTGTTGTGCAGAACGAGGTCGTTTTCCTTTCTGTCTCTGCCTTCTGTTTGTTTAACCAAACACCATCTTGTAAACACTTTGTTCAATATCTGTGAAATCATTTTCGGTTCACTTCATATTTGGGTTATATGTGTTTGCCCATGTCCCTCTACCCACCCCCCATTATTAGCAGATATATATAGGCTATCCAGAAATTGACATTTTGTTGTAGTCTCTGAAAAATTATGCCATCAGTTCCATGATGGACTCCGTGATAGTTTGTAGGACATGCTAACCAAGGAGGTTCCCCTTTATCTCATAATATTGGCCTTGCTGTTATGTAATCCCACTCATTTTAATACATATTAGTGCCATGTATTTTAATATCCATAGTAGAGTATAAATACAGTACTTTATGTATACAGCTTTCATTTTTAATATTGTAATTCCGTATAAATGGTACTGTTTTCATGTAGAGGTTGCTATGTGTTCACTTGCTTGTACAGATGAACATGTAAGGTCTTGGATTTGGAATCTCATTGACTTCATTATCCGCTTACATTGGTGTGTTTGAGCCAACGAGACCCCAGTATATAAAATGACATAGAATTTTACACGTGCCTCTCCTGGAAAGTGTGTGTGTATAGAAGGCAACTGATGGGCCTTAAAGGTATTAAGGGCTTGTTCATTGCAAAAAACCAAGCTGGATAAATTGGTCCTTCAAACAGGAAGTGTTTCTGGAGCTCGGCACCATCAGTACCTCTAGTGTAGTGTGGAAGTAAACACTGAGGCCCAGCATTCCTTTTCAAAAAAACCAGAATTGCTGTGTTCCAAGCAGTCCCTCCAGCGGGTGCCTCTACCAGCCCCAGGTCACCCACCCTTTGCAGCGTGGGTGCTCTGGCTGCTGGCCTCTTCTCTCCTCCCCTTTCCATTGCGTTCTCCAGCGCAGCATGATGAATTAGTCCTTCCAAATTAATTTGTTGTGGGAAATGGCTTCCAGCAGCTTCTTTCCTTATTGCTGATCCATGGGGGGAAAGAACCATTTGCCTCTTTTCTAACCTATCCATAAGCAATTTTTATTTGTCTCTCAGTCTCCAGGTTTTTTTCCTTGCATGATTGTGGTGGTACTCCCTTCTGTGAATGAGACACTGTAAGCTGCATTAGTATGTCCCAAATGCACTGGAAAACCTGAAGGTCTGTATTTGGTCAGGGATAAAATACCATCGTCAGACAGTGGGATGTTTCACAAGTGGGGGTACCCCACTGCTCACAGATAATTGAAACCAGGCTTTCCCAGAGTGTCTCACTTGCACAAGGGGTCTGCCAGCACTGGAGAGCTGCGAGTACAGACACACCCTGTAACTGCATGAATCAGAATGAATCTAAGGGGGACAAAGTCTACTAAAGTTATATTTTGGTCAGTGTTTTGAAGTTTTGAGGTTTTTTAACTGTTTGTAAACAGAAAAGCTGTCATTGCTCTGGGAAGTCTCTGTGCACATTCCTGAGAGGGCTTAAGCCTAGGCAGTTTTGGAAGTGAGCCTTGAGGCTCCCTTTGCTGCTGCTGAGCACAGGCAGTCACACCAAGACAAGCACCAGTGCCACATGGCATGCACCAAAGCCAACTGGGCAGAAGGACAGTGCAAATCGGATAAAGCTGGTTCTTGAACAGATTGCGCTCTATGCTTCTCTAAATCAGAACATAAATGTCAAATTCCTTATAAATACCAGGCAGTGCACAGCTGCATTGAGCTAGCATAGCTGCTCTGGTCCGATGGGTGGGAGAGCAGGGTCGAGCTGTTCCCCCACGAGCCACAAACATGGAAAAATAAGGGGGGTTGTGCTTCTCAAAAGCAATTACCTGCATTTCCCCTCAGCCTGAAGTGATGGGTCACCCCCTTCTTAGCCTGGTGAAGAATGTGTCTAGTCAGCGCCGGGGGAAAATCTGGAATAGTCCAGGAGTGCCAAGCACGCAGACACAATACTGCCATTGGCAAATGACCGTGAATAGCTTTGGAGTTCTGTAATGTGGGCTGCAAATTGCAAGGCTGACTCCTTATACAGACCACAGATCCATCACTTGGAAATGTCAGGCCTTTGTCACCCAAAACAGTCTTTTGTCTTCTTTTCCCATGCGTGATCCGTGGAATTTTTTTCTCTTTTGCTTTGTGTCATACAGTGTAATTGGAAAAGACTCTGTGCAGTTCACACTGAGAAGGTCATCTGGGAAGAAAGGCTCCTTCCTAATTGCTCGCTGATCAAGGACACGCAGGCACAGTTGAGCTGTGGTTGACGCAGAAACCAAGAGTCAGCTCTTGGGACTTCTGGTAGAGTGTTACAATACTCTCCCCTTCAGTGCTGTGTTTGTAGGGTCTAGGATAGCTCCAAACCTAAATTTCCCTTTTTTGGTGGCAGAAGTTCTGACCTGGACTGTTGGATTTACATTTTCAGTGACTGGATTGTGAGAGCGGGTGCTTTCCCTCCTGCTTACTCACACAAGTCAGGCATGTATGGGTCCTCTGTGAAAACACAGTATGTGGTGTTAGCAAGAAGGAGCTGTGATCCCCCTCAGTTTCTCAGCTGTGGTGATTTTCTGAGTCGTGATTAAATTAAGTGTTGTCCATGTGCAAGTTCAGGTCTCATAAAGGAAAGAAAAAGCAAGTGTATTTTTACACACATGCTTGTACCACCAGAGTTATAGCACCTACCGAAGTGTGGTACATACTTAGAGTCTCATCTGGTTTTGAGGTTGAGGACTGTGCTGTGCAGTGTGTGGTGGGAGGGAATTCAGGGCGTTTCCAGTAGCATTTTTTGTTTTCAGATAAGGATTGTGCTTTGCAGATGCAGTCTCCACTTGTGGAGTAACCTCCACTTCCTGTTTCTGTTTCATGTTGTGGAGCAGTTTTGGAGTATGCAAACTGGTTTGCCTTCAGATGAAACTAAGTTGTGTTTATGATAACCAGAAGAGATAGTCCAGAGTGAAACCTGTCCTGTAACTTGATTCCTTAATCTGGATTCATCTGCAGCCTTGGTAATTGCAGTTCATGAGCTTGAATCTTCGTGTTTGTGAAAGGCTTCAGCCCATCAGCAGTCTTGGAGAAATCAGGCTGGTGTTAAAGTCATTGGCCCGTGTGCCATGTGAACCTGGAGGAGACACATTGTCTAAGGGCCTTTCACAAATGTGGTAGAAGATTAATAGTGTTAAAGTATTGTGGGTTATCACATTGCCTCTAAGCTTGGCCTTAGCAGAATGGAATATATTTTTCATGTAGTCACTGATGTTGTTGAGTTCTGACCAACCAATGTCATAGCTAAGTTTTGTTCTCCTAGGTCTTTTCCTCGAGAAGAGCTTCTCTTGTTCAGTTGTGCTCCAGGGCAAACTGGAGGGCTTTTAGCCTGCTCTAAACTGGAGCTCAGTATTTGTGCTTTTTCTTGTAGCTACATCTAAATTTGTAGGAAACAATACTCTTGCACTCTTTCAGTGTGACTGTTGTTGACAAATATCACAGACAAAGCACAGGAGGCTGAGAATTATCTTGGAGCAAAGTATATGAAGAGCATGGTTTTATGTGTAAATTTAAACTCTAAATATGCTTTTTTCCTTTTAGATTTGGAACCTTTCCTGTATTGTTTAATTTCAGGTAAGAAAGGGTGGGCTGATGAGGGTTTAGCTTTTTGGTTTTGTTCTTATCTCACCCTTCTTCTCCTCTTCCTGGTTTAGCTTCACGTGCGCAAGTTGATTATGTGGAAGGAGGTGTACAAAACCAAACACCTCCACCCCACACTTTGTTGTCTTTTTTAAGATGTGAATATAAATGCTGCTTCCCCCTTTACCAGGAGGCAGGGCATGAGCACTGTGTAACTCTCCAAGTGAGTGGCAGAGGGAAGTGGGTGTGTCCCTGCTAATGGCCGGGCTGTCCAGCACTGAGGAACACACAAGAGTAGCTCTTCCCGAGCAAGTGCAGTGCCCTTCTCAGAACTGTCATGCGAATCCTTTTTCATATGCCAGCGTTCCTTTCCAGAAAATTAAGGAAACTCAGCAGCTCTTATTTCCAGATGAGAGATGTGAAGGAAAGAGTGTATTTCGGGGAATGTATTAAGTAAAATCTCCACATCGAGCATAACTTCAGCAGAAGAAAAGATGATACCCACCCCTCCCACCCCCGGCTCCATTAATGTAGTTTGCAGTTGATCGGCTGTGTCACGTGTAAAGCTTGAGAAGTCTACTAAGGGTCTCATTAAGATGATTAGAATTGAATTTGACCAAGTTAATCATCCCATACCATTCCCTTATGCATCCTAACAGTGTCAGAGGGTATGCCAGCAAAAGCAGGCTCTCATTTTCTGAGACATATTAAAACCCAGAGCTATACCCCTAAGAATTCACATCTGGGAGCCCAGCCCTGATATTTTCCCTCCTGCCCTTACATTGTCACATCACTGGTGCCTTTGCAAAACTGTGTAATTCAGCTGTAGGGTTGGAAAGTCTGCTCTTGTGTATTGGTCTGTGGGAGAGGGTCACAATATTGCAAGGTGTGAACAAAATTCCCCTACCAGCCCAAAGAGAAAATTGCAACCAGATTGTTAGACTTCTATTTTGAGGGAAGAGGAACGGCAGCAAGTGTGCAATTACTGCTTTGCTGCCAGAACTAATTCCTTAGCATTTATATCATGTTTTCGTCTTGATCTTGGACGGGGAATTGTTTGCCATGAGAACCATTTGCTTATACCTTTCTAATACCAGGAAATTTTAAATATCTAAAAGTGCCACTGTTTGAGTTGGCTCTGAACAACACTCCTAAAACCTTTAATGTACTCTGAAGGAGGGCAGCGGCTCAGTGACTCATCATTCCATCCCTGAGCTCTCCTTTGCAGGGCCGTCCTCTTCAAGTGCTTCTCTCCATCCACTCCTAGGCTATTGCCCTTTCTGGTTACACTGTTACACAGTCAGACCCCCAAGACATGGGGAATATGTTACTGTGCTGTATTTCATGGTATCTGTGGGATAAGGTGCTTTTTATGGCAGTGAGTTGCACAGGTGTTAGTAGAACAGCTTCAGCTGACCTCAATTCCAAAATCATCTTTTTGTGCTGCAGTTCTCTGCTGCTGAAGTCCTTACTGGTATGAAATGTCATATGAACCAGAGACAGCTCACAGCTGTCGTCTGAAGAAAAGGTTATATTTTACCCGTGGCTTGAGCTTCTTTGTTTTCATAATCTTGAGTGAACCTGTTTTAAATTTCACTGGGACAACCAGGAACACTGACTGATAACCTCAGAGCATCCTGGAGCTGAATCTACATGAGCAGATTTACAATTAATGGAGTGGGAAGGCTCGTCACTGAACTCCTGAGGGGTAACATTCTGTGTGTTATGCAAACTATATTACAAGTAATAGGATGCTGTGAGGAAATACTCTGATCCTTTTTTCTATCATCTTGTCTTTATTCTTTTAAATAGCTGTGGTTTTTTAAATTTTGATAGTTAGCAAGTAGAAAGTTGTTCCTGCTGGGCTGGAACAGGCTGGTGTAGTCGAAGTTGTTTCTTGTTGACTTATCCTTGCACAACTCCCAGGAAAATGTACTGCAGGCTTTGCTCCATCTGGCTAAATGCCCCATCCTCTGTGAGGCACAAATTGAATTAAGAAACAAAGCTGTTTTCTACAGTCTGGCTGTTGCTACTCAGTCAGACACTGTTAAAAAACATCTTAAACATGGATCCCAAAGTTGATTTCATGTCAAGTACAAATAGGTGCTAGAAAGCGATATCTTTGTAGGCAGAGGTTGAAAGTGGTGTTGATTTTTCCCGTTTTTGGTGTCAGGTTTGGAATTTGAACACGACCTGTGTCCCAGGCAAACCTGACTGGTAATAAACACTTTCACATATTATTCAGGTGCCTGCCTATTGGCAGCAGGATTCTTGGAGGTCTTGGCTGACTCTTGAGAATTAAGGTATAGAAGATCAGAGTCTGAATTTTGCCAGTATATCTACCCAACAGACAGCTCCAAGGTAGGTGTGGAGTGGGGCAACTCTAACCTGGTGTCAGGCTTCCCATCCAGGCACTGGCAATAAAGACTGCCTATCCTAAACCTTGGGGATGGAAAAGCTTGGGAAACAAAGTGCTATTTTAGCAGATGTATGGGTCTAAACACAATAACGTGAGGCTGTCAGCGCTTTCACAGGTCACACTGGTGTCTTGAGGCCAATACTGAGTGTGGGCACTACCCCAGGAGCCTGGCAGCCCAGAGATAGGTCTTTCAGCTGACCCAGTCCGTTTCCCAAGGCTGAGACAAATCTGTTGCAGTGGTAGGGTTTATGGGTCAGCTGCCAAGGTGTACACTGGTGTGTCAGAGGAGAAAAGTCCCACGTGAAGATATATCACAAAAGTTGAATTCCCTCTCCCCTAAGGCCAGAAAATATGAAGCTGTCTACCATGGAGCTCTGGGGGAAATGATTATTGGGGACCTTGGGTATCCAAAAGCTGCACCACTGAGTCTGTCAGGTGTATGAGCTGAAAGGTCTGACATCCCTGCAATTGCAAGCTAGTAGGAAGTGGAAGATACTAACGCTGTTTTGGCCTCTCCTCTGTCATGTCCCCCCTCCTTTCAGCTCCATCGGATCTTAAGATGGATCCAAAATGCAGATATAAGCTGGCAATTTTCTGAGTGAACAGTGTACTTCTCTGCATCCTTCTGTCATATCTGCACCAGCTGCGTTAGATGAGATGTGCTTTGAGGAGCAGAAATATTTACACGGATTTAGTAGTGACTTATTCTTTATTTCTTTTCCTCCTCACTTTTTCTCTGAAATAGACAGTGAAATTGTTGGATCACGGTGTTGCTGTGGCAAGTTTTGAGATACACCTTTGATCGTAGCTAAGTGCCAGCCAGCATGTTAATTCCAAGCTGTACATATGGTTCCAGACCAAAATACCTCTCTCTTGCTACTGTTGATTTTGTTGAACACTTAGCCTGCTAGTTCACAGACTATCGTGTCTTACTGTGCTGCTCCAAGAAATGGGATCAGGTTCGATATTTCCTTTTCTCATCGAAGCAGCTCCTGGCAAAATTGTTTCAATTTGTGAGATAGCAATTGATGTCTTCCTCAGAGCTGACTTTGGCAGCTCTTTAGGACTGGAGGCAAACAGTATCCTAGGAGATGGGAGAAGAAAGACTGTGTGGAGAAACTTGAGGTACCACAAGTGCAGACTTAGTGATTTATATTGCTTAAACCTTGTATACTTTGTACTGTACTTATAGCCTCTTACTTTTTCAGTCTTCCCCTTGCAGTGTTCGCTCATGCTGAAGTGCATGTTTTTGCAGAAGTGGTTTCCCTGAAATCGGGGGCCCTCTTTTGTGAACAAGTGTTTGCCAATGTAAATTACATAGTCAAGCCCTAGCATTTATGTTGATCTGTTCTGTAGGAGTGGGGAAGTTTTACACTGCTCACTATTGATGACTCCAGCCAATTCAGCAGCAGAATTAATTGGAAGGAAGAATTCTGTTTGATTTTCCTTTGGTAGCAGCTGCAAGAAAAGACCCTAGGGATAGATGTCGTAGTGCCTGCAGATTAGTGTCACACTGTGGTGTATTCCTGATATTGCAGAGTGTGGACAGAAAGGGAACGGTTTGGAGGAGTGATAGGAGGAACTGAAAAGTGTAGCTTATTAGGCTATGGGAATATGTTTGCACCCTGAGAGCCTGAGGCCAAGGTGGGACTGGCTTCATCCATGGTACTTAGAGAAAAGCATCTGGTAACTCCGCAGCAGAAGTGTAGCAGCAGGTAAGTGAGGTCACCTGGCTTAAGATCAGCCTCTTCTCTCGGGTAAAGCATTTTAGTAAAGTACTAACTTTAGTTTGATACTGTGTCAGTGCTGTCGTTAATGAACATGGAAAGGATTGTTTCTGCTCATGGACTCCAGCTATCTCAGCAAAACCCACAGGTAATGACCCTGACTTCAGGTAATCTGCTGTAGATTTAGCGAGTTAATGTGAACTTCTGGGTATGTAAAATGAGATGCTGAGGTTCCTCCCTTGAAAACTGATAGCAGAACTCCTACAGATGAAGGAGACAAGGTCAGATTATTTTGTCCCAACGAGCACTACTAAGTCTTCAAAATAATTCAGCTAGAAATATGTCTGGAGTGGCAGCTCATTCCATCTGCCTTTTTTATGTTGGCCAAAGAGGAGTCCTTAGCTCCAAAGCCTTAATAAATCACTTTTGTCTTCTCATTGGTTTGAAAGCAAAAGTCCTACTGAAGTCACGGGGGCCTTGGGCATCACCCATTTCAGCCAAACATCTGAAAGTTAATAATGCATTTTGTAGCGTGTCTGTATTACTTGGAGGTGTTGTAGGAATGGCTGGATTCACGTGGGAGTACGTGCTGTAATTCAGAAACACTGTCAAAAATCAGCATTTTCCTTGTTGCTGTTTGGGAGAAGCCTGGCCTGCTGATCTAGCAATGCTGCTCTGCAGGAAGGTTGGCTGGGTGGTAGTTTTCTGGCCTTTGGCTTCACTCTTTCTGCAATGGTTAAATTCCTCCTACCTATGAAAATATTTTGCTGTCCTGTGTGGTTTTATGCAAATATAAGTGGAAAGCCAAGTGATAGGGAATGTGGTGTTCAGTTATTTTCTGTGATTTATGCTCTGGCTCATCTGGTGAGGCAGCCTACGTACCCGAGAGAACAGTCTGAGTATCTGTGTGAGCAGAGATCAGATAGCAGTCTGCCACGGCTTGCTGGGCTGGAGGGCTTAGTCAGCTCTTAGAACATGATATTAGGAAATATAATTTACAAAGAGACTCTGATAAGTCATTTATAGCAGACTATTCAAGAAGTTCGGAATTTCAGTCTGATTCTTTTGGGTTTATTTTTCATTTTTGTGTGCTTGCTTCTCTGACAAGCAGTTACCCCTTGCACCTATTTGCTGTGACTTGCTTGTGTAGGCTTCTTGTTATTATCCTGCTTGAAAATTACTGTTTACTTGTATGGTAATACCTAGAGCATCTGACCTAGCATCAAAGCTCCATTGTGGTAGATGTTACCCAGACCTAGTTTATTAAAGATGAGTATTCACTGTCCTAGGAATGTATGGGCTTAGCATACGATAGGAAGAAGGGACAGAAAAAAGTGAGAGGAAAACATTAATGAACAATGTAGTCAGTGATGATCACCCCAGCTGCTTTGTTTTAAAATGGCAAAGGTTTATGCCTGCAAAGAAAAAAAAATTATTATGGCTAGAAAATGTTGTTTTCACCAGTAAAACAGCAATTACCGAAGTGTTTTCATTTTTGTTGCCTCTGTGAAATATTTGCAGTGCTTTTGCAGCACACAATGGTTTTTGCTGCTATTTGCAGGACTACAGCCAACTTCGCCAATCAGGGGGCACAAGAGGTTTCTTTAAACAGAAATTAGGAAATCCTGGGTAAGAAGTTTGCATGACAAACATTAGTCAAATATATATTCCTTTGAATTAAGACCTGGGCCGAGCCTCTTGTAAGTCCTTGCGTTGTTCTGGATCCTGCAGGCTTCCGCATCTTCTGACCACTTCTGCAAAACAGTTGGCACGGCTCATGTTACTCCTACTTGGCATGCCTGCTACTGTTGTGTTACAGAAGGCAGCACCACTGACCTTAAAGGAATTAAGTGGATATGAATTTTGGATAAATCTGAGTAAGTCATATGGTGAACGGGCAGCATTAGCTGCGCTGGGAGCAGGCTGGTTGATGTGCAGCGCTGCCAAGAAGGACCGTAGAGTTGCTGCGGGCAAAATGTTAGAGGTGAGCTGACACCGTGAACAAGGCAAAGTGTCTGCTGGGCTGCACCATGAGGAGCACTGGCAGCAGATTGAAGGGGTTTGAGGCTTTAGTGCCCTCTCTGTTCAAGGGGGTTGTGGGGGCAGCTGAGCGGGCTCAAACCTGCCGATCACATTCAGCGTGCGAGAAAAACCAGAGTGAGGGCGAGACACTTTGGGAGTGCTGCAAAGGGAAAACTGGATGTGTTTCAGCAAGCACAAAGTATGGGAATTACCCCTCCTGTGGGGATGGTGGGTTTAAATGTTGTCTTTCTGTTCTTAAATGCCTTCTAAGCAGTCCTGCCCGTGCCACTGGGATTTGTCCATCCAAGTCTAGTGGTGTCCTTGGAAAAAATCTGCTTTTGCGTCGGTCTCAATAGTAGGGTGCTTAAAGCTTGTGAGGTCAGGTCAGGTTTGTTTTGTTTATTGTCTTGTTTTGGGTTGTATTTTTTGCCTTTTGTTTGGTTGTTGGATTTTGGTTTTGTTTTTCAGGGTTTTTTTGTTTGTTTGTTTTGGGATTTTTTTTGGGTGGGAGGAGGGAAGTTTCTTTGGTTTTCTTGGGGTTTTTTGGAAAAATAGTGTATTTCTCCTGCCAGCAAGACATCTCTTCCACCTTGGAACTGTACAGCCTGCACTTCTGTTTTTCTCCTGGCTCCCACACTTGGCTTTCTGTTGCTGCTGCTGCTAGTGAGTGTAATTTCAGAGATGTGCCAGGCTTAGCATACAGATCGAAATTTAGGTCTCTCTGCCTTTAAACAGAACAGAAGGTCTGCAGAATGCGTTTTTTAGTGTGGCTATTCAGAATAGCTAGTAGTAGAGGCTTGTTGGCTGCGCATGAGGCTGCACAGCATCCTTGGACCCAGCCGTGCTGGGCACTTGACTTTTCTTCTTTTATGCCTTCATTGCTAGCTATGGTGATGGCCCTAGGTGACAGTGGAACCCAGGAGAACTTGGGAGCAGAAGCCTCCAGCCAGGCTTGATGTGGGACTAGACTTTGTTTTTCTTCTCAAGGCTCTGTGTCACCTCATTCCACCCAGGACTATTTCATTGCTTAACTTAATGGTTTCTTGATTCATCTCCTCTCTTCTGTGTATTTCTAGGGACATGCTAGTGCTGCCTGGCAGGGAAAGATGTTTCCTGAGCAAAAGATGGCATAAAGGGAGGAGCAGAGTTAATTTCCCTAATGCAAACTGGATTAGTGTATACCTTTGTAAGGACTGTAGCCAGGAGGGCTGTATTAGGTAGCTCTTAGACTGTTTTGAGTTGCAGAGTGACTGGAGCTAGGAGATGGGTCATTTTAAGAACTGGAGAGCTATTTCTGTCTTGTTTGGATAGGAGGGGGCTGAAAATGAACAGGCTGGTGAGAAACAATGTGGCATATAATTAACTGCAAGACAAATATTGTCTTCTATGTGTGTTAATTATTTTATTTTAAAATTGACTGGTAGTTAACTACTTAGTATTTGAAGTCCTTTATGTCTCTAGTTTTAACATCTAAACTGTAAGTGAATTCACAGCTCTCTACGGATGTCTAGAAGCACATTTTAAAAGGTGCCCTGAAGATTGCAATTACTTAGCTTGGCCTATGTTATTCAGTAGTACAGCAATGGTAAATGTATAACTTCAGGAGTCTGCTTGTAGGTGTGTCTGGTTACCATATTTCCTTCTTAATAGAATTTTAAGGAGCTAATATTTGAGTAGGCAAAAGCTGATCAAAGGCATTGTGTTATCGTCGGTTGCTTTATTTAGTACTCAAGCCTCCTTCACTTTTTGTTAAAGGGTTTTGAGCCTGAGAGCCTTGTGCATTGCACAAGGGCCATGCCTGGTGAGCAGCACCCTGTGCCACAACTGCCAGCTGCACCCACCTTCCCCTCCTTCCAAAACAGTCCTCTGGCTCTGGAAATGTATATGCTTGAACCTGGTCCAGGTCTTGGGATGGGGTTTTATGTTGCTTCTTGAATGTAAAAGTTTAGCCAAAATACAATGAAATAACTTTTGAATCTTGCCTCGCATGCTATGGATCTGTAGGAGGAAGTTGAATAATTTCCAGTGTTGCGTGTTGGTCTTGGATGGAATTAAACAGCTATAAAATGAGCTGCTGCCATGGGAGCAAGGTATTAATGATTTCAAGGTGCCAAATAATGCTTAGTCAGGACTTGAGAGAATAGCCACCTAAACCATTACCTCCTGTGTCTTCAGTTCTTGTTTTTGTATCATGATGTTCCTGCTTCTAGCAATGAGTGGGACACACAAAGGAGCTAAGGTTACTTTTAGGACTCTGAGACTTTTCCGTGCAGTGATAAACAGCAGAAATGACTCCTGAACTGCCCTTTGTGAAGAATCTCACCCCACTGTTAGATATCAGTGGCTTTGTGCTGTTTCTTCCTCTGCTGAAATGATTGCTGTTGAGGATGCAGCTGTGAATCGGATTTGTCATTATCAGCAACTGCTGTGCTTGAGGGGGGATTTGGAAGTAGATCAGGCAAAGGAATAGAGGACCAGAGCCCTTCCCCCAAACCATAGGCTTTATAGAGAAGCATGAAGGGTATGGTGCCTCAAAGGTAGTTCTTTGCAGAGGTACCTGGCATAAGATTGCATAAATCTGGACAAAATATGTCATTTTTATGCCACCAGCTTCATCCCCAGCCTAATTCAGCAGTAACCAGAAAACCATCTTTTTCCTATTTTAGGGTCACATGTCTACTTGACTGGCATTTCTAGCCTCTATTCATTAAAATCAGAAGTATTCTGTAAGACCTCTGCTTTTCATTAACCAACAAACCAGTGCTGATTTTAATTTCTGTGGCTGGAATTTAATTTTACGTAAGGCTTACAGACACTTCTGTCATTGCCTTTCAGCAGGCTCACTGGTACTTCTGCCATGATACTGTTATTACTAGCAGGGACAATACTAATGCCTTCCTTCTTCAACCTATCTAGGAATCTATTAATGGGGTGGCCTACTTCCAAATTGCAAAGAGGAGCAAATGCTCATCAGGCAGTGTAAATGGTGATAATTTCAGCAAATGCTTTCTGTGTAAGGAGATTGATGTTTTAACTGTCTCAGCAAATTGGTAATAATGATCAGCAATTCTCCATCATTTTTCACGAAGGAACTCTGTGCTTTGAAAGAAGCAATTAAGTGCAGCCACCTTCTGGACTGAGCTAATGCAGACTTCTTTCATTGTTCTCTAAGTTAACGATTAGACCTACAAGTTATGTTTAATGAGCTTTCTGCTTTCAGGCCAGCAAGGAGCATATAATGAAGCAGGGGAAATGTGACCAGCATTTATGGCAAATGCTTACTGCACCTTTCAAATTACACTGGACAAAGCTGTGATTTCCTCCTAGTGGAAATCAGATAAACCAGGGGATGAGCAATAATTCTGCGATGTCTGCTGTTCTCTTGTGCTGTTTTACAGGTAGTGACTGCAGAATGAACATCAGGTGGTTCTGTAATGCAATGTATGGAAAGATTTCAGCTTGGGTGTCAGTGTACATCCTGACTGTATTCATAGATGTGAGGAAGGGATCTAAACTGAAGGTAAAAATGAATGCAGAAGCTTCAGCATCGGCATCCTTTTACTTTGCCGCAGGAGACACCATTAGCATGGTCTCTGTGTTGCAGTAACCCCTGAACACCTTCACCTACCCAGCTGCAAGATGAGTTTAAAGCCCTTAATTGAAACCCAGGTACTAGTTTTTGTATTCTGTGTTCGCTTTAACAACAAAAGTCAGTTTCCTGATTCCATCTCCTGAGCCTCTGTAAGCTTCTTGTACTCAGTGTCCTTCCACAGGGCGACTCTGCCTTTGTGAAGAACAGCGGTGTGGTTTAGCTCATTTAATAGACTCGAGGTCCTGCTTTGGAGAAGACAAGAAGCAGTCAGTCACTATTGACACTGATGCCAGTAATCCTTTTACAGACCTTTTTCCCCCTAAATCGGGTGTTTTCCAGAGTATTGGGTCCCAGGCTATTCAGTCATTCCTTATACGTTCTTGCTGCCTTTCCATGTGCATATTCCAGTTCTAATTTACCTTGTCTGAGGTGAGAGGGCCAGAGCTTCATGTAGTATTCAGTGTGTGAATTAGCTGTGGATTTATAATGCCATCTTCCCTACTCTGTTGTGCGCACTTCACCTGCGACCTCCTTTCACTGGGAGCTGAATGCTTAATCCTATGTTTCCTAATTTTAAATTTATCCTTTTCCTATTCAACAACTTCCCTTCTTATCCTGCAGCTTTTAGCTTTCAAGAGCTTTAGATGAAGATCTTTATCACAACTCTTCTTGAAATCCAGATTACGTCAGATAAGTCAGTTTTATTCACATGGCTGCTGACATTGTGGGAACTCCAAGAGCCTGGTAAGACAGGGCTCCCCCTTACAGCAGCTGCGTTGACTCTGCAGGGAGCTTGTATTTATGTGGGTATCTGTTGTCCTTTATTATAGGCTTCACAAAGTTGCCAGATACAAACATTAGTCATATAGGCCTGTGGTTCCCCAGATCTTTTCAAAATATTTTCTAAAGGCTGCATGTTTTTCATTTTTTCAGTAATGCAGCTATCTGAACTGTGTTCTCAATTTTTGAAGTGAACACCCTCTTGTCCTAATTTGTTATTGTTCCTTTTCCCTATTTGTACCAGAAGTCCTCTTGATCGTTTAAATTTCAGATAGACCCTGAAAAGGCTGTGAGAACCTCCCCAGCTTCTGTTTGTGTTTCTGTTGCAATTAGATCTGTGTAAGTTTTAATGGGTATGGGTTTTGTTAGTCACTTGAAACAGCTTTTAGACCAATCCCTGCTAGAAAAAATATCAAGAGACTAGTTATGTATCCTTGCCTTATTTGTACATTTTATTTTAGCATCATTTCAACTCTCTTTAAAAGAAGAAAAAAACCCCAGACAAACATTTTGCACTTGGAATACTTTGGTTGCTCTGGTAAGGCGAAAAGATCTTCAGACTTGGGTAATTACATTTCTGTCTCTACAGATCAGTGGAAAGCAGTTGCTGCTGTAAACAAGAATTACACTCCGTAGTTTTCTTCTGGCAAGACAAAGAATACTTTAATACAGATATGTGGTACTTAAAGTGTTCATAAAAGTTACTTCATTGCTCTAAATTTAAGTGGTCACATTTAAACAAAAATGAAGTGCTGCTGTTTCCTCATTCAAGTCAGCTCATCTAGGTATGACTTATTTTTCTCCTGTGTTTATCCAGTTCTGTTTGATAAGACATCTATCTTTTGATCATGATGGACTTGAACTTCGTGCAGGCAGTCTCACAGCTCACGTTGGCACTGTGAGGACAGCTTATGGTTTTCACATTGATTTTCTGTGCCATTATAATTTATCAGCTTGTTTGCATCCCCTGGAGGTATGCAGAAATGCAAATACTAACCTAATTCTCTCAATTTCTAGAAGTAGCTGAAGCCAATGAGTTTTGTATGGAACTAAGTATCTTTCATCTCAACTGTTGCAACATGGAGTCTTCAAAACAGCGCCCAAATTGTGCAGTTAGCAGGCAGATAAATGACATTTCAGCACACAGGGCTATTTTTTGGCCTCTGTTCTTATTTTGAGTTGCAACATTTTGATTGTGGTTTTTGCCAGTTCAAGCAGAGTAGTACATACTGCGTTGCCAACACTAGTGGGAAAAGCATGCTCTAGGCTTCTCAGCATCTGAACTGCTTTATTGATCAGCTCTCCTAGTTTGTTGTTGGGTTTTTCTGTAAAGTCTTTACTTCTCATGTTTTTGTTATCATGAGAACTAGAAGCCTGTATTTTCTTAAATGATGTGACTCCTGTTCACAATTCCTGTGAGAAAACATACCAAATCCCTTTAAACTGAAGATGAAAAAGTGTGTTTTCACAACTAAGTAGTACAATAGCAACACCTTATTATTTTATGAGTGTATTCATTATTATATAATTCCAGTCTGAACTTTTCAACAGGAAAAAAGAAATTTGGGATGCTCAGAGCTCGATGCCAGACCTGAGATGTCCTTTGTGTAAAAGCTGCTGGCTTTCAGAAGTGAAAACTCTTGTAATTGCTCTGGGAATTGGTAAAACAAGTGGTTGCTCAGACCCTTTAAAACCAGGCTGGTTTTCTTCAGGGGTGCAGCTGTGGAGTTAGATGCTGGATTTAGGTCTGCAGTGTTATCTTTATTGCTCAGTCTGCTTTTTTTTCACATTGTTTGTATTCACCTGTAGCTTGGTCTCACCTCTGCTGAAGCCACTGACAAAACTCCCTTTTATTTTTCTGCATTGTATGACTGGGCTGTGCCAGATAGTTGCATAGTTCTATCTTATCACCTGGGGAAAATGATATAAAAAAAGTAATTCCTGATAAATTTCTTGAAGTCCCCTTTGCTTTTAAAGATCATCACATTGTAGTAATTAGGCCAACACCAACAGAAGTGTGGCATTAGCTGAGAAGTTATTAGCTTTGATGTTTATTAGTGCAGTAGACATTACTAGAGTTCTTTTTTCCTATATGCTTGTGTTGTTAAAATTTGGCAGGATGTACTAAAAATAAAGGTAGGTGTTCTCACTTGGCATATGAGCAGAAAGAAAATAAAAGCTAATTTCAGGTCTGAGTTTCCTATTTGGTACAGTGTTATACCTCATAACAGAATACACCAAATATCAGAGCCCCAGACTATGAGTTCCAGTTGATGCCCATCTTCTCAGACTGGATGGGGAGACTGCAGAAACATTTACTGAAGGTGAGAAAATGTCAGGCTGGAAGAGGTGCCTAATAATAATAATATCCCAGAATTCCTTACATGCCTAAGGCTATTGTTGCTGACAGTTTTACATCCTGATTCGAGCAAGTGCCCCCGCTCTGCAAACCCCTGGTGTACAGTTTAGGTGGTATAGGCTGCATTAGCATCACTAAACTGCTGCCCTAGAAAGGTGGTATGAATTGAGTTTATGTAATTCTAAAACACTGAATAAATGAATAATTTAGAGGAAGATGCTTCTCTGGATCCTTTTATGCTAACATTTATGTAGTAGGGCTTTCGGGTTTGGGGGTTTTTTTTGCTTGTCGTTGTTTTGCAAAGTTAAACATTGTCACATTATTCTTAGATTCTTAATGTAAGAATATTGATAATATATTGAGCATTCAGTCATATATATTGAATATATATTATTTCTTTTATTTTTTAATTCAGAGACATTCTTGGAGCCTGTATTCTTCTGTTAAGTGAAATAAAATTTTAATTTATCCTTAGACATTTCTGACAATGACCTCTTTGTTTCCAGCTGAGGACATTTTGTTTTGAACTACTGGTCTCAAGATTTATTTCCCCATTTCCCTGTCTCCTTTTTGTCAGGTTTAAATGCAGAATCATGATTATTATTCTCAGTCCCAAGCCTTCAGTGTTCTCTGTTCTTGGTTTCAGTTTGATTACAGCTATATCAGGAATTCATCTCCAAATATGTGGCTTTCCCTGTGGCTTTTGCCCTGACTGAAGTATAATCTGCTGGGAAATCCAACATGTAAATTGATTTCTGGGCATGAGCTGTAAACGATTAACAGATGTGGAGTGGTCAAAGTTTTTGGAATGTCAGCCCTGATTTCAGGTTATTTTCAATCTTTGATATAACACTTGAAAATGCTGGAGAAGATCCTGGTGTGCAAAGTGTGGCTGCTGAGCTCTTTGCAAAGGGAGTCTCTT
Source organism: Acropternis orthonyx (assembly GCA_035583155.1). Taxonomy (NCBI): domain Eukaryota; kingdom Metazoa; phylum Chordata; class Aves; order Passeriformes; family Rhinocryptidae; genus Acropternis; species Acropternis orthonyx. The sequence goes on from JAWWEU010000158.1 coordinate 15,102,225, forward strand.
GCATTCTCTCCACTTGAACACTCAAGTTTTGAGGCGCCTTTCATCTCTGGTACAACAAAAATGACCCATTCTTTTTTTTCTCCAACTGAGGAGCATGAGTGGCTCCTAAATACTAGGAAAGATGCCTACCTATATTCAGAGAGGTGTAAGATCGGTTTCCTGTCAAATTTGCAGTTTATTTAGAGCTAATTATTGAAGGCCCTAAGCCCTTACGAGCTCAGGTGACTGTGGGATCTGTCTTACCTATATCTAAAGGAGAAGACATTGGTGTATTGCACTGATGGATGAGTGGCAGAGTTTTTACTTATAGGCAGAGAAATAAAATTGACTATTATATGTCCATCCCATCTGTTGTGAAGAGATGCCAAAAGCACCGACATTTGGGCTATAGGTGCATATTGCGCTAGGCTGATGTAGGGCCAGCTGCCCTTTTCATTGAATTCTCTTTACATTGCCATTTCCTTGTCTCTCTTTCTGAAGTGGCACCCGTGCACATAAAAACAGGTCCTACAAAGCCATCTGCTTAATTTGGGATGGTTAAACTCACTATCTCTTCAGTCAGTTGGATAGGAAGGAGGATTGCTGCAGTGGCAGTTCAGACCAGGGACTGGCAAGTGTTTCTGAGCCATTGTCTGCAGCTGATTGTTGGTTCATAAAGAAGAGTCCAACGTGAGTATATTCCCAGACTAAAGCCAGTTTTCTCCTAAATCATGCCCTCTGAAACCTTTCACCAGAGACACAGCCTTCCAGATCATCCTACCTGTTCTGATGTATGATAGAGGCAAAAATTCACCCCAACCTCTCTTTCACAGAAGTTCAGTAATCACTGCAAATCATTCTGCATATAGTTTGGAATTGCAGTTCAGATGGTTGTGAAATGAGCCCTTTAAAATGCTATTAAGTGAGGATGTGGGCAAGAATGAACCGCTTATGACCCGTTGAACTCCCCTGAGCTGGTTAAAGTAGTGATTGGTGTCCTCTCTTACATACTCCAATCATTATTTTGAGCATTTTACTGAGCTGTATATTCTGGACGTTGATGGATGAGCTCTGGACAGTCTTGCTACTGCAGTTGTAAAATGTGCTACTCTCTGCCCCTGTGTTTTCCTGGAGGTAGTGGACCCAAACCAGCAAAAGTTAACATGCGTTGGTAGCTGCAGTAAAAAATCCAGCATCTCAGCCTAAAAATACTTCTTAAGCTGCTCCAAGGAAATGCTTCAAAGTCAGGGCACACTTAGTGCTCCTGTTTAAGACAGGGCACATCTCCTGTGTTAATGTTACATTCTCAGATACGCCTTTGTAAAGCTCATTGATTTTTCTTAAGCTACCTTTTCCTGTTGTTTTGACAAGGACTGGAGAAAAGCCAAAGTGGTATCTGCTTGGGCTTTCCCTCCCTTGAGTTTCTGGGGGTACAGGACCTGAAGGTTTCTTAGCTGTACAATTCCAGCTAATTTAAATAGACCAAGAACTGACCTCATGCTCTTGTCTCAGATGGGTGTCTTGATAAGTTGTTGCTTTCCTTTATCTGTCATACTAGACCTGGGGTAGCTGATATTTTTCTTCAGGCCCCAGTTCTGTGAACTCGGGGATTGCCCAGAAGTGCAACCTGAGAATGCTGAAACATCTAGAATATCTTGCATATCCTATTTGAAAAACAAGTAGGAAACAAAAGAACAAAACATTACATTTTAAAATCTCATGGTATTTTGTTGGTTTGTTTGTTTTGTGGTTTTTTTTTTTATTTTAAGATGGCCATGTGAGATTTATGGTTTGACTCATGAGGATATAGTGCTGTGTCTTAGCAGTTCTGTGAACATGCAGGAGTCTTTTGGGGATCATTGGGAGTCATGATGAAGGACAAATATAGCCTCATAATTATTCTAGTCTTTCTGTACAAGGAAAATTCCTTAGTGTCTGGAACTGCATAGTTGCTAAGTTCTGTGATGTTCCTCCTCTTGTCTTGTGGCTTCACCAGTAGGAAAACAAAGTAATGTTAGCCAACCAGCTACATATTCTGGGCAGATTGCTCTTCCTTGGTGCTGTGGTACTGTGTAACGGGATGTTGTTTCTTCTCTCATGTTGCTGCCTGGCCTCCTTGCAGAAGGTGGTGGCATCTCTTTAAAAAGCGTTGTTGACTCGTGTATCCTCTGTCCTCAGCGTGTTGGTCACTTAGAGGCAGAAGAAGCTTCTCTCTGGGAAGAACATCTACAGGAGACAGGAGCTGTGTTTTAGCACAGAAGCGCCAAACAATTTTAGTCATCTGGAATAGGATGTGTAGCTCTATCTTGCAAATTAGTTCAGAAAGCAGAGTCATGGCCAAGGATCTCAACAAAGGGCTGTCAAACCTGTGCTCACTGTGAAGTGATATGGAGTTCCCCCGATAGAGAGCAGCTCTCCTGCAGGCTTCCCACACATCCTGTACCTCAGGTTGTGGGGCTTCATTTCTTGGCTTGGTCTTGACAAACATTCTCTCTTCTGTGGGTCTTACCCAGACGCTGTCTCTTTGAAGGGCAAGTCAGTAGGAACACCTATAATCTGCTCCTTATAATTTGCTGTTTATTGATTCTGGGGGTGGAAAGTGGTTTCAGGGGTCCACATTAAGCATTTGTTGCAGTGTAATAAACCAGGCATCATGTCAGCTCTTAAATCAGGAAAAAGTGTCTTTTCAGGACAGTGTTGGCAGATGAGCTGGACACTCTGTGGCCTCTGCAGACTATGACAGCAGCACAAATCATGACCTAGAGGACAGTAATTGTAGCGAAATTATTCCTTTATTGCTTCCATCACCAGCATTTTTCATGTCACAGGGGTGGCTTTTGTCCAACACCTGTCCTATTCTTCTGTTATGCTGATAATCCGCCAGTCACACCTTTATGTATTATTTGTATTGTGTTGCTTGCTGGAAGCCTCTTTCACATACCAGCCAAGGAGTTTCACTCTCAGTATTTAGAAAAACCCAAACCCCTTCACAAAACAGATGCCTTTTTGTCAATCCAGACATGAAATAGGTAATGACTTGGCATCTTGCCAGTAACTCCAGTTCCTCTGCCATGAATAATGAGATAATATGTTTCAAATTAACTCTTTGTCTTACACTGGCAGATCCCAGGAGCAGAATCTCCAAATGTGCTTGTAAAACAGTTAATGTAGATCACTCTCTGCTTCTCTTCACAGAGACAGCCATGTTGAGTTGTGGGCTTAGGTTTTAGTTCTGAATTAAATTTGGTACAGCAGTAGAAGAGGAGAACAATTAGGACTTGGGAGAAGATATTTCTGGCTGTGATTTAAGAAGGCGTGATGGAGCAGATAGTTCAGGACAGATACAAAAGATTTTATTAGGTTCTTAATTCTTAGTGAAATAAATGGTAAAGCCAACAAAATACAGACCCGTTCTAACGAAATCAATGGTAAAATAAGGAAGGTAAATAGCTTGTTGAATACGGTCCTTTCTGTAGTTTACAAGGAAAACAGATGAGAAAGTTCTCCTGTCAAAACATTTCTTTATTGTGGTAACAAAATGAATATGTGAAAATGAACCCAGCAAATCAGAAGCAAAAAATTAGTTTCGCTTCTCTTCTGAACAAAAACAAGCCAGATAAAAAGTGTATTTTGGTACTGGGAATCTCTGTGCTAGGTTTCAGGTAGGGAAGAATGTAATTTGCACCATGTAAAAACACATTCCAGAAAAATGAGTCTTTTATCCTAAAAATTCTGATCTAGTGTTAAGTGCAGTTTTATAAACAACACATTACTTAGAAGAACAAAACCAAATATCTTTAAACCAGGCCCAGGGGTACGCATTAGTTGAACTACAACTGTCAGAAGCAGAGATATTAAATATTTAATCACTTTCACAAAGAGGAGGAGACCTCCAAAGATGTGCAGCTTTCTGACATTGAGCTACTTTTAGGAAATGTTAACTGAAATTTGACTGTGAAAGACATTTTGATCTCTCTAAATAGTTGTATCCAGGAGAAGACTAAAAGGCTTGCCTTTTATGTAAATGGCTTGTGGATGTGATCTTAGCTGAGACAGACATCTTCTGTGGACATTGAAATACAGTGTGAGCTGTGGGAGAGAAGATGAATTTCAGCCAAAGATAAATATAAACAGCGCATTTCAAGCTTTAGCAGAAGATATTTCTGGTTGCAGCCTAATAGGCAGCTGTCTCTTGGTGGTTGCAGCATTGCTTTGGCTCCTGCCGAATGGGCAAAGATGACGTGCTTGACATTTTTTTGCCTATTTTAGAGTCACTTTGAGCATCTCTGCTTTTGTTGAGCAGTGCACGTGTATATTCCTGCTCCTTTTGAGGACACTTCTTGCAGGTGTACTGCATTGAGACTCTCCATCAGTCTTTGCAGGATGAGGACAAATAATTTACAAATTAAGAGGGTGAGAGGCTATACAGACCTACAGATGTGGTATTGTATGAAGTTCTGTTAATTGACGTGGCTGATGCAAAAGCATCTATTCAAATGCATTTACTTTGCTCGCTGGTCCTGGATTTAATGGACAAAACCTGTCAAAAAATAAGTGCAAGTAGTCAGCAAATCAGGTTTTTCATTGTCAGTTCCACTTGTCTGGAATGTAAGCCACCTCTTGAAATGTATGTAGATAGACCAGTTCCCTGGATAGTTGAATTCAGCCTAATTCCTCTGGAACGAGAGATTGAGTGGGACACACAGGACACAGACCAAACTGCAGCTGAAAAATACTTGGCATGTCTCTCTGTGAGGCACTTAAAACTGCTCAGCTGGTGTCAGTGGAGGGCAGTTCTGGCATTTTGGCAGGAGTCAGGCGTTTTGAGCCACACCAAATGATGTGAACTGACGTCTGACTCATTAAAGCTGATGGTCACAAGTCCTGAAGACACGTACTCACAGCTTTCTTAGAAACAAACAGCTACAGTGGGACAATGTACCCTTTTGAACATGACTAAGTGCTGGTACCTTCTATTTATGTGTGTGTGTATCCATACACTGTGTATACATATATTTAATGTGTTCATATATGATAAAAGGAAGGGATGCAATATACTTCAATTAGGGTATTTCATATTTGCATGTTTTTGAAAGAGCTGTGCATTAGAAGGGACAGGAGGAAAGGCTGGAGTTGGGAGCACTGCCTTGGAGCTAGAAGAATGCACAGTTGCTTATTAGATGCAAACAATTTCAGGTTAGTGAAGATTGTCAAACATAATTTTAATACTTCTTGGGGGATCACTGGGTTTGACTGTCCTCTTGTTATATGCCTTTGGAATGGAGTCCATGAGATTGCTGGTGAGTGCTCTTACTAGTTTTAGACTTTTTTTCTTGGGAAACATGTAACGAAAAGCAATCCCAGAGTACTTGCCAGTTCATTACTGCTGGCAAGTGGAGAGTTGGTTCTGATGCAGGACCAAAATGAAGTTGCCTTCAGTTCGGCATGAGATGTGTGAAACAAATACTCTGCTATTCTGAGTGAGTGACGCCTTCCTTTTGCACTTCATCCAAACCAAATCAAATAGCCACATCATCAGCTGGAAAGAAAATGCTTGCAGTCACAAAACAAGCAGGGCACCAAAAGGGGTCTGTTTAATCATTTCATGTGTTGCTAATGGGAAAATGCAAAAAGCAAGTCATCTGCTGTAGCAGGCATTTTTAAGACTTCCACAAGCCAGGAGTTTTTAATGCTTGTGTATTACTGCACAGTAATTGGTGTCATAACTTTTACTGGTGACTGTCCTGCAGAGAAATTACAGTCTGTGACTGAGAGATGTAGTCAGAGCTCTTGCCACAGGGAATTTCATGTCATAGTCTGGACCCAATATAACATAGGCAGCAGAAGGTTAAAAGGACAGAAAGCAGAAAATATAATCAGGAGACTTGGGGAGTGACAGTAGGGAGGGAGCAATCACATCTTGCAGCCAGATACATCTGAAGAGCCACGTCAGACTGCTGAAGATAACTAGTTCATCAAATCAGTCACCTGGAGAGTTCCATAACCAAAGACTATCCTTATAATGGTGTCTGTGATGGAAATGTAGAAATCCTGGACTAAAACTTTTATTTGAAGTATATTGAGAGTTTTGAAAATATTGCAACTATGTTAGAATGTGGTATGTACCACATACTTCTGTGGACTTCTGGTGTTGCAATCTTCTCTTTTGTCTTTGTCAGTTCACAGACTGTTTTACCCAGCTGCGTGGCAGCAGAACCACTCTTAGTCACCAGGTCAGTTGATAACTGGGTTTTTGTTAGCAAATGACACTGCTTGCACTGGTCAAGCAGAGATTTTCTTGGTCCTTTGAAACACAAAAGCAGTCTAATGTTTTTTCTCTGTTTGGTAACAATGTCCTTAGGCCAGACTAAAGATACCAAAGGTTAAAAGAGCTGGGACTACAAGTGTCTTACACAATATGTGGTACCTACTTCTGAAATTAGTTTGCATGGTCAGCCGGCTTGTTTTCTGGACTGACCTTCTTGGTTAGGTGTCATTTGGTGCTGCTGCCCTAGAAAAATGGTTTGAAAGCCAGAGGAGTCCAAGAAGCTTTTCTTGGCTGGTCCTGCCCAAACAAGCTTTGCTATGTGTTAGTCTCAGCACTTGGATATATATCACTGTTTGATTTTTAGGGCTGTTTCTGCTACACAGCAATCCTAACCGCTTACAAGGGAGAAAAAAATCCCAACAACCCCATTATGAAGTAGATTAACTTTTGATTCAGCTGCCCTTTTCCTCTCAGGATCTTCCATCATTGCTAGGAACTTCTGTCTGAGGCAGTAAATTGGAAAATATTAGGCTTTTGATTTCATATTACTGTTCTGGGTGAGCCACTGTGCATAAACCAGCAGTACCTTTTGTGGTGATTTTTCACATTGACAGCACACAGATACTGTTTGTTTAGCTTAGTCATTCTATGATAGGCAAGACTGAGGGAATGTCAGCTTGTTTTCTGAAAGCCCAACCATTTCAGCTGAGAGCTCTTCCTTTGATGTATGTTCAGAGCTGCTGTTGCATTTGAGGAATGCCTCCTAGCTTGGGCTGGTTATTAATAAATACTTACCTAACACCTGTTTACAAAAACATAGCTACTTTAAATAATTGTTCTGTATTTTTTTGTCTCAGTAATTTTAAAGGCCAGCTTTCATAATCAACATGAAAGGTACAATTCACATTTGCCTAAATATGTTAACATTGCAGAAAATAGCCCGTGCTTCACAGTAAGAGGTGTTTCCCTCTGGTCAGGCATGGTGTCTTCTGAACCCAGAGACAATTCCCCTCATGAAGAAGTGTTGGTTTCTGATTTTTGTGTTTAAAAATAGGGTAGGGCAGAATGTGGTTTTGGTTTTGCAGCTTCATCTCTGTTTAGTTCCTAGCTGACAAGATGCTTGTTTATGAAACTGAGAACTAGAATATCTGGCTGTTCTCAAAATGCCAGTGCTATAATTGGGAGCATATGCTAAAACAGTTGAAAAATGTCGGAGATCCTTTTACATGATTAAGTCCATTTTCTTACAAAGATATGACAGATTTCAATAAAGGTTGTTCTCCAGCATTAAAATGTCGTAGTGATTAGAACCAAAAACTTTCTCCTCCAGCTTTTCACATGCTTGCTCACACAAATAATTTTGCAATTGAAGAAAACATGATCAAATAAATGTTTCATCGTTTGGGGATACTTGAAATGACCAAATGATGTTTTTCCCATTTTTGTGTTTAGAATAAATGAAGAAGTAAGTGAGTAATACAGAAAACTGAACTGTAAATGTTTACATGACCTTCATCAAGGATAAGGCTCCTGGAACTGTCGGTAGAAAGTTGTTCTAGAGGTGCAGTAGTGCAGCACGTTCTTGCTCTCTACGCATGGACAATGCTGTTGCAGATGGCAGAGGTTTGAGTCCTCCACGGTCTGAACAGGAAACATGCACATAGCAGAGTCACAGGATGCTTTAGGTTGGAAAATACCTTTAAATTCATCAAGTCCAACCACTAACCCAGCACTGTCAAGTGTGGGTTAACTAACTGACCAACTAAACCATGGCCCTGAGTGCCACATCTGCATGGCTTTTAGATACCTCCAAGGATGGTGATTCAACTACTACCCTGGACAGCCTATTCCACTGCTTGATAACCCTTTTGGCAAATTTTTTCCTAATATCCAATCTAAACCTCCCCAAGTACAGCTTGAGCCTGTTTCTTCTTTGTCCTATTACCTGTTACTTGAGAGAAGAGACCGACCCCAGCCTGGCTGCAGCCTCCTTTCAGGTAGTTGTGGAGAACGATAAGGTCACCCCAGAGGCTCCTTTTCTCCAGGCTACATACCCTGGATTCCCTCCAGCGCTCCTCATCAGACTTGTGCTCCAGACCCTTCCCCAGCTCCTTTGCCCTTCTCTGACATGCTCCAGCATCTCAGCCTGCCTTGAAGTGAAGGAGCTGAAACTGAACACAGGACTCAAGGTGTGGCCTCACCAGTGCCAAGTACAGGGGGACAGTCACTGCCCTGGTCCTGCTGGCCACACTATTCCTGCTACAATCCTGGATGCCATTGGCGTTCTTGGCCACCTGGGCACGCTGCTGGCTCATGTTCAGTCAGCTGTCAACCAGCACCCTGAGGTCCTTTGCTGCTGAATTTAACTCCATTCACTGACTCTTTGGGCCAGGACACGCAGATAGCTTTTTACCCAGTGAAGAGTACACCTGTCCAAGCCATGAGCAGCCAGTTTGCCCAGGAAAATGCTGAAATCCAAACACAGCTGTACTTATTTCAGCCCTCACAAATTCCAATGCCCCTGTATGTGCTGTTATGTGTATGTGAGAGCTGTCAGATAGACACACTTACTGACTTATGCTTTGGAATCAGATGTGTGTGGGAAGCTTACAGTGACAGGCCCCTCTTTTGCAAATGTTTGCACATTTGAGTAATTTCACTGGTCTGAATATAGGCCTGTTGGGCAGGAAAGCACTTGAGGCTTTTCATTTTTTCAACTGGGGGAGTTTTAGTTTGAAAAACAGACTGAGGGGACTCCCTCCTTTGTCTTGGACACAATCTGAGTAGGATTCTTTTCTGTTGTTTAATGCTATTTTTGCAAGAGTGAAGTAAAAAAAGAGAGCTTAATACATTCAGAGACCTGTATACACAAATAACGTGTTAGGTTCAAATATAGGCGTAGATGGAACTAAGAGGAATGATAAGAGAAATAAAGTTATACATCGCTGTAAAACCAGGACTGAAGAAAATATTTGGAGATTAGTCCAAGTTTAATAAAATCATTGCTCTATGCCCTCTTAAAATGCTGTATCTTTGCTAGAACTCCCCTAAGGTGCAAACTGTCACACATCATTTCTTAGGGGTGAGACAGATGATGGTATTTCCACATAGTGGGTTTTTGTAGGGGTTCTGCCCTCACTTATCTCCAACTGCTTACTTGTATGTGTTTCTATTATGGTTAGTTACACCATAAGAAATCAAAGGTGTTTTTTTTCCAGATCTTGTTATGTGTCCCCACAGCTGCTACTAGCCCATTTAAGGTTTTATTTGTTTCCCTTTCACTGAGTGACTGCAAACTGAGAACTTCTTCCTAAGTGGTCCCTTTGAAAAATGGTGATGTGATTCATGCCTCTTCCTGTGCTCCAGCTGTGAAAAACCCACTGCTTGCGGAATGACCTTCGAGGCAGTGTGCCAGTGAGAGTTCATTCTATACATTGTGATGGAAACCAAAGGGAAAAGGTAATTAGAGTGGTATTTAAGGTGGTATATCAGGCATCTGTGGGACTGAGTTTATAACTGCAGATTGGAGTGTGATGCCTTCAGCTTGATTGATCTATTAATTTAAAAATCTTTATACCCACAAAGAGACAGCACTCAGGACTCATTCCTCCATTTATTTACACGCAGATTACTATACTCAGAGCAGGGACATTTGCTTTTTGCTGCCCTGCCTTGCCAGTGTAGCTTGTCCTTGAACTGGAGGGATCACAGGAGAGGTGGAAGGGCAGACTGTGAGTCAAGTACTAGGAATCACCTTCTGTTCCATTGAAATTAGTAGGGGGTTTGCCACTGAGCTCAGAGTGAATAGCATCAGGTCCTAGACTGTGTTCTTGGGGACTTAGTTCTGGTTGCATCTTCTTCTGTATCTTACTCTATTGTCAGTTCTTGGTACACCTCCAGCCTTCAGTGTGCCAAGGCCAGGCTCCCAGTCAATAACTGGAAAGGCTCAGTGTGGAAGATCTGTCCCTGCTCCAACCTGTGTGTGTTTCTGAGCTGTTTTGTACCAGGTTTTGGATCTGCTGCCATTGATTTTACCTTCCTTCGCATGTGAAGTGGCTGCAACAACAGTGGTGGGTTGGAAGGCCAGAGTGAAAACACACAGCTTGGCCAAGTTATGGTACTTCTCCATTGGAGTGGTGCTAGGATATATCTGCAAATTCCTGCTTACAAATGGGAGCAGGGTATATGTGTGTGTCAGGGAAGGGTTTCACTACCAAATTTTTCAAAGGGAAGGTCTCTGGTTAGCATGAAATATGCATCAAATTTCCATTCATAGAAATCACTGATTACCTCTGGTTGAAATGTTCTTTAAACCAGCCCTGAGGCAGGTGACTGAGATGCTGAATTTCAACACAAATTGTTGAAATTAAGCTGATACAAGCCCTCTACTGGGAAGTCTTGAGTAACTTTAATTATAAGCCACTGCAGTGATGTTATTAAGTGTGTCTGCCACTGCCTATGGTACTCTCATTCTCAGTGTAAATAAATTAGTCATATCAAGCGTTAGGAAAATCCATGTAACTGTAAAGGTGATGAATTGTCAAAAGAGGCTACAGAGGAAAAGCTGTGCGGTTTTCCCCACTGGAAGTTATTAAGAGCATACTGGAGAAATACCTGCCAGAGCATGACCTGAATGCACTCAGTCTTGCTTTGGGCAGAGGGGTGGAGAAGAAATACAGTACAGGACTGTTTGAGATCTCTTTTGACCTGGGGTGGAAAGATAGCACTTTCATGAGTTAATAACGATTTCACATAGTTTTGTTAACCTCTCTCACTTCTATGTTCTGAATGTTGCCTTAAGTGGTAATTTGCTTTCTTTTGCAGCACTTTATCAAAAAGATATCATAACTATTGTTAATTGGCCCTCTGTGCAGGTGCAGTAGATTAAGAACAATAGTGAGTGATAACTGCTTCAGAGAGCCAAACAACTGGGCTGGGCTCTTCTGAGTGTCCCTGTAGCTTTATTGGGAGGTTTGGCAGCTGTTGTGGAACAGAGCAGAGATCACCCTGTCTGAAAGAAGTGTTTGGGCTGAAAGCGTATCAGATGGTGTTTGTGGCTGTGTACCTACCATGTGGAAGTGTTCTGGGGCAGCTCTATCTTTATGATGATCTGCTGGCATTCAGGATTGGTTTTAATTTATTGGTGAGGCCGCGCCCTGAATCCTGTGTTCAGTTTTGGGCACATCCCTACAAGAACCACACTGAAATGCTGGGGCATGTCCAAAGAAGGGCAGCAGGGCTGGTGAAAGGATTAGAGAACAAGTCTGATGAAGTGCAGCTGAGGGAGCTGGGCTACTGAGGTTGTGTAGACTGGAGAAGAGAAGGCTCAAGGGAGACCTTTTCTCTCTCTACAGTTACCTGAAAGGAGGCTGTAGGGAGGTGGCTTTCGATCTCTTCTCCCAAGTAACAAGTAGTAGGACAAGAGGAAATGGCCTTCAGTTGCACTAGAGGAGGTTGAGATTGGATATTAGGAAACGTCTTTTCACAGAAAGATTTGTCAAGCACTGGAACAGGTTGCCCAGGGAAGTGGTGGAGTCACCATCCCTGGAAGTATTCAGAAGACATGTAGATGTGGCACTAGGTGACATGGTTTAGTGGTGAACATGGATGGGTTAATGGTTGAATTCCGTGGTCTTAAAAGTCTTTTTCAACCTAACAATTCTTTGATTGTGAGAGTAAAGGCAGCAAGCACAGCCAAGTGCTATAGAGCCCGAGCGAGCCCCAGTGATAACGCTCTTGGATTGCATCTTGCATTTATGCTGCATGGCATGTATCAAGAGTCACTGCAGTGGCACTTCTCAAATGTTGCATTCTTGCCTGCTGCTCCAAATTCTGCTCCAGGTCATGAACTTCAAATCTTGAAAACCTCCAAACTTGGAATTACCCCCTTCTCTCCCCAGTATTTTCCTTTGTGCAAGACGCTTCCACGTGCAGCTACAGCCGGACTGGATGGGGGAGAGTAATGCAGCTTTGGCCCAGGTGCATCTGTATAAGGTACTTCAGTGGTAGAAAGGTACAACGTTGATCTAAATAGCTGTTCAGGAACCAAAACTGTGTAGTCAAAAGTAGTGCTCACTTCCCAGAAAAGGATATATGTGAGTGGAATGGAAAGGATCTTCAATGAGTGTTTTCACTTGCTTCTTTTAACTGTCTGACTTAAGTGTCTCCCCTAAGAGCACTGAGATACCAAGGTCCTGTTGAGAGAGGCTGATGCTTCCAGTCACTCTTGGCAGGAGCAGCTCTCCTTAAAAACAGAGAGACTAATTTCCTCATTTAGGACCCGTAATTGGTTGGCTGAAGTTGGGCAATGTAAATACCAGCAACAAGGATCCTCCTGAAGGAGGAGAGCACAGCTAGAACACTTACCTGCTGGACATACAGTTCCCTAGAATCTGCTGCAGGTGGGGCATGATTTGGGCAACCAGAAAGCTGCTGTTGATTTTGCTGTTACTTATTATCAAAATTACACTCCTGTGTTGTGCTGTATAAGTGGGTTTATTCTCAGTCTATGTGTATTAGTACTGCTTATCTTCCCAGGTCTTAGTCTGCTTCTAGCAGATGTCTGCTTGGAAAGCCTGGGTATCATTTTTGTTGATATTGTGATCACTCTGCAGGCTGGAACAATAGTATTTACTCCTTAGCTCCCCTGCTGCTGGAGCTGCATGTCAGGGATTTGCAGAGTCGAGAGCCAGAGAAGAAAAGTGAGGTGGCTTGTTTTCTGTCAACCGTAATCCTATTCCTCCAGGCATAAGGTGCATCCTGAGTCTCTCTATTCCACCAACTAATAGTTTAAGCTCTATTTCCAGTTTAAGGGTTTTTTGCTTTCCAGTCTGAGGTCAGAAATCCAATGCATTCGTGCATTGCTCAACAGGAAGAGTGAAAGTCCCTGCCCTACATGTTTGTACAGTTAAACATGGACTAGAAAACAGAAATGCAGGAGGTTTTGGGTTTGAGGTTTTATTTTCAACTTTCAATTCCCATGTTATATCCACAAGACCTTCAGATCTTCATGATAAAGTGCTGCCATGTGTTTGGTCATGTGGATATTTAGCATCAGTGGTGAATACACCAGCTGACCCTTCCAAAGTGTGGGAAATGTGCTGGAGAAAACAAAGCTGAAGTGCTCAGAGTAAAGCTGTGAGAGAAGCAGAACTGGGATAGATTTTTTTTCCCCCCTGGTATTAGAAAGTTAAAGCAAAATGTTTGGTTTCATTTTTTTACTTCATGTAATTTCTGAAAATGTCATTACTGTCATGCTGGTGAGAAATTTGGGGAGTGTTGCAGCAGTTCATTTAATTTAAATCCTTATCTTTGTATTGCATGGTAATAGGTTAGTAATAGATATATTTAAGACAATATGTGCAAAGATCCTACTTTTCTGCAAAAGGACAGTGTTAAACACCTCGATGTTCTGTAAAAGCTGATATGGGCTTGTTCTGCTCTCAGTCCACTTTAGAGAACTATATAGGGGAATAGGTAAGTGGCTGCTTAGGGCAGGACCCAGGCTGTTGTTTAATGTGGGGACAGCAGAAGTATCAACTCCAGGATGGGTTATTAACCATGCCCAATGCCCGTCTCAGATATTTGAAACTCACTGACTTGGTATGTTCACCAGCAAACACTTATGGCAGACTGCCATGTGTTTGACCTGCTTGTGTGTGTTTGTGTCATTTAAATTGTATAAAGCAAAGGATACGGGAATTGTATTACCTGCTTACCTAAAGACACTGAATCCACTCTGTGTACAAGGTAGAAATCAACTTTTTCCTTTTCTTTGGTGTGACAGTCTTTCTAAAGATAGGACACACCTAATACGTGAGTCAGTTCCCTGTATGCCATTAGTCCCGTACATGCAGTAATAGAAGGCCACCTCTTTGTGATAACCAGGAAGGAACAAATGCTTTTATCACCTTTGCTCAGCATGAGTAGTACCTTACTCATGATAACCACCCATTTGGATCAGTCAGGCTATTTGTGGAGTACAGCATTATTCACTGTGTGGGAGATTATCAGAGATTGGTCTCTACTTAAAATAAAAAAAGATTTCTCTTGCACTACAATGTTTCCAACAGGATCACCTCATGTACTCAGGACATTTGTAAAAATTACTGCCTGCTGAAGTGAATTGTGATTTCAGTGGAGTGGCATGTAGTTGTGGCAGCTTAGGCACAGCTCTTCTCTTATGTGCATGGACTCAGGCTGCCCTGGAAAAGAAACCAGTGTGGATTTTGTGGTGCACTGTGGTTCCAGCTTTCACCAAAGCAGGATCTGAACCCTGATGCTTTGTGAAAATACTGGTGTATTCACCATGACATGTTTTTCTGCTTTTGTTGAAATGCTGTGCCTACCACACATTTGATGAAGGATTAAATAAACAGCACCAGCCAATCTGGCTCTCTTTGGAAGAAGCTCCATTTATAACCACTGTTTCATTTGCTTTGATGAAGATGCCTGGGTTTGTTTTAGCTCCTGCAGTGTATGACTGAGCTGAGTGGTCTGATCAAGGAAAGCTGCTGTGAAATTCTCTTCTGCTTCAGGAAAAGTCGGCTCAGTGCACAGAGTTGGTGAGATGCCAGGAAGATGTGTCTTCTGAAGCCACAGCTCAGTTTTGTGTGAATGTCATGTAAGGATTGAGATGAGTTGAAGGAAGAAGAGGGAAGCCCTTTTTTCATCATGAAAATCCTAGCAAAGAATTCTTTTAAGACCACATACTGCTCTTGGATGCTGTGCTGTAGCTCACTGGTGACTGAGGTTTGAAAAGGAGCTTTTCCCATCTGAGTGACAGGGAGGTAGCTGTGCAGTGCTCCCAGATGGAGACCACATATATTAACAGCAACCTGCTGTTTGAGCCAGCTGAAATGTAGCTGCTGTTCTCTTTTGGGAGAATGAACACCCAGTGCTTTTTGCAGTTCTGATGTATTTAATTTTGGTAATCTAATTCCTACAAAAAATATCTCATTTATAATCTGTGCCACACAATATGGAGCAGTCTGTGTTTGGGGTCAAATCCTGAGTCATGCTGAGCAGCTTTGTTGGAGTGCGTCTCTGACAAGACACTGGAGACTGCATGTCTACTTTTGCTTTGCCTCTTTTGTGGTGTGCATGACTGGGTTTGGATGCAGAGCCTCTGATGGGCCACCAGAAGATGCTTGCAGTGCCTTCTGGTCTCAGTAGGGCTTATTCATTGAGAGAGGTTCATGAGAGGGGAATTTCCTGGTTTAGTTTCCTGAAGGAACCTATCTATTGACATTAAGTTCCTGTGAAGGATAAATTTTTGTAGTCGTGGTAAATTCTATTGCTTCAAAGTTGCTTTTAATGCACTTTTTTTGTTGTTGATGATGGATTCAGAGCCTTTGTCTTCTGAAAGATAACTTGAGGTATTGGTGCTGGGAGAAGGGCAAAAGGCTGGGAATCACAGAGAGGGGATTTGAAGCGAGCGTAGGGGACAGGGCTGTCTGGCAATAGGCCCCTTTGGACAGATAAAGGGAGAGAGTTCAGTTTCAGCACCACACAAGCATTTGCCATGCAGGGCAGTTCCAGGCTGTGTCAGTGTTGTTGTGGTGTAGTCTGTCTTGTGTGTCTTAGGCCTTCCTCAGGTCTTGATATCTTTGTGGCTCTTTTTGCTCAAGGAGCACATGATCAGGTTATGGAGCCATCCCTAAGGTCTCACATGTCCGTGCTCTTCAGCACAGTGCCCCTCACCTACTTCTTTTCATGCATAGCATGGGTCTCATCTCATGATTTTCCATTTGGACCTCTTTTGCCACATCATTCCAAGCTCCATCAGCAGTTGTGATCTCCAGCCATTCATTTTCATGGACTGGAACTCATTTCTTTGCATCCTTACTTACTGAAGCCAGTCTTCTCATGCAGCCGTCTTCTCAGTTTTGGCAGTAACTTTCTCTGATGGGCCATTATGTTCAGCTCTTTCCTGGGACCACCACAGAGCCTTCTTGCCTCAGCATCACCATCCAGTAGGTCATCTTGCCCAACAGCATCTCCGTTCTGGGAGTTGTTCTCTTCAACAGGAGTTTTCTCTCACCACTGAGTCTCATCTGTAGTGTCCTGTGTAACTTGTCTGTGGGCGTGTGTTTGTGTTTGGCTTGGAGCTGCCCTGCCCTGAGTGTAATCAGGGCTAGGTGGAACAGCATTAACAGCCTATGGCTCATCCATCGATCCAACCCTTGTTGTATTGGCTGTGTTTGGGAATAACCCTTAGCTTGCAGCAAGGCAAGGCCATAGGGTCCCTCGTATTGTGTTTTGCAGGTGCCACAAGGAGATTCGGAATGAATCCTCAAGCCAGTTTTCCTGGAATGTAGGGTTATAGCAAAGGAGGAGTGGGAACAACCCAGGAAGAAGCTTATTCCTCAACTGAGTGTTCCAAGTGAGGGTTGGATTTGAGTGGAAGTTGAATGAGTGTTAGTGACTGAATGTGTCTTAACTTTGTACCTGTGCAGGTTGCCCTTGATGTAGAGTTTTTAATTTTTTATTTTTTTTTTTTTTTTTACTTAGAATAAAAGCACCTCAGCTGGGGGATGTCCCCCCCCCCCCCCAGGTGGGTGTTTCTTTCCCCAGTCCTGGCTGCTCTGAGAGGTGATGTTCATCACCAACGTTTGGGCAAAGTTAGGGTTAGGGGCTAGGGTTAAGGGTTGGGTTAGGGTTAGTCAGGGTTAGGGTTAGAATAAAGGTTCACAAGCTTAATTATGTCTCTCCACACACCATAAGTTCATCTGTACTATTATCTTGCTGATTAAATTGCAGAGATCACTTTTATTTATAAGCAAAAAAAATTGATATATAAGACCTGAGAGGCAGTAATTGGAATTTTCCAGCGCATTTTAAGCAGGGAACTGTGGCTCTAAGCTTTCTCAGTCTTGAGCTTTCTCTTTTGTTAAAGATAATGGATCTATCTAATTTTTTTTCTGTGAATGTTTTTTTTAATAGAAATTTTCCATTCATTGTCCATTAATATAATTTGGCACAAAGATAGACTAATTGCATGGGTGGGCACAGTAATAGAGATATAAATCTTTTCCAGTGACAGTGTCTTGAAATAGCAATCAGTTAAGTTATCATCACTGCAGTGCTATACTGCAGATAGATTTTGCTGCTTTTCTGTGAGGGTGAGTGTTGTATTGCATCCATGCATGTGTGTATGTATATATATATATATATATATGTGCGTTGGTATGTGTTTGTATATATACTCCTATGTATTGTGTGTGCAGTTGTGGATAGCTTGTATTTAATTGCATTGGATCCTTCTGTCACTGAACCATTAGGGTATGGTGGATGGTACCATCTAGAGATCTAAGCAGAAAATAGTCTCTGCCTGCTTTTTTATCCAACTTCACCCACATTGTAACACCTCTGTGCTGTCAGTGTCAGCTGTTACCCACAGTGCCTAGGAGGGAGATGAAGGCTTCAGCCCTGAGGAGTGTGGTGGTGTGAGTCCAACTGGTCCTGCCTTCAGATCTGGACAGGGTAGGCGCAGGCAGGACTGAATGTGTTTCAGCCCCATTTGCTGGTGCTTTTTGCAGGTTTGGCTTTTCCCGAGCACCACCTCGATGCAATGGTTCTGCCAAGCAGTGATTGTCATGCTCTGGTTCTAAGCTTGTAATGTGGACGTAGCCCTCCTGGGCTGTGCTTAGCTGTCTCAGGCCCATTTAACATCCCTGGAAATTCTAACCTGGGGTTCACCAGCTTTGAACTCAATATTTGAAGCCAGATTTCAAGGGATTAAATGTACGCTTGGCTTCGTTTATTTCTTTTATTTTCACCAGCAGATCCTCAGTTACCCACCTTCTTGCCAGTCACCACAGGGAATCATTTTGTTTCTCCAGCTGTCAGTCCCCAAACTGAATAATGACAGTCTGTGAACTCAGTCTTTTTGGAAAAGCTGTAAAATGCCAGGCCAGAAGTAGCAGGCATGAGGTCTTGTATTCTGCTTGTTGTAGTCACCGGCTGCTCAATGCAGGGAGCTGCAGAGAAAGGGCTTTTGTGTTGCCCTTCCTCTACTGCCATGTTCCAGCTGTGGGATTGCAGCTCACAATCTGGTTTTCTGTTCACTGGTGTATTCACTCCATTTGATACAAGCAGAAATACTCCAGAAGCCAATCTGGCTTGGATACGTAAGTGTCAGTCCTTGTTCCCTGTTTGCTTGAGCCAATCTTCCCTTCTTTTGCCCATGCTGCCATTGGGCTACCAATGGGACAAGTCTGGAGACTCAGCATCAGGGAGTCTCTGAGTCACTGATGGCACAGCTGCAGAAATGGTTTTGCTTGGCAGAATAGAGTGTAACAGGCGTGGCTTCAGAGGAAAAAATCTTTTGGCAACCACATTGCGTTGCCATTTTAAAAATGACACGTTCTGTCAGAAACACTTCTAAGCCTCTTTCTTGCTTTGGATTTAGAGCATGCCCTTTGATGCAGAAAGCAGAGCTGGGGCCAGAGATCCTTCCTTGGGTGTCCACGCTTTCAAGGGAAAGGCTATTTTCTAAATCACAGGATTCAAGCCTGACTGTCTTTGTCAGAGTTAGCTGCTCCGTGTCGTACTCCTGTTCCTCCAGCACGTACAGCACTCTCCTGGGTGGAGTGATGGCACTGGCCCTTCTCTTGGGCTGCGAGTCATTCCGTCCTTGCTGTGCAGCTGCTCTGCTTAACCACGGGGGCACAGATTAAAAGGAGAAGCCAATGCAACACATGATACTCAGCTATCTGTTGCATGAAGTGGTATGTTAGTGCTTCAGAGACAGCCTGGAGCCTCACTGTTGTCCTCTCAAACAGATGTGCCCTTTGCTAAACATAAGAAGACATCGTGTAAATAGCCTCACTTGCATCAAAGTAATTTCACCAGCTGTGGATCTAGCTCCACATGTCTGGTGTGTTCTTTACCAGCAGAGATCATGGTATTTAAAGTGACTTTTACTGAGGTTTTTACTCTCTCTGTTGTTTTTCACTGCATCTGGCTCCATTAGTGGCTTTTTTACCATTCCCGTAACATCTTTTTCTTTTTGGGAGCTGTTGTAAAAGCTATTGAGAGCATTGAAGCAAAAGAGTTCATGAAGAGAACATGCAGAACACACTGTGTCTGATTCTGGTTGCTTATAGTTGGATATAAAGGAAGCTTATGCATAGGTCACCTCATATGCAGTCCCATGAATCTAGATTAATTTTAAGCTACAATTCACAATGTTTGTCTGTGTAAAAGACGTAATGAAAACAAGAGTTTGGAAAGAAATAGTTTTCTTTTTATGGGTGTTCCTTCCTTCCTAGTTTAATGAACCCCGTATCCTTATGTGGCTCCAGACAACAAACTCTTCTTAAGAAGTTACAGTTAATGTAAATGGAGCCTAATGGGCACTTTAATCTAAGTGCCCCATACATTCAACTAGTCAGCAGGAAAAATGGCCAGTGAATAAGTTACTGGCATAGTCTGTGGGGTTTATTGTGGAAATTAGTGTCAAAGTCATGTTAGAATGTATCAAAATTTCTTCATTCTACCAAGTTCTTTGACACAAAATCACAAGCTTTTGAACACTTGGAAGCTGGATTTCTGAAGGTTTGGATAAATTTGTCTTTTGCTGAAATTTTTAAAATCTGAAGAACTCTTACCAAGAAAAGCCTTTTTTAGTGCCACTCCATCCTCAGTGGCCATGTTTCTTACCAGAATTTCTCTGTCATATATAAAAGACAGTACTTAGGACAAAACATGTTGGCATGAAGGACTAAGTGTGAATTGGAAAATGTGTGAATCTGAAAATGGACCAGAGCTGTGGCTGCAGTTACAGTTTTTGCAGATCTCATTTGGGAAAAAAGCCTTTCAGAGGTGGGGAGAGACGCTGTTTCATGGAACCAGGCTGACACTGCTGAGAAGGCAAGTTGTCGGTTTAACAAACAGCACTTTTTCGTTTTCCCTTTTTAATTGCAGAAGTCAGTCAGGCTTCACCTCTTGAGTGTGGCCATAAGGAAGAACAATTTCCTGTTCTTCCCTTATGCTGGCTTTTTCTCACAGTATGTATAAAATTAAAGGGTGATCTTTTTTCCTACCTACAAACAATTCAGGATTGCACATAATAACGATAGCTCAGTCTTGTTTAGAAAGTTTGCTTTGCTCTGTAGCAGCCAGCACATGTTTTACCATATGGAGTTCTTCAATCCAAACCTCCTGTTATGCTCTGTAGCTGCCGGGAGCAGAGAAGGACACTTGGGTGGGCAAGGAGCACCCTTGTCCTGCTTTCACTCTGTGCTGGGGGGCAGTGGGATCCAAACCAGATCTCAGCAGCCTTTGCACTAAGTTAGCCTGATTCAATGACCTGTTTGCCCATGGCTTGCTGAACTTACTCAGCCATGGCCTTTTTCCTCCAGTTCTCAACCTGGGGGAAGCCCTTTGGGATGCCAGTCCTCCTCATTTCTGTCCTTCTGGAAGCAGTGGGGCCCACCGGACTTTTGCCCACCTCCTTTTCCCATTTTCCTCCAGTGTGGGGCTGATCTTTGTAGGGCAGTGGTGCTCTGGCAGCACAGTCCTGCTTGCTGCAAACTAACCCTGCTCCTTTAATTCCTCAAGACTGGGCCACGTGCTGCAGAAGTTCCTGTGGCTGTGTGAGTGTTTGAAGGGTTTGTTGATGGACTCTCGGTGTCTTCCAGCTTGACTAAAGAGCTTTGCTGGGTTTTGTGGGCATGAAACTGCACATTGGTTCACAGTTCTGTGGCGTTTTTCACTTTTCAAAAACAAACTCTCCTGTCTTGCCGCCTGCCTTCAAGAAATAAACTTCTCCTTGCAGCTTTTGTTTATTAAACTGAGGAAGAAGAACAATGCCCCAACCCCAAAGCACTGTCATTTATTGGCAGCATGGCAGTGATTCAGGCTGACTGCTGGCAACCAGAAATCCTGCCTCAACCTCATCATGTCACTTGGGAATATCATTACAATAGTATGCGTTTCACCCAGCAGTATTTCCTCAGTGTCCTAGCCCGTGAAAACCTTCTGTTACTGGACACTCACCAAGTTGTTAATGGAAAGTTTGGAAGCAGATGTGGCAAGATTTATAAACACACATTAGCTATCTTCTTGCTTCTTCCTGGGTCACAGGACCTAATCACATATTTGGAAAAAGGTTTACATTTTCTCCTAAACTAGGGCTCAAAGCCCAGACCTACCCATACTTTCTAGCAGGCTTATTTCTCGTAGCTGTGTTCCCAGAAACAGGCACAGAGAATGCAACAAAATTATTTCCAAGATTAGCCTGTTGCCAAAAACATCCTGAGAAGAGTAATTTGCCTAGAGGGGTGGGTGGTGAACATACTCTTGGTGCTCTTAGTTCTCCCCCCTTGCTGCCACTTGAGGCTTCTATACCAGTTTCTAACAGCTTTT
Organism: Acropternis orthonyx; assembly: GCA_035583155.1. Lineage (NCBI taxonomy): Eukaryota > Metazoa > Chordata > Aves > Passeriformes > Rhinocryptidae > Acropternis > Acropternis orthonyx. Next base: position 15,123,844 of record JAWWEU010000158.1, read on the forward strand.
ATTTTCAGATGCTTTTCTGCCTAGCTGTTCTGGCTCATCTCTTTGACTCCTGGGATCCTGGGTTCTTTGAAGTGCAAGACAAACAGACTATAATTAATTTATTAATTCCCTTTTTCTTTTATTTAAAAAAAAAAAAAAAAAAAGTGACTTCAAATCTGTATGTAAATCTCCAAACTGGTACCTCTCTAATCTGATCCTTTAGTACCTTGCATTTTTCACTTTTCTACTGTTGCTACAGTATTTTACTGCTCAGGTGCAGTGGAGACCCTGTGAAGGCAGAAAGATACAGGTCTTTTGAAAGTCAGCTCTGTAGTGATATAGCTTCACATGCCTTGATAGTGGTGGCGGCAGGGAAGTTCTGTGTTGTATAATAGATGTTAATGCTACAAATCAGCCACGTTCTGAATATGTGTTCTTTCAGGGAACTGCCTGCACAGAAAGCCCGCAGTCACCTTTTCAGACCTGGCTGTGGCATCGGTGCTGTTACCGCATCTATTCTTCAGGAATGAAAGTGCCGTAATTTAGAAAGGTTACTTTCTTTGCATGGGCCGAATTGACAGTGACAGCATTGCCAGGGAAAAGCAGCATCCCATCAAAGCTGTACTTTGCATAAAGCAGCGAGCATGGCTCAGTGCTGTCAGTAACCTGCTGCCTATGGCCCTGTTGGTTTGCAGACAGAAAAGAGTGATTTAGGCAAAAGATGCTGTTTAGCAAGTAGGACTGTGAGCATAATAAAGGGGGGTTGGTATCTCAAGCCTGCTCCCCCCTTGTGGCTTCCTCCAAAGCAGAGCAGTGAGGTTTCAGTGCTGGGGCTCCGGGTGGCCCGGAGTGACTCGCCATGTAGTGGCAGGCTGGCACATCTGCACACTGATGTCCTTGTCACCAGTGTAAAGCAGGAGCGCCTTTAGCGAAGCCATAGAAACAGGCCATTACCACACACAACTGAGAGAAGTGGGACTGTGTGAGAAAACTGGGATAAATTCCACTTCTGCGAAATGCTGTTAGTGCTGAAGGTGTTGGCAGAACTTTATCTAGTTTCTGTGGCCTCTGTTTTACACCTAAGGTTGTCTTGATGTATCTGAATGTCAAATAAAAACAGTAGCAGCCATTTTAAATATAGTAGAGGCTTGAGATGAGTGTGTGGAATTAAGGAAAAGGCAGGGGATTGATTTGACTGCGCTGTTGATAAAGCCACTAGCAGAACCTGTAGAACTGGTTAAACCACAGCAATAAAGCATGTCTTTTCTGAAAAATTGAAATCTTAGTTTCTACTTTTTTTTTCTTTTATGATGGGGTAGAGAGATGGCCAAGCCTTGCCCATGTTCATGGAGCATCTTGGAAGCAGTTTAAGAAAGCAGACAAATTAATTCTATGTGTTTAAAAAAATGTATTTAGTTTGCAGATAGCATGAGAAGGTGCAGCATGAAGGATATTGTAGGACTGTTTTGAGAACAGTCTTACATCAATTTAGAACCAAAAGGTTTTTCTTTATCAAAATTCAGTTTATAAAATAGTTTAATTTGCTACTTGCTAGAAATTAAGGGCTTGCCTGTGTCATTCCAAAATGTGCAGCTGTGGTAATGAGCAGTCAATGGGGAGTCTAGAAGTGCAGAGAAAGCATGGCCAGGCATACATCAGAAGGCAGTTCCTCCTCCATCCCCTCCTCATCTTGCTTAATGGAAAAGCAGCCCTGTATAGCCCAGCGTGGGGTTTTTTGTGTTGATAGGTGTGTGGTTGCACTCCGCAATCACAAAAAAAATGCAGACCCCAAGTCTCTTTCATGTCAATATTTCAAGAGGATTCCGGGTCTAAAAGGAGAAAGAAAAATAAGTTGTTTCGCATTTGTTTATTTGCTTTGGTTTGTTTGGTTTTTGTTTTCTTTTAAGCCAGAAATACCCTGACTTGTACAATCAGGGAAAGGCCTGGCAGGCTCAGCTGTGCTAAGCTGTCCTTGCCAGAGCCGCTGGAGAAGCCTTCCTGGCAACTCCACACTGGGATGGCCAAAGGGTACTGGGCCTGGAGAGATGGACAGGGATGTAGGGGGTCTTCCCCAGCAATACCTGTGTCCTGCTGTCTGGCCAGAAAAGGGGTAAGGGCTGCCTGTCTCTTCCATGATTCAGAGAGATTTGAAGGAAGAAGGTGTGCCTTCTTTTGCAGGAAATCAGAAGACACAAAGGGAGATGCTTTGGGGCTTTTGCTACTTCAGTTGTAGGAAGAAGCTGTTTTTTATGTTACTTGAACATTGACTGAGTAATAAATGCCCAGAGGAAAACAGCCAGCATAGACTTTGAAGCAGGAGCATGCTGTGATTTCCCTACACAGGTTAACAAACTTCTCCCAATTTACAGTGTCTTTGAAAGCACCTTCACCACCAGACCGTGAGTTCTTGAATGGGAGTTGAACCTACTTGCATAATCCATGTGCCAGCTCAGTTGTTTTTCTGTTATAAATTGACCAGGCCATTAATTTTTTTTAAAAACCAGAATTTGGAGAGATTTTAAGTCTGTTCTAAGGTCTGGCTTTATATTGGTAATTTAGCAACACAAAGCTGCATGTGCTAACAGCATTTCATAGTGATCTTTTTTTTTGACTTTTTTTTTTTTTTTTTTTTTTTTTGAAGATCCAGATGTTTTGCCTGCTTTTTTAGGAAAGCAACTAGTTCGGCCAAAATTATAAAGAAAATCACCTGGTATAAGCATGGGGACCCAGACTGCTTTTCCATTTTACAGGAAGGACGCTGTTACTTGGCAGAAATATAGAATAAACAAAGAAAGAAACAGTGGGAATGTGATTACCACGCATGTGGAAACTTACTTTCAAGCAAGTTACTTTAAGATCAAGAAGTGTTAAGACTGATCCTGTCCACACTGATCCCAGGCAAGTCACCACTGACCCAAGTCCAGCCGAATGGTATGAGGTAGCAAGAGAGCAACCACATAGCAGTTCGCAGAAATGAGTTTTGTTACTGCATTAATCCTGAACTAGGCTGTGTAAGGAACAGGTAGGACGTCTTGGAAGGGGTTATAATAGCTTCCCTCTGGGAAGAAGTTTGATGATTTCCCATTGTTTTGCTGTGGCTGAGATGACAGAGATGTGCTGTTACAAATGATGCAGTGACAGTTCCTCTCTCTCTGGACTGCCATGCCTTGCCCAGAGCCAGTGACTCTCATGGCTGCCAAGGGCAGACCACAGTCTAAACTCTTTGTGAGGAGCTTCCACATAGCTGTGGTATTGAGTGGTTTGATACAGAGAAGTGGTTGCTTAGAGCTGCCTCTGCATGTACCCGTCCAAAAATTCCCCACCTTCTCTCAGGGGTGACTGGCCATGGCGCTGTTGGGTCTGCTGGTGTTGCTGCTAATGCTGAATAGCCTGAGCAAGTGGTGAAAGATTGACTTATCTTTGTAGTGTTGAACGATGGAAGTGGTGAGATAGTGAACCAAGGGAAACATAAAGCTGCAGGACCATCAAACCTTTTTCCCGGACAGAACTGTTCCTGGCACCTCCTTGTCTCATGTGCCCTGAAAAATCCCCTGTGTTTTCACAACTAGAATGGCCTCAGGCTGTCCTTGCCAAAGAGGAGCCCACCAGCATCCATCCCATCATCACAGTGGAGGCCTCAGACTCTTTGCAGTGCTAGTTGCTTGTGAGCCCTTCTCTTCCAATTCATCCAAATTTTTGTTTTTGGATCATAATGCCCATCGGCAGAGGGCTCCTTTAATAACTGTCTGAAAGTGAGAGAAACACTCTTGCCTGAACACTGTCTCCCAGACCCCAAATGCACTGAATGGATTTACAGTACCCTCTGCCCAGACCAACTCTGGTACATGCAGTAGAAAAAATGTTACTCTCCACTCTTTTTTCCGATTACTGACAGAATTTACTGCAGGATTTCTCTGTCTTCTTAAGTGAGGCTGGACATTTTTTTGGCCACAGTGTGCACCCTGTATGGTTCCTACCCTGCTTGGTTACCCCAGGACATGTAGGCAGTATTTCTGAGTGCCATGGTTCTCCCAGCCCCTTGTGGGAGAGGGGTTGTGGACCCCTGGCCTTGACATCGCTTCTTGCCTGGCACCCCACCGGGGTCTGTCCCTTCCTCCAAGGTGGCAGCGTTAGGATTCCCAGCTGTGTTTGTGCTGCCTGACACATAAGCATTGCCTCCCATGAGGATTTCCATAGTTTCCTGCTGTTGCTGTAGTGTCTCTGATAGCTGAAACAGTTGATCTAATGAAAGGTCATGTCTCTGCAGGTACTAGAGCATCAGCAAATGGTGGTCTGTGTAGTGTCACAGGTGGTGTTTATGCATACATTTTAATCCTTGTTTGCATCATACTTTTAAGGTGTAAAATACCTCAGAAATCTGGCTTCTTATTGTTACTATTATCGCTTTCATCTTAATTTTCCATCATTCTGAGTATCAGTTATTAATGAGTAATTAGTACAACAAGTGGGAGCTCTTCCAAAGCTTGTTAGTCTGTATTTTTTTCAGTCACATCATGCCAGATTTTGTGGAGGAATCTGATCTGACACAAACCCAGTCCAGTTTGCCCCACGACCCCAGTGCACGCAGCATGGGTAACAAGCAAGAGGAGATGGAAACCATGGTTCAAGTAGAAAACTGTGACTGAATTGTTATCACAGAAACATGATGGAATGAGTCACACAACTAGAACACTGGGAAAACAGTACAGGAGACTCCTGGAGTGCATCAAGGATAAATTCCAGGTCCAGGTGTTAGACAAACCAACCAGGGAAGAAGCTTTCCTGGACCTGGTGCTTACTAATGCAGATGAGCTCATTGCAGGGGTTAGGATTGGAGGTAACCTGAGCTATAGCAACCCTGCTCTGATTGAGTTGGTGATATCAGGGATCTCTGCCTGGCAAAGAGCAAGCGAGGACCCTGAACTTCAGAAGAGTGAACTTCCAGCTGTTTAAAGAATTAGTGGATGAGATCCCCTGGGAAACTGTCCTTAGCTGACTGGAGCTGGCAATTCTTTAAGGCCACTTTTCTTAGAGCACATGAGCTGTCCCTCCCAATGTGTAAGAAATCAAGTAAGGCAGGCCAGAATATGGCATGGCTGAGCAAGGACCTTCTCCTCAAGCAGAGGAGTAAGAAGAAAATGCACAGCCAGTGGAAACAGGGTCAAGTGACCAGATAAGAGTACAGGGATACAGTTTGGATGTGTTAGGATGTGATCAGGAAAGGTAAGGCACAGATAAAACAGGGCTTGGCAAGGGATGTGAGGAAGATTTAACAAGAAGGGATTCTTTAAGCACATTGGTCAGAAGAGAAAGGCCAAAGAGTGTGTACCCCCCCCTAATACATGAGAAAGGAGTGCTGATATCAACAGATATAGGGATGGCTGAGGTACTCAGCAAGTTCCTTACCTCAGTCTTCACTGGCGGTGTCAGGCTTCCCGCATCTTTCACCTCAACCCAAGAAAGAGGTAGACCTGTAGGAGTGAGTCCAAAGAAGAGCCATGAAGATCAGAGGGCTGGAATACCTCTCCTATTAATATAGGCTGAGAGAGCTGGAGTTGTTTAGCCTGGAGAAGAGAATGCTCTGGGGAGACCTCACTGTGGCCTTTCAGTACTTAAAAAAGAGGGAGAACAGCTTTTTACGTGGGCAGATAGTGAGGGGACAAGGGAGAATGGTTTTAAACCAAAAGAGGTGAGATTTAGATTAGGTGTTTGAAAGAAACTCTTCCCTGTGAGGGTGATGAGGAGCTGGAACAGGTTGCCCAGAGAAACTGTGGATGCCCCATCCCTGGAACTGTTCAAGGCCAGGCTGGACGGGGCTCTGAGCAACCTGATCTACTAGTGGAAGGTGTTCCTGCCCATGGCAGGGAGTTTGGAACTAGGTGGTCCTTAAAGTCCCTTACAGCCCGAGTCATTGTATGATTCCGATTCTATGAAGTCACTGTAAAACCGTGTACAAAAAGACACAGACTGATGCACTGCAGCAGGTGACACCAGCAGATAAAGATGCTGTTTGCAAAACTCTGCCTTCATTGTGAGAGCATGAGGGCCAGGGAACAGCACATGCTGCGGAGAACAGCAGCAACATAAATAGCTTTGGGAGCGAGCTTGGGCTGGGGTGTGTGTTCTGTGTTTATCTCTTAATTTAGCAATATTGGGAAAATCCACGGAGGAAAAAACGTGGATGTTTTCCAGATGCAGAGTGATGCAGGAAGAAGCAGGGCTGTAATTACACATGCTGGCCTACTGAAATATGTGTACGATTGCTATGGGATACTGTAACTAGCAACATCTATTGGACTATTTTTAAAGCTAAAGCAGTAATAATCTGCTAGTGTGCCTGAAGTCTGTTTCTGTGCTTGGCAAACCTGCCTCTGCATGGCAGATTTAGGTTCTGTGCCGCTTAGGAAACGATGCTTTTACTGTGCTCAGCTGCATCAGCTGAGAAATCTCTGTCAAACTCCTTTGCATCTGAGCCCCGTGGAGAGTGCACTGAGTGATTTCCACCAGCAGCAGCCCACTGTTGCAAGGATTTACTCTATTCCTTTCAGTTTAATTACAGAAAAGAGTGAACTGTTTGTTTTGGTTTGGTTTCTTTTCTTTTTTTCACCCCCTTTTGATTGCACAGGGATTCTGTGTGCCAAGAAGCCACTAAAAAGAAACAGAAAGAGTGCGAAGAGATTATGCGTGACAGGAATAGAGTCTGTCACAGAGTTGCAGATTATTTATTGCTGGCGTGCTTTGAATTAGTGACAGCAACTGCGTGTAATTTTCTCGGTGCTGCCCAGCTGCTTTGATCAGCAATGAAACTGTTAACAGCGCTGACAATTAATTACTGTCGATGGGCATTGCAGCTTGAACTTCCCCTGCCAAACAGTGGCAGATCACACCCGTCAGGGCTATTGTTTAAGGCTTTCTTTAGACATATCGTTGGGTTGAATCACGCTGTGCTTCTTTTCAGGGTTTTCTTCCACAGGCACCGTGGTTGGAGTTGCTCTGGTTTTCTGAGGGAGAGCTGGGATCGCAGACAGCGTGTGGGAGGTGTGTGTGAGTGCCATGTGCCCCTGGAGCAGAGGCTGTGCATGCGGGTGTCTTCTCTGGGTCCTGCGCTGATCTGCAGCTCGGAGGGCTGTAGCATCCAAGAGGGAATCAGAAAGCCTCTGTGCATGGAGCTGGGGAAGGGCCGGTGGCTCTGAATGCAGGTGTTGTGGTGGAGAGGGGAGTGATTGCCATCTGAGACTGCAAGCAGTGCGGTGAGTGTCCTTTTCTCCTTCCCTGAGTCCCAGCCTTCCTACTTTCTTGTAACTCTTTAAAATCCTCCGTTTGTGTAGGCTCGCTCTTTTTTTGGCTTTTCAGCCTCTCCGTTTTTACCTGCCTTCCTCCTCTTCTCCCCTCATCTCTCACTCTCCTCCTTTCAGTCTCCTTTCTTTGTTTGCATCCCCGTGCCTCTGAGGCTGGACCCAGTCTCATGCAGTTGCAGTGTGTTCTTTGAACATTTGTAGCCTTATGCTTTGGGAACTCTTGACTGGCAGGAATTGTCTCTCATGGATTTAAAAGTACCTGAACACTCTATTTGCTTTTCTGCCTGTCTGCTCAAAAACACACTGTCACTCAGCTCCCTTGAGGCATGAATTCTGATAGAAGCAGTGGTGGCATCTTGTGATTTGCTTCATCAGTTGACATTTTCGGGAATTTGGATTAATATAACAAGGTTGACCATTTTACTGCCCTCTGCTGCTAAACAACTTGGGTAACTTCTCCCATACCCAAAGGGTAGGTGTAACTGGCTTTATTAGTGAGAGCCCGAATGAAGGTGTGCCTCCTCCTTATGTTTTTGTTGTTGTTGGTTTTATTCTTATCCAACGGTCTCTATTGATTTGTGGTATATTTTGTTCAGCTAAACCCCTGATCGGCCCAGTTCCGTCCTGTGTGTAGATTGCATTTAGAATTAGGTTTTCGTAGTGTTTTGAAGATCAGGAGCAAATCCTCTACAAAATTAGGTCTTGCCTATGTAAACAAGTTGCACTACTTTTTAACTACTGTTCTGTAACATTGATATAACCCTCCCCTTGTGCGAATTCAGCTATGCCAGTATGGACATGCTTTTACCCCAGGGTAGCTTGTTCCCTGTGGGAAAGAAGAACTAGATATTCCAGTATAAAGCACTTTTATTTGGCTCTGATTACATTAACGCTTTTGTTGTATTGGCAGAAATATACCAGCAAATAATACTTGTAATTTAACATGGGTGAACTGGTACAAAATCATGTATAGAACAAGTCTTGGTGTGCAGGCTGCCTCAATAACTCCTTGATAAGCAAGTGTTGAATATGCCATGTATTTATAATCTTGTCTTTGTGACTGGAGGTACAGTGAAAAGATTTGGTGTTACTGTTATGTATTCCAGTTAAACTAAGAACTGGTCAGTGTGTTTGCTATAAAGTCATGACTGTGAGTCATGGTTGTTATTTATTTGTAAATAAAGTGCACAAGACTTTATTCAGTTTCAGACTGGTTGATGATCTTTGTTTTTCATTTGCAGCAAGTTGGCAATGTAGGAGAGCCATGGCAGAGATACAAATTCCAGTAATGCTTGCTTGGAAGTGCATTTGAGCTGGCAGGGAAATACAGAGGTGTTTTAGCAACATTGCAAATCTGGGTCCTGAAAAGCCACTTGCACCAGTGAAATGTGAGTGTCTGGTGGGTGTGAAACACTTATCTGTGGTCACCTACCGCAGTCATCGACAGGGCAGGGCAACTGAGAGATCATCAGGCAACAGGTACAGAGTGAAACCTTGAAAAATTCCAACCAGATACTGGAATCCAAAATATCATGGTTTATTGATGGAGTTTTCCCAGTACTGCTGCTAATCTAGATGATCAGTATGTGCCTTGTAGCAAGAAATGCATAGAGAAGACTCTTGGTGTTTGCAGACAAATGAGAAATCCATTTGGTGTGGGAAACATTTTATATTCAGAGAATTGGGGGAAGGGTAGGCAGTGCCACCAACAGATTAGGGTCTTCTGGAGAACTGTCTTAATTGCACGTGGCTGATGACAGGTGTCTGGAAATGTGGGACTTAACTAAAACTTCTAGATTCTCTTTTACCACAGAGTAAATAAATGAGTATGATCCTTCTCTTCTGCAAAATAAGAGGTTATTTTTTTAAGGCAGGTGATGGTGAGGTGAAGGAGTCTCTGTGGAGGAGAAGCTGGTGCCTTTAGGGAACTGCAGAGCTTCACTGGAAGGAACATACCTTGTTGTGCTGCCTGTTGGCAAAATTATCTTGCCAGGTTGCTGAGGGTTAATAAATTTTCATGGAACCTAATAGTTTCCTCCTATGAGTTAGTGACACCTTTGTCTCATTTAATTCCCACTGTTGCTTATTGTGAGTGCCGTTTCCATGCTGTGTTTCTGAACTTCATTACTTCCAGGCTGAGCACTGCTCTTCGGAAACAGCTTTCTGAACTGCAAGTGGCTTGTTTGCAAGAGCAGGGTGGAAATCTTCTTTGTTATTTTTTCCCTGAGCTCACTGGCTCCCCATGACTCCAGTGATGGGATGGTGGCAGTGGTGACTCACATGAGTGAGCTGGGACTCCTGCCTGCAGGCTGGGGCTGCAGCTGGGTGCTTCTGGGGCTGTGGAGGTGGCACAGCCAGGCATCACTTGCTAAAACTGGTGTATGGTCGTCAAAAGCAAGCAGCTAACCTTGGACAAATCTGCAGCTGGGCTGTAACTCGGCCTGGTGTCCAGCTTGCTCTGGTCTTTGCTGTTTCTTTCTAGGAGGAAGGTGATCTGTGGCAGTCCTTTTGCTGGTTTATATTACTTCCCTCCCTGAGCTGGCTTTTTTGGCTGTTCTGCTAGCATGGGGTGGGAGCTGCAGGCTGTCAACAGCAGAACTTTCACCTTAAACACTCCAGCAACACTGACAGTCTTGAAAGGAGAGGCAGAGGCATCAGACAGGTCCTTGCTTGCAGTTCTGGGCCGCGTGGTTTGCAGTCAGGACAGTTTAAATGAGATTGACAGACAGAGGCAGTATCGACTTGGCCACGCTCCCACAGGAGTCTGCAGAATCCATTGGTGAGCAGTTTTGAAAAGCTCCTTTTGATTTGTCTTGTCACCTCCACTTTTAACCAGATAGGAAATTGTTCATTATAAAACACCCAATTGTCTTTACAAGCAATTGCATCACTGGTGTCTGAGGTGATGCATTGCAAGCTGCATGGGAGAGAAGTTGTTAATATCCATGTTTATACATCTCTCTAAATATGAAGGGATGACTGCAGTGGAAGATTAGTTTTGCTGCGAAAGACACTGAACGAGCTGGCCTGATCAAGCGGAAAGCATAATGTTATGCTCTTTAGTTTTCTCTGTTTGACTCAGACATTACCTGCTGTGGTCTGTTGCTGTTTAGTAAGAGTTGCCTGAGACAGATAGAAACCCAACATGCTTTTTCAGGTAGGGGCAATTATTTATTATGTGTTTGTACAGTTCCTAACACTTTTGGTTGCTGTGCCTCCTATATTAGTTACTGGCAGTTGGTAATAGTAGCCTGTGTTTATGCCCTGTAAGGAAATTTGGTGTGTGTGCATAGCCATGGGATGTTAAAGATTTTGTACCTTTTAGAGGCATCACAAGGTCTGTACAGACTGTCTAGCCTTCTGCCATTTTAAGTGCTTCCTTACTTCATTTCAGAGATATTTGTTTATTCTTTCCCTTGTTGCCTTCCCAAACTTTTCAGATCTTTTCCATCTGGGCTCTTGTGTTTATAAACTCTTCTGTGTTTGGAGCTTGTAGGCTGCAACCACTTTGAAGCCTGCTTTTTTTAATACAGACCAAATAGGTGCCAGAAAGCTCTCCTCTGCCTCTTCTTTACAGGCACTGCAGACCTCTCTTCTACCAGTTGGATGCTCAGCCCTGCACTCACTGCTGTCAGTCAGCATCACCCTGCTAAGAGGGCCACAAAACTTCCCTGATTTACGTAGCCTGAGAATCTAAAGCAGCACAGATATTTTCATTTCTTTCGGCTTGTTTCTATTGAAAAGTCATAGTGCAACAACTCCAGCTCCTGTTGTGTGAGACCCACAGAACTGAAGCCTGTCACTTTTTCCGTGGTGTGAAAGAGCTGGCCAGCAGTCAGCTCTGAGAGGACCTGAAGTCCAGCCTCATAAAAACTGTCTGTCACCTTTTAGCCTTTCTCCTTGTCACTTCCTTTCCAGAGCAGAGATAATGGGAGTGTTTCCTGCAAACTCTTGTCTCTCTGTGATAAATTGCTGTGGTCTTTATTGGAAAGCATTGTATAGCTGCCCTTAGCACTGTGATAAAGAAAATGCTGTGAACTGGCTGCATTGTGTTTGGCTTCCTTTCAGCCAGGGCCAGCCTGGATCCTGAGGACTTGATCTTCCTTCTGGGCCAGGCTTCAGCTCCTGTTTGTGTGAGAGGCAAGGATTTATGTTTGTTTGTTTAAAGCCACATTCATGCTTATGAAGTGGAGCTGTTGAAGGTTGGTGTGATCCATAAATCTATATTTAGGGGTTTGCATGTGCCCTTTGTTCTCCATATCCTCCTTTGAGCATTCCTCCCTCCCTTGTGGCAGTGCTGGGCTGGTGTGGACATCCTTGCATTGGTGTTGTGCTGTGTGGTTGGTGCTTCCCTTACCCTCCCCAGCTGGGAGCTCCCAGCTCTCCGGGCAGAGGTGATTTCAACCCCACCCTGTGTTTCCAGTTGCCAGTCCTTGTAGCAAGGAGAGTTTGTAGCTGAGCAATACTGTTTTGTTTCAGTTTGGACTTTTTAGCTTGGATCTTTCCATTCAGTGACAAAAAATTCTGGTGTCAGGATAGGTTAGCTTTAGAGATGAGAAGAGTTCTCTTGTTGAATTCCATGGCTTTCAGATTGCTTGTCTTTTGTGAAGAGCTGTATTGTTAGGTTTGTTGCCCACAAGACTGGGAGCCTGGATTCTCCAGGGCTTTAGCTTATGGCAGATGTATCACACAGCTTCATTCTAGTTTATGCCCAGCACACTGCACCTGGTAGTGAGACAGTGTGAGTAGCAGAGTAGTCACTGGAAAAGTACTGGGATAATTTTAGCTGAACAGGTAGGAGATCAGCAGAGACAAATACACTGTTAGATTTGTATGACATGGGTGTGCTCATTCACCTGTGAGCCTAAAACTCCCTCTGGCTGAGTCAAAGGAAAGCCACAGTGCAAAGAGATTATGCTGTCTTCTTGTTTGCACTGTCATGGATAAACTCAGAGAGAAGGAAGGACAGAGGTAGGGGCAGAAAGCTTTTCAGCTTGGGAACTGAGGCTGAGGTTGGGTTTCATTGTGCATGCTGCATCAGCCTTTGTGTGGTTTGAGTCCTTTGGACTCATTTAACACAGCATAAATCCCACTCTGAATGCTCTTTATGGGTTGTCTGGTTTCCCTCCTCCTGCAGAGATTTTTAATTAAAAATCTAGGCCCAAAATAACTATTGTTGAAAAAAAGAGCTGGATGCTCTCATCCCTGAGAAACAGTGAGGTTTATGCAAAAGTAAACAATATATTAATTTCCTGTAGAATTTCAGGGAGAGTGGCTGTATCAGAGGAAATATAGGTGGATGCTAAATTTAAACCACTGTACAGCAGATCGTGGTATACTACAGCACCCAAAAGTCTGACAAGCTAAACAGGGGCATATAAGGATCTCTTCAAAAATAGATGCACTTCCTTAAAATTTATTTGGTCATGTTTATTCAGCCCTCCTTATGAAGGCCCCTGAGATTTACGGACCCTGTCTGAATCTGATAGCAGAAACAAGAAAGTAGAGGAGTGGAAAATTCAGCATGACTGGAGCCCCACAGGGTGTGGTTGTTTCTCCATCACTTAGCTGTTCTTCAAAAGCAGATGATCCAGGTTGGCTTTAATTTAGTAGACTTGGGGTCAGAGCCATTGGATGGAAATATAGTTTGTGCTTATACAAGATTTCCAGGTAGAAATATACTTCTAATCTAAAATTCTTGGCATTTAGGATTGTTCATTTCATTCTTAGTGAGCATATGGTTGGGACAGTGGATGCTCATGACATATTTGAAACTGAATCTTTGTGACATTGAGCAGGACTTGTTTCTGCCATGTTGAAGTTCCCTTTTGAGCCTGAGTCTGGAAATGGCTCAACAGGACTGGAGATAGAAATTGATTTTGATTTACTCTGTTACAGAGAGGCAGTATTTCACAAGCAATGAAATAATGTTAGGAGGATGCTATCAAGCATGAAAGCACGTCTTAAAATTAGCTTGGTATTTCCTAGTAATTGTGTGGTGGGAGTGTAGCCCCAGGGCACAATCTCCTCTAGATTTAATTGTATAAAGGCAGAGGTGGATATCATAGAAAGCCATCAGTGAGACTTGCAGTCGTCTGGGGTTTTTTAAATGTCATTAAAGCTTGAAGTAGGATCCTTCCATTTAAAGGAAATATGATCTCATTATGTGATTTAGATAGCACTATGAGGCTGTAATGATGCTCTTTAATATGTTCTTTTTAAAGAAAAATATCAAGGCAAGAATTGCCCTTGAAGATGTGGCCTGCTTGCAAATGATGTAACTACATGCCTGTCCAAAGCAACGTGTTCTTGTCATGGCTGTAAATCTCTGATAACTTTAGCTAAAGCAACTAAGTTAATGTCTTGTTTGTTTCCATGTACCTGCTGCCATATTTCCCTGACTGCCCTGGGCTTACCCCAAATCCTGTCAGCCTCTTCAAAGAGCCACACTCTTTGGAGCCCTCCTGCAGGCAGTGGGGACGGCAGGTGCCATGCAGGACTGAGCTCCCTTCTCCCAAGGCCTGTCATGGTGACTCCATCAGGGTGACCCTTATCACAGCCTGGGCTCTCTTGGCCCTAAGGTACCTCTAGAAAGCATGGTGTGTTAAAAAGCTCTTCTTTCAGGTAGTCAGCTCCAGTTTAAAAGGATTGTATGGGAGGTCATCGGAGAGGATTACTAACAGCACATATAAAAACTTCAGGGCATGGGGGGATGTGGGATAGCCGCTCCCTAGGCAACGGGTACTGCGTGAGTTGTTATGGATGATTACTGGAAAGCTCAGTGTGTCAAAGGGGGATGTGGTTCATTAATACTGGTCCTGGATACTTGCTCCCTGAAATGTCCAGGCTTGGAGACATGGTGTTCACAGTGGGCCTTGAAGGAAAACTGTCACTGGTAGATGAGCTATCAATATTAATAACCACAATAAAAAGGCAGCAGAGCGTTTCAAATCTGCCTTTCAGGTGGACATTTTTTGAGTCGTATGTCCAATGTTTTCACTTTTGGGGCTAATATTATTTTTATTGAAATTCATAACTGAGTGCTTTTTTCCTTAACTAGCACAAAGCTTTCAAGGCTGCCTTTCAGTGCGTAACCTCCTACCGTGTCTCTGTGCCTGAACCTCTCTCCCATGGAAGTCAAGGGGAGTGTTGCCTTTTGGCTCGGATGTGCACTGCCAAAGCACTGCACGCTGCCCAGGAGCTGTGCCCACGCTTCCAGCACAAGCAACAGGGATTCAGGGGTTGTCTGTATTGCAAATGAGGTGTGATGGTAGCTTGTGTCTACTTACCTGAACACTTGAACAAGCTTAAACAAACTAGCAGGCACCAGGATTTCAGAATAATCTGGCCATGTGGTGCTTGCTTGATTTCTCAGATACAGCCTCTAGCCTGCCTTGCATGCCTTCCCTATAGCCCATGCCATTAGCCCTACTCCAGCAACCTAGCTCGAAGGTAATTTGTGTCTATGTGCTGGGTGCCCAAGTTGAGCTTATACCTTAATTTTGATGTAACTGTATCTCCAAGAGCTTCTTGAGTTCACTGCCAAGAAGCAACTGTGATAGCCATGTGAATCCTTGTATCATCGATATGAAACTTCAAAGTAGACATATATAAATATTTATAGATGAAAAGAAATTTACAGGCAGAGATGTGCTTTCTGAGTTTGTTCTCAAGTGGATCCTTATTCCAGTTCCTTGGCTAGTTTGTTACAAAAAATGCATCAGGATGCGAGTTGTGATCTGGGATGACACATTTCTTTCTATACATTGCACACTTACTCGGTTGTACGTGATGTTTTGGTGGGCAGTTGTTACTAATCTGAGTTTTGACTTTGTTTTCCTGCTGAAAAGAATGCTGATTAGAGAGATCAGTAACTAATAATGGTAAACTTTGAACAAGAATTCAGTAAGATGGTTAAGGTGTTTGATGCACACCTAAAAGGTGTGATTTACCTCTTCTGCTGAATATATTAGAACATGGAATTAAAAGGCTGAAGAGGATTCAAAACAAGCACCTTATCTTCTTGCATAGATAGATGCTATAAGAAAATGCCTTTGCATGAGCTGTCTTCAACAGAGATGCCTTCAGAAATTGGGGCTTAAAGGAGATTATGCAAAGTATGCTTTACTGAAAATAAAGTGAGGGACTAAGAAAAAAGATCTGCAGGAAAGTTGCTCACTTCTGTTTTTCACTGGATGCTGGGGACTTTCTCATCCTTCTGGTAGTGTGGGTTAGAAATTCAATTCAACATGCACCTGCCGTTACCAGAGAAATAATTAATGTTGATGTATTAGTTGTAATTACAGCGAGTGAGGTATGATCTATGCAGTTAGCAAGGGGAAAGACCAGTGAAATGCTAAGTCAGGAGAAGTTCCTCAGTGCTAGTGGGAAATTTAATATGCTTTGTTAAATTAATAGCCTTTGCATAATAATCAATTTACAGTTTAAAGGGCAGAGGAGGTGGATGTAAAAATCATTAAGCATTCATTTCAGTGACCCACTCAATATTCTTAGTTGGAAGAAATGACTAGCATAATGTTTACAGAGTAAATTGCAACCATTTTAAGACAAAAAAAAAACACATGAGGATTGTGTTTGTAATGCTTATTGCAATGCCCATTTCTAAGCCATAAAGTTGCAGTGATCCCTTTTCCAAACACAGCATGGCTTTAGTGATGGGCTGGTGTTTGCTCACAGGTGTTTATCCAAACCAGAGATTATTCTGAAGACGAGGTTTTCCTGCATGTCAAATAAAAATGTTTTGACCTTTGTGACCCTACCTTGAAATTTCTTAGTCCTGAGTTAGATAGGGATTCACAAAAGGAACGATCTGCGATGTTTTTTTCTTATTGTAGGCATTGGTTTTGCCTGTAGTTGTTCTGTTTGTGGTCTTTGTGCATAATGCTCACCGTAGAGAGAGATTAGTTGTAAGAAGATTATGTGTCTAAGTGCTGCTGGTGTGCCTAGAGCTGGAAATGTTCTGGTGTATACAAAGGAAACATTAATCAAAACGTCTTACAGAGAATTAAGGGAGGAAATAGTTGTCTTCTGATTACTACGTGAGTTTCACTGCCCAGTGCAGGAAAAGGCAGAGAGAGAGGCAGAAGGTGATAGAAAAAGACGTTCTTCTCTTTTCAGAGAAAGCATGGGCAGGTTGCTGGGGGAGGCTGTGGTAGGCAACTTCCACAAAAAACAGCACAAGGCAGGCAGCTTTGAGGAGTCTTCAGGACATGTGAGCTTTGAGTTGGATTGTAGGGACAAACTAGCCATACTCCTGAGCTTGCTAAAGAAATCTTTCCTGTTGCACGTAATCTTAATAAAGCCAGCTCCTTTGCTGCAGGTGGGTGTCTTCAGCAACCCACATTACTTGATTTTCCAGCCTGGACTGATCATCAAGCTTAGTATGGCATGCAGCAGAGGGTATGGCAATCCTTAAAATCGGAGCACACCTGCAGTACCAGCATTTCAGTGTATTCATCTGGAACTCATGGAGGATTGGAAGAGTAGAGCAGCACGGAGCTGCTGGGGCTGGTGTGGGATCCAGCAGAGCACGATGTGGTCTAGGAGGAACATCTCAGGGACCACCATGGTGAGGAAAGGTCCCCTTGCCTGCACCACAGAGAAAGAGCTGACCCTAAATAATTCTGGAGAACACCTGACACCTACTCCATTGCTTCAGGTTCCAGCTAATAGCACAACAGCTCAGAACGTTGTGTCAGCTGTAATGTGTGTGTTTTGCCATTTCTCTAACCAATAAAACGAATTAGGTGGAGAAAAACATTGCCTGCACAGCCACTTTTCACTGTATCGGGTTTTATTTAACTGCTAGTAGGGGGTTGGTTGTCCAATTATGTATCTTATTAATAGGCATTTTTGGGAATAGCTTTCAGAAACAGATTTCACAGACTTCCTGAATTGATTGCGGTTCTTCAGCTGTTGTAAATCACCAGTGCACCACTGAACTAATAATTTACCCTTATTGAGGATCTCTGCTGCTGTTTTTCCTTATGAATGCTTTGAACTGTAATCACTGGAAATGTGTCTGGTAACAATTTTCTTTCTCATTTCATTAATAAATTTTTTACCTCCTCAGTATCTTAAGGTTTAGTTTTTCCTATTGATGCAAGTTTTGGAGTGAATGACTTCTGTGAATCCAAAATATGGTTTAATTTGATTTCTGTGAAATATTCAGTGACCAGAAAAAGAGAGGGTTGTTTGAAACAAGATTTGAATAAATTAAGAGCCCCTCCTAACTAGCACAACCTTCTTGACTATACAAACCCCCAAATTAACTATTTTTAGAAAAGTACATATTTCCAGTCTATTTTAAAATGCTGAAAATGAGAGTGAGCAAACTAAGCTACCTCCCAGTTTGCGGAGAGTGGGGACAACATAGTATCTACACAGTGTTTGGCTGTGTGGTAATTATGTATCAGTAACTTAAAAAATTTAAAGAAGGAGCCAGGAAAATTCCATCCCCAGAAGCTTCAAGCCTCATGCTGGAAACCACCACTATCTTCCCAGCAAGCACAAAAGGCCCAGAATGCAGAGCAGCTGGGTGAAAGGCATCTCTGCTCCAACACTGATCATCTCTAAGTGTATTAGTTGCTGCCCTCACCCAAAATGGGTCCAGTGCCAGAAGAGGGGAGTGCTGGCAGTTCCCATTTGTTTTAACGGCAGCCACGAGGTTTGCTGATAAAGTCACTTTTATTCTTGCCCCGTTCATCTTCCTTGGCTCTTCCTGAAGCTGCCTGGGAGTGAAAGTCCCATTGGGCTGTTGCACCCGGTTAAGTTCACCACTTTCGTTTGTCCTGTGTTTCATGGCAGTTTGACGTAGACTTCTCATCTGCTGTGTTTTTCATTTTTAAAATGTAAAGTGTTCTCAAAGACAGAGTTAGTGAGAAGTTTATTTCTTGCTGCTGAGTTATTTATTCCTTTTTAAGCTCTGGTGAACAACCCACATTTATTAGCCCATTACTGCTTAGAGAGCTGTCACCACAAAAGAGGCAATCCTGAGAGGTAGCGTTTAGTGGCTCTGTCATTACTCTCTGTATTACCTTTCCTTCATTTTTATGATCAAGAGCACAGAATAGAAGTCCAGAAATTACCTGAGCTGCAAACTTCAGGCTACTTTAATCTGTGAAGACTAACAGCCAAGTAAATTCATGCGAGAGGTTCTTCATTACGAGGTTAGTTTCCCAAGAGAGCTTTTGGATTCTGCATCAGTTGGAATCTTCAAATTAAGACATGTCTTTTTAGGGACAGTTTTCTATCTCATCTGCTGGATTTGGAGATAATGCAGGAGCAGTGGGTGAAATTGCTTGCCTTGTGTTATATAAGTGATTTGGTGGCAGAATGGCAATTTTTGGCCTTCTGCAGTTCTGGCCCAATTTTGATTTTTACCTTCTTTATATTCCCTGAGCCCCCGCAGAACTGGTTTCTTTGAAGTATCTGCCATATCCTGAAGCAATCTCCAAAATACTGATTTAGAAGCAGATTTGGGTTTCAGAACAACACTGTTTTCTTCAAATCAGCCCTGAAAGATTTGAAGATCAAAATCACTCATGTCTAGAAGCCTGTCTTCTGTAGTTGCTTATTTCTTAACAGATACTTCAGCACCACTGAACTTTTGTATGTTTTCTAGATAATCGCACCTTAGTGTTATAAAAGAAGATTTAGTGCAAGGCAATGCTCTTGAAGCCCTTCACACCTCCTTATCTCACACAGGTGATTCTGGGCAGAGGCTGGGTTATTTAGGTGTTTAACGCTGTACACACCTCCCACTTGCCTGTTACATCCCATTGGAAAATTGCCCCTGGCTTCTACTGTTCATCGTTCCATGGAGCTCTCACGAGCTGTATGTTACTTGAAGCCAGCTTGGGCAGTCAGACCCTTATGGACAGGTATAACAAGTACCTCTCTGAGTAACTGAGCTAAGAAAATGAGGCCTCAATCTCTTACGGATTTGTGGCTTATGTTTGTGGCTGATGTTTGGTAATAGCTGAGTTCATAGTACTGCCTTTCTGTCAGAGGACAACTGCAGTTTCCGTCCTCTCTTTAGCCAGTGATCTTTTAAGATACAGCTTTTAAGAAACTGATGTTTTCAAATTTTCTGTTGCCTGTTGGAGTTCCTTGGCTTCTGCAAGTAGTACAAGTGGCACTGGGAGGGAGGACAAAACAAAGTACATACAGATGCAGACACAGACAGAGATACATACCTTTTGGACACCAAACCAAGTATTTCAGGTGTATTATAGAATCTTAATAGTGAGAACTACATTTTCTCCCAATAAGGAAAAAAGAGTCTGATGTATTAAAAAAATGAAGATACAAAAGCAAATCTGTTTCTATGGTTTTGTGCTACACTTTGCACTGTATAATGAGGTAAAATCTTGTAGGCTGAGTCTGTCCATCTCAGCCTTTCTCTGAAAAAATGTCATGGTAATGTAAAATGGTGCAGTCTCAGGGAATGAACTGCAAGCCAACAATTCTTCTCTTTTACCTAAAATAAAGGAAAAGTAAGTTGAACTGTGAGCACACTATATAGCACGTAGAACTAAAGGCCCTGCTGCTATCACCTTCCAGTTGGCGTGAAGGCCCTGCTAATGTGGATGGCAGAAAAGCTTGTCTAGATGAGGGTCAGATATCGGAAGGGTTGGAATCTGTGAGCTGGAGCAATGCAGTGTTAGGTATCTTTGAAAAACAGGCTGGGATATTGTTGGCATGGTGTGTGGCATGGTTGTGTGTGTGTGACTGACAGACAGACAGACAGACACATCACCGCTGCTGCTTCTCAGGGAGCTTTAGTCACTGAGGGCCTTCTGCCAGTAAGCACCCAGTTAGGAGGAACTTACTCAAATTGATCTGTGTGGTCAAAAAGAGATGAGCTGCTGCCACAAGTTTGTATTAAGATACAGAAGAGAAGAGACAGCAAATTATGGACCCGAGGAAAGTCCTTTTCCTTTGTTACTGTTGAGTGGCAGTTCCCAGTTGAACAAGGCATCCAGATTTGTTGCTGTCAAACCTGTGGGTTAAATAACTGTGGGAATGAGACAGCATCAGCACAGTAATTCTGACAATTATCCTGCGGTTAAATAGTGTGAAATAATAAGTGAGGGAAACATTCGAGTGTTGGTCTCTCTGCATAGTAAATATAGCAACAGTTGAAGGAAATTGTGTTCTTGTATGTCTGACCCAGTACAGACCCTACTCTTGCTCCCGTGTCTGGAGGGGTTTTGCCACTGCCATCAATGTGAGCTGATTGGCAGCTCTCCACTGACACAGCTTGTGGTATTGCTGAGACAAAATGACCATGGACCCAGCTTTTCTGTCAGCCTGGCAGGGCATAAGAGCTGATGGGTGGATGTTTTATGTTTGTAACCTGTTCCCCAGCCTGCTTTCCACAGGATGGGCCTGGGCTTTCTGAGCGCCTTCTTGCACAATTGGCACAGTTTCGCCAAGTCATGTGTTTTTGGAGAAAGTATCCCACTCATCTGCTTTTGTTCCAAGCCACTTACAAGCAGTTCTAGAGGTAGAGAGTTGAGACTGCCTTTTTGGGAGCAAGGACAAAAAATAGCTCACTGTTAGCATTCCAAACCCAGCTATTTGGACCTGGATTATTTTTAAATATTTTGCTTTCAGACACATGACTAGCTGTATTTTCCTCCTCTCTCTTTTCTTTTTTTAAAGTTGGCTTTAATTTTGCGTCCTCTCCCTGCCCAGCTGTATGCAGTCAAGAGTTTCTAAACAAATAAAGGTTTATTTGCATTGCTAAATCAGCTGTGTTACCTGCTGCCTCAGAGATGCAGTTGGCCACAGTGGGAACCTGAGGACGTTTTGAGCCTGGATCTGTGTTCGCAGGGTGGGTTTCTGGGCTGTTGCCTTGACAGGAGGCAGGGCAGCAGTGAGTGGAAAGCTGCAGCCACCTCATCTCACCCGGCTGTCATCATCCATCACCGCGTGAGGCAGCGGCTGAAGGGTCAGTCCGTGGCAGCCCTGGCCAGCGTGCATGTCTTGGCACTCAAATGCAAAGCCTTTCACCAAGAGTTGTGTGAAATGCTGCTGCTGAATATGTGCTGTCTTACAGCCGCCTCGCAGTGGGGGCCACGATAACACACAGGGCTTTTGGAGAATGCGGTGTCCTCAGAGATCACTGCACAGACCTTACTCCATCCTCCACAGGTGATGTGGGCCCAGCAGGGGCTATACACTCCTTTCAAATCGCAGCTGTGTGGCCTGGGGAGTCCTGTTTTTGGGCTAGCCCCACCTGCTAGCCACTAGCCTGTTGTTGGACATTACAGGCCCTCACATCTGAGGGCTCGTGATGAGCTGGGTTCAGAAAGATCTGCTGCTCAAAGTGGGTTTGGTAACCCATGCTCATCGCTAGAGTCCAGGCTGGTTTAGTTCACGTTAAGCTCTTGGGCACTGAGGCTTTCTCTTGTAAAAAAGAAGGAGCAGATTCTCTCTTGCCTTGCACATAACAGCTAATTTTTAAAGTTGATGCAGCCTACTGTATAAATAAAGTTTTGGAAACTGGAAAACCTGAAACAGTGGACCTACCCTCTACAGGGATTGGCAGAGCAGGCAGAGGGACAGAACTCACATAAAACACAGGAGGGAAGTTTCCACACTGTGACACGCTCATGGCATCCCCTCATGTGATGTCTTGGGCTGTGAAGGCTGAGCTCCAAGAGGGCACTGAGGGTTCCCCATGAAATCGGGGTGTTTGAACCAGTGGGGTGGTCCTGGGAGCAGGGAGGGTAGGGCAGTGTATTCTAGCCTGTAATCAGCCCATTTCCCACCTGTGCCCCATAGGTCACCTTACACACGTATTGGTCCTGCCCTCCCGAACTGGACTGTGACTGGGCACCTTTTTCTTCTTTGCTTTCCCAGTAGCCTAAAAGAGATGGGAAAACTTGGACATTCTCTTCCAGAAATGCGTACTGTTCTAAAAAGTTTTTCTTACCTCGGTGACTGTGCCCCAGAGACTCAGCAGACCTTGTGGTGTGTGATGCTGACCCAGAGTCTGGGTTAAGACTTCTTACTGCTATCCAGAGCACTACCTCTGGCTGCACATGGTGAGAGAGTAAAGCTTGTAACTCGGGAAGGAGACAGTCATAATATCTGCTTGTAAAGGGTAAAAAAGAGCTGCTTGTTGGATGGTTATAAAAGAAACCTTTAAGTCTAGCCAGGATAGTCTAATGCATTAGCCAAGTAGCAGTAAAGAGCAAAGCACCACCAGGCTCTTGTACTGGGATGCACGGGGGCTTTTGCGGAGACAAATGCTGGTCTCACCCCTCACAGAGCAGCAATGGTTATTGTATTGATCAAACTGCAAGGCTGATCTAAATGGCATTTTAAAGAAAACTGAAATTATTTATATGTGCTGCAATTGGAAATAAGGGCAGGAGTGACACTGCTGTGCTCTCTTCAGCCACTGCAGCTGGTCTTCCTCCACACAGCTCAGATTAATGTTGATTTTTGTCGAGATGGTGTAATTCTGCTGACACCAATGAAATTGCATTTGTGAAAGAGACTCCAAAGCCATTTAAAAAAAAAAACAAAGTGAATTTTACACACTGTGCACTGTTGGACCCAGTGAATAGCTGTTATCCTAATAAATAATAGATCTTTGTAGGTAGGTAGGAAGATGTTATACTGCCTTGATTCACCGAGGAGCGGTGTCCTGCTTCCCTACAGTTTGCAGATATTAAGATTCAGCAAGTCAGTCATTATAGCTTCAAACTAATACCACTTTGTCTTTTTTCCTTCATAGCCTTCCAGGATTCTAATAAAAAGATCTGGTGCACTACATAGAATTAGGTTGCTTTGAAGCAGTGGAGTCATCTAGGTGTGAAACTTTGATTTCCTGTGTCAGAAGATGAACTGTAATTTCTGTCTCTCTCTTTCAGAAAACCCCCACAGCTCATGCCATGAAGGAGGAGAACTTTCTTCGTCGCAGGTTCTCCCTCTGTCCGACATCATCCACTCCTCAGAAGGTCGATCCTCGCAAGCTGACGCGCAATCTGTTCTTTGGGACCGACAATGACATCTACCCGCTCAGCCCAGGTTGGTTTTTGGTGTGTCAGAGTAGAAAGCAGCGTGTCTCAGGTGCTTGGCTGCAAGTAGGTAATTTAGCATGCTGCCAAGAATGTGAGAGAAGCTGTTGCAACACAGATGTTACTGCATCCCAGGCAGTGCTGCTTTCATGATGCTGTTGTTTATCATTGCCTTGGCATTAAGTGGGAATGGAGGGCGTTGGAGTTGGGGTTCATATCCGTTTGAACACTGGATGGCCTTACATTTTAAAAATTACTAATGTTTTCAGGTGCTTCCACTTCGAGGCACTTGGTGTGTTTCACCCTAAACGTTGGACTCATATAAGATTTACTGGCTCCATTTGCAGAAGTTTAATGGCAAAATTCCCTGTTCAGATTTAGAGCCCAGGATAAATATTACAAGAGCAGACATTCTGTGGTTAATGTTCTGTAAATATCTACAAGTACCAGGAATCTTGACAGGTTGCAATTTATGGCAGACTGGTTTAAGCAGTCTCTTTACATCTTTTTTTTTTTTTTTTTGCTTTGAATTTCCTAGCACCCTTTTTGAAGGAAAATCTCATTTTACTGTTTCAGAATTTGTTGCTCACAATAAGCATTCAAGTCTTGCCTTGATTGCAGTCTGCAGACAATGCTTCTGTTCCAGTCTGTAAACAAGTGCTTCAGCGGGCAGTCACAAGTCTGTAGAGCTGTCATCTGCAGCTGCCATGTCAGTGCTAAATAGTCAAACCTCACAGCACCTTCGTGAGTCTCAGAACACTGATATCTAGAGAGAGAACATAGCATCTGTCAAAAGGTTTCAGTGTTCATATAGATGTAACACCCAACAGACTCTCTGGGCTTTTCAGATGCAGAGCAAAACAAGGTCTGGATTTCCTGAGCTAATTGTCTTTAAGTGCAAATGTTTCAAGGGCTTCTGATTTTGCAGGTATTTTTGTTTGTGAGTGTCTGCTTCAAGGCGGTGGGGAGCTTGTTTTCAGCAGTGCTGACTAATCCTGGCTTGTCACTGAGGCCACTGGAAGCTTCAACAGCCTTTTGGGTAATCAAATTGAAAACAATTTAAAATGAGACACCTAAAATCTCATACATTTCAAACCTGGAGGGACTTCTGAACAGCTAGCTGCCCATGAGTACAGTCTGTACAATTGTGTGGCAAGTAAATATCTCACTTGTGCTATCCTAGGGAGCCGAAGGATTGATTTTCCAGGCTGTAGTCATTTCCCCTTGCTCCGAGCAGATGGAGAGCCATAGCTTAGAGTTTGTCCATTCTTCAGTTCTTACCAGCATTTTCAATGCTAGAAAAGCTAGTGACTTCCTCACAGCAGTATTTCAGTGCAGTAATCTTTTAGAAACCAGGGAAAGTTGAGGGTTTCAGTCTGGAGGAGGTGGCTGGAAGAGTTTGTTTCTTGCTCAGCTTCCCCCATCACCTTGTTTCTCCTTGATCCCTGCTGGCAACCAGACCAAACAGCCTTTGCTGGGCTTACAGAACAAGTGCCTTGAGCCACGCTGGAGCTTCTGTTCTGTTGCACAGTTGTCCCAGGTAACCTCCAGCATGCTGTCAGCAAGGGAGGTAGCCCTCAGTATTGCAAAGGAAGAGCACAGGCTGAAGATTTTGTAAAGGAGAGAATATACCACCTAAACAATCAGAAATTCTAGTGTTTCAGCAAGGGAATTTCTTGCAGGGAGTCTGGGGTTTTGTCTATCCTTCCACTCTTTTTACTCCTTTCATTTCTTTCCCCTGTCCCCATGGAGCTGGCTTGTCTCTTTGTTTTTCTCACATTTCCTGTAAGAAGTAGCTGTTGTTCTTCACATTCACAGGCCATTTCCTGTGGTGGGCTCTCCTTTCTCTCCTTTGCTGCAGCTTCTGCCTTATTTTCCTCTGAGCCTTGTGTGCTTCCCCCCGCCTTCTCCCATCTCTCTGAAGGATGCTGTTGTCACCATGGATAAGCCTCAGGTCTGTGTCCATAAGCTGCATCCAGTATTTCTCTGTTCTCTATATTTCTGTGTTCTTGAGGCTTTTCCAGGGGTCTGTGTTTTGCTGCCTGACCCCAGCAGATTTTCTTTGTATGAGCACTGGGCCACTTGTGTTGAGTGGGTGCAGTGGGCAGCAAAGCCCAGTGATTTCCTGCCAGGAATTCAGTGGGTTGGGATGTGGCTGGAGCTACATGTCTCACAGCACCATCACCTAGGATTCACCCTCCAACAATAAAGGTGTGCAAGTAAATACTTCAATGAGTAGGGAGTGACAGATTTTACACCTCAGACAGGCTATGCTATGGACATTGAGTTCAGCAAGAGGATTTTTTCTTCTAAAGGAAACATATGGGAAATGCTGAGGACACTATCTGAAATACCACTTTGGACTTTTTGCCCCTTGCTTGCATAAAAAAGTGCTAATGACTCTCGTAACTGAAAAAAATTGAGTAAGAGGTTTTCTTTTTATAGGAAATTCACAAACTAGAGAGACATGAATTCTCGTTTCTTGTTCATGTCTGTCTTTCACTTAGCCATGAGGAGAGAGAACCTTTCTCCATTTTCTATTTCAGAGGACAGAAAATCTATTGGGTGAGTAGCTAGAAGAATTTTTAGAGAATCTCTCTTTTAGACTAGGCTTCAAGATCACACAGAGTCTTTAAATAAAAATTTAGACTAGCTTATCTGCATCCTAAGAGGTGTACCTTCATGAATATGGGAGTTTTACTGTGAATGGCAGACAGAACTACATTTCAGTGGGAGTGTTCACATTGTCTGATATTTACAGCAGAAAGAGGTTTTATTCAAAGAATGGTTACTGTTCCGGAAAGCACATAATATTTATTTTCCCTGTGCATGACAGTAATGGATAAAAAGAAGGTATCAGTAGTTCTACTCTGTACCCACAAGACTGGAGTGTTGGCAGTTTTGTTCACAATGTAGTGAAGGCTGTTTGCATAAGCACCACTGATTCACTCCCAAAATATTTTTTTGTTATTTGGTGTAAAATTTTTTGTCTACTTCATGGAGGACCCTTCTTTGCTGCCCTGGTAGCCAGCACTTTAAACTGAGAGAGATTCAACTTCAGTTCTGTTGTGGGCATTATGTTTTTTTGGTGAGGGAAATAAGAACTGCAGCTTCTCTAGCCACTTAATATTTAGCCTCTTCTATAGTTTTATGTGACTTCCTATTTATTTTCTCAAGGCAGCTCTGTCTCTTGTTCTCTGGGTGGGTCTCTTGCTTTTGGACTTTCTGTGCACTTAACTATGTGTGTGGGTTTTTGAGAAACATCATTTCACTGAAGTTTGCTTTCCAAACAAGGGCTGTCTCTCTCCTTCTGCATGGCTGCAGCAAGTCTGCTCTGAAAAACAGACTCTCCCTCACAATTCCCAGTAGACTTAATGAGTTTGGCGTAAGAAACTAATATATGTTGCTTCATAAACATACCTTATGAAGCATGATAAATGATATGGTAAGAATGAACAGTTGCATGTTCCCTTTTTTCCCCGTAAGAGTCCAGAACTTCAGGAACAGTGCAAATCTCATTGTTCAGTTGCAAATCCTTTTACCTGCATTACTGAGAGGAGGCAGAAATGGCTTATGTTCCGGCTTTTTGTATGGATACAGGCTTGGAGATAAGCTTTCTTTAAGAAATGAGACATAATAAGGAATGGATGTGAATTCTGTTATGCTAATAGACACCATTCCCTCAGAGCAGGCAGCAGCTGATTCCCATTAACTTTACTTGAACTTTTAGACCATATGTTACTTTCCCATACATGTGCAGAAAAAACTCTTCATGGGAAACAAATGCAGCAGCTACATGGCTTTGTGAGTTTTTTCCAACCTCCTCTTTCGAGGAGAGTGGGGGCTATAAAGAGGAAATCACCACGAGGCAAAGAAAAAGTACAGAAATACAGGTCCTGATCCATGCACAGCAGTGCTTATGGCCATCTCACTTGTCATGGTAGCACAAAGGGACTGTCAAATCTCTGGCCACTGGGGATTTTTGGGGATTTTCTCCTGCCCACGAACATTAGGTTTCTGAATGTGTTATTTAGGGCTTGGTGTTTCCAAGGGTGGAGCGACAGCTAAGAAACTGGGTTAGGATATGGGTCCCCTGTTTGTTGCACCACCTTCCTATGTGTCTGCATAGGTCCTTCCTCCACTTCACTTCCCCACGTGAGCAACGCCCGTGCCGTCCCTCTTCTCCCAGGCTTTCTGCCTCAGCACGGCTGTGTGCATGTGGCACGGTGCAGCACTGGGCCAGGGGTGAGAAACACCTCTGAAACCCCCCACCAGCCCTTGTCACTATGTGGGAAGTTGAACACCTTCTAGGGACAGTTGTCCCACAAAGCCTTTTCTCGCATTTAAAGGTTGATATCCCAAACTACCCGTTAACGCCTGTATGAGCGGCGTGGTTTTTGTCCTGCCTCTTTCGTGGCAAAGCCCTGTTGCAGTTCTGGTTCCACTGGGACATGCTTGTTGTCTCACAATGTCCTGTGGTGGAAGTGCAGAATATGGCCAAGAGGATATTTATTTTTCAGTGAGCTTCTTGTGGCTGGCTTTTCTGACAGTGTTTGGCTTCTTAAATGGATGCTCTGATAATTCCAGGAGAAATTGCGGTTCCTGACACATCTGTGACAACTTCTGCTGTCTTCAGGAGAATGAGGATTTTCCCTTTCTGGTTTTCCATTATGTGGTGTTTCCAAGGCTGGCCCACACACTGTTAGAAACATTTTCAGCAGTTCTCGTGTTTGCAGTGTGCTGCAAATGGATTATATTTCACTGTCCTGGTGGTTCTTTACTGCATCCTGTATTCTGAACCTCTGATTGCCAGCAATTTTGAGAAGAAAACAGCATTGCAATTGATTAACAATGACTATCTTGGCACTTAAAAGTCTAGTCTCATCAGATACTATTTTTTGCTCTATTGCTAATAAAAGCTCTGTGCTTTTTTTTACTGTATGGGCATGATTACAGTTGGCAAAAAGAACAGGATTTGTCATTGCATTTTATTGCTTGGACCAGCCACTACACACACTCATGCCAGTATGTAACATATGCAAGCTTAGGATGCTTGAGTAGTGGGAATGTATCTCTACAATGATTGGAAAATGTCGTAGAGTTCATAAATACTACTTGTAAATTGTCTTTCTTATTTTAACAAGGTACTTCGTCAGAAGACATTGATCTTCTGCAAGTTGTTTTTTTTTTTAATTGTTTTACTAATTGTGCCTAGGTGCTGTTCTGTCTTCTGTAATATTTTGTGATCATGGTTATTATTTGTCCAACAAAACATGCTGTCAAGTGCATCTGTGTGTAGTTGCCAGATACTGACCAAGGAGGATTGAATAGCTGCTTATTAACTGAGTCACATTTATTATTTGCACTGAATGAGACATGGGGTATGTTAGAAAAGAACAGACTGTGATAATGTAATTAAAGACTGCATAATAATGCAGCCACAGAAGGGAGCTGATTAAGGATGCATAAGCAACCTTATTTCTGGGGTTTTTTTCCAGCCTTCATATGCTGGACTTTGCAACCATCATGTTGGTTTACCACTGTGTTTTGAGACCTAACTTTTCAGCAGTCTTGTTGCGTGGCCCAAGCATCTGGGTCCAGGCTGTTTCGAACTCTGCAAGATCCCCCTCTGTGATGGTGGTGTGCCTGCTCTTGCTCAGCACAGCTTCCCTTAAGTGCTGTTAGCAGTAGCCCTTCTAAAGCCGTGACAAGCCATGGTTTTGCACAGAATTTCTGTGGTTTTGAATTACATTTTTTTGTTGCAGGAAAAGAGGTGGAAGGAAATAGCCCATCGGCACTGAAGGATGAGACACCTCAGACTCCAAACTCCATTAGCAAGGTACGCTGGGTTTGGGATCCATTCCTCATCTTACTTTCATTTCTTCTCAGGCTGCTGTTAATCATTCTTACTCTCTGTTTCTTAAAGTCATTGAGAAATCCTCTCCCTCTGTTCCTGCAGGAACTGCGTGTGTGTGTTTTGAGAGAAAGAAAATGAGTGTCTCTGCATGGCTGGGGTGACAAAGAAGCCTACACTTTCCTCTGACTTGATTGCACCTACCACAGAAGAACCCTGTTTAATTTGGCCTCATTTGGCAGTGTAATTAGATATGAATAATTATGGTTGAAGGGTTGATTTTTGTCAGCAGAGGTGTGTCCTGCTGTTCCTGATCAGTAGGCAATCATAAACCTTAATTGTTTTGAAAGAGAAAACTGTAATATTTGGTGTAGTGCATAGAATCTGAAGCAGTGGGTCGAGATCCTGGGGAGAGTGGTGTAACAGGAGAGGAACACAAACTAACCAGCGTTTCCTGAACACAAATTTTCCATCCAACCTGTTACAGAGAAGCAAAACTGGATCTAAAGCCTCTGGATCTCGGTGTTCAAAACCTTCCTCTACATCAAGAGTTACAATGTGCCTGGGTTTGATCTCCTGTAGAGATGGAATCAACCTTATAAATTAGATCTGTCTCTTAGGTTCATGTACAGGCTTTTCTGGCTGCAGCTCCCTAACATGTTTCTGGAGGGTAACTAGAAACAGAAGCAAGACCAGTTAATAAATATTTAACTAAATTTATTGAACTATGAAGCTGTAAAATGCAAGTGACACCAGCTGAAATGAAAATATAGCACAAAAAAAACCAGCTGCAGACAAGTGATTACTTATAAGATAGACTTATAAGACAGCTTCTGCATCTTCAAGTACATTTGTCTGTGCTTGCCTGGAGCTTGCATGTTGTTTTCCTGGGATGCCACGGCAGAGGTCAGCACAGGGAGATGGTGATGAGAGGAGCTTTGGGAGTATGCAAAAAGGACTCGTGTACATGTCCACTGCTATTGCTGAAACCTGGCAAGCTGCAAACCAACATTGGCTTTGCTTTTTCAGGCAGGTTCCTCAAGGAAAATCAGCCTCCCACTTATCCTGGCAGTGGAGAAGCCCAAGGACCAGGTAACTGCATCCAGGGCTATTTTTAAGCTAGATGTTTTGCACGTCTTAAAACGAGCACTGTTGAATTTCTAATGACTTAGGAATGTAAAGAAGAAGGATTTTTTCTGAACAGGACAACTCAGAGCACTGAAATGCTGTCCAAAAAGGAGTTTGATTTCTGAGATGCTGGATGAATGCAAGAGTAGAAATGTATTTATGAGAGGCTTCTGGGGTGAGAGCATGGCTCTGCTGTATTTTCCCAGCTTCTGAGCCTGCCTTGCTAATTAGTCTCTTCCAGGTGTGTTTGTGAGAGGAGAAGCACCCATGGAAAATTTAGGTGCCCGCCTAGATTTCTGCTGTGCTCTGTGTGTGCTGGGGAGCCATTGGTGGGTCTCTCCTTGACGGTGTCAAGAGCAACTGTTAAGAGTTAAGAGAAAACACACAGCACAAGACAACTGCATCAGATTTCTTACTCAAACCTGGATATGAACTTTGCTTTCACTAACCTAAGCCTTTAGTTTTACAGTGATCAGAATTGCTCTGAAACACGGGGGACTAAAAGGAGATATGAGGACACCAAAAAGCAAACTGCAACTTGCTTACTCATTTGCAGTGTTGCAATCGCTTTGGCTACTGAATGGGCCAGAGCTGGTTGTTTCTTTCCTGCTTGAATGTTCTACTTAGACACATCACGTTTGATTTGGAGACCTTCTGCCTCACTGGACCTGTGCTGCAGCATTTGCCATTCTCACTTCACTCTGCTTCACCTTGCTGTGTCCTACACTACCTTGCCCTTCTCCGGCCACATAACTTATCTTCTGTCAAGCTTTGCAATGTCAGTGAGAGTAGGGAGTCCTTATAGTGAAATATCTTGTACCTTAAAAATTTAGGCAAACTGGTAGTCAGTTTGCTTAATACGTCATTTTTCACATCCACTGAGCTATAATGCTCTAAAATGAAACCTTGCTGTCAGGTGTCTGGAACTGTAAGTAGGGATCTGTCACACTATTTCAGTTTAAAAATAAATAGTGATTCCACCTACTTGAACCAAAGGGAAGAGTGTGTGCTAATTGGGTCATGTTTATATTCCTGATAGCAGGGAGGCGATAATTCTTAGAAACCGAACTGTAGGATGTGCAGGTTTAATTAATGGATTCAAAAGTAAATGTTGTAGGTAACAGATCTGTGCCATGAATACTTGCCCTTCATTTGGCACAGTGGATATAAGAAATCTTGTTGGAAATCAGAGTTCTTTCAGCTGCACTAGTTTGATGTACTGTACTACATTGGCTCTTCACTCAGTAATGAGAAGGAAAAGAAAGCCAGCCAAGTGGTTTGGTCCCTGGACTGGGGCTTAGGGAACCTCAAATTTCCAACTCTGCCTTGAATTCCCTGCACTTCCTAAGGCAGGTTAATTCTTTTTCTGTTTCACATCTTCATCAGTGTGAGGTGGAAACAGTTTTGCATTTTGTTCATTCAAGCCATATCCACATTGCACGGTGGAACAGCCTGCAGGTTTCCCAGGTTAGCAGAGGGAATGTCTCATAAAAGCCCTGTAAATGTCTGTGAACGTGTGAGCTGTGAAGCCATAGAACTGCAACCACAGAGCCCTGTGCTCTTAGGTGGACTGCTCTCTATGTCTAAGGTGTGAACACATCCCAAATGTCCCATCTGTACAGGCAGTCAAATATTTGATGCTGGAACATTTGCTTTCAGCATGTTTGTTTGGTTCTTAGCACTATATGTATTTCTGATTTCAGTTGCGGCTTCTGACCCTGTATTTTATTAAAAAAAATTTAAGGCACAGTTCAGCTACATATTACATTGCTAACTTTCCTGCAACGTATTTTCTCCTGTTTTAAGCTTTGAAGTGAAGTCTCTTTCATGTCCTTTTTCAAGTCGAAAAACATTATTAGCTTACTTATTTCAGGTTGTTTGTCATATTAGTTTCCCTCTTTTTTAAGAGCCCTTTAGCATTGTTTTCTGGGACCAGTACTCATATGTGGGTGTGAAAGTATAACCAAACTGCCTCTGAGCCTCCAGCTCATCGCTGCAGACAGGTAGTTCAGTTAGCACACACTTGATAATGACAGGAAGTGCCTTTCTCTCATTTTGTCCCACATTTGGTGCTGTCAGAGTCCTCTAAGGCACCTTTTATTGCAGTATGCAGTGCTGCATGTTTTCTTCCTTTCCTGTGCTTACCTATTAATTCTACTGGCTGGAGGGCAGCTGGAGTCTCTTGATATGTATGCCGGACTCACAAAGAATTGAGGTGTATTTTAAGGGATAGTGAGAATGATCTTGAAGCTGGAGCTCAGTGGTATTTCACTCTTTCCAGTCCCCTGCTAATGCCACAATGAAGCCTGTCAAACAGTAGGAGTGTGGCTGTTGCGTGCACAGTTATATGATGTATGTGAGGGCAATGCTTCGTGAAGGAGTTTTTCTATGTGCCTGCATTGTTCAAGCCTTTATTGTGTGATTTGTAATCTGAAATACGAATCTCACTGACTAGTAGAAATTTGGTTTAGCCACAAGGTAGTTTGAAACAGCTCATACCAATCACTTGACATTTAAGCTACATTTCCCATGCTGTCTCAAGCTCATCCTTCTAGATCTGTGAATCATTCTCTTAACCTCTGAGGTAGTTCCAGCCATGGTTACATTTGGGACTATCATAAAATGTCATTCACAAATGTGGCAACCTACAAGGGTACCCTTCCCAGCAAACCAAGTTGTCAGACAGTTGTTACAGGAATCACCTTTTAGATACTCAGGAGTGAAACATCCCCTGTGTGTGTTAAGCACAGCTTTATAGGAAAATCTGGTGTTTCCAGATGTTGTTATGCTCAACTGGATCCTTGCTAGCTTTTCATTACCATCCTTCGTGCTCTCAGTATTGTGGACGGAATTATTTTGCAGCTAGTTGTCTCTGTCAAAACTTAGTTCCTGTGCCCTGACTCACTGTACCTTGCTTCTTCAATTCCACGTGCAGCACTTTAGGGTATAATCCCTGTTGTCCACAGAGGGCTTTGCAGCCGATTTAAAGTGCTATTTAAAGCATAGATGTAGCCTGGAGTATTCTGGAAAAATTGCATGGGGAAGGGGTGGAGTTTTGCACTGAGTAGACAACACGGAGCATCCCTAACTTGCATTGTCACATACAAGCTCTGAAACTCCCAGGTGCCTCACAGAGAGGAATTTAGGCAGTAGTAACTGTTTACAGAAATGAAGTCTCAAAGCTGATAGCTTTGGGTAAGCCACAGCGGTCCTATCTTGTCACCTTGGGTCACGTGATCATAAATCCTTTTCCTCGTGTTTCTCAGAGAGAAGATGAGGGTAAATGGAGGTGCTAAAATTGAAATGATTTATTAAACAATTTAGCAAAACTTAAATTGAACAGCAGGTCCAATTGTTTTTTATTCCTCACTTTGTTTATTTAAGCTCAGCCTGGGAACTACAGATGTGCCTGTAGCTGGAGAGGGGAGAGCAAAACTCTGCTTCAGCTTTCTGAATGGCACTGTATCTCTAACAGGCATGTGAAACAGCATCTTTCTCAGTGTGCAACTTCCCATCTCACCTCAAGTATTCTTCAAATATTCTGAACTTGAAAAATGATCTTCCCATGCAAGGCACACTTAAATGATCAAATAGAAATGCCATGAGGTCTGTGACTTTATTTATTATAATTTAATGCAGTGGAGCAAAGCGTTCCACTAAATGGTAGTATAACTTGATATTTGAAGTTGCTTGAATGGCTGAATGTCACCAATGATTTTTCCCAGATATTGCTGTCATGTCAACTGTTTATTTGTTCAGGCTTCTCAGTTTGTGCTAATCATTGTGCTATTTCAGAGTTGTAAACACAGTTACTGTATCTTTGTAACATTGTTGAAATAAGAGGGACTTTTATAGGTTTGTTTTTTTTAAACTGGAAAGTTTTAGGTGAAGATTATTCAGCTTGCTGTAAAGCAGAGTATCAATTGAAGGTTAATCTTTCCTAATGCAAAGCTGGTTTGCCAGTAAGAATTGTTTCACTGATTCTACTGTGCTTTGGATGAGCTGGTAATTCACAACAAAAGTAGAAATTTTTTAAAAAGAGCTGCTTATAATTAATTGAAATCAGAATTGCTTACATTTGGTAGAGATATCTGTGAATATTCACATCCGTAACAAGGAGTTTCTCACTTGTAATGAAGCTAATAAACCCAACTTTTCTATATTTTTTATACCATGTCAGGAACTTTTGTTTCGTTTCTTTTATTTCTGTGTAATCAAGTTTTTTAGCAATTTTATGTGGAAAAGATGCTGAAGAAGTTACGTATGACCAAGGATGTGTCTCCTGTTGCTTTTGTGAAGCATAACTTCTGACCCCAGGTATTTTTGCTCTGGCTTCAAGTTCCCATCTGGTCTTGTCTTTCTCTCACTTGGATGCAGAGAAGACAAAAGGGTAACTTCTAAGCTGTCACTGCTGTTAATATTCAGAGCACAGCTTGAGAATGACTTCATGTAAATGTTTCTGATTTGGAATAATTCTGTCTATTGTGCAGCTAGAATTGCTTGCACTAAGTAACAGGATATTCCTCTTGCTGTTATCCAAGGCACACATGGCATGCTGATGGGCTGGCATCCCCACACTGGAGTCGATCACAGACTATTTTTCTGTGAAATGGTTTGATTCCTCTTGGAATTGAAGTCGCCCAAAAGACACTGGATCAGAATAGCACTATTGTGAGGACTCTGTATGCTCTCTTGCAAAGCCTGGCAGAAGGTAAATTGATGACTTCTAACAATCAACAGTGAATCTCCAGAGCTCTGTGGCTGAGATGGAAGGAAACAGAAACCGATTTGGGATAGAAAGTATGGTTTTGAGTACAATACAGCCCGTCAGCCGGCATGGTCATCACTCAGTCCTGGAAAGGACAGGTTTAGTTAGAGAACTGGAAATGGACAGCAGCTTCCTACACCTGCAAGTGCTGCTGTGTGGTCTGGTGAAAGTTTTTGGCAGATTAACAGTCTTCCCTCCTTATGAGCACCTGTATATGGAAAGCATACATATTGCTTTCTTGTTAGAATACTCCAGTTGTTTTTTCCTACTTTAAAGAGGACACCCAATTCCTTACCTTCCCACTGTAAGAAGTCTTATCTCTGGTTAATGTTGTTCATGTTGCTGCAGAGAGAGGGGCCAGATTCTGATATCCTGCACAAGCATTATCCCAGTGCCCGTGAAACATCTGCTGTGATGTCAAATGGCTTCTCTTAGTTTTCTGCCCAGCTCAGAATGGCAGGGTAGTAGAAAAACGTCATTAAATACTCTTGATGTGCCTTAGCAATGTGAGACCCTGCTGTGTCTTGGGAATCCTTTAGAGCTGGTGGCCCGAATTCACTGAATCTTATGTATGCCACAAGATACAATCCGAATTATTAACACAGATTAATGCAAAAACATGAAATCAAATTACTTCAGGTCACTTAGCAGATTAAACCTGGAGGAACTATCATTACTATCAGTGGCATGGGTGCCTATGGTATGCTGTCCTAAGATCCCACCTTTGCTGTGAAGAAGAGAAACTTTAAACCCAGAAATGTGATGTTGTAGGCCTGGAGGTCACCTGCCTTCAAACTGCTGCTTAGAATCTCTGGTGATACACCCCCATAAGCATATCAAGAGGCAAAGTCAGGAGGGAGAAGCAATCACTCTGCCTCATTAAAAAGTAACTGGGGTACAGTGTTGGAAGTCCCAGGTCAGGCACAGTGGTTCAGGAGCCCACTAGAGCAGTCCCCGAGGCTCTTCATCCAGCTTCCTTAACCAAGAGAAGGACCAGTTTGTGTAATGGTTTCAGGCAGGTTTCACTGTGTTTATTGAGCTTCTAAAGGCTGTGGTGGTGTAAGGGGAGATGATCCTTTCATCAGCTGTTGTGTGCTGTGGTTGTATGACAGGCATAGCAGTACTGGCTGGCGTTGGGCACACGATGTCCTTGGCCGCGGAGTTACGAGTCACCTCTCCCGAAGAGTCAGAATCAGTGTCTGTCTCTGTGAGCATCACACGTTTGAAGTCTTGTGGTTGTTTAGCTCTATTTTTAGCGTGACCCAGAGAGACTCCAAGGAGGAGGCAGGTGGGGTTGTTAGAGCAGTGAAGTGTCTCTGTGTCAGTGTTGGTTCCCCTCGAGCAGCAGGTTTAGGGCTCAATTTTACACTGGTTGTTGGAAGCCTTTCTGAATTCATCTGCAAGTAAATTTCCCCGAGCCAAGTGATCTTAGGGGGTAAATTTTATTCTCTATTTAAGTATATATATATATATATATAAAGTGTAACTGTCTAGACAACAAACAACTGTAGCTTGTTTTAATTAGTTAAGCAAAATGCATTCTTTGTATGCTGATGCTTTGCAGGCACCTGAGCAGTATTTCCTAGAATCTGGGGAACATCTGTGCTTTTTCTGTCTCTCGCACTGGCTAATGAGGAATAGTACAGAGTGTTTCTCTCTGTGTCTGATCTCTCAGGCCGGAGGGAGTGAAATTGCTAATAAACAGTTGGCTCATAGTTGTGTCTCAAGGACAGGACATTCTTCCTGCTAATTGGGAGAAAGGGGGAGAATTCTTCTGATCGGTTTCAAAAGACACGTGTCTCGAATCATGAAAGCATAATCTCCTAATAATTACGATTGATTTTTGCTCAGAGACATTTAAGCACTTGGAAATGTTTCTTCATAAAGAAAGGCTTATAGCATATCTCCCAAATGCCCTTTGAAATGTGACAAAGACCCTGTGGGCACAAGTCTCTGTGCAGAGGTCCCCACCATAAATCTTGTGTTCTTCCACTGAAGTCTGGAGCACAAAAATGCAAAACATGCATCAGAGACTGCATTGCAGGCAGAGGAGGCAGGCTTAGTTTTCTGGGAAAACAAAAATGGCAAATAGTGAGTAGTTTTTAGGGGTCCAAGAGCTGGCATTTTCTTTGAATGGATCCAAGTTGACTTGTAAACTAAAGAGTCGGCTCAGGGACCTCACTGGTCTTTATGTACCATCACAGAGTTTTCATTTCTCTATCTATTCTTAAGTATCACATGCACTTTTGTTTTTAGTGAAAGGCTACTACAACAGGATGCGAGAACAAGTAAAAAGTTCTACAGTGACTGTGGCTTTGTTGCAAATCGCACCTTCTGCCCATAATTTCTAATCCTTCATCATCTACCAGTTTTGCTCTGTTGAACATGTACCTTTTTCTCCCATTTTTACTTCTGCCATGGTCTGTGATCTTGTCATGCATTTGTGTGTTTTTCTCTGAGTCATGTGAAAAGGACTGATCTGTCTGTCATTAAATATTTTCCTGCTCACACTAACGTTCAGCATAGTTTGTGGCTGTACTAGCCCAAGAGGTTTCTGTGTCACTGGGAGGGAAAAAGAAAGTGGGTCTCTCGAAACTGAAGGCACTGTAAAATGACTACATCAGCTTGTGACATAACGGAGAGAGAGTCTGAGAGCCCAGTGAATTTATAAATGGGAAGTATATTTGATACATTTTTTCCTTAGTACACCTCATTTTTGAGTCATACTCATTAAATCAAGGTGGCCAAGGGCTGAGCTTTTTTTATGAAACTGTCATGCCTAATTTGGAGAGACGGTGCCTGACCCCAAAGATCAGTTTGAATGCATCAAAAACGTGAAAGGTTGGAAGGAAGAGAGGTACAGAAAAAGAAAGCAACAAGGTCTCATAACAAGTAGCAGAGTCCAGACTGGACTGTAGTCCTCACACCACTAACCCTTGCCAGGTTTTGGACCGTTGCTGACAGTACCTCTCCAAGTGGGGGTCCTCACTGTGAGCTGGACTCCAGAGAGCTGTACTTCCTAAGTGTACTTTATCTTGGTAACAGAAATATTGCGATTATGTCCAACAAAAGCGTTTTTTCAGCACGTCAGCACAATCATGAGGTCAGTCTGTAGCCTCTGAAAGTGAATTTAAACAGCACTGACAGTATCAAACATGATTTGATACGAATGTATATATTTTGTGCCTTGCTTTGCAAAGCCAAGACAATTGGTGATTTCCTGTATTATCTATAATGTTATTAGGTTATTTCTTGCCCAGTCGTGTTTCTGACATTTCAGCTAGGGCAACAGTCACTGCCAGTATCAAGTCTAGTTCTGAAAGATCTATAACAGATTGCTCATAATTTTTATTCCAATAATTGAAGTGCTTTCAGATCTGAAAAGAGATGGGCAGCTTTCAAAGATAGGAATAAGAATACATTTTTTTATTTTCTGGGGTTTTTTTTATTGGGGTTTTTTTGGGGGGGGGAAGGGAGGTTTTCACCAAAATTAATGTCTGCATGGGAGAAATATGAAGAAAACTTAGTGGGGAATTTTCCAACCAGCTATGAGTATAAGGAGGGAGCTTGCACTGCAGATATTCATCTTGTGCACCTCCTTAGTGTTCTTCTGCTGAAGTCTGCAGTCAACTATTTCGTGGATTCCTGGAAGATATAAACAACTCTTTATTGGAGCATAAGTTGAACATCTTCATGTTATCAAGTTCCTATTTTCTCTCCCCCTCTTTTTTTAGATCGAATACAAGCTTTGCAATGGGTCTGACAAGGAGTGTGTGTCTCCCACGGCCAAATTCATGAAGAAGGAAACACTGAAGGTATGTGCAAAGCATCTTTTACAGAACAAGTAGTACCTTCCAAACAAACCATTGGAACTACTTGGAGTCATTTCTCAAGACCCAGAGAAGCCTTCGAATCTTCTAGGAGTCATTCTAGGCCAAGGGCACTTACAGGCTTTACATACAGGACTAGATTATGTACTGAAAGCAGAACAGATCAGTGTAATTATTTCACTATGTTTGTATGTTCCAGAACCATTAAGCACCTCAAGATGATTGTGATCCTTCACTGGTTTTATTAGGAGGAGTTTCCCTAGGCAATCTGAGCAAATCCTAGCTTGAACACTTGCTTGTCTACCAAACCAAAAGTATAGGTAGTTTGGCTTGAGTGAAATTACATTTAATCTCTTGAATTTGAGGGTGAGGAGGACTGGGTATTCAGCCTCTTGCCATTCCCCCCAAAGAAAATGCAAACTAGGTTATGTTTAGTGAAACTTCAGGAGAAAAGAAAATGCCTGTTACCTTGTTACGTTTGTGTTCTTCCTTGCCCTCATTTCTGGGGAACCTCTGCTGGGTCAAGTTCCAGCTGTGCTATATGTAGC
This sequence comes from Acropternis orthonyx, assembly GCA_035583155.1. Lineage (NCBI taxonomy): Eukaryota > Metazoa > Chordata > Aves > Passeriformes > Rhinocryptidae > Acropternis > Acropternis orthonyx. The sequence continues at coordinate 15,163,307 of JAWWEU010000158.1, forward strand.
TGTCCTTAATGCATTATGTTCTTTCCTCCCTAAAAGAGGCAATGATTACAGGTGCTATACTTTCTCTGTTCTCAACCAGGTGCAGAAAAAAAATTACAGACAGGAGAAGAAAAGAGCTACCAAACAACTCTTCAGTGCTCTGAAGGATCCCAGTGTAGTGATCACAGCAGACTGGCTGAAGGTATTTAATAGACTGTGGCTTCTCAAGCTGCAGGACAAAATAAGTGAGAAGTAGTTGATGTGTCTGAGACTTGCACACAAGCACCTTTTTTGAGTGAAGAAAGACTGAATAATTTTGAGTTGAATTTGCTGTAAAGCTGTACTTAAATAACTGCTATAAAGGTGGAACTATGTGGAATATTCACCCTCCATATTAATCTAACTCAATCTGGCTGTTCCATGTCCCTAAGTGGCAGCACGGTCTCAAAAAGTGCACAGTACAAAGGGAAGTGATGATGTTTCTTTCTTTGTTCCTCCCTGAAAGTGTCTGTTGGTCTCTTCCCATAAATGGAGTTTTGTACTGAAGAGGGAGTAGGCAGGAAACAGCCTGGGCAGATACAGCTTGTCCTGTCGACAGTTGGGATTCTTTGTTGTCACTGCACGGAAAGAAACGTATTGGACCTGATGAGAACTGTAATTTCTTCTTGTGCCCAGGCTCAAATAGTGATGGTTCTCACTGAAGTCCTGAAACATCCTATGTGGCAAAGTGAATTTGGATTGACACTGAGACATGTTACCTCTGAACACTGTTTTTCTCCCCCTTTGGGGCCATCTAGTCTTCTCAAATAACAGTGAATTGGTTGCCCCTTTTCTATTGACAAAACTTAATTTCTGAAAGTGAAAAGGCAATGTTAGGTCATAGGTGAGACTCGATGATGTCAGAAGTCCCTTTCCAATGTAGTTGATTTTGTGATTCTGTGAAACAATGCAATGGCATTTGACTAGTGTGAAAAAACCCCAACATTGTGCTAGGATCAGTTTTAGAGGACAGGAAGGTGACATGTTTATGGTTTATTTGAGAAATTAGATGGGCAACAGAGTGTTTCCATAATGTTTACTGTTAATGGGGGATAATATTGTCATTTTTTAAAGTACGAAATACCTGTCGCATGTTTGCTGTGATTGGAAATTTCTGGTGAGCAACAAATAATGCTGGGCCACAAAACCAGAACGCTGACATAAGACTTGAGGTTTGGCCTATGTACACTGAAGACATGAAGACCTGAGGCAACATGTAACCTTACTGAGAAACTTCTCCATTCTTAAAGCTATTACTTTTAATATAGTTTATCAGATTTAATGTCTTCTATACAAGAGAGAGTTGCATTGAGCTTGACAGAGAAGTAAACCAGCTGGAGATGGTACTTTTAAAAATGGGGTATTTGACAAAACCCATTAATAGCTGTGTTCTGCAGAACACTATTAAAATGACTTATGAGTCGAGTTGAACTAGCTATAACATTTTTATATGCAATGTTCTAATTGGCATGTCTTCTGTGATTATTAACAGATCGTTCTCTCATGGGCCAGCAGTGTTGATTCCCTGAAAAATGAATCAACTGCTAACACTAAGCTAGTAATAAAAATCTGAAGAACTCTAAGCCAGTAATAAAAATATGAAAACTAGATTCTGATAGTCAGATTCACAAGGTCTGGGATTTTGCTATAAGATCTTTAGGACTGCTCATATAATGCAGTGTATTTTCCTTAGGAAGTGTATCATGGTGCAGCCTTGGAATAAACATACTGGAAATCTGCATAAATACTGAATAAATGCTGGTTTTCTTTTAAGGAGCATCATAAATGTAACTTCTTGTCCTCTCCCTGGTTTCCTCCAGATTCGTGGGACTCTGAAGAGCTGGACCAAACTGTGGTGTGTCCTAAAACCAGGAGTGCTGCTGATTTATAAGACGCCAAAGATCGGACAGTGGGTTGGGACAATCTTGCTCCATTCCTGTGAGCTGATCGAGAGACCCTCCAAAAAGGATGGCTTCTGCTTTAAACTTTTTCATCCTTTGGACCAATCAATCTGGGCTGTAAAGGTAACAATCCTGATGGGTTGAATGGTCCCCTCCTGGTCACCAAAGTTTCTGAGCACTAGTATTACCTAGCACTGATTTCATTCAGTTGCTCTTAGCAACTGACTGCTTAAAAAGATTAGACACCGAAGCTTGATCATTGTATGACATCTAAGGAACATAGTCCTTGTCATTAGTTCCACAAATATGTCATTCTTGGTGTATAGATGCATGTGTAGACTGAGGAAGGAGAAATGTTCAGGAAAGAAACATCAATACCTAAAAGTTACATCAAGCTGTGGCCTACATCTTTAAAAGGGGTTGAGGAATAGACCAAATTAACTGAATTCCCCAAAACAAGGACACAGAAAGCACCAAGTGCTTTGCACAACACTAGAAGATGACTGGCAAAATGACAAAAAACACACTGATAATTTGACTTTTTTTTTTTCTAATGCATCTGAGGTTTGGCTTTGTTTGCAATGGACTCGGAACTCAGTGATCTGCTCAAGCCTTGACTGTTCCACAAAAGAGTGACTTTGGATACGTTGCCTTTATTGTCTCTTCTTTGAAACTGAAATAACAAGGTTTTCTCCTCTTCACTTTGAGTTATTTTTCAGGCTGAGACAGTCCCTTCCTGTACATTCAGTAGCTCCTGCAGTGACTTCTGGATCTCCCTGTAATGCAGATGATTAATAGTTTTTCACACTGCTTAAAATAATTCCCTGAAAATTTTAAAGAGCTGCCTTTCCTTTTCTTCATCCCTTTAAGAATAGATAAAAAAAGAATAGAAAAAAATCTAATGCGTATGAGCAAAGAGGAAGATCCCAGTACCTCCTGAGAGGCACTGAGAGCCACATCTATTGGATACCCTGAAGACAAAGCTTAAATGTTCTTCAACTCGTTTTCCCGTTAAAAATGGTGACTCAGGAGGGTTATTGCAGACATAAATTCTCTAGGAGACATCAGGAGTGTAAATAAAGCATTACAAACTAATGCTTTGCTGCAAGCTGGTCAGCAGAGTAAATGTGCTTGGAAAGACTCATGTGAGAGCCATGGAGACACTTGTCACTGGCATCAGAAGTTCTAACAAAACAGAGAAGCCCTGTGGGAGCAGATCAAGCAGACACACTTCTGCTCATCCCAGCAGTTAATTGAACAGTTTTAAACGCAGCTATACAATCTCTATAAAAAGTCTTTGAATTTTTTAAAAGGTAGGAGGAGAGAATTAATATTAACCTCAACAACCAGGGGTAAGATCTGATCTGTGCCTAGATGTGTTGCTTTTGCTTCAACTCCCAAGGGTTTCATTGCTACCTTGCTTCTTAGTAATTTTTGAGAGTTTTGATGCTTTTTTTAATTCAGAGCATGCACCTAACAGGGTTGTTGATCATTTACTGTCTGTCAACAAAAACATTCCTTGTGACTTGACAGGTCAAGTGAATTCTTCTGAGAAGCACAGTCAGGAGAGATAGAGAAAAAATAGAATCAAAACTGCAGTCAGGTGCCGAAAAGCAATGTCGCTGACAGATCTGGTGTTGTGCTAAATGCCCTTCCCTTGATATGAAGTATCTGAAAGAAAGAGAAATTTTTATGAACATGTAAATGTATTTGAGTGTGTGTGTGTATATATATATATATATATATATAATTCTTGTGTCTCTTGAAAAAATATATGATAGAAATAGGAACTAGTATATTAAATGTGAAGGACGTATATCTCTGAAAACGTCTGTTTACTGGAGGAAGTCCAAAGAGGTTTAAATTTTTAAGTCAAAATAATATTCTAAGGCTCTTGAGACATACTTAGAAAGCTATATTTGAGCTTCATAGTAGGATATTCCCTGAAACCTGAGTTCAGCCTGGAATGTTGTGTGTGATAGATGCTTTCAGCCATGAGGTAAACACCAAAATACACACCAAGAAGAAATCCACCAGTGAACTGCTTGATGTCAAAGAAGCTGTCTGCACTCTGTCAACAGTTTAAGGCTGAAACTGCTAAAAATACTGTTTCATTTTATGTCATTTTACAGCCTCCTTTTAAAGCAACTGGAGCAGAATTTACTGCTCTAAATTGGTTGTATCTAACTATGCAAAGAAGGTCTAGTTCTCATGAAATATAGATTAGCTCAAGCTTTAGCAAAAAGCCCAAGTTACTGTCCATCACAACAGAAATATCTATATAGATAAATAATAGATAATAATAAAATTTGGATAAACAACTTTTGCTTTTGGCCAAAACAGCTCGTGGAATTTTCAGGGATTACCCAGACTAGAGATGATGGTCCAACTTTGACTTGCATCAGTGGACTTGCAGCTAACTCATGGTAATTAATGAACACCTTTGGAATAGGTCGTATTTCCCTTTGAGCTTGCCCAGAAGCTGGCTGAACAGCATGGTGTGGGAAGGCTTTCATTATCTGCAGCTTGTTCTGACATTTATTTAGAGCACTTAAGTAAGTTGGAGTCAGACCCACTTTTAATTTTGTTGATTTTGAAGAAATTCGAGCAATTCCTTTAAAGAAAAAGTCGTAGTAATGGGCTTGTGCCTCTGCTTTTACAGTTGTTTATTCCATTCCAGAATACAGCACAGTTAGTTTCATCCTCATTCTTACAGTTATCCACAATAGTGCTAATGAGATTTTTCCCCCCTTTTAAAGCTTTGATTTATAGCTCTCCAAAATGTCTTGTCACGCTATCTAAAACTGTCAGTCCACTCCATTTTTCAAAGCCTAATCACCCCCCTGTTTGATGATGCCTTTTGACTCTCAAATCAACTGGAAAGACATTAATGATGTGAAGGTGATCCTTTCTTAGTTGTACTGCCTAGGGGCTGCAGCTGAGCTCTAGGTCCTGATGCAGCAGGGAGAACACTTTTAGTGAGAGATGGTCATTGTCTTGGAGGTTTTGGACTCTAAACATGCGCGATTATCATAGGCTGGGAGACAGAAAGCATCATTATCTCTGCTGTGCAGATATGGAACATCATTTACTCTGTCCAGTTGTTGACTTTATTTTTATGACCTCCTCTCTCTTCTTTGCTTTCTATGGGAAATTATCCCCTTTGTATATGAACACACCTTGCTATTGAGTGCGTTCCTTGACAGAGCGATCTGGCTACTTCTTAAGGTTATCCACATGGCTAAATGCCTATTAAAAATCTTGTGTTATCCCCTCTTCCCATTTCCCCCTTTTTTTTTTAATGTTGTTTTTTTGTGTCTCTACTCTTTGGTTGTGGGTTTTTTCCTCAAATATCAACCTGTGCACTGAAAACACGAGTAATGATGTTATCAACAGTTCTCGGTCACCCTGCTCAGCTGCAAGCTACTGGAAGGAAAAATGCCATGGGGAATGATGCCTGATTGCATTAATGTCACTAGTAATGTCTTAAGCTGCTCTGCTCTGGTTTACTAATCAAATCTCAGCTTTGCCAGTCCTGACTATTAAGCCTTTAAACAGTCTTAATTTTGTGAACCTCTTGTGGGAGAGGGGAGAGGAGAATTGAAGTGAGTAACAAGGATCCCAGTTTCTCCTGGCAGCAGAGGAACCCCGCAGACGTGAAGGCAAGAAGCTTGACTGGAGACATTTGTTTTCTCAGCACTGCATCTTTGTGGTGTACACTCACATACAATTTTATGTTTTTCCTGTGCTTGCATTCTTCATTCTTTCCAAATTTTGGTTTTCTGAGTATAACTTAAAAATCCGGATAAAACCACCATTTAACTATGAGGCACTTGTGTACAGGGAGCAGTTTTCACTTGTAGTCACAGTTCTGTGTTTATGAACTAAGGCCAGGGAGAAATCTCTTTCAAGGAACAGGATGGATACTATAAAGGCCCATGTAAGGGAGGAGAGTCATACTCAAACTGCAAAAATCTGCCTACAGATTTTCAGCTTCGTGTGGTATTCTGTAGAAACTCAAGGAGCATCCTGGAGAAAACTGCTTATTCCACCCTGCTGTTGACATAGTGGTAATGAGAGTAACGGTGATGTTTTCTGCTCTGCTTTTTTTTCCGACATAATGTCTGCATGTTTGAAGAAGGATCTGCTTTTGTGTTGTTTGTTACAAAGTGAGGAAAGAAGGAACTGGAGAAGGCCGAGTCACTTTGGAAATGCAATGGAGAAGGAGGGATCCCTACTTACTTCAGCCAGGTTATGGCACAAAGTCCATACTTTATAGAGAATGAAGCTGTGCTCACTGGGTATGGGAACTGATTTTTCTTAGTAGTTTCTGTAGTTCAAGAGAGGAAAAGACAGGGAGGAGATCAAGGTGGGAGCCTGTGGTTCTGCTGGAAGAAGTGCCTAATCCAAAGTGGACTCTGCCTCCCTGGGCATCATTTCTGGAGGGTCATGCTGAAAGGATGGTGGCAGGATGTTTACAAGACACTTTTTTTCCCCTCACAGCTTCTAAACTAAAAGCAACATAAACAGGCAAAGCCTGAGGTGGTCATCACTCCAGGCACTATGGCATAAGGATTGTGAAAGGCTCTGGATTTAGAGGTGAAGAACTGCAACCCAGCAGCACGTGCCTGTGCTGGGAGACCTTTGGTCCTCAGTCTGTGGTTTTGCCTTTCTCCACCTTTCCCACAGACAGGTTTCCAGGATGGAGTTTCCCCTTTATTTCCTTCCAGAAAAGCTGCCATTGCCTCTCTGTTCAAGGCACTCACAACACAAGGTGTGGCCCTGCTGCTTTTGTTGTGGTGCACAAAGGGTGTCCATTGTGAGTCCACGTGCACCACATGCAGCTCATATGATGTGCACATAGTCCATTCAGGTGTTGCACAAAGATGGTTAGTAACAAATATTTGACTGATCTGTCCAAAGTGACAGCAATAAGATCCTTCCATTCCTGAGGGTCTGAATAAACACAGTAGGTTTTGGGCTGAGCATAGGTTAGACCAAGCCCCATTTACACAGGAGCTCGTTACTGCCTTGGAGTTGCAGCAGCAGTGTCGTGATTACTAATGAGTCTCTCTAAATTACTCCATCTGCTCCTTCCTTCTTTTCTATCACAAATATGCACACTCTGCCTGGGAAGGGTAGAAAGACACTGACAGTCCACTGCAGCTTCTGTGCCTTACGTCCTTCTCTCTTGTGTGTGTTTCCAGGGGCCAAAGGGAGAGAATGTTGGTTCCATCACTCAGCCTCTTCCCAGCAGCTACTTGATTTTCAGAGCAGCCTCTGAATCAGATGGTAAGTTTTGGGTTTCGTTTGCTTTCTCCAGACTGCATACTTTCTGCTAGTTAAAAAACTACATCGATGCAAGAAAATTGGTTTGTAAAGGAAAAAATGGCAGCTCACCCAGCCTGAGATGCTGCTCCTTAGCAACGATCAGAGTACGTCAAGCAGACCCCCGGCACGTTTTGTCTCCCTCAGTGAACAGCCACCTTTCTGTCCACATGTGTGTAGAAGAAGGACCTAGGCTTCTAAGAGGGGGAAAACACTAAGCCACTATAAACTAAAGGATGAAAAGAGCTGATCCCAAAATTGAGATGAGAGAGGGGCTTAACTGTTTCCTCAGTTCATCAGAGACTTCAGTGTGTTATCTGCCTACATCGTACACTAGCTAGGGATCTGGTGGAGAAAAATGACATAGAAACATTGAAAAACTGTTGGTAGATGTCTTTCAGCCACCAGAACGTTCCTGTAAACTTGTTGTCCTGTGGTTTACAGTATAATAGACCCAGATACTGGTGACTCCACATGCAAAATACCATTCTGTGAACTCACAGAATTAGGGAAGGTAAATTTAGGTCAGTATATAACAGACATGCCAGCTTGCTATGTGAAAATCTCTACAAATGAATTTAGCGGACCTAAAATATCAGTGATTTATAAATAGATAAGAAGATTAAAAACATGTTCTCATTCCATTTGACCTTCAGACTACTCTAGTTTTTTTTTTTCCATAGCAAATTAACCCTATTCATTTTATGGGTATTTTTCACCTACCCCACCAAGGAGGCTCATGTATCCCATGTGCTCCTTACATGAAGTAGAATAGCTTTAGATTTGTTCTAACATCACCTGTAAAGGCTTCTAAGCTAGCAGTATCTCCCAGGAGACCATCAGAAGTAAGAACTTTTCTAGCTGTGATCTCTCTGTCTGGGTCATACAGCATGTGCTGAAAAAGCACAACATGGACCATATGCGGCACATGAGAATTTTCAATAGTGAAATGACTGTGGGAAGTTTTCTGCCCAGTGAATTATTATGTGTCTCTGGTATCATAAGAGCTTAAAATAGTGAGTTACTGGAACACATTTTGAAAGCCAAAATATTGGCCAAGATTCTTGGGAAGCATGCAGAGGCCAGGCAGATCAAAGCAGAGTTACTTAGGGTTTAGTATGATCTTTCTTTACTTTGCTGCTTCTCTACATTAGGGTCTGCTATTAGATGGAAAGCTAATGTGATCAAGGGAAGGAGGAGGAACTGCGATAGCTCTCAATCAAATATCTTAAATGTACACAGGAAGTAATTAGGGCCTTTGGTTCAGGATGAATTAGTATATGCTCTTGAGCAACAGTAGCAATGCCCTAGAGCCACCTGCACAAATTTGAAGCACCCACCTTATGCCTGGTAGATTCTGAGTCCGAGAAGGTGACCATGGCAGCCAATGTGAAGTGAAGCTTTGGGATCTGTCCACTGAGCAGTGGACTTAACAATAAAAAGTCGATACTGTATTGCACCAGAAATATTAGCACGAAAAATTGTGCAATTTTCCTCTGAATGAGAGTATTTGACTTCACAGCTGAGGTCAGTGAACAATGAGAAGTGGCTGTATCTTTTGCAGGAAGGGAAGGATGTGAAGCTGCAGACAAGAAGGAAGAACATCTCCCTCCCAAGCACAAGAGCTGTCCTGGTGTTGTGACTGTGCTGTGCTCCTTTTGCTAGTTCGCTAGCCCTTGTGGGGGCACTTTGGGGGTGTCCACTCCATTGTGGGGGGTAGACAAATGGCCAAACACACGAGCATCACACTCGGAGATGAGTGTCTTGGAGATGGTGTTAATGTCAGTAGGTTGTGTAAAACATACGCAGACAAGGACACAAGGTACAACAACTATTATATTTAAAGAGTTCTGCATCAACTGCAGCAAACTAAGGTTTGTACTTGGCAGTTAATACAGTTCGATTGTAAGCCCAGAAGACACTCTTGAAATGGTTGTAGACTGCTATGAAGCTTCACCTGTTGTAAAGAGGCTGTTCCAGGAGGGTGTGCCTGAATTCTTTTCATCTCTTTAATGCACTGGACAACCCTAGAGGATGCAGTTATGGTCAAGAGAGATGGGAGGCTGAGGTAAAATGAGCTAAGCCAGCTGACACAAGTGGGGCAGGTAGAATCTGTTCCCTTGTGTAATGTCAGTGTCTATTTGTAATATGTTCACATTTCCTCTGTAGGTACAATATTGTGTGAATCTGCATCAACTCTGAGGAGGTGTCCTGACTGTGTTCTTCTTAATAAAGTCTCCCATGTTAGCAGTGGAAAATGAACCACAAAGCATTTGGCAAATATAACTAACTTGTGGAGGCCTCTGACTTGCTGGGGAATATTGAGTAGCAGCATATGTTAGATGTACAGTTCTGCTATCCAGGCAACTATATCAGATCACCAGCTACACAGCCTACTTTTTCTCTCAGCATTTCAGAATGCCTTTTTCCCCTCTGCCATACCATCTGTGACAGATTGTTGGTAGGGTTTAAGAGCCTGACTTTTGGACAGCCTGCAGAACCATCGCCCAGCTACTGTAGATTTCACATTCACAGAGCACAGCAGCAGTCTGCTTTGTAACATGCTTTAAAGACATCTGGAAGGTCATATCAGCCTACAAAGCTCAACCTGTGCAAACACAGAGTCTTTCTTTCTTACCAGTTTCAAAAAAAGAAAACTGCATTTTCCAAACCGGTGATGGTGTATGCATTTCATATTTATGCTGATGAGTGACTTAGAATTAGTAGTTTAAATCTGCCCTGAGCTTCCTGCCCAGACCATTCTAGGGCTGTCCCTGAGATCTGACTGGTGCCCTAGACCTCCTAAGCATTTGAGTCTCCTGCTTAAATCTCACAGTGCAGATCTTGACTTTGCCACAGGCACTGCCACCAAAGGGGTTATCGGGGTACTTCAAAGTGGCAGATTACCAAGGGCTAAAAGCTTAACAGCGTAATTGTAAGCCACACTTACATTTTGTTCCACATACTGTCCACTCCTTCAGGCACACTTTGGGTAGTCTCCATTGCCTAATGTGGATGGAGTTGTGTGGAAATCCTGATGGTCCGGCTTACAGTGTTGTTGTTTCTTTGCTGGGCATCTGGCCCTTCCCCCAAAACTTATACTCTGGTCTGGGGAGGAAATTAGATTATTGAAATAAAGGTGACTCATAGAAGCAGCGAACCAGAAGGAAGATTGCAATTTGAAACCAAGTTCACAATGAAATGTATCTCTGGATCCTGACAGCTCTGGAGAAAATAGAAGTTACCTTTTTGGCTTTATGTCTGCATTTCATATTCCTTAGACCTTTCACAGCAGTTTAAAATCCAGGCATTTGCAACCAGACTTCAGTTAGCTCGGTGCATAAATTGAACCTGCAGCTAATTGAGAGCTCACATCCTTGCATCTTGACAGCCAAAGTGCAAGAAATCATGCACGCAGGCACCCAAGTGGTAGAGCAAAATAAGCAGTCAGCTGAACACCATGACCTTAATGTTCACTGACTGAAGCAAATCAGCCTCCTCCTCACGATTCCTGATTTGTGTGCGCTTGAGCAAGAATTCTTCATTTCCAGGTGACAGTCTACTTCAGGTCGATTTTTAAAAGCATCTATCTTGTAAGTGTGAGGCATGAGGCCAAAGCTGGATGACTTTAATAATTCAAGAAGAATAATATTCCCTTAGTGATGTCTCTCTGGAGGAATGTGTGGTTACTCAGCAGGAGTCTTTTGAAGTCTTAATTGGCAAGAGATTCATCCCAGGTGTTCTGTAGCTAGAGGAATGCAATGGAAAAGAAGTGTGGTCCCAGACAGATTTTGGTGTGCACTGGTGTGATTCCATCTTGAGCAGATTTTTGCTACTGGTGAGTGCTGAGAGAATATTGGCTGTGTCCTCTGTGACCAGCTGTTGCAAAATGTGGCAGATAGACTTGGCACATCAGATTGTGAGTTGTTCTAGGTGAGTGATGGTGACTGCAAAGAATTTCAAAATTTAGTATAGCTTAGTATTTTCAGTGCTGTCTCTTTTTGTCCTGTGGGATGCTGTAATTTTATATCTATTCAAAGACTAGAACAGACTCGAGTCATTCCTTTAACTAAACCTAGGTTAGCAGCATAAGCATCTTCTGTTGTTGGGGTTTTTCAGTAGTTCCTTTTGTCTGAGAAAAATGAGCTGGTGCAAGCATATGCCTGCTCCTCTTCAGCCTTGCAGCCTCCAGGTTTCTGCACGGTGTCAGCAGTGCCCTGCCTGCCTGGGAGGTGTCCTGCAGGAGTCGTCGTGGCTCCCATTTGCAGAGCTGTACTGCAGGAGTCTCTCAAAGGACCACAAGGTGCTTTCCAGCCTGTTGAGTCTAAAGGCCTGCAGAAAGCAGAAAGGTTTCAAAACATACATGGGGATGCATGTTCAGCTTTGGTTTTGTGAAGTCAAAGCAACATGCATCCTTTATTAGCTGTTGTTTTCCCAAACCTTTCAAGAGGGAAGGAACTTTGGAACCCCACTGTGTTTAACTGATTTTTCAAAGACTTTCCTTTTTCAAATTGTTGCTGATGACTGTCACCATTTTACTATAAACACATATAATGGCAAAAAGAGCTTTCTCAGGGGAGACTTCTCTGGAATTTGGCAGGGGTGTGCGTGTGGGGAGTGTGTTTTCAGTTGAGCACACATGAGTTCCTCTGACATCCTATTCTCCTGGGACATCTGTCACATGCCAAATGCCGTGATCATCATTTACTGAAGTGGGAATGGATATTGAAACCAATGATTGGGGCAAGGAGAGAGGCTTCTACAAAACAGAGCAGGAATGGAAGCCAGCACTAGCACTCTGCTAGGACATGCAGTTTTGGTGCTTTAGGAACAGCCTTGTCAGAGTCTCACTCTTTCCCCTGTGTTCCTTTTAAGCCATAGGTGGCTGGATAGCCCACCCATGTGACCAGTTAAGGTGCTGAGAGGTGGGTGATATGAAAAGTCCTCTTTGTCCCAGGTGCCAGTGTGAATCACATAGCTGAACTTGGCATTGCACATCAGAGCAGAGGGTCTTCTCTGGGTGGGGTGTCATTTCTCCCCATTATTATCCTCATGGAGAATTCTCTTAGCTTGGAGGGGATTTCTGTTGCTGAGCTTTGTAAACCTTCTGTGTGGCTTGTGAGATACATAGGAGTGTTACATGTAGATGGACTATTTTACTCTCTCCCTCTCTTATCCTTCATCCTCTGCAGCCCCAGGTCAGAGCCACAGCTCACTCTAGGTCTGCCCCTTTTAAGTCAGTAACAAAAATACTCTAAATGTGATGAGGAAAGGGTCAAGCTCAGAAACAACATTTCAGGGGGAATACTTAGTTCCCAGCTCCCAAGCAGAAGGAGGTAATGCAGGTGTTTTGGAGACAACATGATTTCTGCATAAATTGCCCAAAAGTAATCACTGTGGTGAAGATAGTAACATAGCAGATATTCTTGAGTGCCATCTCATGGCATGAATAGGGCACCAGGCCCAGCCAGCATAGTTTGAGAAAGGCAAATCCTGCTTGACCAACCTCATCTTCTGTGACAAGGTGACCCACATGAGCACTGGAACAGTCACCATCCCTGGAGGTATTTAAAAGATGTATAGATGTGGCGCTTAGGGACATGGGTGAATGGTGGCTTGGCAGTGCTGAGTTAATGGTTGGACTTCATGATCTCAAAAGTAAATGTGATCCAACGTAAACAGTTCTATGATTCTATATGATTTTATTTAAGAAGAGCTTAAAAGCCTACATGGAGATTCTGCTGGAGGCTGACAATAAGCTTTTGGGGTTTCCTTCAGAATTTAAGCATATGCTCGTTTTGAGCCACAGTTTGTGAAAAATGACAGCTGATAATCAATTGCAATGTTAAAACACCTCAAACCTTCTGAAAGAATACTACTGTAATTCTTCTTTTCTTCTTTTATATGCATCCTATTGGGCTGCTATTCCTCTCTGAAGGAACCCACATTTTGCATTCTCTTCTGATCTAATTATCTTGCCTGCAAAAAAATCCCTGCTTGAGTCAACCACTCAAAATTAGAACATGTGAGAATTAAGGCAACCATGGAGCCTTCATGCAGGCTGCCATGACTAGATGAGAGCCTTTAATTATGTGACCATATACTTTTCTCCCCTTCTGCAGTTCCTGAGGGAGTGAGTAGATTTGTCAGGTAAGCAATTAAGTCATCCAGATGCTAACATTTTTGTGTCATATTCACAATAAAGAAGAATATAACTCAATTGCAAGTAAAAACATTCCATATAGGCCTTTAGCAAGGAAACAGGTTTATCTTGTGTGCAGTCCCTGTAATTGAGAGAGTATAATTTTATGCTGCTATGCTGCAATTAACACACCATTGACTTGCAGAAAATGTAACCTTTTCATTTCCAGAGGGGAGTCCTTATTTTATGTTTGGTTAGTGACGTGTATTTGTTTGGATTCACAGCACCACCTGATGGCTGAAGGCCCATTTCTTAGCTTGGGGATGGTGCACAACCCTTCAGTTCTGTTTCTGTTAGAAATGAAAATAAGGGTGTAGACCAATGCCAATTCTGTTTTCTGCAGAACACAAGTAATGCTGACTGCTGATGCACAGAGAGTCCCTCTAAATCTTTGTGTGTCTATCTGCCTTGGACTATTAAAATTAATATATAGTTTTAATTTTTTTTTTAAATTTTGGCTCTGAATAAGGCTTCAGAAAAGATCCAAGTTACTCATAACATCTTAGTTACCTAAAGAAATGAAACCCCTAGATATATTGTGTAGAAATCTCCTCTGGTGATGTGGTGAAGCCCGAAGTTTTGACCAAGCCTGTAGGCTCTTGTCAATACTGGTGAATACCTGTGGCAGTGGGGGCAAAAGAGCTGCCCACGGAGTTGTGGCCAGTCCGGGCTGCTGTGCCTACAGCCCTGGGGAGGGGTGGGCTGCAGGGGCACAGTGAGGGAGATGTCTGAGGGAGGCTTTGGGCCCCCCTTGCCACAACCATCATAAGATAATGCGTGCACGTGGGTGCCGCAGGGCGCTGAGGAGACACCTCCGTACTGCCTCAAGGGGCTCGTGCTGCTTCAAACCAAGCTACCTGGGAAAGCACCTGATTTTCCAAGCCCATTGAACATAAAAATAATCTTGACATATGCAGCATTTCCAAATGGCAAATCATTCAGCCGTCACTCTGTGGAGCTGGAAAATAAAAGCAAAGATAGAGGCAAAGGAAAGTCAAGGCGGGGAGCCTGAGCAGGAGGGTGTTCCCTTGTGTGGAACAGCCTGAAACAGGAATAGCCTGCATCTTGGTGGGTTTGGGGGAGAGGGGGATATGTAGGAGGAAGTGGATTTGTGCTCAGTGCAGCCATTAACTCTAATGGCTTATCCATGCAAATCCTCCACAGGCTGAGAAGGGATTAAATCTCTCTGCCTTAATGCAAGAATATTTGTTAAATACAAAATAGTGTGAAATCAATTCCAACAGCATTCAACCTTCCTAATCTTTTATTAACTATTATTTGTGATGTTATTATTAAATCATAAGATGATGATGAAGGAATTTATGGGATGAAATTAGAATAAGTGATGGGCTCTGCAGTGTTTGTGGCTGAATGTTCAAGTGCAGTTCTTCAAAGATTTGAGATATTTTTATCAAAGCAAGCGCTGAAAGCCACTCAAATTTATAAATGTTTCTTTATATACATATGTTCTAGGGTTTTTTTATAAACTCTTGTTTATCTTCTTGTAGAGCCAAATTTTGGTCATATCTAAGTTGATGGGAATTCTGCCCAAGAGAAGAGCAGGATCCCAGTGAGATTTATGCATGTGCTTTATTCTGTGTGATAGAATTGAATGGAACCCAAATGGAACCTAGGAATGAATGTGATCCAGAGAAAACCTGTCTGTAGCACTTACCATTCCTTTTGTTTTCATCTCGGCCTCTCAGGCACACTTCTAATTATTGCAAAATATATTCTGAGAAGTGTAATGAAGAGCTCTGTTTTACATGCTTGAAATTAGAGGATAACTCCCTTGATACTTAATTGTTGAATGTTCAGCCAATTTGCAGGGGTCCTGGCCTCATTAATGACTGCACTACAGAAGCAGGCTATTTTCAGGTGCTTCCAGGAATACAGCAGCTCCAACACTGTGGTGGCTGGGCTCTAACACACAGCTTTGTAGTCTTGTATGGATCGTTGCAAAAGGAGCTGAGGATCAGGTTGGATTTCTGTGTCTTTTTCATTTGCTGTCTGTCTGTGGGACCTGTGCAGGTCATAAGGAAATCCAGTGTGGCTGTGCATAGGAACTGCAGTTTGTCCCATCTCTGCCATGGTTAAAGTTCCTGGTATTTGCAAAATAGACCCTTCAGGTAAAGATGTTTTGTGACAAGATAAGAAAAAATGATGCTCCATCCAGATTATCTGATGGTACAGGAAGAGAGAAGGAATGCAGAAAAGGGGAAAAAAGATTAATCAGAGAATGAGGATGAATGACCAGTCTGACTTCTAGTCTTAATAATTCTGGCAAATATTGACCATCCTGGATCTTGATCAGAGTCATTGTTACTGCAGTGCTACACTCTGCATGGAACCCTGAGCAGGCTGTGATCCCAGACTAAGAAGGGATGGCTCCTGCCCAGCACAGTGCCTTGGTATCTGTTGGGTAGTGTGTGTGGTGGGGATGCCAGATGCTGAACGTGTTTTCGGGGTGTGGTAGTTGCAGACATGAGTGGCCAGGGGGTTTGAAAGCACCATACACGTTTCCTGCGTCTCAGACTGAATCAGAAAGGGGCAATGGGATGTGAACAAGTTCATATCTCAGAAGAAGAGATGTTATTAGAGAAGAGGGAGTTGGATGCATTTCCCACTGTACCCATGCAGATGTGTTACTCATGCTGCCACTAAAACACACAATTTCTGGCAAACCTAGGCATTATATATATAAAAACTCTACTGTACACAGTGACCTCCTGAATTATAATGAGCTTTCCTCCCATGCAAGAAGCTTTTGAGAAGCAATGCATGAATTGTCTTATTGAGTCTCCTATGCTTAAATATTTATTTTTGTTTTGACAGGCCGATGCTGGCTGGATGCTTTGGAACTTGCCCTGCGTTGCTCCAGCCTCTTCCGGCTCAGTGCCTCCAAGCAGGGAAAGGATGGAGAAATGAACGGCTCGAGTGATTCTGCGCATGCGGGGCTCAACCACCTCCTGCACACAAGTGCTATGTCAGACCAGGAGTTCTTCCAGTAAGATGGGGCTGTCACTTCTTAATGCACAGAGAAGTGTTGTATGGCTCAAACTTTAGCATAATCTAGCCAGAGTCCACTAAGGAATCCCGTTTAAAATGCAGCCTTTACATTCTGCTGCTTGCATTCCTCACTGATACATGGGCTTGGTGCATACCAGGTTTGTTGCCACACAGTGCTTGAGCACACAAACTGGGGGGAACCTCAGCTGTGTTTGTTTGTACATAAACAATAAACATTTTTCTTCTGTCCCCTGCTTGGGCTAACATGGTGTCTGGAGATGCTGGCATGAGAAATGGCTTGCCTTGAGTAAAGACTGCATAATCTCGCTGCTACAGTAGACCTGCAGTTGCACAGGCACAGTTACTAACAATGTCTGTGTGTGTTGCTAGCACATATGGCTCTGAAACGGATCTATTTTTTAATAATGTGTTCTCTTCCCTAATAATACTGTGTCATAGTCAGCAGAGTGCACACACTGCATCCTTAGTTTTATGGTTACTTTCTCTCTCTATAGGGGTTTTGAGTGATGTCCAATTTTTTCCTTGATACATCAGATAAATTTTTACATAAGCCTCCTTTCTATTCATATTTCTGGTGTTACTGCAGCATTTTGGAACAACCCACATCAAAGCTCTGTAGGCATTGAAAAACCCCAGGCCTTTCTGTTCCTTATAGCTGAATAAGCAACTTCAAAAATCCTTCTGGTATAGGAATTTGGCCTTTGGAGTGGAAACTGGGAGAGGTAGTGTCTATATCTGGTTCTGCTGATTCAACTTTGATTTTTAGGGCTCACAGCAACACACCATTTGTTACACGGTTTTCAGGGTAGCAATTCTTGCAGTCTGCAAAGATGAAGCCTTGCAGAGTGGGACCTCATCTTTAAGTGGTTTTCTTAGGCTGTGTTGTAACAACAGCAGGGTTCTGAGTCCTCTTCAGGGTGGGAAGGTATCCCACGGGACCCAAGGGATGGCAGCATTTCGGTCTGCCCTTTGCCCTGAAAGGCTCTGTTATTCCCAGCATATGTTCTCCAGTCCTGTTGTTTGGGGTTTTAGCTAGAGTTTGAAGAGGAGTTTTTACTGAAGAGCAATGGGAGAAGAGAAGGAAATCTGGTGTGTTATGAGGGCATGTGACCTACTACTTGTCCGAGTGCTTCTATTGTTCTTGGGCTTCTTCCATAATACTTTACTTTCTAATTTCTTCATGCCTAAGAGAGAGTCTCTGTGCTTCCTATGACAGTGAATTCAGGAATGCAGTGGACTTATTTTTCAGCTGATGGATGTGTGTGCAGAAATATACATAATATTAAAATGGAGCTTGTGGCACTGAGGACATTCAGGCAAACACATGGCTACTGTAAGAAGGTGCAGAAGAGAGAGTTAAAACTGTATTAAAGTATTTCTTCAAAATATGATGCCTAAATGATGCCTCTATTTCACTTCTTAGTAGTTCAACATTAAAAGCCCTCTTGAATTATGGGACTCAGCAGTACTAGCACACAGGGCAGAGTTTTCAGCAGGACAGAGTACTCACAGTTGGAATCAGATTTTTCTGACAGGCTCAGTTTTTAACTGAGTCTGGTTCAAACAAGGTGTTCAGCATCTGGTCGTCTGGACAGTACAGTCCTTTCTGAGTCCTACCACTGTTTCGAATGTCTGCCCAGACTCCCCAGAGCTCAAAGGGCCAGGGGAGTTTGATGGTTGCAGGACAGGGGGATGACTTGATCTCATACCTGGAGAAATAAAGAACATTTAAATAAGGGAGAATGCAAAACCCAAACTGTACAAGTGCTGAGCAAAGGGGTTTTGGTTGACAGTGACAGTAACTTCCTCACAGGGATTCAATCATTCTAATTAAATGCTTTCCCTACAGGGAGTCTTACCAATTAAATTGGCATGCTGTTGTTAGGGGGCCGGTTAATTACATTTAACTCTATCTTCAAATTAGCCAAACTACTCTGTCAAGGACAGAAAAAGAAAGAGGAAATGATGGATATTATAGGGAGAACAAAACCCCCTAGAGAGCTGACAAAGGCACGTTTTTCCATTGAGCCACAGATGTATTTGTCTGCTGGCTGATTTGCTCCTTTCCTGCTGGGAAACAAATCAAGATTATACAGTGATTTTAAAATCCATGTCTTTAGTAGGATATAAAAATGAGAGGGAGGGAACAGTGCAAGTGAATCAAAGGCTAAAGTACTGTGTAAATTGGTGATTTTAGACACGATATCTTTAGGCACCAGACACTCTTCTTTTTAATATGAGGTTGTATTTCTTGTGGCTTCCATGTCTTATCTCCATCAACCCCAGGAACCTGGCTGGTTACTTTTTTGATGGGAGCCAAAGTTTTTTCTTTGTTTTATGTAGAAGGATGGTATCAAATCCAAAGAAGTCCCGGTTGCTGACTGATGTTTCCAGGAATGCCAGTAAAGCAATTGTGTAAGACAACTCCAATATGCTGAAATGGTAAATTAGTCATGAAAAATTCCAGGCTATTCATGCTCATGGTGGAAATCCAGTGTTGACTTTTAGCATGGTTATTCCCTCCCAGCTTCTGCAGTCTGGTTCAAATCCCGCTGGAAGCCCCTGGGAAGTCTTTACACTGATTTTATTTCAAGCTCATGACGTGGCTTTTGTTTTTAGCATATCATACGTATTCAGTGATAATTCTGTTTGGCTCCACTCCAGAATTTCATATTTGTTCCTTCTTCAGAATGAGAGGCATCTGTTTTCCTTTTGGTTCCCCAGAGTGGCTCCTTGGCTCTGGGTTTGTTAAGTCTTGCCTTGTTTGTGGCTGGTGGCTAATCAGTGCGCAGCTGAGTGGAATTTCATGTGAATTTGATTCCCTCTTGGACTAAATCTGAAATCCATGAAAAATAAGGAGGAGGGAGGTAGGGTGTCAAAGTAAACTAAGAAAAGAATCACTTATTCCACTGAAACTTCGAATATTTCCCAAATGTGTGGCAGGTGAGACTGAAAAACACTTGCTCTTCTTACAAATGTGAAATACAAACAAGAGCTATTTCTCAACCATGAACCAAAAGCCTTATAATGCACTGTTCTTTCAAGTATTTTTACCCCATAGAGAGAACTTCCACTAGGTAAAGGGAGCAAAGCAACCACAGACAACACTCACATATTTAGCTGATAATTGAAAAATTAATAAATAAATCAGGTATTGAAATGATCAGCAACTAATAACTTCCTGAACCTACCATCCAGGAAATAACTGTGGTGCAGAATTGTGGGATAATCTCTCTAAACAACTCTCTCCTCATCTTTTTTCTCTTCTGTGGTCTTAATTTCATGTATGTGTAATCTGTGATTCCAGAGTGGCTTAAAAAGAGAAGTAACATCCTGGCACTAGAATGATAAAGATATGTAATGTCTAATAGCAAATTATTAGTGTAGGTCATAGACTCTCTGATTAATGATCTTAGTTTTATTATACGGTGCAACTGTAAATTAAAAAACCTTGTTGTTTGTATATATACGTGTATATATATACACACACATAGCCCTATATGCAGACATACCTATATTTACAAATTGAATGAAAAGAAAGATTTTCTAAAGGCACAGGAAGCTGTAGCAGAAACTTCCAGAAGAACTCTAGAAATTGGGATCCTCCAGAAACTGAACTGTGGCTGTCCCAGTGTGGCTTGCTTGGCAGATTAAAAATCATGAGCTTATTTCAGTGCATAGTTGGAAGTTGAGATCTTCTGAAAAGCTGATGCCAGTTCTGTGTTCTAATTCTTCTGGTGGTGGGGTTTTGTTTTTTGTTTGGTGGGGTGGTTTTTTTTGTTTTTGGTTTTTTTTGTTTTGTTTTTTTGTTTGTTTGTTTGGGTTTTTTGTTTTGTTTTTTTTTAGTGTACTCTGGGTCTACCTAGCAATGCCTAATGATCTTTAAAAAAAAAAAAAAATAAAAAGAAGGAGGGGGAGACCAAGGGATGGGAGCTTTCAGCATTCATCTGTAATAACACTTGGAACATGCCTAGAATGGCCTGAGAAAAGGCCCATCATAGAGAGACTTCAAGCATTACAGAATGTTCCTGTGTACTGAGGAAAGAAGTCTTGCTTTGAGAGGGAGATGCACTGCAAGAAGGAACAAAACTCTTGAAGATCCAGGCCCTGTTTAGGTTGTCTGAAACCCCTTGTATAGCTGGAGATTTTTTTTTTATTGCTCTCAGAGTAGTTTTGCTCCAGAACTTGGGTAAGAAATTT
Source organism: Acropternis orthonyx (assembly GCA_035583155.1). Taxonomy (NCBI): domain Eukaryota; kingdom Metazoa; phylum Chordata; class Aves; order Passeriformes; family Rhinocryptidae; genus Acropternis; species Acropternis orthonyx. Next base: position 15,183,986 of record JAWWEU010000158.1, read on the forward strand.
TCAGAGGAAGGACAAGCTGAGAAGCTCAGCACATGAGAGCCGTGCTGGGCTGTGAAAGAGGTAATGTCTGTGCAAAGACATGTCTGAATAGGGAAAACTGAAGCCTGTGCTAAATACAACTTGAAAAAATGGGCCTTTAGTGAATACTTTTCAGCACCTGACCTCTGGCCCGTGTAAGCATGTTTGCCATCTGTCATATGAACTGCATCTGCTTTTTCAAGTGGAGATGCTATAGGCTACTTGAGAGAGAATTTTTGGCATTCTCCCCATTCTCTAAAGCCCGGGCCACTGAGCATGAAGTTTACTATAACTTCCATGCTTTCCTTTGGATGCTGTTATAATTTGAATCTTCTTCTTACATATAATTGTCCAGTCCATGCTTTCAACTCAGTTCTTCTACACAGCATTATCTGGGGAAAGCCCATTCCCCAGGTTAGTTTGGTGGGCAAGGGAGGGGGATGTGTGTGTGAAAATACTCGCTTCTATTAATTTTTAAATTTGTCTTCTCTAGTGTAGGTCTGACTTAGGACCACCCTCTGTTGAAATAAAGTAGCAGTAGTACTAGAAAGAAAATATATCACATACTGACATGTTTTTTCCTTCATGCTGCAATCCACTGATTTGCTTCTGTACAGGGAAAAATGTCTCTTGATTGACATTTTAGTTCTCTAATCAGCAGTGTAGAGTTGTTAGTGTGTGCTCTGTATCCCTCTGATGTGTGCACTCCTGTCTGGGGCCAGCAGCAATTCTGCATAAGGGTGGGTCAGTGGAGCTGTGTGGCACAGTTTGAAAAGTGTGGTTTGGAGGGGCAAATTTGGATGGAAAATGTCTCACTGTTTCTATGATAAAGCCCCTGTTATTTGGGAAATGAATGTTTGAGTCTCTCCCGGGCTGCACACCCTGTTCTGAGTCCTGGGGGTACTTTTACTGTATCTAAAAGGCCTTAAATAACGTGGCTCTGTAAATCAAATTGAAGCAAGTAATGAACTGTGTGTTGCAGTTTGAACGAATCAGCCCTGGAGAACAACCACCATTTGGAAAATGATGCTTTTTCGGACAAGTCCGAGAGAGACAACGTAGAAGAGTCGGAGAACGAAACGCATGAGAACAGCCGAAAGACAAACGAAAGTGAGAGCGATCAGTCAGAAATACATGGGGAGGTCTCTCCAGGAAGGAAAGGCACCACTTACATTGAACAGATCTATGAAGAATTTGGGGAGGTAAAATCAAAAATAAAATAAAAAAATGCAATTGCTCACTGTTTCTGTTTAAAATTTATCTCTTCATAGTATTTGTCATTCAACCTTTTAGATGTATGGCAAGTAACAGCCAACTTTGTGAGTTCCAGTGTTTTACAGATACAGCAATGCACAGTTTTCTGCTAAATTATGTTGAATTATCATGTGCTCTAATAATTATGCATTATGAACAGCAGCTCTGCTACTGTGCTTTGGCATGTTTCCAGCATCACCGATTGCTTTAACCAGTTATTGCATTAAAGAGCTGCACAGCATTGGCACATTCATGAAGCCAGCAGGAGGGGGAATTGTTATTCTGGGCAGGTGTCCTGGCCAATTAGGATACTCAGCCCTTGCATGACACAAAATATGATACTTTCCTTTTTATATTATGCATGGAACATCCTTTTTGTGTGTCTGAATGGAGCATTTGAGCCACTTGATTGCTAAATGACAGTTGCTTGTTGGAAAGCCATTTCTCATGTCATTTAACAGCAGGAGGATGCATTTCTGCTCCATATAAGAGCCTTTGTTAGCTGGATGTCGCTGTGACACCTCTGAGGAAGGCAGTGGCAGAGAGCTGGGGCAGCCAAGAGCTGAGAGTCAGTCCAAGCAGGCAGCAGAGCAGCTCTGCTCCAGTGCCAGGAGGGCTCTGAGCACTCCCTTGCTGATTGCTTTGAACAAGGAAACTGATGTCTTGTTGGTGCTTCAAAGAAATGCACTACTAGAAAGCTATTTCTTTCTTAGAATCACAAAACGGTAGTGTCACTTAGGTTGGAAAAGACTCTTAAGATAACTAGTCCAACCACTAACCCAGCACTGCCAAGTCCAGCACTGAATCATGTCCCTCAGCACCTCATCTACATGGCTTTCAAATGCCTCCAGGAACAGTGACTCCACCACCATCTGTTCCAGGCCTGTCCCAAGGCCTGACAACCCTTTCAGTGAAGAAATTTTTCATAGTATCTAATTTAAACCTCCCCTGACATAACTTGAGCCTCTTCCTTTTCTCCTGTCGCTTATTGTCTGGGAGAAGACACCAACACTTACCTCTCTACAACCTCCTTTCAGGTAGTTGTAGAGAATAAGGTCTTCCCTAACCCTCATTTTCTCCAGGCTAAAACAACCGCAGTTCGCTCAGCTGCTCCTCCTGCTAACTGGGTTCAAATGGGATTTTGAATATAGATGAGCGACTAAGCAGCAGCAAAATGAAAGCAAACATAATTTCTGTCAACTGCTTATTCTGAAATGACCTTTTGCCACACAACAAACTTGTCCTAGAAGTGTTGGTAGGGCAGGCTGATACTTTGGTGTTTGAACGAGCCTTACAGCCAGCACTGGTGTGTGTATATGGGTCTGTGAGAGAGAGATTCCGCAGTTATACATTAAAATTTTAAAAATGCACTACAGTCCAACTGGAAAGGGCTGAATTTCTGTTGTAGAATGACACTTGATGTAGGAATAAGGATAGCTGTAGTGTGTCTGCTCAGGCGGAGGTAACATCCAGTGGCCTTCCAAAAGCAACTCTCATGTAGCCTTGGCCATTAGGTGTTTGGTTATACCTCTGTTGCTGGCCAAGAGATGGAGCTGTTGTCACCTGGGACACACAGGTAGGACTGGTTGTTGAGTCTGTGATCCCACTGGTGAGAGTAACAGAAAAGCAGGTTGTGTGCAATGACACAGCTTTTCTCAGGAATGGCTGTAGATGTATCGAGATAAACACGTGCCAATAACGTCATATGTCTTCTTAAACTGAAACTGCCCCTCGGGCTGTTTGTACAGTTTGGGTGTGGCAGAGCAAACATCACAAACTGTCACTATTAACCTTTCAACTTGGCTTGAAAGGTATGCACATGTGTAGGTGCATCTCTGTGCTTTTGAAAGGCATATGCTTCTCCAGTTGGCGTTTCAGCTTTGCCTTGTTTGCAGGAGGAATGTGAAGGCAGAGACAAGTGTCCGAAGGGCTTTGAGATTGCAAAAGTTGGGCTAGAATATAAAATAGACACCTCAGTAGGTAGGCTGATAACCTAAAACCCCTTTTTCCCCCCAAGCTTTTAGTTTTAACAAATTATAGAATGGGTTATTGAGAGTGATGTATTTCAGGGGAAAGCAAACCAGAAATTATTTGAAGTTATGTCCCCTTGTACCTTGTTCTCTTTGTGTTTTCAAACATCCCTTGTGCGGTGATTCATTCTGAGTAATACTTTGTCCAACAATTTGAAGATGGAATAAATTACTATTGCCAATACCTGCACACTTAAGAGCTTGGTAAATAATGAGAGTTCTGACAGACCCATGTATATTGTAAGCCAGAGCTGATGCTGTAGTATTCCATTTCTTCTTGGAGGTTCAAGCTGTGTATTGCATCAGACTGTCAAAAGAAGAATGCTACAATAATGGGAAAGCACTTAAATGAAAAGGGTTTTGTTGTTCCTCAGTCTGAAATTCTCTTAGCCTGCAAGCCCTGTATTACTAGTAAACTGATTATGACTGTGTGGCTGATTGAGAGCTGATGATGCTGGAAATGCTCTGCTGATGAAAACAAGTGTTTTGTGATTTACACCACCTGCAAATCCTACTGGGATATGCTATGTCCATTCCAGAAGTGGATCTCTGCTCTTTTCCTCATAGAAATCTCTTGCCTAGAATCAGTAGTCTAAGCCTAAGTATTCTCTTTCACTGTTAAATTACGATGCCTACTATGCATTAAAATGACAATCATGTTTGAAAATTTAGGTTTTTTTAGGTGGATTGAAAGCACATTCCTCCCTGTTATACATCTCGCAGCATCACTGAATGCATAGGAACTACACAGTTACAGATGAAACCACAGCATAATCCCTGGCCTTTTTTTACCATTACCTGCACTTCAGCTGCAAAGGGCACTGAGCAGCATTGGTGTGTTCTGGAGTTTTGGAGCCTGTCACCTGGCACTGGGGCCTTTACCCACTGACACACCAGGCTGTCTTGTTTTGAACTTGAAGGACTGCTTCCATTCTCTGTGGATTACTTGTTTATCTCTTAAATTTTTCTACACATATAATAGTAAATCTTACAGTCTCTCTTTCACTGAGAATGGGACTGAGAGGAGCTTCTTATATGCATCCCACCAGGCCACAGTGATGCTGTAGCAGCCTTGGGCACACTGACACCCCTGAGGACCTGCAGTGCAGAGTCCCTTCAGTTAATGTGTGGCCAGGTTGGCCCATTGCAGTCCCGAGGTGTGTGGAGACAGTGGCTCAGGAGGAAGCACGACAGAGGTGTCCTCCCTGTCTCCTGACAGCTTTCACAGACACCAGGGCTTTCTGTACCCCTCACTTTATTGCTTTGGGATTCCATTTCTACTGAGACACAGCTGATGTCTCTTTGTGACGGTGTAGGTGGGTACTCACCCTTGTGCTAGGGCCAGGTATGCCTGGGTGAGCTTAGACCCACCAGCTAAATACGCCCATGAGAAATGGTTTTCCTGTTTCTGTCCTGAAGTTCCCTTTTCCCATCGTAGACAGGTGAATCATCTCAAACAGAAACAGTCTCTGAGGAGAACAAGAGCCTGATGTGGATCCTGCTGAAGCAGCTGCGTCCTGGCATGGACCTGTCACGGGTGGTGCTGCCCACCTTCATCCTGGAGCCACGGTCATTTCTTAACAAGCTCTCTGACTACTACTACCACGCTGACCTGCTTTCCCAGTAAGCAGCATGCAGAGTGTGTCTGACCTGGGCACTTTTCTTATGTCTGTGAAAATATCTGTATGCTTGAAAGGCTCCCAAGTGATACGTAGGTTGCTGGGTTCAGTATAAATCAAGCCAGGCGCCATCTGCACTGACTTCTTAAAGACAGACTGCTGCCAGTGAGGGGCAAGAAAGGAAAAGTTAAACTCCAGACGAAACTATCTTTGCACTGCACATATTTGTCAGCGTTGGCTGGAACTGATGGGGATTCAGCTGTTGCCTTTGAGTATCTCACAACAGAGCTGTGCCACCTCCTGGTGTACTCGTGTATAGAGGGGAACAGGACAGAGAGCAAACATAAGCACCAAGCCCTCCTGCCCCCAAAAGCAATATAATTATATTGGTTGATATAACAAATAAGAAATCTCTTTTAAAACCATTGATGAGAGAGGCCTGCTGGGAACAGCAGACTAGAATATAGGAAATGTTATACTTTCAGATAGGACCTGCCTTCTAAATGAGATACGCCTGGTGAATTGTAAAACCACTGTGTGCGGTGTTCTAATAGCAGCACTAGTTACTTAGGTTTTTTCCACTGCATCTGGGTAGTTATAGGATCGTGGTGTCTTCAAACCTTGTCTGTGGTATTTGTAACATCTGAACTTAAGGAAAAGGTTCTTGTCAGTGCTGAGATTTAAGAACACTTCAAGAGGTTTGGAGGGTTTTGTTAAATAAACTTCATTGTGGCATGGATGGTCCTTCTAACTGAATTTTACAATAACTTATCCAAGTTGATTTTTAAATCTGATTAAATGGTGGGAAATATCAGGAACTCTATTGTTTGTGTTTACTTCCTGCTTCATCTTTGAGTGGGGGAGCTGTTGGATGAGATAACTTTTAAAAGTCCTTTCAAGCCTAAAGTATGAGATCTCAAAGTAGGACAGAGGCCATATAGAACACCAGCTTTAAAGATCTTTTAAGGAAGAGAGGAAACAAAGTAAAAGAGGCAAAAAAAGAACTGTCTTTGATTTTGGTGGCATAGGTGTTACTGGTTTTATGACTCACACTATGCTATTATTAGCTGTGACTAAATGCTACTGTGAGTGGCAGTCCCACATTAATATACTTGAATGTCCAATGAAACACAATACAGTCCAGAAATTTTATTAGCCTTTCTGCAGGACTCAGGGCAAGGGGTGTCATTTTTTAACGGTTTATGTTTGTGTTGGATGATGTGCGCTACTGAAAAAAAAAATTAGCTCTGCAGTGCAGGCACCTTTTTCACATCACAGAAGTTACCTCCCTTTAGTTCTGGGAAATACTATTGAAATGAATGTTACTGTACTGGTAGGAAATGAATGTGATGTGTGACCAGTCTGAAGAGCATTTTATGTTCTGTTCTGCAGGGCTGTCCTTGAAGATGATCCGTACACTCGAATGAAGCAAGTTTTGAGGTGGTACCTGTCCGGCTTCTATAAGAAGCCAAAGGTAAAAGGAGGCATGAATTTCAGGTTGTAGTGGCTATTGCAATCTTCTGCTATGGTTGTGTATTTCTGTATTGCTTCTCCTTTGACAATTTACCTCTTCTGTTGTTCAGAAGACTTTGATGACCATTACTTTTAAAAGTGAAGTTGCATTTGGTTTCCGAGTAGACAGTGAATGCAAAATAGTGTTGCTCAGCCTCAGAGCCTTTGCACTGGACAGCTAAAATGCAAAACTGGTCATTACCAAGTAGAATGTCCTGAGATGCAGGACTTTTCCCTTTGCTGAAAGCAGGTCTCCTTTCTCTTTTCAGACCTATTAGTACTACTGTGCCATGTTTCCACATTGTTATGCACCTGCTACATATAGTAGGAGCAATAAGAAGGCTTGATCATCTTGTAAGGCTTTGAACAGGCAGGATTAAATATTAAATTGGTGAGAACAGCATGGTGAGAATACCATGGCTAACCATGGTGATTAGATTAGAAGATTGTATTTGATTTGATTCAGTTCGGAGGATATATGTAACTAGTTCTTCCGTTTTGATTCTTGTGGTTGACTTAGTTTAAGACATCAGTGATAGAATTATTCTATTGTTTTGTGGCCATCTATAGAGTTGGGTTGCAAATCTTCATTTGTAGCAGGTTGTGATTACTTGGTTTTTCAGGGAATAAAAAAGCCATATAACCCTATTCTTGGAGAGACATTTCGCTGCTGTTGGTTTCACCCTCAGACGAACAGTCACACATTTTATATAGCAGAACAGGTAAGTTGCTTTACTTGCATGTTCTGGTGTTGCAAACATCAACCTGCTTGCATCTCCATGCACAGAAACACATCTCCCCCTAGGAGAAGAAGTTTTGTCTAAATATCCAGAGCAGGACATGGAGTAAACCGGATGCTGATCTTTTTTCTTTTCAGATTTGCAGAAGTTGTGTGAGGTTTGGTGGGCATTTGAGATTATAAAAGCAGGTCTCCCATACATAACATCAACTTCCTCAATAAAGACCTTTCCCATGGGATTCTGCCCTACTGTTTTCTTACTGTTAATAAAATGCTGTGTTGCCTCTGACAAAAGAGGCATAAAACACACAAATCCTTCCCTCCTTTATTTCTAAACTCTCAATATGATTTTAATAGGAGTAGAATGAGGGCTTATTTGTATGTCTTTATGAATAAATGAAGATCAGAGTTCACAAGTAAATTGGTGTGAAAAAATGTAGTTTGACGTTTACAGTGTTAATAAAAGGATCTGAGAACCATGTGGACTTTGGTAAAGGGACTCCCTGTTTCACATACACTTCTTTTCCTATTTAATCAAATAATTTTTGCTGTGCTAAAATTTTTATTTCAGCCACTGCATCCATTTTATGAATGCTGCCCAAAAGTTCTGCACTGCTCATTTATTGTGTTGAAAATCCAACACTCTACCTGTTGCCCTAAAGTGATCTCACATGTACAAGCTCAAGAAAATACAGGATGGGGGAGAGAGTTTAGATATATAATATTGTCATATATAATGAGGGCAGGTATCATGTTCCCTCCTTCAACATGGAGGTTAATGGTGCAGATGGGGCTTTGAGGACTCTGCTCAGTCCTGCAGCCTCTGTCTTGTGCCTTGCCTAGAGCCTGTGAGGCTCTGTGTGCACCCACAGCTCTGCTTAGCCTGTACACACTGCTCTAAGTGACCTCTGCCTGTTTTTATTCTAGGTATCCCACCATCCGCCCGTGTCAGCTTTTCATGTCAGCAATAGGAAGGATGGATTCTGCATTACTGGCAGCATTCTAGCTAGGTCCAAGTTTTATGGTAAGGCATTAAGTCTTGGCATCTCCCAGGTAACACTGTGGCATTGGTTTGCCTTTGTTTTTCAGTCACTCCTGAGCGTGTTGAGAGTTAAGAACAAAGAAATGCTTAGAAGGTCTATCACCAGGATAACCTAATTTCTTGTCTTGGCTCTCCTGGTTTTTCCCCCCATTGCACCATTTCAGGGTGGCACCACACTGATGTTAAAAAGAAAAAAAAAAACGGGTAGAAAGACTGAGAGCTTTAAAATCCTCTTGTTCTGAAAGCAAAGGTTCATGAGAATGTATGGGCAGTTGGTTGTCAGAGAACTTTTTGTGTGCTCGTGGATGAGTCACTTTACAGCTATTTGACCATCCAACCGACAAATGCAAAGATCTCCGTATAAATATAGCACCCTTTATCTAGCTCCCAGCTTCCTGACAGCGGAAGCCCAGAGCTTCAAAATGCCCTGGAATCTTTCAGTATCAATGGAAACAGCCCAACTCCAGGTTCTGAAACAGTGCTGCTATTTGAAATAGTTCATTTGTTTAGACAAACACCTCTTATCAACTCTCTTCTGCTAAGTGTATTTGCTGAAACACTTGTAAATAATCGTTGCCATCCTTCTGGCAATTTTATTTGTAATTAGGGATCATACACAATCAGAAAAGTTGTAGGAACAGAAGGACCTGAAAAACTTCTAAGCATTAGAACTGCTTTCTGCATCCCACTGATGACCTGCTTCTCTTTCTGCAACAGGGGCTAAATGCTAGAGCAAATAAGAGCCATACTGCAGTTTGTTAGAACTGCCTGCCTCCAGCTGCGTGATTTGCAGGGTCCTAAATCAGGAGCATTTCATATCTATTCTTTCATTAGTGACTGACATTTAAATGGAAATGTTTTTTTCTGAAGTAGGATGAGGGATGAAGTATAACATGCATTTTTTAATGTATATGTATTTTTACCTTTAAATTCTAGGTAACTCGCTTTCGGCGCTGTTGGATGGGAAAGCAAAGCTTATGTTTCTAAACAGAGAGGAAGACTATATAATTACTATGCCATATGCCCACTGTAAAGGTAAGTTATGATTCTTCAAATAGGAAGCAAACAGAAAGAATAATATAATGGTATCTTACTGACTAATTTCGCACTGGGTCTCCCCTCTCAAGTAAGCGACACCACAAGGACTGGTAACTCCAGAGAGCAGTTGCTCCGCACATGAGTCATGGTGCTTAGCAGGAAATTGGAAATCCTCCATGAAGTCTTTTTGTTTTGTTTGTGCAGAGCTGAGGACATAATTAGGCCCATCTAGGTTCATTTTAACAAACAGAAAAATACTGCATATATGCACTGCAGGTAAAGTGAAGATGGAAAGAATAAGACTACATTTCTGAGCTTCTGAGGATAAAAAGTTTCTCTTAAGTTAACACTGAAATTGTTTAATGTGTTTTCTCACTTTTTGAGAATAAAGAAAAATCAAAAATTCTCTTCCAATTTCTTTGTTACTCTAATCATTCTATTCCTCAGAGTATGAGCTGCCTCTGTGAGGCTGATGCTTGTCACTGTGTGGCTTTGCTCTCTTGAGCTGATGTGCACTGAGTCTGGGGGATGGCTGCTGATTCACTGCTCCTCAGGAAGCATTTCTCCTCAGGAAGCTGTGTCAGTGGCATTTCAACGCAGCGATAAAATCAGCAGTTAGATCCAATTTGGGGTTTTGAATACCTTTTAATTTGGCATGTTCACCTCAAAGTTAATATTTACGGAGGGCCTGGGTGCCTGAAAACAGTCACTTCTGTAAATCACACCCTCTGTGAACTACTCCTGTGCATAAGTCTTTTTCTTGTCAATTTTTCTTTTTCTGCAAAGGACCTCTTCAGCAAATAGTAAACATGTATAAGAAGAAGTGCCCTACATGACTACTAGTCTCCCAGATTCTGCTGAATCCTGTTACAGCTTCTCTCTGCCCCATCCACCCTGTGAGAAGCAACTGGGCCTGTTTAAGCATTGGTATAAATGAAGTTGCTGGGAACAAATTCCCTTATTTTTCCTGCACCCACTTTCAGCTTGCCACAGGTGCACTATTAGCATCTCTGAGTCAAGGTATTTCCTAGCTGGTGTAATAAATGGGGAGTATGGACTCAGGGGAGGATTCTTCATGCCTATAGTAAACAACCTAGCAAACTTTCAAGTTCTGTCTTTTCAAATGTTTAAGCCAAGTAATGAGTTTCACAGCATGTCCAGAGAGAGCCACGTTGACTTGAGAAAGTAGATTTCTTCCATTGAGGCCTCTCTCAAACCTCTTTTTTCCCTCGTAGGACTTTTGTATGGTACCATGACAATGGAGCTTGGAGGGAAAGTTACCATTGACTGTGAGAAAACTAACCACAGGGCAGAACTGGAATTCAAGCTAAAGGTAAGAGACGTTGTGGACCCCATTTTGAATGGGTCTCAGGCTTGCCCTTGCGCCCCAGGCAGGATTTGACCATACCCACCAGATCATTTCTATACCAGCAATGTATGTGTGCACCACGGTGAGGTCTACCTGGAGTGGAGCATCACCCTGCAGTCAGTTTTGCCTCGTGCAACTCAATTTGAACCCAGGAAGCCTTAGTTTTACACAGGGCTTGTTCCCTGCCAGCTGGTGGGCTACTGGCCAAACTTGTTCTGAAAGCTGGGCACCAACAGCGTGGTTTCTGTTTAGGCAGGTACAATTATTTTTGCTTGCAAAGTACAGAGAGGTGTACAAACTACCCTGAGACAAGTTAGGATGTGGATCTTTGGTGTAGCTCTCCAGTAGCCATCACATCTGTACTCTGACTTCGCAGGTGTTACAGTGAGCTGTACCTTGTGTTTCTCAAGGCTACAGAACCTTGCTTGGACAGCAGGGTAAGGGCCAAGATTCAGACAGATCATTCTGAGTGGCTGTCACAGTGATGAGCCTTGCACTGACTTGTTCATGTAGCTAGTCCCTCCCCTAGAAAGCCTGATCATCCAAATTTATGGCAAACACACAAAATGGAGGCATCTGTGAGTATTCCTGCTACTACATGTGTTAAAATTTGGGAAGGAAAGTGATAACCTGGGACTTTTCTTGGGCTGTTGCTTTTTAAGGAGCATCTGTTTCTTTCCTGCTCCAACTAACAATTTTTTGTCTGGGAATAAAATGAAAGAAGAAGAACTGAGAGACCTGCAGGACTTCAGAATTGCAGCCTTAGCCAATGTAAATGTGAGAGATCACTGGAGTTGGGGGAGTCTTTTGCAAACTGCCTTTTTTCAAGGGCAGTAATAATGTTTTATCTTTATTTGCCCTTTACAAAGGAAACTCTTGTCCCATATACTTCTTGACAGTTGCACATACTTGTCTTTAAAACCTGTTCTTCCCATAGGCCTGGTGTACTGTGTTCAGGCCAATTGGGTATTTCCCTGACTTCAGTTGGTGTCATCTCAAACCTACAAACACTTTAGAGCTTAAAGTGCAGACCCTTCTTTTCTAGCTCTAAAACTATACCCTTAATCTAAAGATGACTCGGAAAGGTCCCTGTGTCTTAATTACATGCTTTGCTTTGAGCATCTCTTAGCTACCTTTTTTAGTAGAATTGTGAAAAGTTAAAGGTAAACCCTGTAACTTTGTTATTAATTTGGATATGCACCAGTTCTCTGCTGGATTGCAAATGCTTGAGATACTTATTTCTTCATCCATGGGTGTTGTGTGAAATTTAGTTTTATGTTGTTATTTTAAAAAAGAAGTTCCTCTGCACAAATGTTATTGGAAAGTAGCTGCTAAAATGTCTGAAGAAATGTTGTGTGGTATGAAGAGAAGAGCTGGTCACTCTATCACTGCTGTTTCCTGTGTTTGGCAGACAGGAGATGAGAGGAATTTTCCATTGTTCTGAGAATCTTTTCCTTGACTCTGGAAATACCCTTTCTCTTTTTTTTTTGTTTGCTGCTGACGAGCACTTCTTCACTGGAGATTTGACACAGATTCAGGCATCAGCAGTGCCACACTGCTGTTGCTGTCCCATAAGCAGGAAAAATCAGCATTAGTATCTTTTCTTTTCTTTGGACAAGGCTGCAAGTATAAGGGTGCAAACTGTAATGTGATTCTGGACAATGGGAAGGACTTGCCCACATACACATACCCAGTGTCTAGCTGAAAAGAAATAAGTGTATTTGCAGTGAAGGTGAAGTCTTACACTGCTGAATGTTAATGCACCTAAAAGTTTATCTCCCTTCCCACTGCTACAGTGATTTTGGTGTTGCAAAGAAGAGGAAGAGGGCACAAGGTGAAACACTCAAAATCCATGTTAAAATTCATTCTGCCTTTCCCCAGAAATAGTGGAAGTCAAGCAGGTTGCACTTCCCGTCCCTCCTGTTGCATCACCGTGTTTGGTTCCCTTCCAGTTTTCACTAGACTGATCGTATTTTCTATTCCTGTTCTCTCCTGACAGCCCTTCTTCGGTGGCAGCACGAGCATTAATCAAATCTCTGGGAAGATTAAATCAGGAGAAGACGTGTTAGCAAATCTCAATGGACACTGGGTAACACACCATAATCGAAGTTGCTGATAGGTGAAGGGTGCGTGGCAGCGGGGTGTGGGGGAGGACTGGCAGCCCTCGGCAGGCTCCCTGCGATGGAGTGGGCGCGGCCAAGGGCCCTGTGCTGCCAATTCCTGCCAAGCCCCAGGGAGTGTGGTGGAGCAGAGCTTTCCAGGCCACACCTCTCAAGGTCTTACATGCTTCAGTAGTCCCATCAACCTGCAGGGTGAGCAACACTTGCACTCCCAGAGCCTGAGCCACAGCTGGGAAGAGCGGGGAGGGTTTCCATCAAAGCCAGTGGTTCTGTATTTAGTGTCGGAGGCTTAGGACAAGCACTGATGGCAAGAGATGTAGCATGTTTTAGGTGTGACAGTGCCTTGATGTGTTCAGTACTTCTTTAGTTACGTCAGTATGTGGGGGAAGAACTTTCCGAGGTTTGGAATTCATTATTTCTGATAGAAGACCATTATTCATGCCGTGAAGGACAGAGACATAAATCCAGTGAGGGTCTATCTGTGTAGGCAGCTCAGAACAGTCAGCAGAGCACCTGGCACCTTTGTGCATTTAGTATACACAAGTGAATCACTTCAAGTCACCCTCAAGCCAAAATCCAGCAAGAATAACGTTCCATGGTGAAGGTTGTAGTCTAGTTTTGATTGAAATTCCTGGTAACTGGGGCAAAACCAGTGAGTGCTGGGCTTGGGGCTGGACATTTAGGTATTTCAGCAATGCTTGGACATCTACATCATTATAGTTGTCCTGTTCTCCCTTTCCAGTCCATAGAAATTGCCACTTTCTGCCAATTGTGACAAGACAATCTTTGTGACAAGATTTGTCACATCCTAAAACAGGTATTTAAGGCAGGTCAGGTGAAATTTGCCTGAGTAAAGCCCTTTCTGTAGTCAGGTCCTAACCACAGTGTAGGCTTTGGTACTGGACTCCTGCCCTCAGGCAATCTGTCTTTTTACATAAAAAGCTGATGACAATTTTGAAATTGGGATATTTGCCTTTTCTAGGTGTATAGAAGGTGATTTGCTCCCTGTGCCTGGGTAGCTTTTCCATTCTGAGCTCCCTTTCCTGCAGGATGAGCCTTGGCAATTGTGACTTGTGCTGTGCTGTGGAGGACCTTGTCTGTAAAGGGTCTTCCAAACACCATCCACAAGAGTGTGTAACTGAGGGGCTCTCCTGGGGCACTGAGCTGCATGGTTGTGTTCTGCTCAGCTTCCATCCTTCTGTGTATTTATTCCTCCCTTGTTCTTTGTCTTGGTTGTTTGTGGTGCACAAAACTGTAATGATGTATAAAAGAAGTTAAATGGCTTGGAAAGGGTGGCTCCATGAGGCACTGTTTGCAGTTATGTGCTGTGAATAGAGGAGCTGCTGTGCACTGGTAGGGATGCTGTTTGTTCTTCTCCCTCCCTGCTGAGAGTATTGGCCTGCTGTCTTGGCTTTTCTCTGACACTGTCCAGTTTCCTGACAGAAACCCTCACGTCTGAAAGGTAAATTTTCTGCCTCAGGACCTGAAACCCCATCTGAATAAAGAAGGGAAACAAATCCCAATGCTTCTCAGTTCTAGGATCACAGCAGCAGCAGCATGCTTTGTATATATGCCCCTTAGAGATGCATGTAGCGATGCTTAGTCATGCCTGCCTGACTCCTCCTGTCCACAGCTGCGGGTCTCTTGGGGAGCTGGGATCAGTCCTGGAACTTGCACCTCAGGACGTGGTAGAGGAAGTCCTGAGGGAGACTTTGAGGAGGGGTGAGAGTCCCTCAGGGTTGAAGGCATTTCAGAGCTGAAGATGGTGATGACTTGGAGACATGCATCAGGAAACAGTGCAGGGGGAGAAATGCAGCTAATGGGATGCAAAGAAATCAGGTAGCTACAGGCAAAGCCGTGACCCAGATAAGGTTTGCCTGATACTCACAACATGTCCAGGCAGCTGAATGGCACCAAGATAGGGCTCAGCAGCTGTAGCATTCTGAGTCATTCCTGGCAGTGTTCACTGTAAACCATCTCTCTGCCTCCATGGCATTGCTGTGTCTGTGAGCAAGGCTGGGAAGCAGATTAGTTAGGAAGGACACAGCAATATTGTCTAGCCAGCCTCAGATCAAGGAAGTGCTGCTTAGTAGTTGGCTGCCACTTAAATTGGCAAGGAGTAAGAACTGAAGACCCCTGACATTTTGAAGAGCTAAATGAAATTTGGGAGCAGTAGTAGAAAAACTTGCCTAAACTCAAAAAGAAGAAAAACGTGAAAGAATATCTCAGCTTTAGCTCCCCTTTCAAGAGAGGACAGTATTTCAGTAGGCTCTGTGTGAGATTTCAGCATTGAGGAATGAAAGAAATACTGGAAAAGGGTGTAGGGATCTTGTGTGTATGTGCTGAGTGGTATCTGGGAGGAGCAGTAGGGAAAGAAGAGCATCTTAGGGCTTCTGTGGGCTCCCATGTCTGGGGACAAGACTAACAGAAGGGACTAGGTCCCTTTCTAATTATCCTGTGATTAATTCAGCCAGTGTTTCTGGGAATACCTCACCTCCTTTGTATTAGAAACTTTCAGAAAGCGTTTAGTGAGATTTTATGGTGTAGAGGGGGAAAGAAGTCTCCTAACTGAGCTGTATCGCTGATCATCATCCAGAAGCAGTCAGGATTATTTTCTGCCTTGAGTTTCTGATTGTCATTAATGTTTTCACTGAATTTTACTTCTCAGGATGGGGAAGTGCATATAAATGAGTTGAAAAGCGGGAACGCAGAAATGTTCTGGAACCCGACGAGTGACGTACGAAGGCAGAGACTGAAGCGCCACATTGTGCTGTTTGAAGAGCAGACGGACTTTGAGTCAGAGAGGTAGAGAACCGGGGAAATGACTCACTGCTGCTTCCCTGCTGGGAGCAGGACTCTGATCAGAAGGCTCCAGTTCCTCAGCACAGTCCTGGAAAGGCAGTGACCTGCTTTGTCTGTACATATTACCCAGCCATTTACCTGTTGTTTTCTAGGCTACAAGCTCTGGAGTATTTCCATGAAGTATAGCTCTGAAATAACCAGGGACCTGGGTGAGAAATAGTGGAGGCTGCATTTTTTTCGGCTTAAAAAAACCAACTTTGCCTGGACTGTGAAGATTGTGAACAAAGTCTCTGTAATTGCTGGAACACTTTATGGAAGGGCAAGGTGTCAACCTGTGGTTGGATATCTTGTTAAGAAGGATTGTTTCAACCACAGGCTCTTAAAACTAGATGCAGGAATTGTGGAAAGTCCTGGCATCAGCAGAGCAGTAATTTGAACCATGTAACAGGATTTTATGAAAGAATGTAATTAAACATAAATTTAACCCTACTGCATAATCTCAGCTGAGGTCTCCAATGAAGTCTGCACCAGGTTTTTTAGAGTGATCTAGGTTCCTTAAAAGTGTAGTCCTGTCAAATGACTTAGGAAATGGAATGAATGACTAACGCATCACTGAACCAGTTGTTTAGCAAGAACATTATGTGTTGAGCAGTATTATGTGGCACTAACTTCAAACCTGTTAGTCTTGCCAACTCTCCAGTTTGGTCAGCCAGTACCAGTCAAATCCCAAGCCAGCACATGCACTTTGCTTCCTGGCTCTGCATTACATCAGCCTCCTTTCTGTGGGCACCTGATTTTGGTGTTGCATCACATCACACTAAGAAGATTCCCCTTTCTATAGTAAAGAAAGGGATTGCATGAAAATAAGAACACCTGAACATACAGTTTTTTCTGGACAGCAGTGGACATTATGAGCAATAAAGTCTGTATTTGTAACACAGCTGTGCAATTGCCATTTCTGCAGAGCAGACTGCAGTACATTTCTCTATTAATCTTCTGAAGAAGATTCTTTTAAAGGAGACAAGAAATCTCAGTCTTGTGGAGGAAGAATCTCCAGTTCTCTGTTTACCAGGTTATGGCCAGAGCTGACTCCCTTTGCTACATCAGAGAGTAATAAGGATACATGTGTCCAAAGGGAAGGAGACAAAAGGGAAACTGGAGATCCGTAAGAGACATTCCACTGAGCTCCTTATGCTGACAGTTGTGTGAATAAATTACCATCCAATCCACCGAAAATCACCAGAAAATCACCTATTTTCACAAATGTGGGAGAGTCTCTGAAGCTCATACCATTATGCACCTCACTATGGAGGGTCTCCTTGCCTTACACGTACAGCTCTCAATGAGTAATTTCTCCTTGTCAAACATTGTTGTCTGTGTCCCCCTGAGGTTCTTAGAATTAGAGGACTTGCTCTTTACACCACTGCATTCCTTATACACCAGCACAGTATTTTCTCAGGCTGTTGTTTCCACTACTTCCCCCCCCCCTCATAACTGGCTTTGAATTGAGTTTCCTTCCTTTGTTCCTGAGAGAAAAGATTCATATACAGAAAAATGGGAGTGACTTGCTAAAAAGGAAAGAAAAGTGTTGCTCTGCCTTCAGTTAATTATCTAAGAGGCACATTTTTGAAAGTGTGTTAATGTGTGCCGAGAGATATACAATGAAAGCATCAGTATCCCTTTTAAATTAAGAGCTTCACAGCAAGCTCCAAATTAAATGCAGTAATGTATTCATCTTCTAACTGGAGGACGGGTGTTTTGTGGAGCTGGGAATACTGAAACAGCCTGCATCTCCTGTGCATAGCCTAACTGCTCAGTAATGTTTTGGGAGGGCTAGCTGCTAGTCTCAGAAACATTTCCAATCTGAAATGAAGATTAGAGTGCTTTGATTAGAGGAACTGTGGAGAGGCCTAACACAGGCTTGGCTATAGTGAAAAAAGGTAATGATTTTTCTCTTGTAAAAGGCAGATCCACTCCCCAAGGCAGAGGCTCAGTGAGATATCACATGACAGATCACGTATCCTTTGGCAGCTGAAAACAAGTGCAGGTGAAACCCTTCATGCTTGCAGTTCGTGAGCACAGGGACACTGTGCACACTGAGCACCTCCATTGCTGGCAGATTGAATCAACTTCCTGCAGATCTGGTTGCTAATCCTATATAGCAGTACAACATGCAAGATATGCACACGAATTTGTTTTCCAGTGCTTTTAAACTTTAAATATAAAGCCTTTGTTTAAGGGATAGACATTAACACAAAGGCTCCTAAACAGAAATGCCTGAAAGGACAGGGAAGAGAACAGATTCTCCATCAATCACCTCAAAAGAGGCTACCGATAACGGTGAATTGAGCGTAACCATCCTATAACTCACCCAGACAGCACTGAAGAATTTAATGAATATTGTAGATGATGATATCTAAGGGAAAGTACTCTGTACTTCAGCAGGTCATTATATACAGCATTCAGTGTTGTCATTCTTTAATTTACAAGCCAAAATTGAGGCTGAGCAGCAGTTCCTCTGGAGTATCAGTAGACCAGACAAATGCCTGCTCTAAAGTTCCAGCTGCCAAAATGCATTGTTGGTTTGAAGGTGGTTTAACTTGCTTCCCTGTTTATTTCTAGGCTTTGGCAGCATGTTACCAGTGCAATAAACAAAGGTGATCAACACAAGGCGACACAGGAAAAATTTGTGCTGGAAGAGGAGCAGAGGAATGCCGCCCGGGAGCGGAGAGAAAACGGCACGGAGTGGAAACCGCTGCTCTTCCAGCACGATGCCGCAACTAACGAATGGCACTACAAATACGAGGAGTGAGTGCTGGGGTTGGGGGTTATGAGCAGACCTCGCTGCTTGAGTTGCCAGGGATGCAAGCAAGGTTACAGACCTGTAACTGGGGTCCTGCCATTCCCCAGACTGCATCCAGAGCTTGCCCTTTCTGGGCTCCATGTCATCATTAGAATACATGTTCCCCATACTAATTGGGAATAGCTGAAAACGGGGGCTTGGCAATGGAAAATCTGCTATGCTATTGATGCAAATCCCTATTGCTGCAATCAAATGTGGAGTCATTTAGCAGAGATTTTCTGCCCTGTGTGAGCAGAGTTAAAAACTGTGCTCTCCTCCCCTGCCAAGAAGGGTGAAGCCTCTGGAGACTGAATACCCTCATTTATTGCAAGGAACTGTGAATGTGGAGGGAAGTATCTGTTACTCCTCTCACTTTGTCTGGGAACTCCAGTTACTGTCAGGGATGATTGCCTGCCCTGATGCATGTGGAATTAGTATACTGGTCATAACACAGCTGGTGTGGGATTCTCGCTTTTCTGATGTGTTTTTTTTTTCATTTGGCCTCAAAAGTCTAAGACCTTGGGATCCTTTGAACGACATTGCCCAATTTGAGAAGGATGGGATACTTCAGACAATGGAAAGACAGTTATCCACAAGGATGTCAAACCACAAAACAACATGCATAAACAATCAAATTACACGGCATAAGGTAAAAAGCCTGTTTTGGGAAATGTAGTATTCTTTAGGATTGTTTAGATTACACAACCCTTTTCCACAGCATTTTCATGTAAGCACAGCATAGGCTGAAAGGTTTGTTTGGGGTAGGTACAGCTTTTGACTGTAGACCTGCAGTATCATACCATCATTAACTACAAATAATTATAATTATCAGTTGACATACTCTATCCATTTTGGCATTGTTCTTCCACCTAATATTTTTGATGGTGACTCTTTACTGGGTTTTGCACATGACTGAGCTGAACTTCATTTTTCATGGTTTCCAAAGCAGGAAACTTCCATAGGTTTTTGGAATACACAGCTGAGATCCTTCAACTTCAACTTCAGTCATTGCCATTATCATTTATCACTTACTTTCTCTCAGACAAGACAAGAAACCTCTCTCCATCCTTTCCATTAAACAGAGATGATACTTTCTTATTTCACCGCTTTCATCTTTGGAGTGATACATGTCATTCGTAACATACTCTGTAAATGTTGAACTGCTGAACTAGGTAGATATAACCCATTTACACTGAACAACTTGTATCTTACTATGTGCTTAGACTTTTCTTTTTTATTTCCCAAATCTGAATGTCCCTGAGGCAGTGGGGAAGCTGAGGTTTGCTTTTCAGACCCCCTGGTGAGCAGTTTGAATCAATGTGTTTGGTTTACTCATCTGAGAGGTAGAGAGAAACTTTCTGAAATGCATCAAGAAATTAAGCATAAAAGTTCTGTGATATTTAAATCTATCATGCACCTTCTGAAAAATCTTCCTGGGGAAATTTTATTCTAATTTTTCCTTCTTTTCATCCTTTCTCTTATGTATCTAATTGAGTGGATACACAACTCAGCAAAGGAACTATAAGGTTCATCACTAGTATGTGTCAGTTGAAGCTCCAACAAGAAAAATTTGGATAGGTGTCTTAAGGATGTTGTCATTTGAGGAAATCTTCTCTACAGGCCATATGTGTAATATCCTTTAGTAGGTGCCAGGAGTCCAGCTGCTAGGAGTTGCTGAGACAGCAATCAAACTTCATAATCTCACACGTATTTCCCAGCGCCCCAGATTATTTTGTTTAAAGCAAATAGACAAGTCTCCAGTTTGACAGCGACTGAGTCTCTTGTAATCCCTGTTTTATCCAGAGGTCTGCCAAAGACTGCAGGCGCCGCAAAACCAGTGATCAGCCGTCCAACCACAGCCAGAATACAGAGAGCAGCTGTTCAACACCAGAGTCAGTGCAGGAGCTCTCAGATGATGATGGCAAGTATTTGTGTATCACTGGGTCGGGCTTTAATGTTCTTCCCTTGGTGCCTTATTCCTTGAGCCAGCCCTGAGACACTTCCCAGCCCAGTTAATACCATGGGCCAACAGCCCTCAGGAAAACACACAGCATGTTATGCTTTCGTGTTCTCTCTGTGTACTTCCTCCCTTTCTGCCCTACACTATCCCTGCCAACAAGGGCTTCCCAACATCTGTCACAGATATGTTGGAGAAATACACTGACACTCCAGTCAACAGATAGGAAACAGCCTTCATCATTTTCTTTTCTCTGCTTTTGTTAGAGGTGACATTGAGTGTTTCAGAGATAGGGACAGGTGAGAGCACTCTGTTCTCCTCACCTTAGCTGGGGAGAATGCTGCAAAAATTGGAGAATGCTGCAAAAATTGTTTCCTGAGAGCTGACTGAGAAGGGGCCCCAGACCAGTGTCACACACAACGTCCAGTCGCCTGAGTCTTCAGGGTCGAAGATTCTGTTCCCTGTCTGCTTCTCCCCGTTTCCTCCAGAAAGTGTCCCCCCTGGCTGTGACAATTAGATCACAGCCAACCACTTGCTGGGTTAATCTGTGTTGTGTTTCATCACTACCACCAGAATAGTGATGCAAAGCATAATTGTCCTTCAATGCTTTGTCACAGGATTTGAAAGCCTGTGCGCTCAGTGCGGGAAAGAAATGAATCACCTGAAGGAAATTCACTCAGCCGTCTTATCTCTACAGAAAGCCCAACAGGACATACACAGGTAACCATTTTGTGTCATAAAATCAATTATTCTAATGGGCTAAAAATAACCTGTGGCATTTAACTCATCACTGTGGCCTTTGGAGGGTCTTTATCAGCTGCAGGGGTGCAGGTAACAGTTGTTTCCGTAAGTAGCCAATTAGCACACCAGAAAGACAAACACATCGCCTGCTTGAAACAGTGAGGAAATCTCTTTCTCTTAAGACTCTCTTTATGGCCAAAAATCTTCACGTCAACATGTTTTACACCTCATGGCATTCTGGACTGCACAACAGCTGCAGAAAGTGGGAGAGCTGAGCCAGGTCCTGGTTACAAATAGATCTCTGCTAGGCAAGAAGGCATGAGGTCTCCCTTTTTGTCGAGCATGTTATGGATTTCCTTGGTTTGCTGTAGAGATGCAGGCATGTGGTCTGAAGTCTGGGCTCCATGGTGAAAAGCAGTAACCTCCCATGTTTTGTTTAAATGGTGAATTGCCATCCGAGGAAAGCTGTGATCACACCTGCTGCTGACAAAGCCGGACAGGGGGTTTGTTAACCACTACATCTGCTCCAGGGAGCTCTGCTGATTCCCCACTCTGTGAGGAATACTATCCAGCTCTCACGAGGCTTTAATGGGGTGGAATCATATGAGGCCCACCATTTCTTGATGCCAGAGCCATTGGCTTTGGTATGGCTTTAGCTTCTCTGCAGCTCTTGGGGATGTTCAGGGCAGTCTCTTGTGTTTGGGAAGGTTAGGACATAAGTTCGTGAGTAAGCACTGGATTAAGTGATTTCTTGGGGTTTGTACCCTTACACTTTCTCATGCCCACCAGCTCGCTCTGCCTGATCCAGCCACAGCCAGAAGTACTAATTTTCCTGTTAAAAAGAGGATGGTAAAGTCTGTGGGGGCACAGTTCTGTACCAGTGAGGGTGTCTCCAAAGTACAGGGACCTCTCCTGAGGTGGATGTTCTGGGTATGCGCACACATGTGAATGCACACCTTCCTCCAGCACACAAATAATCATACTGCTTTCTTTTCCAGAAACCTCAGTGCTCTGAACAAAAAGTCCTTCCACAGGAGGGCCTCTTCTGAAAGCTTCCTCCTGGACTCTCGCTGCTGGTTTCTCCTCTGCATCTTTCTTACGTGTCAACTATTCATTAATTATGTCTTCAAATAAAATCACTACGTTTGGCAGCAATAATGATTACTGGCTGCTGGAGGGGGGCCACTCGCGCAAGGAGCCCAGCGAGGCACCAAAGCACTTTAGAACCAACGCAGCAGAGGTGGAAGAAAGTGGAAAAACAAGGTTTAAAAGGGACCTAGGAACCTGCAAAACTTTGTTCCTGCAGATTATGTCATTTTTGCCTTTTACGTGTACATCTTCAAGGACCTCTTAACCTGTACGGGCCTTAATGCTGAAGCCAAATGTAGCTTTAATTGTGCAATTTGTTATCTATGTCTTGTCATTTTCTGATGCAATTAATAACTACCCAGCAGTATTGGTAACCCCAAAATGGGAAACGCTCCAGTGTTTTGGAAAGGTCATACCGGCCTGGGTCATAGCTCCACAAGTGAGGGAGTGCAGTTGGGGAGCTGTAAAGAGTTGATGTCCATGGTGCCTGTCCAGCTGCCTTTAATTATGGGAGGGAGCACACTTGGTCCAAAAATCCACCCCGGGGGTATTAAGTCATGATCTGTTTTTTCAGCACACACAGAAAGGGACCTCAGGATGTGTTTTATTTTCCATTCCACAGGAACTGTAAATATGCACAATTTCCTGGAGCCGTTCCTCTGTAGGAAATGGGAAGTATTCAGTGAAAGCTCCTCATTTGCTTACGGAGTTGACTGGTGTACTGGATCTGGCCCATCGAGTGTAATGTCAGATATGCCTGTTTGTAAAACCTGGTCACTTACTATTCTTGTTATTATTTGCTATATGGCTGTTTTATAATATCACACACTAGCATTGTAGAGAGGAATCCACTGCCCCAGCATAGGTGAGAAGGATGGGAGCGATATAGGTGTACATGTGTTTGGTCTTAGGCACATTTTTCGTCAAAAGTCAGGAAAGAGGGAGGGTTTTGCCACTGCATTGTGCAACTCTGTTAATAGTCTTCCTATTTTACACCATTTTTTAAAGATTTGCAATATTTTCTGTAGACTGCGGACAATACTAAGCCTTTCTTTTCTGGCCTGAAGTAGTTCCAAGTGGTAAGTACTGCTATATATACAGCCTTAAAATATTTAGTGGTGGTGCCAGTCTGGGCTATCTTTCAATGTAAATGTTTCCAAATTTTTAAGTACATTCCTCGTCATATTCCCCAGTTAGGGGAAACCTGTTTGTGCTTGATATGTTGAAATAAAACTACACACAACTTTCAGTGGCAGTCTGTCTGACAAATTATTTTTGGGTTTGTATTTTATAGCATTTTACAGGTAAATCATTTTTTAGAGGAAAGGCTATAGGAAAAGACCTCCAAGAATCTCAGACCTAAGTTAGAAGAACAATAGCATTTTGATACCCCTCTGGCTGAAATTGTCTTCTAATTGTAGCAACTTCCTCAAAACAGAAAGAAAAATCGTTGCCTTGGTTTTCAGTCTTGTACATGTAAATGTACAGACTTGTCTTGGATTTAGAAAACCTTTATATTAAGGAGGTAGTGTTATGTTGGCAAATAGTTCTGTGAAGAGAATCACAGCTCTCTGACATGAGCAGACAGGGTATCTGGAAGCCAAAGCTCAGGGAACCAATCACAAATAATAAAGGGTGAGAGTGACTTTGTGTTATGAGCAAAAGTCTTCAGAAAACCCTGAGGAATCATCCTTGCAGAGTGTCAACATCATTGATCCAGACTGGGTGCCTAGTCACCCTTCCTGAGGGTCCGACCTGTGCCACGGGTAAAACTTGCCAGTCTGTGCAAAGTCATGTATGTGCCTTGAAAGTGGTCGCTCCTAAAGCTATGCAAACACACCTGGTAATCTCCTGTGAATGCTTCAGCAAGCCAGCACATCTCTGGCCTGTCAGCACAGCCTTCCTCCTCACACACATCCCGCTTTGGGATTATTTGAGTTACAGATAGGAACCTCTCCGCTTCTGTGTAGGGCTGTTTACATCTCCTGCCTACAACCGTATGGGGCTTTGAGAAATGCTTACTAAAACAATAACAGGAAAGAGAAAACTAAACCAACCCATACCCAGCTGAACCAAGGAAAAGCAGTCCTGAGCAGGAAGCCTTTGGTAGGTGTAAATGTGAATGCTTGAAATTGTTTGGATCATTTCCATTTTACCGGGCTGCAAACGCAGGAATTTCACCGGACTTGTTGCTGCAGTTAAGTGAAACACTGTTGCCACAAGAGGAGCAATTCAGTGAAAGAAACTATCAACCTACTCTAACTAATTACGCATAAACAGAGGAGAGGTTTCCAACATCTACTGCTACTGCCACAGGGCATTAAAAAGTAATCCAAAAAGGAACAGTCTATAAATCCTTGTGCCATTAATTTTAATCCAATTTCAACATCTCAAGGTGAATGCTCGCCAGTTGCACGCGCATGGGAGATGAGAGGTATTCTTGAGGAAAATCATGGTCAGAAATGTTATTTCTCTGGGAGGAGTAACTGCTGAGGAGAAAGCTGAGAACCGTTTCAGGGCTTTACAAAACCCAGTTTGTGCATTGCTGGAAAAATTCCCCGTCCTTTCTTTGCCCCTTCTTTTCGTGATCAGTGAGCGGCCCTTTGGCGCGCAAGGTGTTTTGGGCGGCGGAGCGCGAATGGCATCCGTTTCCTGATTTCTGCCCCTTCTTGAGAGCTGCAAAGCGTGTGTTTGCCAAGCCGCCTTTGTGTGTATGGCCACGGCCGCCGCGGGACAGTCCTTTGATGAGGGGGCGGCGGAGGGGGGGGGGCGGGGGAAGGGGCGGGCGCTACCGGGCGGATATAAATGGCAGCGCCGGCGCTCCCCATGGGATGTGCCGGCGGGATGGGCAGAAGCGAGCTGGGAGCGCCGATGGCAGCCGGAGGAGCGGCGGGGCTGATGCTGCTGGTGAGTGCGGGGACTGCCGTGTGTGGGCAAGGGGCTAGCGCTGCACCTGCCCCTTAGCCAAATCCTCCCTTTTGAGAGGAAAAGACTCTTCCTCCGTGTCCAGGTTGGAGAAGCATTGTAGGTTTTTCTATCTTTCTCTTCCTCGAGAGAACCTGCCTGAACAGTTGCTGTTGCTTGAGACTTAGGGAATCCCGAGTTTATGCAGCTCTCCTAAATCTGAAATGGATAAGAAAGAGCTTCTGCTGTGGAGGAAACCCAGTCCCAGGTTGCGGGGAACCCTCTGAGGTCGGGTGGGGACCTGTGACGCAGTTGCTGTCGCTTTTCCCTCTTTCCTCGGGAAAAAAAGAAAATTCCAAGTCGGGGTGAGCTCTTGAATTGCCCTCACCTTATTTAACTGTGAATTTAGAGGTCTTTTCAACTGCGCGGTTATGGATAAGACTTTGTCTCCCGGGGAGAGAATTGAAAGAGCGGAGCTGCGGAAGCCAAACTTTTGCTTCATCTCAGAACTTGCCTACTGATGGTAGTCAGCGATGGGGGGGCTCCGCGGCCGCCCCGTCCCGTCCTCTCCCCCTTCCTGCCGTCCTAGGACCTTCTCTCTCGGGCGTCTCTTAAGCGAGGCATACACCTCGGTGTCCGCCTCGTCCTGTGAGGGGTGCGCGACCCACGGGCTTTTTTTTTTGTTTTGTTTTTTTTTGTTTGTTTGTTTGTTTGGTTGGTTGGTTTTTTTGTTTTGTTTTTTTTTTGCTTTGTTTTGTTTTTTTGTAGAAATTTCCAATGCTCCTGTGGCTACAGTGACTTATTTTTATTAATAACTCAATTACTTGCCTTTTGCTTAAGATTACGGAGCCAGCGAGAAGTGCTGGATGAGGTCTCTGGGGCGTTTCCTCCATTCTGCGGGGCGAGTGGCGAGGCAGTGGACCGGGAAAGACTAACACTGATCCCCATGAATTCAAACGATGGGGAAAGCGAGAAATGAATGCCTGGCAAGTGGCAGAAACTTCGGCTTCTGAAGTTCCATTACAGTGAACTAGCCGAAGTTCAAATGGAGTCAGGGATCAGTGGCACTAGTTGCCTAAAACCCATCAGCCGCTTCACGGTGGTGCTTTAACCCCAGCTTTGTGATTGCAATTACGGCTGTGAGGAACACTTAGCAGAAATTAGTTTGGGTTTCCTCTGTGGCTTCCCATAAACTTCTGAATGGGTTTCCAAGTCTTTACAGCTTCATTTCACCGAGATGGTTATCTTGGCCTGGGAGGATGAATCACTCAAACGCCTGTTTGCCTCTGCTGTAGGTTATGCTGCTGATAATGCCTGGAACTCAAGCAGAGAGCTGTGAGAAGGGAGAGTACTTCCATGAAGGACGCTGCTGTGTATTTTGTCCAGCAGGTAAGACTTTGAGAAGTTCTAGCTGATAGTGGCCAGGTTTCTTTCTCATGGAGATGAGTGAGTCATTTCATCTGGTGAAAGTGTAAGCCCACCTGGAGCTGTGATGGCTTCTTGGGGCTGTTAAGGCAAGAGTTCCATGTGTGACAGGTGATGAATCAGAGAGGTGCCTTGCCAGCAAGCCGGGAAACCTCTGCTCACAGTTGAGGATGGTATTCAAAATTGGGTGGTATTTGGTTGGGTTTTGTTAACAAAACACTTTAGTTAGCAAGAAAAACAGGTGTAGGGGAGTTCTGATGTTTCTGTGTCTGTAGGTAAAACCTGGGTTTGGTTTTGCTCTCCTCTCCTTGCTCAATGTGTGCAGAGTTAGAGTTTTGTGCTAAGAGGCACCCTGCCCTTAGAGAGTATCAGAGGGCTCTCTAGAAGTAATTTAGACCAAGGAGGAGAGTGGTTTTTACAAGCAGTTCTCTCTGTGCTCACCAGTTCCTTCAGAGATAGTGCTGGCCATGTATGTGGCTGACTTTAAACTGATGCAGAGAGTGTCCCAGCAGAGGCCTGGCTCGATGCCTCATTTGGTGCTGCTCCTTGTCCTAGCAGCAAACTGTCAGTGTGCCTTCTGGCTCTCCTGTGTGCTGGTTCTCACAGCATGTGATGGTTCTTCGAGGAGGAGTTGAACTCTTCCCAAATGGCTCTGTTGTCGTCACATCCTGTTATAGCCCTTTGTCTAAAAGATGTCTTGAAGCTGCTGCTCGTTCTCTTTTTCCACAGGTACTTTTGCTGCTCAGCACTGCAGTGCTCCACATTTGAGAGGAGAATGTTACCTTTGCAACGAAGGAGAGAGTTACACTGCCCATGAGAACGGCTTGGAAGAGTGCTTGTCTTGCAGACAGTGCAAAGATGGTACCAAGCACAATTTTGATGAAGCTTTAACCCTTTCCCCTTTTTGATGTGGAAAATCTGGTCCTCATTGAGCATACTGAACTTGCTTTTATGGCCTGAGAATAATTTTTGCGCGGTTGCAGTTGCATCTCTTATATTGACTTTGTAACTTATATTTTATTTTTCAGATCAGATAACTGTGAGACCCTGTACTCTGACACAGGATACTGAATGCCAGTGCAAGCAAGGGTATTTCTGCACTGAGGAGACTTGTGAAATATGTCAGAAACATAGTAAAATGTAAGTTTGATAAAGAATATAAGTGACTGTTTTCCTTCTTGGAAATGCTAGAGCAATGGTCCAATCAATGCCAATAGCTAACACTTGTTAACAGGCTGTAAATAATTGCCCTGAAGCCAAATGGCATTATTCATGCATTTACATTTTAGGTATCAAAGTATATGAAGTTGAGACCTAAAAATACAGGAACCCTGGGTATTGTTGTGCTTGTTTCTTATGGCTGCAAGCTTGCACTTTTCATGTCCTCAGATTAGTATTTCTCTAGGTTACTTGAATGAGGTTTCTAGCACCCAGTTCAAAACTTTGAGAGATGGAACTACCTGTTAAAGGAAACTAACTGTGCATGAATAATGCACCTACTCTGTGGTTTGGTTTTTGATTTCTCCCACCACCACCTAAAATTAACATACATGAGCTTTATTTGCTTTGCTTCTATTTAATCCTGTAGTACTATCATGGGTTGTTTAAAGGTGCACTTCTAACAAAGTTATCTGTTTATGCATGTTCTGTTCATGCTTTTAAGCTCTGCCTGAAAAAAAATAAAAAATCAGGCATAGTCAGAGCTGCATTTTGCTCTGGAAGTGTTGATACAATCCTGTGTTGCCATCCACTTCAGGTATCCGGAAGGGGAAGAAATCATGCGGGATTGCAATGCCACTACAGCCCTAGGATGTGACTTACCTGATCAAGGTCTGGTACACAAATCCCACTCAGCTTGGTTTGTTGGGTCTGTGGCTTCAAGCTAACAACACCAGAGCAGTCTGAAAACAGTGGTCTGAACTACTGTAACATACTTAACTGCTTCTGTATTTTAGTCTGAGGGTTACTTGCTAAAGATAAGCTCTCAAAGGTGTTGAAGTGACAAATCATCTTCAGTTTCATTGGGTGAAAACCTACGTGTGTTGCCAGGGTTTTCCAAGTTGCAATGGTGACACTGCTGAAAGTTAGGGATAGTGCAAAGGTGTTTCCTATGCCTGAGAAGCTGTGTGTGGAGTAGCTTTCTCTTTTGCTGGTAGATGGCTTCTGCCAGATCCGAGAAAGACTGAACTGACACTATGTTACAGCACCTGAAAGCTTGCTGTCATCTTTTTAGTGCTTGTTGGGTACTGTCCAGAAAACCTCGCAGAAGCTGTATGGCAGCTCTGTGCAGAATCCCCTGTTGCCTTTGGCATAATGAGCAGTGCAAACGAGTGCTTGCATGTTGGGGTCAGCTGACAGTCCCAGTGCCTTTTCCATGGTAAGTTAGCAGGGTTGGTGTATTAGTGCTGGGCTTAGGCTGTTTTCGAGGTCAGCAAGGAATAGCTTGTTTGGGGGCTACTTCAGTACTAATTTTATTTCTTTTTCCTTTGCAGGAAGCACAGTTCTGTCTTGGGTTATTCCAATTATTTTGTTTGTTGTTATTGTTTTTCTGCTCTTGGCATTTAGAAGGATGAAGTGTGATAAAGGTAACTGCTTGAATGTTATCCATAAAATTTGCTTTCCAGAATTAGGTAAAGCATGCACTAGGGCTATCCCTGGGTTTTGTGTTACATTACAGGGGATCTATTTAAACTCTTAGTTCATGTAGCATGTGATTGAATTAAGTCCTGCAAAATGAAAAGTAGTTTTAAGTAAATGAAATGCATAAACCTTAATGAGAGCTTTCTTATTTTGCTGACAGGTGTCTTTGCTTCAAAGGAAGATTATCATAATGTGCTTAAAAAGGACTTTTCTTATCTACTTGCCTTGTATTGACAAAGAGAAAAAGCTGTGTATCAGCTCAGATGTGTGGTGCAAAAAGTAGCAACTAATTAGTTCGTTAGCTACTTTCATGCACTGCATTTGACTGTGGACAATTTTTTTTCTACAAGTTGTTGCCCTTTCATCATTTGAACCTCTTAATGAATATAAACATTAGGTTGATAAGTACTGTGTGAATTTATTTTTTAGGGGAAATTGGGCTGTTTTCCTTGAAAACTTCTCTTTTCACTACTGTGTATTAAAATGTTTTTGCAGCTAGTGTAGGTAGAATAATGTTAAAAGTTGGTCTGAATTGTGAATGCAACTTTGTTCAAATCACGTCTTACTGATTGTGTTGCAGTAAAGACAATTTCTGCCCTCTGTATTGCAGTAGCCCACAGAAATGATGGGAAGCATAAGCTGGGGTGGGGGAGCATGTGAGAGTGGCTTAAAATACAAACTGCACCTTGTGGTCAGCATTTTACTAAGCAGGACTCTTCCCTGTATGAAGGCAGTGTTTGTGCTGTTGGTGAAAGCTAAGAGTAGTATTGTCATGAAACATGGCAGGTCAAGGAAACTAAATGGCTTGTTAAAGCTTTGGATTGTGTTACAGAAATTTCTGTGGTGTATAAATCTTGTGTGAATTCAGCTATGTTTAAGTTGCTGTAATTCCTAAAAGTTTCTTAGGCATTTATTTTATATTTCAGCTGCTTCAACTGATAAAGATGCAGAGAAAGGTCTGGTAAGTATGTAACAGATCAAGTGCTTCATCTCAGTTTTGTGCAGTTTAATTGTGCGCTGCTTAATTGTACTTGTCACACCAGCCCTCAATGCTTGTATCACTGTAGGTCTCTGGTAGGATGTGTTCCTGTGATGGGATAAGGTGTGATTATATAGAGCCAGATACTAGAAATGGCCTCATGTGTTCATTAGCTGCATATATCTGCTACAGTTGGTCTTTCCAATACTTCCCTTGGAAATACTTCAGAGCCTGTGACCAGGATGTTTTGAAAGCAGCAGAAAAAAATTAGTCTAGCTGCAAGCTTTTGCATCAAACTGTTTCCTGATGATACCGTTATCCAATTTAGCTTTTTTTGCTGCTTCGTGTGTGTTCTGAAGTCAGTGTCAGCTCTCAGTTACCTGCATGGTGGTATTCAAACTTTCACTGCATTTCAACAACATGTTATTTGTTTATAAGACCCGCTACTCTTGATCCAGTAAAGTGACTGAGTCTTCCTGCCTTTGGGCTCATGTCACAAGCTACAGACCAGAACAGTAACTTCTTGGTCCTAAACAGTCCCATAAGATGAGGGTTTGGCAACTCAGAGCATGCCAGTTGCAAAGTACATCCCTAAGAATGATTTCCTGAGCTAAGCCTGGCTGCTGGTATGTGTTCCACTTTAAAACTGGGCATACCCTTGCCTCTTGTAGTCAAATACTATCTCAAACCTGTTTCAGTCTAAAAAAACCCAAACAAACTACTGCTAGTCTAGCATTTTTGCAAGATAAATACAAAACTAGCTTGTATTTACCTTGTCTAATTCTAGCTTCTCTAGTTAGAAGATACACACTTAACAGCACTGAGAGGCAAATGTGAGCTCAGTCTTAGCAGTATGGTTAATGATGTGAAGTGTCAAGCTGTTAGTCTTGATGAGTATCCAAGAAAAATATCTAGATTCCTCTCATAGCACGTGTACAGCAGTACTTCTCCCTGCTGCTTCTCTTGTCTCCCTCCCAATGCACTACTTGCCCAGTGTGTGAGCTCTTGCCTAATGTTACTAATTAAACACTTTGAGCAGTGAAATGCATTTTAATTATGTCAAAAATACTTGAAGGTCAAAGAAACAAAATTGAAATATATGTTTAAAAGTATCACCTTAAACTCTTCTCTTTTTTTTTCTTTAAGGTCTGTAAGTGGCTCAAATATGTCCATCAGCCACGTTTTTTTGTTAGGTTGTGTCTCCCCTTATGCTCTAGCACGTCAGGAATTTGTAGAAGCTGATGAAGAAACATGACAGAAAACTTGATCAAAATGCTGTAGCATAGGATTAGGCAACTATAACATCTCTTTAATTTGAATGAAATTGTAGTAGAATGATGCAATTACAAACTGGTGCTTGGTGACACTTAGCTCTCATGGAAGAGCTATCAGGGACCTGAGATGCAATGTTTGTGCACTTGGAGTGTTCCTGCTACTGTAATAGCTTGTTTGCTAAGGAGAGTTACACTGATGCAGTTCTGAGACCAGGCACTTTGACACCAACACTCTGTCCTTTCCAAAGTACCAGTGAATTCATACAGCTCTCA
>JAWWEU010000158.1:15216373-15247418 GCA_035583155.1 Acropternis orthonyx
CCCCCCCCCCCCCAACACCTGCTGATACTTTAATAGCTGCTGCTATATTTTGAAACAAAATGGTCAGCTGTGCTGTGTACTTTCAGTCACTAGGCTTCCTATTTAAGATCTATGCCATATAAATAAGTTCAATTTCTTTAACCTGTTCACACCCTTAACAGCAAGTGTTTTCAGTGTGTAACATGTGGGGTGGTTGTCTTCACAGCCCTGCTTATGCATGTTGATGTTGCACGTGGGTCACTGACTTTGTGCGAACAGAAACCACACTGGCTTATGCTCACAGATGAGCTCTGCCTTAACAAACATGTCTCATGGGGAGAACAGTTAATCTTCACCCTCATTTTCCATATCTGAAAAAAAAAGTATTCCTAAAGCTTTCTGGTTTTAGCACTAGCTGATATGCTAGTCTGCTTTCTACTTGTACTGTTCATGTTGAGTTGGGGCTGTACTCCCTGGCATATGCTTTAATGAATTGGCAATGCTTAAAATGATGCAGTCCTTCCTTGGTTGCTTCCCTCTTTGTCCCCTCACAAAAGCTATGCCATGTGCACTGGTGCTCCCTGGCTTCTTTCAACGGATTCTAGTTTGTGAATCTGCCAGAAAAGTTAATCCAGTCAAAGAAAGCCTAAACTAGTGTACTTAACATGGAGCTGATAGGCCATAATTAGCTTGGCAAAAGTTCTGAGAGCATCAGCCTTGACACAGGGGTAGGCTTGAGGCCACTGTTGCTGTTAAGTGAGTTCATGTGAAGCAAGGCAATTTAATTTCCTCCTACCTTAGATTTGCACACTTTCCACACCTGGAGAGGAGCAGGCAGGAATCCACATCAGTGAGAACAATTAGGAAAAGTTTCCTGCATTTGTTGTAGAGGAAGCCTGTGAGCCTTATCCTGCAGTTCAGTGGGAGCAGAACAGCCAGCAAAGTCGAGAGCTGGGCTCTGAAACCATTTGAAGTCCAGTTCTGTAAAGACTGTAACTTTGTCAAATTAGCAGCTCTCCTATTATTTCTCTGACATCTGGTGGTTTCAAGTCTTCTCTTTTCTTTCCCCAGGCAGTCCTTGAAGGCCTACCTATGAAATATCTTTTAAAGTGTATTCTTATTCTTTACAGAAGTATGAGAGCAGTACTGAAAGTCTCATTTTGCCAGAAAGAAAGACACCTGCAAATAATGCAACAAACGCAGAGGGTGGGAACTCTGGTGAGAGCCCAGAGAGCCAAGCACAAATCAATATTAACCTGGAAGAAGAAAACACATCATCATCAGAAGATAATGCACTTAGTGAAGAGGGCACTGTCTCATGTGGGAGCTGCCTGCCAGGGCAGTTGAGGAGGATGGCTGAGTTTCCAATACAAGCAAAACCTGGCCAGAATTTTCCTTTTAATTGGAATAACCTGTCTAATGTACCAAGTAGTAGAACAGCAGCAAATCATGTGGTAAGTGTGTGTGTGTGAAGTTATCATCATGTTTTCTCTAATGCACATGTAATTTCAGTTGTGTTTTTAACTTATTCCTTGAATTTTCAGGTAGAATGATAGAGGATGCTTTGCCTTAAAGATGTAATAGAAAGTACAGGAAGTGATATATTGGGAAAGCAAACTTCAGTCCCTTACATTTAATTTACTCTGTCTCTTTCATCTCCCTGTCAAAATTTACACTGCTGCTATTGCTAGAATAGCTTCTATGCATTGCCTTGTTGCTTCGCTTCGGAGCCAGTTAGTGTGGCTGTTTCATCATGCAACTTTTTTTACTGGAATGGTTTCAGCTGTGTTGTGGAACTTGCCACCCCCTCCCCTTACCGGTGTGTGTGTGCTGTAGAAGCAAGCTATCAAGTAGGTCAAGAATAATTGTAAGTGAAACACCCTGGTATGTTGGAGTAACAATCTAAATTTGTATTACAGGTACAAGAACCAAAGCATCGAATAATTGTTAAAGATCTCTCTCAGAAAGGTAAGCGTTGTATAAATTGACAGCACTTGGCATTTGGTTTTGTTTCCTGTTGACTTCAGTCTACTTAAGGAATAGTGTAGGGAGGCTAATGAATACTGCTTAGAGCTATAAGGCTTTTAGTAAACTGTAAAATATGCTGAAATAGGATTATTGTTACACTTGGGAGAGGTTGTAATCCCTCTGGTGAATTGTTCTACTTTAAAGTATGACTTTTCTGCACGGGGGTATAGTGCAGTCATGATTTTAAGAATAAGAATGGTACAAATTTAAAAAAATTATTTGAAAACAAGTCTGCACTGCAGCAGTGTACTCCCCTTTAATGAGTGAGGTGTAGGTCAGTGGGAAAGCTTTCTGTCAAATGTCCACTCACATGGAAGACTCCATCAAATCCCCTACCTGCACCCAGCAAATTGTGTTGGGTGTCCAAGTGATGGGTTTTTCTCATGATAGTCTTGGTGTGGCAAACCTATGCCAGCAGCATAGTGAGCTACTGTTGAATAGCCCTGTTAAGCTAATGTGCCAGCCAATGAAGCCTTCCTCAAAACCACCTTTGCTGAATGGTGTCTTAAGAAACTGCTTTTAGGATATATGGACCAATACCTTTAGCTGCTCTCAAGATCACTTAGTAGGAAATGTATTTGTCCTGCTGCCTTTTAGGTGCCAAACCTGGCCTTGCTGCTGCTATTTGGCCTGTGCAGGCAATGGTTGAAAATTAAAGGGGAAACATGTACATTACCTATGGGGGGGGGGGGGGGGGGGAGGAGGAAATCTTTTTTTAAACCCAAGTTGGTGTGTATTGTGTGTTTTCTCTTTCAGAACTGACAGTTACCTTTGAGACCTTTATAAAGGAAGTACCACCGAAAAAGTGGAGGCGACTTATGAGAACTCATCTGCATGAGAATGATATTGATAAAATTATTTATGACTTTCATAATGATATAGAAGAGCAATCCTATCAGATGCTTCTCATATGGAGAAACACACTGGGGGAGAAACAATGTATTATTAAGTTACTGAGTGAGTTGAAACCTATAGATAGGAAGGCTTATGATAATGTAGTGAACACTTTAAAAAGTAATAATATTATAAATACAGTAGAAGCTACGGATTAATGTTTATTATGAACTTCAGGAATACTCCTGTTTACATACATGTGTCTACAAACCTCCTTTAAATTGAGGACATCAACAAGCTGCTGTAAGTGATGGCATGAACTTGATATCCTCCTTACCTCATGTGGAGAGCAGGAAGGTGCTGACATGGACTCAGGCTGTGACATTGACTGAGGTCTTTTGAGCTGTAAAACATTGAACTCAGGTGCTAGATGTCTGCTTGGGAGCGAGGAGCTTGTGCTCCCCTTTGTGTGTGGCAGTTCCTGTCTGGCAGGAATAAAGTGGCTGCTGCCACTTCTGCAAGTGTGTGCACTTTGGTTTCTTATTTTGGTGTTTTGTTTTGGTTTCTTATTTTGGGTATGTTTAGTTTCTTTATTTTCTTATTTTGTTGTGTATTGATCTGCTTAGCCACCGTTGTGTTTGAAGCACAGAAATAAAATCCTACTTGAGTCAGAAGCAGGGGTTGGCTCTTGCGACTTTCTTCTGGTGGCGGAGTGCCCGTGCCTGCAGGTGCTTAAGGAAAGACTTAGTGCCGGGATCCAGCTGGCATGGTGGTGCTCGGTCGTGGGTTGGACTGGGTGATCTCGGTGTGTTCTTTCCCGGGCCGCTGGATGCTGTGGCTCCCGGAGGGCGGGGAGGGGGGGATGCCGTGGGCCGGGAGGACGGTCCCCGTTGCCCCGGTGACGCGGGGGATGCCGCGGGAGGACGGTCCCCGTTGCCCCGGTGACGCGGGGCTCCCGTCGGAAATAGCGTAGCGGCGGGCGGGGCGAGGCTTCCGGACGCGCTGTTGCATCAGCTCGGGAGCCGAGGGGCGGACGAGGCACCGGGATGGCAGCAGCGGCCGCCGCCGAGCACGGTAGGTCGGCGACCGGCGCCGCGGAGCTCCCGGAGGGACCAGGCGGAGGGTCCGCCGGGGTTGTCACGGCTCGGCGCGGGGTCGGAGCGGCGGCCCCGGCGCTGTCACGGTGTCCGGCGGGAGGTGGTGGCGGGGTGGGCTTCGCCGCGGACGCCTCCTCCACGCGTCCCGTGGGATCCGCATCCCTCGGGGGCTGCGGCGCCGGGACCCCCCGAACCCCTCCGGGCGCGCCCCCGCGGTGCCTCCGCGCCCGTCCGTGGGTGCCCCTGGGACGCGGCTCGTATCGTACCTCGCCACCAGCGTTAAAGGCTGAGGCTGACACGCAGCGATTTGGTGGTGGTGGGAAATTCGGAGCTTCTCGGTACCGGAGTTTGGAAACAGCTGTCCTGCAGCTCGGTGGGCTCCGGGAGGCGGGGGGTGGCTGCCCGAGCGCTCGCTCTGCGCCCTCCTCGCCGCGTCCTCTCTGCTCTTTCACCTGACCCTGTGTCTCCCTTGCTGTCTTTCCGAGGCGTCAGTGTTTTCCCTTGAACTCACGTCTGAAATTTTGGATTTTTCGGGACGTTTTCTGTGGTCTTGTTTTAATGACGGGTTGTACTGCTCGCTTCCATATGGAAGGAGGGCGAGGGTAGTCCTATAATTTTTGGCACTATCGTAGCAAATGGAAACTTGGAATACCAGTCATGCAAGTATGAAATACCATTATGGTATGTAAAGGGTTGGAAATTTCTGTCATTCCAGTTAAGGAACTGTAAATTCAAAGATTTTTGCCCCTGTTTGTTTGCTACTGAAAGCTAATTTGCTCTCTGTTCATCACAAGTAACATTCCCCTTAAAGTGAAATATTTGTTTTCAAGGGATTGGCTTTTTTTAGAAGTGTTTCCAATATCTTAGGGTTGGGGGGAAAAAAAGGTACCAGAGGCTCAGTTCAGGTGCACTTTAAGAATCTTTTTGAGTTTATAATTAGGCAAATAGTTTTGAGGGGTTTTTTTTGTTTTTTTTGTTTTTAATTGCAATTGTTATATTTAGTTTCAGTTCAGGAAAAGTGGAAGTGAAACTGACAGGGCTCAAGTGACTAGGACTGACAAACCTCCTTGATGTGGAATACTCCAGTCTTAAAAATCTCTGCTCAGCTAAAAGCCTCTTGAGTCTCATGTGCGAGTCTTTATAAGTCCTTTGTCTCTCTGAGCGTGCTGTGTCTGGCACAGATGGGGTCACTGCATTGGTTTAGTGCTTCTGAAGTGTTTATGGAAAAGGATAATTTATCTTGGCTGAGCAGATGGTTGGAATTCCTTCCAAAGGTACCAGAGTGGCCAGCCAGAAAGATAAATGGCCAATTTGGAGCCATATTGATGATGAGACCTGTTACATTTGTCTCCTCTGTGTTGTTTTAAATTTCTGAAAGCTATGATGGAAGAGAAGTTACGTTTTAAAATGTTGAGACATGGCTAAGATTTGTGCTTGGAGAACGCCTCTTCAGAATACTCAGAACACTTCTGTTGTCATCTAATTATGACTGACATGGCTAGCAAGTTCAGGGAAGCCAGGAAACCTAATTTTTCCCTGAAGCAAGGTAACTCCCTGGTTTTGTGTCAGCTAGCTTACTGCCTACCTTATGGCTTTTCTGTATTTACTTTACTGTCAACACCTTCGAGGAACAGAGATTTTCATTTTCCAGTTAATAAAAGTGAAATTTTTCCATGAAATTTGATAGTGTATGGTCTATGTGTCTTGATTAAACTTGAAAAGGTATTTTATGTGCAAATAAAATGCAGAAGCAGTCCTCTGTCTTCGAGTCTGAGTGTTGCCGGGGTCTTGCAGACAAATTCTCAGTGTCCTTTAGTAGTCTCCAAAGCGCTCCATGCATGTAAAGAAGAATATGTGACACTTAAATCACCCAAAGAAATTGTACACTAGCAGTTATTTCATTAAAACTGTATTAATGTCTACAGTGGAATTTTTTTGAAACAACTTTTTAATGTTTCATTGTTAACATTAATTCTTATGATTTTTCAATGTTACTTTGCCACCTCTCCAATACTTGTTCTCAGTGCTCATTTCCTGAACGGAGTTGCTTTTGAGTGATATTATTTGATAGCTATGGATCATTCCATTCACATGAGATAAAATTCAATGTTATGCAATGGCTCTCTAATACTCCCCTGTTTCTCCTGTTAAGAAGACACTTCCTAATGCAACTGAGCAATAACAACTGTAGTTTTTCTCTTTTGGGAGTGGAAAAAATTGCAGTTAGAGAGAAGGGCAATCGCTTAGCTTGTTTTCCTGAAGCAACATACATATATCCATTGGCCCTTCTCCCTCAATACTTTTTGAATCCATTGATTTTTTGCTAGTTGCATTTGACAGTGGGCTGCCTCTTGCACACAGTTGGCAGGCTGGGCTAAGATGAGTTTGAGCTTTACAGGAGGATGGGGATACTGAAGTTTATGGGAAGAGGGGATGCAGCACTTAGGAGGTACCAGGAGATAAATTGATGTGTGATGAATTCAAGCAGTGCAGGACACTGAGTGGGGGAGCAGAGGGTCCAGAATGGAATTCACAGGAAAATAAGATTTTTGGAGATCTACTATTCTTGTTTTAGTAGTAATATCGATTAAATCAGAATAGGCTTTTATATCAAGGTAGTTTTCACAGATTCCTTTTGCTTGAAAAGAAATGGTTCACTGCTATACTGCCATTCAAATGGCAGTTACCACAGTCGTTCTTTCTTCCTAGGAGATCCTCCTGTGCTTCAGGAGAAGAGCTTTTGTTTTGTGAGTTCGGTCTCACAAGAATGCCAGAAGCGAGAATGTTTTGTCCTGCATGTACTGAAATAGTATGCTCAGAGGTACTTCAGAATTGCTCTGATAATAGAACCATAGTTTGGGTTGGAAAGGACCTTAAAGATTCCCTAGTTCCATTCCCCTGCAATGGGCAGGGACACTGTTTGCTAAACCAGGTTGCTCAGAGCTCCATCCAGCCTGGTCTTGATTCCAGGGATGGGGCATCACTCTCAAACACAGAAACTTGGGCTGTATCTGCAACTGACTGCAGCAGAGAGTGGAACACACTTATAATAGCTTTAAGTTGTTGTGTTCTGAAAAGTAGCTGTGGGTCTAGAAAAGAAAGTTTGGAGCTCAGCACAGCCTCTGAAACCAGCGTGGGATGCCTGTATTGGTCCAATGAGCCTGAGACTGCTGTGGCTCAGCTGCTGCTGCTGTGCCCTGAGAAACCCTGTCAGCAGCTGCTCGGGTGTTTCTTGCCATACTGTGTGCGGTGATGCCCGGCCATGGACATGAGTTTGGGCTGAATGTGAGTCAGGAATAGTCTCAGCATAAAGACATTCTCCTGTTAGATACCCTGGGCTAGCTGGGTATTCGATACATTACACTTTCACACCTGCTGTTGCTCTTGCAGCCAGACACAGGCTAAACTTCAGAATTCCAAGGATTAATGTGTAGTTTTTTGCTCAGAATAATTTTGGTTGTTAAGCTTATCAGGGCTGAGCTGGTACCAAGATTCACAGGCAGTATTTGCCATCTCTTCTGGCCAAAATTAGCTTGTATGGGTTCTGTTTTATTTGTTGCATTCGTGTGTAAGTTTGTGCAACTTCCCTTTTAGATTGGTTTGCAGATGTGGTTGGAAGGTGCTTTTATTGTTTCATACTCGCTAACTTACATCCCATTAGGAGCCTGGTGTGTGAATAATGGTCATAATAACCCTAATAATACTTTGCAAATTGAATGTTGCTTTCCTTGCAACATAGATGTTCAAAGATATTTTCTTTGAGATA
Source organism: Acropternis orthonyx (assembly GCA_035583155.1). NCBI lineage: Eukaryota > Metazoa > Chordata > Aves > Passeriformes > Rhinocryptidae > Acropternis > Acropternis orthonyx. The sequence continues at coordinate 15,224,078 of JAWWEU010000158.1, forward strand.
TAGTTTCATTTCTACACAGATCATATTTGTAATGCCTTTTTTTTTCTTTTTTTTTTTGGCCTTTTCCCTCGTGATTCATGTATACAGAATTCACATTTAGGGAAGACTTACCTCTTAGGTTTCCACAGTTAATGAACACAACTATTTCAAACTGTTTCATGTGTATAAACATGTGAAGTTCTGTGATGATAAACATCAGTAAATATTTAGGAGCCTGAAAAGTTTATAGTAAAATGAACTATGTGAGCTGAAACTGCATCACATTCAGCCGGGTAAGACAAGCCTGTAGGGTCTACTAGTTATGAACCATTATTTCCTTGTTATTCCTTATTTTTACTGAACAATTACATGGGTAGGCCTTCAGAGAGATTTGGACTTTACACGAATTTGTCTTTCCTTTTGTGCATTAATTTTAAATATCTTTTGTGAACTTCTATTTTTTTCAATTACTTTTTTTTAATCATTGCTCTTTTTTTATTAGTTCTCCTTCTGTGCTACTATGTCTCATTAATACCCAAAAGAGTCAAACACAAACATGCTTGGTATCTAGCTGCCATTTCCCTGCCATCCAGACTTGCTGTTGCATATTTTAATAACTGATTTCCATACAGAAAACAAGCTGCTCAGAAAGTCTTAACTGATGATATTTGGAAAAACTTTTCAATTGTGCAGTTCCTCATATCCTCTCCTGGCCATCACTTCCCCATCTCCCTTCCCTTCTTGCCTTTCCAAGAGCATCATCACTCTGTGAGCACCTCCAGTGCTTTGGGAACTACTTGCACAGAAGATGTTCATCCCAGAGTAAGAAGCAACACTTCTGGCCATGGTCTCTGTTGGGGTTTGGGAGCAGGGACAGGTGCTCTCACACTGCCTTTCTCACTTTACTGCACTGTGACCTTGACTTAAATTACCCTCTTGGCTCACTACCCAAGCGGGATATTGGCTTAACGTTTATACAGTACTTTGAACATGAAAAGAGCTACAAACACTGAATCATTGTGGGCAAATAAGGGTGCTGGGTTTACCTAATGGCAGTGGTAGCCCCTATGCTGTAACCTGCATAGTGCTTTGTACCCACTGACTTGCACAGGGCTTGCTCTTACTGTCAGCATCCCCACCAAAGCAGAGAGCCTTTTTGCTGCTTCCTCTGTGTTCCTGCATTTTTAAAGATGAGACATAATTGAAACCTGCTTTGCCTGTATTCCAAAGAGATCATGGAATTAAAAAATTGGGAGAGAGGAGCACAATCTAATATCCTTTCTGTTTGTTTGTGTAGATCTTACTAATTTTAAATATACCTGACAAGAGAAAGTGGTATGAGGTATGGGAATATACAGCAACAGCTGGAGTTTAGGAAGTAGGAGTAACTGAGCATCATACTGAGAGCCTCCATGTGGGCAACAGTCCTGCAAATATTGAAGGATATGCTCAAGTTCAGTAGACATATTCACAGCCTATGCTAAGTGTATAAAATTAATTGTATTTAAATACTTTTAGATAGGTGTTTTAGCAGCATGGAAAAGAGGGACTGATTGGGTTCACTCTGAGAGAAGAGTTTTCTCCAATTTCAGTAGAATATATTTCTTCATGGAAAGGACCTGTGCTTTTGCTCTTACTACTCCTTGTAATGATGTCTTCAAAAAACAGCATGAACATAATCCTGTTTCTAGTTCTTACGTAGTTACTCGGTAGCTTGTATTAAATATATTTTTCTCAAATTCCTTGTCAGTTGCCAGAACTAATTTGCAGGGGGAGATGTATAGTGTAAGGATATATTTTGGTCATGGGATCTCCGTCTTTTAATGCTGACCAAATGTCCTGTGCCTCTCTTTACAGCTTCCAGCTACAGTTTTATTCTGAGCATTAGTGAAGAGGAAGCCAGGGTGAAGGCTTTGAACGAGTACCTGAGCACTCGTAGTTATATCCAGGGGTTCACATTTTCACATGCAGATGTGGAGGTGTTCAGAAAGTTTTCGGGGCCACCTGTGGACCGGTATATCCATGTTGTCCGGTGGTACAGACACATAGAAGCAATCTATGATGGCAGCAGTGAAAAAAATGAGCCTTGTAAACTTCAAACAAGTGAGTAATACGAAACTGGTGGGCAGGTTATAGATTAGCTGACATTGTATTGGTTTTTACTGCTGAGAATTCCAGGAATTCCCTTTCCTACTCTCTTGCACGCCTTAAAATTTACAGTATCATCTTGTATTCAAAGTCATAACAGTCTTCTTGCATAGTTACTGTGTAATTGATGGAGCCTGGCCTATTTGAATGTTAAAGCTGTTTCCAACTGATTTTTTTATTTTTATTTTATTTTAAAATTCCTCAGTGCACAGAATCTGATCGTGTGTATTTTCTTTAAAAAGCTAGCTAGCGTCCGGGTTGCAAAAGAATGTGTGAGTTTGGGCTTGTTCCTTAAAATACCAGAATTTGCTCAGTCTACCTTTTTCCTTGCATGGGTAACTAAATATTAGTTGTAAAATATACACAGTAAAAGAAACTGAATGCTTCCTCTCAGGTTGTTACTAACATTGAATTTCAAAAAGAATGTCTGGGTTGTTTTTTTTTAACACTGATGATTTAGGCATTGCTGATGATTTGAGGAAATACTGACTGGTAATCTAGGTCATTGTGTAAACACAGGTGCAGGCATTTTTGGGAGCTGCATCACTATCCTGACTTGTTTCCCAATGAGCTAGTCTAATTTAATTGCTTTATAGTGAGAGCCTTGCTCAGGGAGTCATGAAATAATTAATAATAATAACAGAGGGCTGTTGTATAGGGCTTGCAATACCTACAAATGACTGCATAATGCCTGTCATTTTTGCTGATGGTTGTTGACTAATATTACTTCAATGCCATCTCCTCACAACCTCTCATCATACGTGTTCTCAGTTCCTAGCAGAGCAGCAGTTAAGATCAGACTGCTGCCAGCAGATTTTGGGTGTGTGCCTGCAAATGTTTGTGCTGGTTATTGATTTCCATTCAGCAGAGAAGGGATCTCAGCTGCACCCCTGGCTCTGATAGCAGATTTATGCCACTGACTACAGTTTGTAGACATTCATGGATCAGGGTGGAGCAGCAAGAGAAAAAATTTCCCTTTTCCTGCCCATGAAATCTTTAAGTTTCTCTTTCTGAAGAGTTACGTCTTTTTATCTGCACGATTTGTGTGTATGTATCAGGAGTCCTGGAATGGTGTTCTGCAGTGTTCACTATGAAAATAACACACGAATCTGCCGTACTTCTTAGACCCTGAATTCTTTTTGATTGTTTTTTTTTGGACGTACCAGAGAGCCCCGGAGTGGATTAGAGCAAAAGAACTTCAGTTCAGCGAGGGGAAAGGCTGCAGCTGTCAGAGGTGTATTTGAACAGACTAACCAGTGTACTTTGCCCTTGGTGTCCCTGTAGTGAATATAATGTGACCCATAACTCACAAGCTGAGAACTTCAGGGCACAGTATCTGGGTTTTTCCTTATGTTTCTGTGGTTGTAAGTGAAGAAGGCTTTACAGATTTATCTTTTATTGGACTAACCCACAAAGGTTTTTTTCCCCGGAGGGAAGCGTTGGCCACAATTAAGCATGCCAGCGTAATCTTTGTAAATCAAGGAGTAAACAAATCCATCCTTTGGTATATGATCTGTGTTATGGATAGGCTGCTCCTGAACTTGAGGCATTCTGTTCAGGAGCACCTCATGGAAGGAAATGTTTAGAATCAGCACATGTTTCCATGGATTCATAACACGGAGATCAACAGAGATTAAATTTTTTATACCATTTGTGTTTACATTACTTGAAGGTTTTCAGCCACAACATGCATATGAAGATAGTGGGGGAAACAGATTTAATGAAGAGCACTCTGAGACATGGGATCAGGATGGCAATTTTGTTGTCAAAACAAATAGTTTGTATAATGTTTTAATTGCAGTTGAAATGCATACCATGAGAATTCCTCGAGAGAGTGCTGTGTGTATTAAGCTGGCAAACTTGCTGTATTTTTGAATTTCCTGGTTTGCTTTCATTCCTAGTTAATGCAATAATTAGTTTAACATCATTACAGCTGTAAACAGCCCTGTGCATAGCAAACTGCAATTCTTTGACAGATCACATGCCCATACTTCTGTTTGAAAAAAACCCCATGAGTTTAACAACTCTGTTGCTTCTTATAAATTTAAGAGAAAACAAATGCAAGAATATGATCACAGATATTACCCTGGGTTTTATCTGCTCTCTCTAATAGCAAAATGTAGCCTCTTGCTGAAGTGGAGCATATTTGTGGTAAATGAGTGTGTTCAAAAATGCCTTGTGTACATAACAACGACGTATGATAAAAAGCCTTTCCATCTGCCCTCCCTCTCACCCTGAGTACACATACTCTGTCAATTTTGGCTCTAGAAACCACCTCTTGTCCCTGGAGATTTTTTGCAAATTCTGTGATAACACCATCACAGTAAAATTAGTGGCGTTGCAGAAAGCCCAGGACTGTCATAGCACTTCACTAATAATTCATTGAGTTTCAAAACTCTTGGTAATACTTTAACTGAATTGCGTGCTCTTACTTTTATACCCTCTTCCTTCCTGTTACTGGGATCAAAAGCTATTAGGAATTGCAACTTAAGAGAGTAGAAATTAAACAGATTGAAATCATTTACTTTGGTTTTTGTAGCTTTGTAGGAGGCTCTAACAGGAGTAGTTGGATTACTGGGCTTGAAGCTGCTTTGTCTATTTTTATGTGGAGTTTGAAATAACTTAATGATGTGATAAGGAGAAAATGTTATATTGCAAGTGTGTTTGTGGAAAACGTCTTTTCAGTTTTCTTGGAACTATTTTTTCCCTCAGGTAAAGGCAAACGTGTGCAGCCCCCTTGGTCTCCCCCTGAAGGGACGAAACATTCTAAGCTTTGCCTCTACAACAGCCTGACTCGCAGTAAGGTGGGCAAATGACAGAAAAGTGGACATTTCTGTAGAAACACAAATAGAACAGTCATCCAGTGCTTGTTTCCGAAGTGTTTAGCCTATTGATAGTCAGGGCTCTGGGTTGTATTTTGTGGAACATTAACATATGCCAGAAATGCTGGATCAGGCAAGTGTGTTTTTGCTGGGCAAGTGTTGCAATTCACTCACTAAGTATGCATACACTAAAATGTGTCTATATGTGTATATAGTGTATAATATATAGTTCCCAATTGCAAGTTGTCATGCAAAATAGCCTGGCATTCAGTTGTAATACACGTAAGTATAGGCAGTGTGAGAGAATGAAATCACAGTTTCTCTCTTTAGATGTTGTCTGTGTAAAAAAAAAAGCCTCGCCGGTTATATAGTTGTAATATAAACTCGTAAAACTTCCTGTGGTCTTGTTTGAAAGTCCTTTGGGAAAGAGGAGATATTAAGAATATTAATGTTACGTGGGATGGAGTAGCCAAGTGTCTGTGAACTGATTATACTGTGTAACCCTTTTCAATGCAAAGGAGAACCTTTACAAATGCAGCTTGAATAATGCCCTGCCTCCCAAATCTTTATAACCTGATGTCTTGATTGATAAGAGTGCAGATGACATAAGCAGCCCCACCCTGTTATCTCTCTTACATGATAAAGCTAGTGGTGATCTTTACTTAGGGTAAAAATTTGTTGTCATTATAATCCATGTTTTCGTGTTCTAATCTCCAAATGTTTTGTTACTGGCCTGAGATTGTGTCTTCAATTTCTTCTGATCATGTATCTTCTCTTTCAAATAAGGAAATATTTCAGCCTCAGAATGGAAAAAAGGTCTTGTGGTATTGCTGTGGCCCAACAGTTTATGATGCCTCTCACATGGGACATGCCAGGTACTGCAGTTGCTTCTTTTGGTACGGGTAATAACAGTGCCCGTTGGAAGCAAAATATTATTAGAAAAGGGTATTTATTTAGATGAGTGTGTTCCTAGCAAATAGGTTTCTTTTAAACTTGATGCTTGAGATTTAGATCAAAAGCATGTTATAATATTATGTCATTGTGTGTGATTAAAAGCTTACTAGTAGATGAGGGCAAATTAAAACGGCTGTAAAATGATTGAGGTTAAAGTGGTTTGTGAGTAGAATAGAAATAGACTGGAGGTGTTCGTTAGAAACATCCCCATATCTTTTTATGTTTTTAGGTCATACATCTCATTTGATATCCTGAGAAGAATCCTGAGGGATTATTTTAAATACGACATTTTCTATTGTATGAATATTACAGATATTGATGATAAGGTAAGGTTTTTTGTTAAATTGTAATCTAAAATACTCTGAGCATGGAAGTCAGAGAGTCACATGCAATTGCCACTTAATAAGCCACGATAAACCTTACACTTACTCATTTAGACATATATGTTGTGCATGAAGGCATTGAGTTTCTCAGTTTTGTAGCATTCCTATGGTAGCAAACCCTCTATTCTTGCATATAAATGAATGTTGTCGTAAATAATGAAGACTAAGTAGTTTAGAAAGATAATTTATTTTACTTTCCTGTTGTTGAGATAATTAATTGACTCTGTTGAGGTATCTTATTAACTATGTATGGTGTGTTTAATTTGTATTACTGAATGTAAATCTTCTACCTTGTTAAATTTCTAACAATTCTGACATGGCTTTGGTACATAATAGATTTTATTTGCACTTCGTATAACTATGTTTCACTTCACGAAAATATTTGCGTGTTTCTGCTTTGTAGATCATCAAGAGAGCAAGACAAAATTACCTTTTTGAACGGTATAGAGAGAACAAATCAACACCAGATCAGCTACTTGAAGATGTTAGAGCTGCCTCAGAGGTGGGTGTGATATTTAATCTCTGCTCCTTCATCTCTAAGGTTCTCACTCAATGTAGCAAAGCATCTAAAGTTGCCTCTCACTTTGCTGCTTCTTTCTGCTTGTTGCAGTTATTCTGTTGACCTGCAACCGCACAGGTTAGAAATCTTATTGGAACTGCACATCACTTGATTTTTCCCTTGTTTTAGAATGGAGGAATTCTTTAAAAGGCATGCCAGATTTTTATGTTCTTAGCATTTATTTGTGACTGCAGGTATTGCTCAAAAAGCATTTGGATGTTTGTGTGTTAGGATTCAAACTTTAAAAAGAGAGGTTTTTAAACAGCGGGGCGGCCGTAATATTTTAAAGCTTGGGAAGTTTGCCTTTTGAACCACTGATGACCTTGGAAAGAGCAAACACTCCAAAGCTTTAGGGATTTAATAAATTGTCTATTCTGGACTGAAGGTGAGGGAATATGATTCTCTGGTAATGTTTGGAACTGCAGCTCAAAGAGATTATCATTCTCATGAGTTGAATACAGACCTGGGAACAGGAGGTGTGGAAATTTTGCCCAACTATCTTTATCTGACATATTCTCTAAGCATTCCGTTTAATCTCTCTCTGTTTCACATTAAAGCTTGTTCTTTCAGATTTATGATAGCAAAATGTGTAATTAAGTTGAGCAGTTGCATAGAAATGATGATGACGCAGTGATTTATAAAATCTTTCTGAAAAACTGAATGTGACTGTGAACTAAACTCTTTTGACTACACCCTTATTTCTGATGAGGGGTGTGTTTCAGTAGTTGATGTAAAAGCTTCTTCTGTGGCATTATATATATTATTCATCACTGGCAAGGTACTATATGGCTAAGATAATACTGTGTATGGAACACAGTGCTACTATACTGCAAATGGCTTTCTAATTTTTTTCTGTAATTGTAGCTCTTTTTAGTTAAATTAAATGAGACAACAGACCCAGATAAAAAGCAAATGTTGGAAAGAATTCAAAATGCAGTGAAGTCTGCTTTTGAGCCTTTACAAAAAGCTGTGCAAGCAAAACTCCCTGCAGAAGAGATCAACAGATGTCATGAGGTAAGTTTGAGCTCCGTTTTATATTTTATATTTGGCTTCTAATTCTTAGGAGGTTTAAAAATAATATTTAGCTTGTAGTAATTCCTTGAAACATTAGGGAACTTTTTGTTCATAAAAAGAGTAATTGTGGGACCGTGAACTTTTTAGTACTTCGCATTCAATACAGGAAATTTGATTCTTCAGCTCAACTACAGAGGTTTTTGTTGCTGTTTGTATCAATTACTTTTTTTTTTCCCCTCACACTGATAATTATTCAGTCATTTTTTACCTTTCCAATGAGGACTTTTCTCTTGCAGGTACTTAGACTTTCTCTGACTTCTTTGTCTTGATGAATTAGTTTCAGGATAGGTTACTGAACATGCATTTCTGACATTCCAATACTGGTGGCAGTTTTCTACACGAGTGTTTCTGTCTCTGATCAGAGAAGAAAACACAACCCACAAAGTTAATGCTCATGATTATTTTTGTTAGAGACAGTTACACTTAGTGACAATAATCATGTTGACTTTATTGCTCTTTAGTTCTGTCCCAATAACCACGTCAGTCAATACAACTTGTGTGTTTTAATAAATGGCTTCCATTTTGGTCTTTTCTTGCTTTCAGATTATTTGTGATAATTACTGTGGGAAACATAGGGTATGTGCTCCCTTCTTGAGAAGAATCTCTCTAAATTATGAGCTTTTTAAAGGCCCAGCTGTTTTAATATCAAATGCCTTTATAAAAGTGTATACTGACCTAACAGAATTTTAAAAACAACTAAAATCCAAGCAATCACACTTTCTGCACTATATCCTAGTGTAAAAAATGGTAAGCTTTTAATATAGAACTAAAATATATCCTTGCTGATGTTCAAATCAGTTTTTCAGACTCTCTTCAGCAATGTGCATGGTAAGGCTTCTGTGAAATTATCCAATAGCAGTGGGGGAACAGATGATGTGGCATAACTGCAGATCCCAGCTGATGTTTACAGCATAAATTCCAGATGCCAATTTAAGTCATTAATATCACAACAGATATAATTTATCAGTTTATCTTCCTTCCTCTGATTGTTTCATCTGTATTTATCATGGGCAATATGATAAAAATGTGGTGGAAACATGGATGACTCTGTATTCATAACTAAGTGCCTCATTCCATGTGTCTTATTCCTTAAGCAAATCTCTCTGTTTTAGAATAAGATCTTTCTGCACAATTTAAACAGAGCAAGTCTTTGATCAGTTGCACTTATCATTACTGTTTTATAGACACTGTTGGAAGAAGCCAAAGATTTGCTGTCTGACTGGTTGGACACAAAATTTGGCAGTCAGGTGACTGACAATTCCATATTCTCAAAGCTCCCCAAATTCTGGGAGGGGGAATTTCATAAAGATATGGAAGCGCTCAACGTAAGTAAACTAACTGTTTTCTGTTCTAAAAATGTATGTGCTGTGCCTTATAATACCCAGAATACAATTTAGCTCCTTAATATCTTTCAAGAACCTCATATTTCAACCTTATTGGTATTTTCTTCAATATGAGTAGGCAGCTGTTAAATTACCACCTGTTCTGTTTCCATCCCAACAATCTTAAATATGCTGTGCTTGTTACCAATCACTTAATTGGGGATCAAGTTTGATGTGTGCACCCCATGCCTTCCCTTTGGGGCTAATGGTCATAAACTGATCCCGAAGTTTGAGATGGAATCTGTTAGCTGCTCAAGAGATCCCTGCCAACCTCAGCATTTGGATTGACTACTTAAAAGTTTTCAACCACTAAGAAATTACGTGATGATGACAATCAAAAAGAGCTTTGTTACAGATGAAATGCTGTGTCACATGGAATGGTTCAGATCAGTGAAGGTTTATTTATTTACCTGCAAATCAGAGGGACTCATTGCCAGTTCTGCCAGAAGAGCTGGCACCTCCTGCAGTAGTTTGTTGTTAATATTGCCTTAAAGGCTGAGGAAAAAATGGCCACAGCACTTTGTTTCAGAGCAGAAAGCCTGAAATAGGAGAGATTTTATTATTGTTTGTTTCTGAGCAAATTTTTAACCGATATATATATTTAGTACATATTTACATATATATCTATATCTAATTCTACTTTTTATCTATAGGTTTTACCTCCAGATGTTCTAACACGGGTTAGTGAATATGTGCCAGAAATTGTGGATTTTGTGAAGAAGATTGTGGACAATGGTTATGGGTAAGTTTGCCACTGGGTGATTTTGTTGTGCCCTTATACTGCATCACATCTAGAATGATTGGTTTCAGCACTTAACTGTGAGCTGCTTTCTCTGTTTTCATATGCAATAGTAGTCTTTTCCAGAAGTAGTTTGTCATCAAACAAAGAAATTTCAGGTTCTTTTGCAGAAGACCTGTTATTTGTCACTTGATGAAAATGTGCTGTTCTATACTTTTTATTATGTCCTACAAAGAGAGGTTAGATTATTGAAATTTATAGGGTGAAGTCCTTTTTCATTAAAATAAGTATTCAAAGACCCATTCACTTGAACTGTGTTTGATTCCTGGCCTTCAGCAAGGGGTTTAAAAAATTGACATCTGAGTTGATAGCTAGAAATCAGTTGTAAAAAACATTAAATGAAACAGAAATGGTAATTGTGAATTGTTTTTCTGCGATTGTCCATTGTCTGTATTTGTAAAAAATCAAGCTAATGCTCTCTAAGTCCCTAGGTATCATGATAGATTTCCATCTGAAACTTTTGCCCTCTGTTAATAGCCTGGGGTTTTTGACATGGATGTATTTTGATTGTGTATAAAAGTAGCCTGTGGTTCAGATTGCCATAATTTTTCTTGCATATTCTTCCTTTAAACATACATTTTAAAAAAAGGGCAAGGGGGAACTGTTCAAAATTGTTTGCACTGAAGTATCAGCATTCATGGTGGTCCTGAAAGTTACCTTTGTGCCAGGGTTGTTATTATGGCTGTAGCGGGACAAAATGAGCAAAGTGAAGGAGTACAAAATGGACTGTGAAACAAATGTGATTCATATTGTATTACTGCAAAACATTAAAAGGTCTGGAGGTATTGTAGATGTTTCGTCTCCTGTGACTGTTAACTAATGTCTCACCTTTTAAGAGCTTAAGAGGTGTTAGTTGTTTTCCCTGTCAACAATTTTATTATGACTTCCAGTGATTTGTTGAAAGCCTTTATGGCAAGACCTTAAAACTTAGGCTCACCTAAGTCATCTTTACAGTACTGAGCAGTACCATACTGTGAGTGGTTTCACTAGAGAACTTATGATAGTGATTTTAGGGATAAAAATCAGTGAACTTGTGGTAGAGAGTTAGCTAAATAATGATCTTTAACTTTTCAGGTATGTGTCCAATGGATCTGTATACTTTGACACTATGAAGTTTGATGCCAGTGAAAAACACTCCTATGCTAAGTTGGTTCCTGAAGCTGTAGGTGATCAAAAAGCTCTTCAAGAAGGAGAAGGTAAAAAGGGAAATAACATTTGCCTAAGTTGCTAAAGGAACTGATGATGTGTTGGTCTCTTCAATTGATTTCACTGACGTTTGGGATCAGTTACTTTCAGGGTTGAATTGTTTACCTGCTGTACTTCCTTTACCGATAGATTTCTGTGCCAAAGTTTTGTAGATTGAGCCAGTACTTTCCTGCAAGGTTTTAATTAGACAATACCAAGAAGTGTTATTAATTCTAGGATGTTTTTGGAGTGGTTTTTGTTTGTTTGTTTGCTTATGGGGTTTTAGTTTGGTCAGAATTGTGTATAGCTCGGTCATTTGGCCACAGCCCAGTTGTTTGGACATTCACCTGGTTTGGGGTAGGAACAAAGACTTGAAGCTTCCACATGCCAGGTGAAAGGTCTCCACATCAGGCTGTGGTTATTTAATGACAAATATGTGGGCTCCTCTTTCCTACTGAGAACTCTTTTTACTTTGCAAACCTTGTTGTGTTGAACTAAATCCAAATATAGATTTTTTTGAAAAGAGATGTGGCAGGGGATTAGCTTAAAATGCTCAAGAAAGCAGACCCATTCATTACCTGCTCCCAAGGTTGTACAATTTTAGTAGCAAATCATCCACAAAGTCTATAAAAAGAATATTGAGAGGTTTTAACGTAACACTTGTAGCAGGTGAAATCAGGACACTCATAGTAGGTGAAACTAGCAATATCTGAGAGATGCCGCTTAAAACGAGTGTGATTTTTTTCCATTTATTCAAACCCTTACAGCTGAAATCTTCTATATGAAATAAAAGGTCCTAGCTTAAACCAGTGTCTCTGTGGTAACATAAATACATGGTCATTTCCGCCACGTAACCAGTCACTTTTGTTGAATTGTTATGTCCTTTTGCAAATAGGAACTGATGTTGAGTGATTAATGTAACTAACCAAGAGCGTGCAGATATCAAGTTAGTGCTTATCAGCTTAGCTGCTTTGACTCTTTTGTGGTGATTGTTTTTACCCAGACAGATAATGTAATTTTGGCTGTTATAAGCAGCAGAAACACTAAGATGTGGAAGTTGCAATTAATGTAAATAAAAGCATAATACTTCTATATTGTATGATCATAATGTATGATATTCCAAACAATGGAGATTGCAGGTATCTCAGCTTGTACATCAAAACTAATTGAGAAGTTTAACCTTGGCAATGTATGTTGAATTTTTATGCTGTAAGTGGTATTGCTGACTACTTTTAATCTTGCACAGTCATGCAGAAATTGTAAATTCCTTGTGTTTTAAAGATATTATAATGAGAGTACCACCTAAATGATCATCAGAAGCTATGATCAAATAATGCATAATACATCTGTGACGGTAACAGAACACTAAATGTAGCTATTGAACAACTACCAACCATTCTGTGCAGCAACTGAGATCAGAGGTGGAAGAAATATCCTGTGCTCATGTTGTGTGTAGTAGCCTTAATTTGTCTACAATAGTAGGCTTAATTTGGATCCATTTAACTTTGGAATGAATTGATTCTGCAGTCTTACTTGTCTATGAGTACAGGGTTTTTCTTTCTCTATTTCTTTTTCTGTAACTGCAATATTGGAATTGTGCCTGCTGAGAGAATGTAGATGAATCTCATGTCAAAACTTAGAAAGCAGTGCAGCTGCAGACATCCTGTCAACCAAATATTAATCAAACCCCCAAAGGATTATCAAGGTTAATTATGAAGAATTTTGAGGGTGCAGTGATTGGGGGGTTTGTTTGGTTGGGGTTTTTTTTAATTTATTCTCTTTAAATTCACTTTGTATGAGGTACAGGAAGGCCAAAAATCAATAGTGTTGGTGTCAAATGTGTATATTTACTTTTCCTCTTTCGAAAGGTGACCTGAGCATCTCAGCTGATCGCTTAAGTGAGAAGCGTTCTCCAAATGATTTTGCTTTATGGAAATCCTCCAAGCCAGGAGAGCCCTCATGGGACTCGCCCTGGGGAAAGGTAAGGACATTATTATCAGGATTTAGATTTTCTACACCTTATTAAATAGCACAGTTACACAAGTACTTTGCCTCACCTCATATTAACGATGTGGAGATCTTGTATTCAGTCATAAGATTCAGTTGTTACTGTTTATTTAATAATTTAGAATGTGTATCAGTCTGTTTGATACTTTTTGAATAGAAGTTTGCACGCAAGCTCTCGATGGCTGTTAGTGGCCATTTGTCCTTTATTTATCGACAGTCTTCATCTGCAGTAAGTTCTATTTCCTTTTTTTTTCCCCTCCTTGTGATCAAAAATATTAATGTAATTTTTAAAAGAACAATAAAGAGGCTAATCAAAGCACTACAGATGTATATGCCAGGTTTGATCTTTAAATACAACAGCTTACTTTTATGAAGCTGAGACTGAGAATCTTTTTCTTGTCTTAATAACAGTGTATCCCGTTTTCTCAGGTCTGTAATTGCTTAGGGGCAGACCAGTGAGGGAATGAGACATAGGCAGGAGAGGAAGACAATTGCTAGTAGTTAAGTAATGTCTTTTTCTTAACAGGGTCGTCCAGGCTGGCACATTGAATGTTCCGCAATGGCTGGATCCATTCTAGGAGAGTCAATGGATATTCATGGAGGAGGGTTTGATCTCCGATTTCCCCACCACGACAACGAACTGGCACAGTCTGAGGTGAATGAACTGGCCTTCTGTTTCTTCAGTGAAAAAGCAACATGCTTTGCTTTAACTGCTGCTTACACAAATCCATATTTCCAATTTTAAAACTTGACATGTGTTTTTGTAGAAACACATGTTTTGGTTCTCAGGATTTTATTCTTTAGGTTTTCCTGCTTCATGATGTCTGTGTAAACAGTGTTGGGTCTTTGGGCTTTGTTTTTTTTTTCCCTGCAGGCATACTTTGAAAACGATCACTGGGTTCGATATTTTCTGCATACCGGTCACTTAACAATCGCTGGCTGTAAAATGTCCAAATCTTTGAAGAATTTCATTACTATAAAAGATGCACTGAAGAAACATACAGGTAAATATTACTTTGAAATCTAAATACTCCTGATGTACTGTGAGTGGTGACTGTGGTAATTTTGTTATTCAGTGTAACTTCAGGCATCTTTCGCCTTCACTAACTTTAGAACAGCTTTCTTGTTTTTCCATTCCTTGTCGGTCTTACCTGTATGGATAATAGTGTTCTTGGTTTTTTTGGTAGATGTAGTGATAGGAAGAATTTTAAGAATTATGTTCTTAGCCACTGCAGAATTGGAGGCCATAAAAATGCTTTAGGTTATAATAATTTCCCTTGTTTCCTTTGAAACTCCGAATAGCACGACAATTACGGTTGGCTTTCCTCATGCACTCTTGGAAGGATACACTGGATTATTCAAATAATACCATGGAGTCAGCTATTCAGTATGAGAAGTTTATGAATGTAAGTAAGTTTTCCGTTCCTTCTCCAGCTCTCTAAACTTTGTGTTGTCGTATGTGTTTCAAGGAACAGAACTCCAAGAATATATAGGCCTTATTCCCAGGCTGAGTTTGCCTTCTGAATTCATCAGGTGGGATGTCACAGTGTTTATTTAGCTACCATTGAACACTAAAGTCATGTAAATTCCAGACTGCTACACTTCTTTGCAGCTGGATGCTCTTTCCCAGTTTTGGCATCTCTGAACAGCTTGGCACTTACACACAAGATGAGTTTCTCAGTTCAGCTTGCTTATAGAACTCAGTCCAAAACACACTCTCATGACACGCCTAACAGATCAGACTTTACACAAATGTAGCCAAAGAGTTAATTTGGAGCTGTAATTTAAACCCACGTTTCCCAAAAGGATGCTGTAGAGCATTTTGAAATTGTTGATCTTTTTCTGTCCAGCTGAGGCTATTCTGCTTTTTATGTAAAATGTTTTTTTTTGGGTCACAGAAGAGGTTAAAATGACTTTTTACCAAGCTGGATACCCATGTGAAATAGTTGCTTGCTATAAAGCCATTTTATTCTTCAGCTTCCACTGCTAGCAACACACTTAAAACGTGCCATAACTGTTGCCTAAACTTTTTTTAAATGGTATTATGAGCAGATTGCTGGTAGAGTATCATAGTGTATCATGCAGTGACAGGGCCAAGAGACAGAACTGAATTACAGTCCAACTGTGATTTCCAGAGTTGTGCAAAATGTCTGGGTTTCCTTGTCCTGACAGACTTTCAGTAGATCCTGGCTGCAGTGCTGTTGAACTCCTAAAGTTTAGGAGGCTAAATAAGAAATAATGCCCTTTGGTAGTAAGTATTGGTTGTGTCTAATTGAAGCTGATTTTTAGCTATATTCTTCTTTTATAGGAATTTTTTTTAAATGTGAAGGATATTCTTCGAGCTCCCACTGATGTGACAGGCCAGTTTCAGAAATGGGAAAATCAAGAAGTAGAGCTCAACAAAAAGTGAGTGGAGCATTCCTACTTTTCTCTGGACAGCCATTGTGTAGCTACACGTTTAATTTTTTTTTTCCTTACAATGTGTGTAGTGATATTTATGTCTGTAGCATTTTCACTGAGCATCACAACTCTTTACAAGCAATAATTTAGTCTTGTAATAGCTTTATGAAGTAAGATGAAATTGTTCATTTTGCTTTAGTTTGTGTGAAGTATACTGGACATGCCTCATTACCTTGTTTGAGAAGGGGAAGAGAACTTTTTTGCTAGATAGCTGTCATTTTCTTCACTACTTGAAATCCTGTCCTTCTATCTGAGAAATGGCCAATAATTTACAGTGGTTACAACTGGAAAAATAGCACTTTACGCATTTGAAAGTGTAGTGAGCAATCTGAGACAAACAGTGACCTGACTTACACCACGAAAGATCAGAGTGCCAGTGTTTGAAAACTGTTGTTGAGATAGTGATATGAATTTTTCAGTCTTTTACTTTTATGACTAAACTGTCATTATTATTTGTAATGTGAACAGTTTCCTATAGAACTTCTATTATGCGTAAAATTTAAAATAGAAGCATCTTACACTGCAGTACTAAAACTGTTCCTAGTTCAGTTCGCTGTTGTGGTCACAACTGTTGACTATTGAAGGACTAAGTAAAGATACTTCTGTGTAGTGATGTCCTCTAAAATGTCATCTTCAACTTGAGATTTGTAGAGATAACCTCTTTTTTTTAAAAAGGGGGGGAAGGTACAGTAAAGTCAAAAGGAAGGGATAAAGAAGTGGGAGGAACAGAAGATACGCTTTGTGGATATTTGGTTTTGTCTTCTTTCTTCTAGCACTTCTCATTCTCTTTTCTCTGGAAAAAGTACATTGTTTGAAACAGTAAAGGCTTTGTGTGATGAAATGGTACTTAGTGTACTGCATTATTTATTATGCCTATTCACAAACATGGCAAAGGTTTGCATGAATTTGTTTCCTATATCTACTTGTAATATCTTCATAACAATTCAGTTTGTGGTAAGCTAACTTCCAAATTGATGCTCCTCCCTGGAATGACACTAAATGGACTACTTGGCTGATACATAGGGATAAAAGTGCAATACTGTAAAAAGATAAAAAGCAAGCACAAGAAGATACTAAATAAGCAATTTAAACTGTTTTTAAAAAAACTTGCATGAAAAGGCCAGTTGTTGAAGAAGTGCTTGATGTAATTTGTTTGGATAGTTGTTGCCAGTTAGATTATCCTGCCTGTCTCTGTCCATAGCAGCAAAACAGCAGCGTTGTGATAATGCCTTTTTTCTTGGTCATCTGTTTTTCCTTCAAAAACTGACCAACAAAACACTATCCCCTTAATCTTCTAACAGAGATTCCTCAGAGTAGGTTGCAGGTATTTCTGACATCAATAGTAAAACCCAATTTTTTTCTTCTTAGTTTTTACGACAAGAAGGAAGCAATTCATGAAGCACTGTGTGACAATATTGACACTCGCTCTGTCTTAGAAGAAATGCGTTCCTTAGTCAGTCAAAGTAACTCCTATATTGCTGCAAAAAAGTCTTCCAGACAAATGCCAAACAGACTTCTTTTAGAAAACATCAGTTCCTATCTCACTCAAATGCTAAAGGTATGTAACAGCAAGCAATAATGTTGCCATTGCACTTTGCAGTTATAACTGTTTTATTTTCAAGGGTGTAGGGATCTGTACAGTCCTTGTTTAAATTTTTTAACCGAACACTAGAGATCTCCCACACACCCTGACCAAAACAACCCCAAACTGCAGTGTTTCCTGCAGCAGGAACAATTTTGAGTCCTCTACATTACATTATATTTTCAGCTAATGTTGTGTTGAATAGTGGAGAGCCCCTAATTAATGCAAGGAAAATTAGGTAGTAGGAAAAAAATGAAGTCAGGATGTCAAATCTGACAGCTTTAATGCTAAATCTGAAAGCCAATGCTTAGTATGCTGTGTCAATTAAAATACCATCTCTTTAGAGTTGTGAATTGTGGGTTAAATGAGAATCATTCAAAAGCCCAGTACATTTGATTTTGCTTAGTTTTCACACACCTGTGACTTGATGTATGCAATGTTTTTTTTTTCCTTTTCTTTTTCCTCGGCCAGATTTTTGGTGCCATAGAAAGCGATGATGCACTTGGTTTTCCTGTTGGAGGGAACAGTCAAAACATAAATGTAAGTGAAGGACAAAGTACGCTCTACAAAATTACTTTGTGTCCTTTGAAAACTTAGGTTAAAGTGATGACATTACTGCTATATACCTGAATTACATTATTTCTGTTTTTAGCTTTTGAATCTGATGTAATTAATTGGCCTAGGAAGAAGGACTTTTCTTTTATGAGAGTTGGGTTTTTTTATAGGGTTTTTTGATTTAATGACAGACAAATTGTATAGCAACCAGGAAAATAATTACCTTGTCTTCTGAATGATGAGTCTGTTTCAGAAACCACATGTGAACTACAGACAGCACATGCTACAGTCTGAAGACTCATTACAAGTATTTGTATGCTAAGTAGTTCTAAAAATATAATTACACTGATTAAACTTCCTTGTGGTACACCACAAACCAGCCTAGAGGCAGCTGGAGTTTTATCCACATTTCAATCTAGTTTTCTGATCTCATTTGTAGCCAAAGTTTTTATGTGGCTTTTGAAGGCTGTTTTGCTTTTGTCACCCAGCAGTTCTGCTGTGATGCAGAACTTTGCTGGCAAGAATTGAGGGATACCTGATTAAAATGCTCCTGGGCTCTGTAGTGACAGTAATGTTTTGTGATACAGGCAAGAGAAATGACCCCATGTGAAAACTATCAACTTTGCTTGCTTTGTTCTTGCAAAAAATCTGTCATGGACACATCAGTGCTGTTTTTCAAGTATTTTTCTGCATTCAGAGGTGTGACCACATGTGTTTCTGTTCCTCCTTAGGAGGAATAAATGAAACCTTACTGGCATAACAAAAAAGCTAAACTTTTTATTCATCAAAGGAAGAGGAAAGCTTGCTTGCAGTAGAAGGATGTGAATGAACACTCATCTGATACTTGCCCATGCAAATACTTACATTAGTGTGCTGTGGAAATATCTAGTAATGGTATAATAAGGCAGATGCTCGGTATTTCCTACCAAGCCCATCATTAGTGAATTTTAATTTAGCTCAGACATCTGGATATTGTAAGAGACAAAAGTTTGCCTTTTTTTTCTCTCTCTTCCTCACTCTCTAAAGTGATGAAACTTTTAATTTAAGCAGTCCCCTGCGTGCCTGGCTTCTCATCTTGGGATTCCAGAGAAGTGCTGGCAGACAGCGCTGATCTAGAGTTGTTTCTTGTGACTCTTCACTACTTGCTGTTGCTGTTCACTGCCATTGAA
Source organism: Acropternis orthonyx (assembly GCA_035583155.1). Taxonomy (NCBI): domain Eukaryota; kingdom Metazoa; phylum Chordata; class Aves; order Passeriformes; family Rhinocryptidae; genus Acropternis; species Acropternis orthonyx. The sequence goes on from JAWWEU010000158.1 coordinate 15,243,136, forward strand.
AGCATGAGTCACAGGTCATCTTCTCTGAGATTTCATGATCAGCATTTACTTACACCTGAAATAATTCAACAGTAATTTTTCCCCACTGTTTGTGGGAGAGGGAATCATGTGAGGAATACAGACAACTGCACTGTATTCGAAATACATATAATTGGCATAAGCTAACATGTGAGGAACAGATCTGTGTTCTAATGAGAATAAGTCTTAACATGAATTTCACCTGGTATTATGTCTGATAAACAGCTGGCCTTTTGTAAGACAAGACAGAACATGAAGGGGCAGATTGATCTGAGCTCTGTTTTTATCCCTGTACTGCATTATAGTTAACTGGACTGTAGTGTAACTCCGTGGAAATTACGTATATAGCTGAAAGGAGATGAAAAAGGAATGGGGAGAGATTGAACTTCACAAGCTGATTTTATCTGCACAAAAGGAAAATTGACAGCTAGTGCAAATTAATGTCTATCTTTTGACATTAATAGAGAAGAGACAATTTTTATTTATACAGATCTGCCCTGAGGGTCAAGTTCCATCCAACAGCACATAAATATGAAGTGGTTAAGGACATGTTTTATGTCTAAATGATGATTAGCTAACTGTGGAAATAATGATCCTGCAGATTGAATCTACAGTGATGCCATACCTACAAGTTCTTTCTGAGTTCAGAGAAGGAGTGCGACAAATTGCCAGAGAGAAGAAAGGTGAGAGTTCACTTTTTCCTGCATTGTTGCCCATGGACTCGGAGGTCACAGGAATCCGACCGGTGGAGGAGGATGGGCATGGGGGGGTGAGGCAGCTTATGGAGTCTCTCTTTGCTTAGAGAGTAAAAGTAAGGCATCTTTAAATCCAAGCTGGTTTGAGTATTTGCATCTCTGCTACCTGCCTCTTTAATCTGGGAATCTTTTACAGGCTGCTAAACTTAACTTAATTTCCTGAAGAATCTGAAAGGTCTGGAATGACAAGGTCTAGCTGTTGTTTTTCTAGATTAGAGCACTCCCTGCTTTCTAGGTATGAAAGTACCCCTGATCTTTTCCTCAGGGAGCTTTCATTCTCTTAAAAGTGTAGATTGCTACACAGTGATACTGTCTGCTTTTAAATAGCCTGAGATGTTTATTGTTATTTGTAGCTCCCCTGATGGTAATTGAGTGCCCTTTTTCGAGAATTCATCTGAGAGTTTGCTAGAAGTTGTTTTTGGTGCTTTTTTTAATCCCTCTGGAAAGCTTTGATCATGCTGTGTGTGTGTTGGCAGCAGAACTATATAATGTTAAAAAGGTTGTTCCATTAAGCCCTCTTTGATTTCACTGGTTGATTATTTCCTAATGGAGCTCTTACTATTTTCTGCTGTTCCTTGTGGAATTTTACATGTCTTCAGTATGTATTTGATTCTTGTTTTCTTAAAACTTCGACACTCAGATTTGTACTTCAGGGGAAACAGGGCATTTTTTACACATAAAACATATATAAGTAACACATGTATTACACAGAAATATAAAATTACTCGTAGTGTCTGGTAACCTATTCAGCTGGCAAAGACTCTGAACTCTCATTCTGCTATTGTTTGGAGTCCTTCTGAGGGGTGTAAGTTTACCTTAAAAGCACAAACCTGTATTTGTTAATGAGACTACTCAGCTATTACTGTCAAACTCCTCTAGGCCTAACTGATGCTGAGAAATAGCCTTATTAGTTTCAACAGTAAATATTTTCTGCAATTTGATTTAATTCAGGAGTTTGTGTGTATATCCTCAGCCAAAAATTGTGAGCTTTGGTTTCTTGGTATTTAATGTAAATACTTGTTTTATAAGAGGCTTTTTTTGTCCCTTTCTTTCTGGTGGTTGAGCTAAACAGATCCTTGCTTTTGATAATGGTAAGGTTTAAATATCACAGAGCCTTTTGTAGATCACTTTTAGAACATACTTGGCGCTAGACTGCTTACTGGGACTTGAGTTTCTTAGTTGGAAAGTATTGATTTTTTGCCTAAAAATGGACAGTAAGAATAAAGCTCTATCTCGTTGCTGTTTGGTTGGGGTACAGAACACTCTGCAATTTGACCAGGGAGGCACCTTTCTGTTTAACTGTTTGAGTATTTGGAAGCTGAGTGGTGGTTGGCAGGACCTGCACTGACACGCTACTGAATTGTTTCCCTGTCTCCATTAAATTCTTGCTTGCAGGAAGTGTTAAATTACTGTAAAAGTTGTTCTGATTAGTGGCTTGGGGGTATTGCTGCTATGCAGCTGTAAGCCAAGGGAGTCTCCCCATCATAGCCTGGTGCTGGCAGGATTGTGTTAAATATTAACTAAAATAATCTGTATTGCTTTAAGTATTCTTAGAGGTTAAATAAAAAAGTAATGTGGCTCCTGTAAAACCTGCAGAGTAATACAAATGTACCCATTCATATGCATATACTTTGAAAATGTATCATATGTAGAAAACATTTCATAGACTAGCCACTTGTAAAACTATTGGTTTTACTAAGAATCAGGCAATGTATATACTCCACAAAAAAATGTTACAGTTATCCAAAATGGCTGACATTTAAACATGTTAGTAAAATAAATTCTCTATTTTTTGAGCTTATTAATATTCAAACTGGAAACCTGCAGTGATCATTTGCAGTTGAGTCTTAATTTGTGAACCTATCTGGCAATGGTGGTAAACAGAAAAGGCAAAACACTGTCCTGGCTGCACAGGGGAATTGCAAAAAACCTCTGCAAAATTCATCAGTGATTGGTTGGTCAGAGCATCTCTGTCTTGGCACATCCTGACATTTTACTTGAGTGCTTGAGCAGCTAAAAGGTCCATTATAGTTGTCCCTGTGAGGATGCTGATTGGAGCAGATCTGTGGTCCACTGCAGCTCTCAGTGCTTAGGAAGAATTCTTATTAGCAACAAATTTTTATTCAGATGCTCAAAAAGAGCAAGTCTCTTCAGTTGCTGATTATTAACTCAGGGCATATGCTTAAATTGGTAAAGGTGTCCGTGTCTGAACTGTGCCTGGGTTATCATTTCCCGCCATGGGCTCTGTTGCCATGTGGTATCTTGCTCCGTGCTGTTTTTAGGACACACTGGGAAACTTCTGCCCTTGCTCATTGTAACATTACCTGCTCTTGTCTTTTGCTACCAGTCTTAGCATCCAACATTCTCAGGAAGCTTTTCAAGCTCATCTTTTTCCTCCCCCATTACAGGGTTCCCATTCACAGCAGCTCAATATCTGTTTCACATCCCATACTCTTTGGCTTGAAATTCACAGAAAATGTGAGGAGAGGTCTGGGAAATAGTTGCAGGCCCCAGGAGTGCCCACCTGCTGGGATGCTCATGGGCACTGGTGGTAAAGCACTATGCCCCTGGTTTCCTGGTCACTGTCCTCAGTGAGTGCCTCCTTCTGTCTTGAGGCAGCCCATAAACAACCCCCTTCTCAATCCCTAAACATCTTTGCTCTGAAGGTACTACAGGCAAAGAACAGGCACGTTTCAGCCTTAAGAAGCACGGTGCTGGCTCCTTTGGATGACAGAATTGATCAGAGGATGTGTCCTCTCATAAATAATGTGTTTTGTTATACATTTCTCCTTGACGGATTTCTTCTTCTTAAACTTTCAATTACTCGTTATTTTAGACAAGTAAATGTTTATAACTGCGAGATGCTGTTTTATTGAATAAGCAGTAGGTATATCATACACAGTCTTGATATAATACGTGCAATTCCTTTGCCTAGGTTAGAGCCAACATCTTTTAGTGTTCACAGCCAGTGAAGGAATCTTATCCCTTGTTTATCTTAATGGCTTATTTAGAGTTGTATGAAACATCGGTGTGGTTCACTGTATGTAACTGCATTGGATCAAGAAAAATAACCCAGCTAACAGCAGACAAAAGAGGTTCTATAAACTGCAATGGTTTCCTATACAAAGAGAAAGCCACAGAATACTACCATGCAATGAAATAGGGTGTTCTCTTTTATGGTATTAGGATAGTTGGTGCTCTGTTTACTTCTCAGCTCTCTGAAGCTCTGGGAATTGTGGAAAAGATGAAGGCTCAGTGACGGTACTTGTATCTACCAGTACGTGCAGTGTTTAGCACACTGCCTGGATGGGAGCTTTACTGCCAGAAATAATACCTTTTAGACCCTGAGTACTTCTTAGGTTTAACCAGATGAGAGTTGCTGAAAGGAAGAACACTTGTTTTTCATAAGCACGTGGTATCATCTAACCCAAGTATCCACTTTGTCACACTTAATTAGTGTTCCTCCTAAACACAAAGTTGTGTATAAAAAATGCCACAGAACTGAGTTCA
>JAWWEU010000158.1:15247518-15258161 GCA_035583155.1 Acropternis orthonyx
ATCCACTTTGTCACACTTAATTAGTGTTCCTCCTAAACACAAAGTTGTGTATAAAAAATGCCACAGAACTGAGTTCACAACAGCAACTTACTGGATAACCTTGATGCATTTAGTTCGTTTTAACTGTTCTGCTGCTTCTCAGCTGACACAATTTCTCATCCAAGAAAATATATTGTGTGAAGCTTTATTTTCCTCTAAAGACCTGAAAGCATCTATTTCAGCTAAATCTTGAGTTCTTAACTATTTGCTGTCATCAAATGCTCTTTGATAAGTTTGCTAGGAAAAACAATAGTAGTCATGATGTTCTGATCAGCATCCAGAAAGCAAAATCAAAATTCTCTGTTCTGCTGCAATCGACTTGCTTGAAATAAAATAGAGGATGTTTGGATTACACTTGCTCTGACAAATGTATGTGTAGTTATCAAACCAACAAAATCATAGTCCTTCAAAGGTTAGATGCAGCACAAGATATGTTAATTTGTGATTTTTCTAAAATTAGATTCTTAATTCTTCTTATCGGAAATCCTACAGCACCACTTAGGATCTTCCTGAGTCATATACTCTTCCACTACACCCTGGCAGAATTGTTGCATCATTTCTGAGTTGCCATGGGTTTTCTTTCTGTTCCCCTTCAGGAGCAATGAGGATATCTTGGAAGAAATTTGTGATTTTCAAATCCCTGCAAAAAATATGTGCTGTTTCTCTGTGTCACGGAAATAAGGCAGGACTTACTTAAAAGCTTTATCCCTTTAAAATAAAAGACCTTTCGCTGGCCCCTGTACGAGAGTGGCAATTTCTTAATTGCATATGAATAACTATGTAGCAGGTCAGAAGTATACTTTCACCAAATCTCACTTTGCTAAAAGCATTTTTCATGTTGTGTAGTAACTGAAGTGCTGCGGCTGTGTGACGCTCTTCGGGATGACATCCTTCCTGAACTTGGAGTTCGATTTGAGGATCATGAAGGTACCCAGTTTTGTTTTGCAACTTTGTAGGGAGCTGTTTTTATGATCCAACTGTTTCCTTAAGCAGTGTGAAAACAAACTATCAAGACTAATCTGGAATAATGTAACAAACTCAAGGACTGCAAAGCTATAGCATATCATATATGTACCATATCTAATGGTATGTTATCGTATGTATGAACATATATTATAGAACTATTTATTGAAATATGTATATAGAATAAAAAACATACACTGCAATCTTTTTGATCTTTTTGTGTAGCACCTAATGTCGTAGTCACACAGTTGTGTTTGCATTCAGCATGCAAAAAGAAAACAGATACACCTTTATCTTTGACAAATCAAAAAACTAATTCATCTGTTTTTTACTTCTTTAGGACTTCCAACTGTGGTTAAATTAGTGGATAAGGACACATTATTGAAAGAAAGAGAAGAAAAGAAAAAGGTTGTTATTTTAAGCATTCTCTCTTTTTAAAATTTAAAGTAATGTGTAAGCTATGGATACTTTTACATTTCTTTGATAATTCATAAGAAAAATCAGACTAGCAGCAAGGAAAATAGCAGAAGTGAATTGACACAAAAGTTTGAGTATGTTAAGGAAAAAGAATTTTTCAAAGCAGTAGCTTCTTGAAAATGTTGTAAGGGACCTCATGAATACCTCTAAGATTTTTTATTTGTTTGTTTTTTTAAGATTTTCGTAGAATTAAGGCATGTTGAGTATTGCATGCATGCTGTCATATCTTTCTGGAAGAACAATTCCAATGAGAAGCTAATTTGGACTTCCTTTGTCTGTTCAAATGAAGTTGACATGGTCCATAGAATTAATCTGTATTTATCTGATATGTGAAGAAAAAATGAACTGGCTAAAACTTAATTAATGTAGTATGGATGAGTGACATATTCAGGATGTAGGGGCAAAAATTCACATCTACTATAGAAATATTGTGAATTCTAATTCATATGCACAAGTTCTTTACAGAAACCCTCCTTTTGGCACTTCCTAGCATTAATATTTGACTTTGTAACCTTTCAAAGTAACACTTCTTGTGCCTGTCTTCAGTTTTACCAAACAGTGAAATTCTATTGTGACTACAAATGTTTGTAAGACTTTTTCCAACATTTCTCAGTCCATGTTGATGGTTTTTAGAAAAGGGAGAAGTAAAAAGCAGTTTCAGCCAATTCCAGATGTTTTCATCAAAGTGACATTTGAAGGCAAGTTTTATTTAGCTGCTGAGTGGCACCTGCAGCTAGACTCCCTTTTCCCTGGAAACAGTGTTATGTTCAGTACTGGCAGAACCCTCAGAAAACTGATAGGTCTCTCCCAAGCAAGTGCAAGATGAGATTTTCAGCAAGTTGGCTAAAATTTGGTTGGATAGTTGTTTCCCTAGGAACATCAAGGGATACAACTGCTGCTTGAGAAACTGTAATGTTTTCACAGTTTGAGGAAAGAGCTTAAAATATCGCTGAAATACAGTCTTTTTTTAACGTAATTTGCAAAACATTTTCCCCTGTAAAACGACAGGACAATTTCTTTTGCAGGCTTTGTAGGTATTCTTTTATATGTATCCACTTTGCATGCAAAATGCACTGTGAACAGTTAAAACTGGTTTAACTGTGAATAAAAGCAAATAGAATCAAAGTCACACAGTGGGAAGTACCAGACAATCCTAATTATAAGGCCTGGTGGTTTTGCTGTGGGTCACGCTGCCAGTTCTGTCTGTAATTAGATATCCAGGAGAGCTAGCTGGCTCAGAGTTGTAGAAAACAACCAAATGAAATAGTGTGTTACCTTGTACTCATTAACACTGCCTCTTACAGATCGAAGAAGAGAAAAAAAGGAAGAAAGAAGAAGCAGCCAGGAAAAAACAACAGCAGGAAGTAAGTGTTCAGATCCTTTTAACCTCGTTTTGAAGAAAAGTGTAGGCAGCTATAGACACGTGCAGGAAACAACACCTAAGAACACAGGCTCTCTGCCCAGCCTTTACCGGGCCTCCACTTGGTTTTTTTGTGTGTACAATTTCCTGCTCAGAATGACTTTGCCTTGCAGTTCAGATTTGAATTTTCAGTTCCTGTTATAGAGAAGCTCTTTGAGAACACAACTAAATACTCCAAAATCTTCTTGGAAGAACTTGTAGCACTTAATTTCAGTCTATAGACAGTATTACTTCCTTAATTGCCAAAGTAGTGTCTTTCCTGCCTCTTACTCTTAGAGAAGATTTTGCTTGTGTTATTTATTATTTTCTTCCATTTTCAGTATCATAGATGTGTGTGAAAGGGTTTCTTTTTCCCTTTTTTTTCCTTTTAAAAAAGTCCCCTGTTCCCTATGACTGAGCAATGAACTGTTTTATCTCTGCAGTTGGAATTGAGATAGCTCAAAGGTTTTAGGCTTTGGATGGGGAGCAGACAGACAGAGGAGATGAATTCATGAGATGAAAATATTTATTTCCATGCTGATGACTCTTAACAGTATGGGAAGTACTTTCCTGTGTTCAAAGAGGAAGAAAACTTTTTGAGAGCACCACATACAGAGAGAAAACCAGATAAATAGCATTTATCATTCTCAAATTCCAAGTACCTTTTTCATTCTTTAAAAAAGATGATTCTCTTGCATTGAGTATAAAGTACTTGGAAAGGATTCTGGGGTGGGCTTGTTTACAGATAAGTGAAATTTCAGTTTATTTTCAGTGCAACTACTGCATCTGATCCTGCTGTGACCTGTAAAGAAACCTCTGCTTGTCAGCAGGAAATCTTGATAAAGGTTGTTCCCTTTGCCGTGAGTTAATTGCTGAATATTCTGTACTCATAGCAACTATTTGCTTTGTGTTGACTAAGGAACCAAATTAGCAAGAATCAGATACAAATTTTGGAGTATATAAGCAAGTCATTTTGAGTTTCTGCAATACATCTATTTTATTAAGCAGTTCTCTACAGATGTAAAGCACCTTTTTTGACCCTGGACAAGCACAGGTTAAGACCCACCAAGTTGTTCCTCACTAAAAGTTTCTTTTGACGTGATAAACAATTGTGAATTAAATGCTCTTTGATTTGCAAATTATAATCTACTTTTCCTTTTGCATATGTGATGTTTTCAGTAATTAACTGTGATGTTAATGTGTTTTATATTACAGGCAGCAAAACTGGAAAAAATGAAGATTCCACCACATGAAATGTTTAAATCGGAACTGGACAAGTATTCCATGTTTGATGAAAATGTAAGAGACTTTTCTTTAGATAGGGAGTGGCTTTCCTTCCCCAGTTGTACATATTTAATTGTATATGTTTATAGCAATCTTGTTCCAAAACCTCCAGGGTAGTGCTATTAATGTGGTGAAAGGAGGGAAGGAGAGAAAGAAAAGGCGATATATTAATTTCATTGTGCATTGGGGAGCGAGGTCTCTAACTGCTGGCCATCGCTTCTGGAGTATTTTCATTGTACATTACTTTGTATATTCATTGTACGTTTCCTTTGGCTCCTCTCACTGCAAAACAATGGAACGTGCATGATGTTTGTTCACGGATTTATGACCCTGGTGCAAGGCAAGGTATTTGCTCACAAGTACAAACTCCCCAACTCTGCCAGGAGTGATGTTTTTTGGAGAGGTCCTGTGCTTCCTGTTCAGTGCTGCCCACTGCTTTGCTCTCTCCTGACAAAGGCTCTCTGAAGGGGCTGTATGGATAACTTTGCTCTTGATTGCTCCTTTTGGGGGTAAAAGGTGTTACTTAGAAAACGTAGAGCGCTGTTTCTTCAGTACCTGACCTGGGACATTGATCCTGCTTCTGTCTGTCCCCTTCACCTGCACAAAGTCAGACCCTGGAGGCAAGTGGGAATGGAGAGTGTAAATACTGGAAAATACCCTTGCAAGCCAAGGAGAGTGTCCATAAAACCTCTGATCATACTTTCTCCATCAAGAACATAAATCTCTAACTGCTTTTGCTTTAAGCCTTGAATTCAATATGCTAGTATGATTAAAATATTACTTTAACCATCTGTTCAGGAATGAGTCATTGTTCTCCTAAATAAGACCATCTAGAAGTTAGTGGTCTAAGCTCCCCTTAGTACAGGACAGAAAATAAATACACCCTTATGCCCCTCCATTAACTAAGAAGGGAACAGACAGAAATTGTCAAAATTAGTTGTCAAACTTCTGGGTAACTAAAATTAGCCAAGATACACCCCATCCTGACAGCCTGTCATTATGACGTTATCTTCCTATCTTATTAAAACATGATTCCATAAGGAGCATAAGCAGTCCAAGAATTTATCTTAAATATTCTTCTTTTTTTTTTTTTTGTAAATATTTCAGGGATTTCCCACCCATGATACAGAAGGCAAAGAACTTAGCAAAGGACAAATTAAGAAGCTAAAGAAACTTTATGAAACCCAAGAAAAGCTACATGAGGAGTATCTACAAATGGTTCAGAATGGAAGTGCAAATTGAAAACAACAGGACTGTTTTTAAGAAGGCGAGTGCTGGGTTCCCATTGAAGAAGTGAGCAAATACTGATGCTCAAATTTCTGTTTACACTTTCTATTATGTGCAAAGTAAAAATTCCTGTTTACGTGGATTAATAATGTCATCTGGAAAGGCAATAAAAATCCATCATTAAAAAAAGCTAACCTGTAAGAAGTTTCTTCACGACAGTAGCAGGCTGAATGGTTGCCAGTTCTATTTGGGAAGGTGCTGCTCAGTCAGCAAATCCACATAAGGATTCTTGTTCATTTTGGCTGTCTGGGCTTTGGTTAATTTGTCCTGCATACTGATCTCTATCTAAGACCCACTGTAGCTTGCATTCTCAAATATGTCACAGTCAGCAAAATTTACTGCTAAATGGGAGCTGAGTAATTTGTCCCCACAGTAAGAACAGTATTTTCCAGATGACTTTAGTATCTTTACATAAGCAGGAAAAGTGGGTAGTTCCACTATGATACTTATTCTAGCTGCTGTTATTAAAAACTCTCATAAGTATACCCTGAACACTTTGCATAGTAGAAGCTAACAGTCCCTTTGTTGAAAAAGGGATCATCATCTGTGTTCAACCTGCAGTTGCAATCAGTGGGTAAGTACAAGGCAAATGCACCTGCATTGAACAAACAGGTGGGAAAGACATGAAGGACTAATGGCAGAGTGTTCTTGGAGCTATCCCTTCGAGGAAACAGGAGCACTGCCAAAGTACCTGATTACACCCAAAGCACTGAGTACCTAATTACCAGTTCAGAACCGTGGGGAATTACCAGAGGCTTTCCAACTGAGATACAGTTTGTGGATTGGTTTGCAATTAGGGAATACAGCTATACATTGCCCTGTATTCAAGACTGATGTTTTTAACATGACAATTTAACCCTGAGTTAACCTTTCTGATGCAGTATGGTCACATTATATCCACAAGGAGAGTTGTCTGTTGCCTAACAGTGCATTTCACTGGCAGTAGCTACTGAATGAACCAAAGTTCATGAAAATCCTAAAAAATATCGTGCCTACTTTGCAACTGCATGTAACAGCCAAGTGTCTGATTTGCAGAACTATATTCACTGAGTATTCTCAAGGCGACTTGCAGAAAATCATACTGTGACACCTCCGTTCTCTCAACCCTAGGGTTCATGCTACAATCGTTAGGCTATGTTCCTTTCCTTAATTAAAAGCTAAAACATCTTTGCTTTTCCTTTATATTTTTATATTTATATTCCTTCTCCTGAGGAGTGAACATATTTGGAGTAACAGAAAGGTCTGGTAGGGGTTTTTTTTTTTTCTAATTTGTCTGTATTTCCCTTTGAAAACATACGTAATGTTAAGGTCAGTAACGCACATGCATCCTGTGTGCAGAAAATAAAATCTGTTGTAAAGTACAAGTTGTATGTGAATTTTGTATAGGGTTTATCGTTATTCCACAACCATCTTTTTGAAATGTGGTTTACAAAGCTTTTCCTTTAGCTTGCTATTACTAATTTAATTAATTTCACTCTCAGTATTTGATTATTCTGATAATTTCTAATCAGTTGTATAAATGCATTTTTAAACTGCACTATGGTACTTTGAACAGCCAGACACAGCCATGAGGGCAACTTCTCCATCCTTTAGTCTGGGAATAGAATAGGATCAGTTGCATTTTTTACACCATTCTAAATCCTAACTCCCTTCAATAGCATCTGCTCATTATTTTCTTCCCAGCATGCTCTGCCATGATGCATGTGCACTCAGGATATCCATGAAGGGATGGGACATGCCTATGCTGCTTCTGAAGATGCTAATGTCCAATAGTGACAGTAATTTGCTTACAGAAATTCTTTCTTGCTGATCTGAGTTAGCACTTACTTAAAGCAAGTTAGTATGTAACTGTGGAGAAGATGCTGTTAATCCATAGCTGTCCTGGATTGTAATTTATGACATCTCCATGAGAACATCCTGGCTTTTTGCCCCACACACTGATTTTTTTCTTCCTGCTATGTTTTTATTAGAACTTAATCCAATTCAATAATTAATCTACTATATCAGTGTAAAAGGATTTTTTTTTTAAATGCCCTTTTCCCATCTCAAATGCTTCATTTTGTTTCTGGGACAACCCTCCCTGCATGGATGTTGGAAGCATTTCAGACTCAAATTTTCCAAAGGTTATTTTCTGGTCTTTCTGTATGCTTTCCACATACACACACAGCTTCCTCCCTCCCTCAGTCATTTTTTTTAAATTCAGTTTGTGTTAAGTCCTGATGAAGGAAAACTCAGTAGCAAACAAAGGATGCTGCAGCCAGACTTGGATGCCACTGCTTGAAATGACTTCTTCTGTGTGGGTGTGCCAACTGATCGATGGGATTACTGAATTGCACAGACAATGCCTATTCCCTGGCAATCCATCAAGGTGGCACTGAAGTGTTTTCCACTGCATTTGCTCAGTGAGATCGACCTGGCAAGCATGAGAAGGGAATGCAACAGGAACAGTCTGCAGTGTCTTAGTCATCTGTCTCAGCAAAGAAAATAGAGAGGACAGACACCACAGTGCTTTAATTTTTTTTTGGTTTGTTTTTAAATTGACATGTATGCATACACATGCTCAGGGAAGCCAGTCTGAAAAGTGATTTTCTAAACATTATGAAAAAGAAAATCCCCATGGAAAAATTTTGGACTTTTAAAATATTTTAATTTTCTGGAACAGAGACCTCACATTGCTCATACAACATGAAGCTTTTCATTTCCCACCTATCAAAGAATTTATTCAGAGATGGCAAGGGAAGATAAAAGAATGGTGTTTCTGTTTTTAATTGCACCCTTGGCTGAATGCCAAAATTGGCAGCAGCAAATTTTGTTTCTGTCTTTTGCCCAGAGTGTGCCTTTCAACCTTTCTAATGTGAATATTCACATTAACATCAAATGTGAATGCGGCTCCACTAAAGAGAACAAATTCCTCCCATCACTCAGCTTGTTCAGATACTGGTAGAAAAATCTGTGAATTGTTCATTCTGAACTTGCTGCCTACCAATCTTTTCAAAGACTTTGGACTAATGAGTGCCTGATTGCATTTATGATGCTCTTTTTGACATTTTATCCTAACATTTTTACTTGCAGTTCCACAAAGCCACTGATGCAGTTCTAAGTGTGCAAATAAGCAATTAGTTGCCACATACAGTACACATAGCTTAAAATGCAGAAAAAGAAGTTGAAGGTAAGTCTAAACATCTTCAGGTGGTGGTAGTTGTTGGACCAACTTTAGCTCCCCCTTTAATTGCACAACTTCTACCACACAAATATGGGAAGCAATTTTATTCCTCTCTATGATTTCACAAGGTGATTTCTGTATGTATCACATGCATAGTATTTAACGTGTCTCTTGAGACAGAATAGATTAATTAAGAAGCACATTAGCTATTTAGTACCAAGACTCTGCTTTAGCAATGATCAAAGTTCTTCCTCCTCCTGCAGAAAAAGTCATTGACGGACTAAGTCTTATCTCTCAAATTAGGCTGTGAATGTCTGGCATCTCACTCAGTGAGAGCAGTTTCCATTAATACCCACCCAAGGGCAGAAGACACAGACATTTTAGTGCCAGATACAGATCTCAGCCTAAGCTTTCTCTCCAGTGTCAAGTGCATCTGTTTGGCAGCTCTGCCACAATCCCTTCTCCGCGTTTTGCTTCTCCAAGCTCTTGTCTGTGAGGCTGGGTGTTTAAACTGAGCCAGGGTGATTCAGCAAATACCGTTTTGCAGCTCTCTGCAGGGCAAGCAGCACCTGACAGCAAGATGACTCCACAGATTGTGCTTTACCCACAGTCCTAAAGTCTGCCACCGTGCTAGGAGAGCTTGGACAGCAGTCAGCACAAATCCCTCATTGACCGTGGGAGATCGATGCCTTTGGAGCGGGGCACTGAAAATTCAGGAGTGTAAGGTAGTTGAAATGTGGGCTTACCTTGATATACAGGTGCAGAGAGGTGCAGCTGGATCACGTAGTCAGGCAAAACCTCTCTTACATCGTTGCAGAAGACAAAGGTTGGAGTTTGTACTCAACAGCTGAGCGGAAAGGGAAAAATGGCTTTTAACAAAGTGGAGATAGAAAAATCTTGAGAGAGAACTTGATAGCTATAAGCCAGCAGCAAGCCTGAAAGTGTGGAGTAGGAATACCTTCAGATAAATCCTGCTTTTGGAATTCCTCCTGTGGAACACAGAGAATCAAGCATAGCCAACTACCGTGAGCAAGGCTGTCCCAAAATTAAGAATTAATGGAAATACGAGAAGGCTAATAGCCTGCTAATGTTAGGAAAAGGACTGGTTTGGAGAAGCAGGGAATGGGAGCTGGAGGCAAAGATAAGGAGGGGGGAAAGAACCTGCCACTGAACATGCCCCCTGGCCCACCAAATCTGCAGCATTCCTGCAGTTCTTCAGCTGTTTGAATGCAACTCAGAATGATAATTTTTAATTACAGTATTGACATCTATTTAATCAGAGATTCTTTAGTTATTCCTGTAACTTAAATTCCTGCCACAACCAGATTAATCCAACATTAATGTGTTGGCTAGTCGTTAATTAATAAAACACTGGTCTCGTTGCTTCAGATTTTTGATTTTGGCTGTGAAAGGACTGTGATGATGCGGACGGGAATTCAGGGCTGACACTGCTGGGGGTGTCGGGTCCCCCCGGCCCGGCCCGGTCTGAGGGGGGGAATCGGTGAGGCTTTCCGTTGGGCGGCGGGAAAATAGCCTGGCGGTCACGGGCCCCGGTTCTCCCGGTGTGTGTTCGAGGGGCTGTGGTGAGACCCCTGTGTGGGTGGGTGGGTGGAGGGGGGCTGCATTGTGACCCCCGGTGTGTGTCTGCTGGGGCGGGCTCGGTGCTGTGGTGAGACCCTATATGTGTGTTTGGGGGGCTGTGGTGGGACCCTCTGTGTGTGGGTGGGTGGGCGGGTGGAGGGGGGCTGTGGTGAGACCCCCAGTGTGTGTTTGGGGGGCTGTGGTGTAACCCCCGGTGTGGGTGGGTGGAGGGGGCCTGTGTTGTGACCCTCCCCATGTGTGCTGGGGGGCTGTGGTGAGACCCCCGCTGAGTGTTGGGAGGCCATGGTGGGACCCTCTGTGTGTGTTTGGGGTGGGTGCTGTGGTGGGACCCCCGGTGTGTGTATTTGGGGGGCTGTGGTGGGACCCCCGGTGTGTGTATTTGGGGGGCTGTGGTGGGACCCCCGGTGTGTGTATTTGGGGTGCTGTGGT
>JAWWEU010000158.1:15258463-15364226 GCA_035583155.1 Acropternis orthonyx
CTTGCTGGGGGGAGCGCGCGCGGCGCGGCCAATGGGAGGCGCGCTCGTTGGGCGGTGGCGGCGGCGGCGGCGCTGCCCGAGCGAGGAGGCTGCGAGGAGCGCGGCGGCCTCTGCGGCGTGAGGGGCGCGGGCAGGTGAGGGCGGGCGGGAGAGCCCCGCGACGCGGGCACATCGCGACACGGGCACATCGCGACACGCCCCTCCCCCCCCCCCAACCGCGACACGGGCCCGCTCAGCCGCCGCCGCGAGGGGCTGCGCGGCCGGAACCGCCCGGTGGGGGGAGGGCAGCGGGCGGCCCTGCTGAGGGCGGGTCAGGCCCGGGTACCGTTTTAAAGGCCGGTTCGAGGAGTGCGGGCCGAGGGCGGCGGAGGGGGAAGGCAGCGGCTCCCGGCCGCGTGTGTGGCCGCGCCGGGCTGGCGGCGCTCCCGCGCTGTCCCCGCCCGCCCTCCCGAAGGGCTCTCTGCGGTGGGCCGTGTCCCCGGCCCTCGCACAACCCGCGCCGGGCCTGGGGCAAGCGCTTGGCCGCTCGGCCGGGCCGCCGTGCCTTCGCCTGACCCCATCCGCGGTCTTGTGTTCCCGCAGCGTGGTGGGAGATTTTGGAGGGGGCCGGGATTTCCGTCCTGAGCTCCCTGTCTCCCGAGTGGGGGCCTGATTATAATTTTCGCTGCCGCTACGGTTGTTTACTACACGTAGGATTTGCCAGGCGCCATTCGTGTGACATTGGCTCACGAGGCTTCAAAATAAAAAGTTAGAGAAGAGAGAGCGTGAGTTATAGGTGAAACCAGAATCACAAGGCAAATTTTTACGAAGTCATCTCTAAACAAAATAGCGTTCCCTCAAAAAAACTTCACAGAGGGGAGCCCAAGTATTACAGGTATCTGGGGCCTGTGGAACAGGTTAATGAGTTCCTTTCTCTCGACTATTTTTGTCATAATTCCTTCTGATTTTCTTTACAGAAAGTATCGGACTGTTGTGTTTGTGGTTTCCCACGGGGGTTGCGTTCCAGTGGCTCTAACGCGGAAGTCACAACTTTCCCTTGTGATTTGTTATAGTTACGAATAACAGCAACAGCTGTGGGCAGGAGCCTTCCTGTGAGTGCAGGAGCCCTTGGGTTTCCTGCTTTGTATTTTAGTTGTGTTTAGAAGGTTTGTGTAACAAGACATTGGCTTTCTTAGCAACGGAGATTTATTCTGTGTGCGCTTCTGTTTATGAGTACATCTTGCCAATGTACAGACTTTTCCTTTAAATTTTTGTCCTTCAGGATATTAGTTGTCCTTGTAATGGATGTTTCCTATCCTAGTGTGCCTCAAGTTCACGGTTTCCTGCAATTTTAAGTGATTAATGGTGTGTGACTTTTGTGCCAGACCAGTAGCAGCAGCCTGTTCTTTGTGGGACAAATGGGTTGATTTGGGCCCTCTTGCCCCAAAATTCATGTCAGCAGGAGTCATTTGGAAACAGAGATCACATCTTCCTTGGCTGCAAACTGAGCTCATTTGCTTGGAAAGCAATGAAGATGATGGCTCAATGCTCTGGTACTGTGCATTTTCAGCTGGGAGTGCACTTAGCGTTGTCTCTCTAAAATTACCCCTCTCTTCCCTCCGCTGCCATCACCAGCTTGTACTGAACAGTTTTGTTGGTAACTCTGTGGCAGTGAAGTCATTGCAAGACAGCTGGAATGAAACTGGGAGTCTCAAGCTGTTTTTGAAGAAAGTTACTTCTAATTATGTATTTATATACTTCTTTTTACTTTTCAGTTGCAAAAGGCACAACTCTAGAGAGTGAAACAAGACTTAAAGTATGTATTTGCACCAGGGAATGGTGTCTTTTTTTTTGTGTTTTTTTTTTCTTTTTTTTTTTTTTTTTTTTTTTTTTTGACTGTTACTATTTCTTGTTACTTCGGTGAAAACAGCTTTTGTCGGAACATGCCCAATTCATGTCTGTTCCAGTGGAGATTAATTCAACTGCTATTTTAGCATTATTCAAGCTATGGCAACTTTATTCCATGTTTTCCAAACATGGATTAGGATTTTATTGTCCCTCAACAGGGTTGAGAAGTAGTTCCCAGTGGAGCAGAAGAATTTACTTTTCCATTAGCCCTGTCACTGGGCCTAGGTTGGAAGCAACAAGTCTTTCAGGATAATTTTTAAGTAACACAAGTCTGCATTTTTAGTTGCTTACTGTTGCCTCCTCTAATAGTGACTGGGATTATATAACTCGTTGGCTGAACTCTGTTGTTAGGTCAATTTGCTCTGCCTTACCTTTTCAATTGTATCTTTTTACCCCTGCCTTCTATCTGCTGTGAAAGTAAAGACTCATTTATGTTCCTTTATTTCTTCAGCTGTAAGACAGTAAAAATCTTCTGCTTTGCGCTGGCAGGTAGTTGCTGGCATTGCCACTTCTCTTGTTATGTTTAAGGCAAGAGGAAGTGTTTGCAAGTAAGTCTGCCCGAGCTGGTGAAACACACCTACTCTACCAGAAGCCCCTTTTGTTTGTTCCTGGACTTAACCTGGGGGGTGGGCTCCTAAGATTATTTGGTACATGTTAAACAACTTTCTGTGGAATAATCTGAAGTATGCTCTTAGTACTTTTGTAAGTGAACAAAGCTTTTCAACTCTATTTGAAGCGGTTGTGAAAGTGTTGCTTTTCCAGCTTAGAGCAGGATTCAGCATTTTCCAGATGGGAGAGTGCATGCAATCTCTGGGATGCTGCTCCAGTTGGCATTAGCACTTAGGTGGTTCTTTGGTAGTCCTGGATTGGAAGCTGGGCCTAAGATCAGCCTGCTTGGCCTTTATAGGATCTAAGAAATCAGACCTGTCAGCTTTCATGAGTCATTGAAGCTCCTTTTTGTTCTGAATTTGACTTGCAGACTAACATCTGCTTTCTTGAAAGCTTGGTAGTGGAAAATATCACCTATGCTTCTGTATGGTAGGTAGCGATTACTTGAATTTGTGATCAGCTGTTTAGAATGGGGGTAAAGAAAAGAAACAGTATTACTAAAAAAGATGTATGGGCTTGGATATTTCACCCCAGTAAGGAAAGAAGAGCAAAATAAGCTAGACAGTCTGTCTCCCTCTGGTTTCTCAGGAAAGCTAATTTAGATATTGAGGGCTGGAGTAGCTATGCTAAGCTTGGTTCCCATCATTGCTAATACCAAGATTTCAACTTCTTTCCTTTTTATTTTCTCAGTCCTGATAAAAAATTCAAGGCAAGTCTTTATATAGGGGACTGTGCCCTTGTAGCTGCTGTCAAAGCCCCTTCTCTTGGTAAATAATGTTCTTCCCGTCAGTGTTTTCTTCTCTATCTAGCAGCAGTTTTAGGCGCACTGTAGAGCAGCAAAAGGAGCTATTCACAAAAATAGCCAAACAAGTGAAATGTATTTTTCTGCCTGGGTGATAGAAGAAAAAAGTAGTTTGAAAGTTTTTTGTAATGAATTCATTTGAACTTTCATTGTTTTCAGCTCAAGTAAGCTAATATAGTATAGGCAGAGATTAAAAATTCATTATTTACTATGATACTGTCAAGGAACTAGAAAATAATATGTGTCTTCCTCTTTAGCTTATTTTTGTTTAATACAAGGCAGAGCTAATCTAGGAAACTGTGGCATTTGTCTTCAAACAGGAGACACATCATCATGTAGAAATGTACTAGTATCTGGAGTATTGGAGAGAATAAATAAGTTTTAGCAGGCTTAAATCATCTAACAGACTGTTTAAAAACTGAGCAAGTTCCAGTTTGCATTAGGTACTGTGGTAGCTATTTACTGTAAGGAATTATGCGTGGTGAATTTCCTAGCAAAACCAGCAGTTGTTAATTTGTATTGATGTTTTAAACAATGACCTCTTCTATTGAGGTAAACAAATTGCTGTTAAAATATTTTTAAATGCTGTTTTTCAACTTGCAGGTGGATACAGGCACACAGATGGCAGATAACAGGTATGTTGGACAGTTTTCTTGATATTAAATCAAGGTAGTTAGAGCCAACACGATAACTGGTCTTCTTCAGGAGAGCTGGTTTTGTTTTTTTAACCTGTGAAGAGTGGATTACCAAACTTGGTTAAGAATAAAGTGTTAATATTTTTTCTAACTAGACTCTTTTTACTTACAGCAAGGACAAAGTCCTCATTTGATACAGGAGAAGCTGAGATTGTAGTATATAGTGTTGTTCTTCTCTTGGATTAACGTTTGTTTTCTTGATTTAGTTTTCAGTGTTCCTATTTAAATGTGCTGAAGAACAGAAAGGAACACTGATCCTCAGTGTTTCTCTAATCTGTGTAATTTAAGCATGCAAAAGGCACCATTTATTTTCTAGTTTATACAGTACTTTTTGAATAAATAACAGTGTTATGGAATGGCTGCAAATCCATACGTGCTGCTGGTCTTTTGAGGCTTGCAGTGCACCAGAATAAGCTGGATAAGCTGGTCTGTCCAGTAACTAATAATACCTGTTTGCATATTTGAGCTCTTCTCATTTTGTGTCTTAATTAGGGTTAATTTCAGCAGTATGCAGTCTGCATTTTGTGATCTGTAAACTGGCAGGGAGCACAGGGAATTCTTGCTGGCTGTTGACTCGTGCTGGACACCCTCTTTCCGCCGGCACAGGAAGTGTGGTGGAAAACATTGGAGCAGGGACATGGGGGAGACAGCGACGTCTCTTTGAGAGTAGAAGTGAATGCTTTTATTAAAATCAAAACAGCTGGTTATAGAAGTTTGAAACAGAGCTTTTATCTCTTGTTTATCTTCCTTTCTTACCTGTATCCTTTCTCATGTTTTTCTTCATCATTTAGACTAAAAGTGTCTTGTGTTCTCATTTGTAAGTGATAGTATTTTCCTGTGCAGAGTTGACCCAGTACAGATGAATGACCAGGCATTCACTTAATGAGATTAATTTGTCTGTCAGAGGTTTTTATTTTGGGGTTGTTGTGGCACATTTTGAGGTTGGTTCGTTGTTACTCTTCTTGCCTTAGCTTGCCTTGCCTTTGCGTCCTATTTGTCGTAGGAGATCTAGTTTCATAGCCAAACCTTTAGGTTTTCACAAGCTTAAAGACATAAATATGTATCTTTTTTTTGCATACTCGTTTATAAGACACGTCCTGTAGTAAAACGAAAATTCAGAATAACATGTTCTTAAATATTAACACTTTTGTAATGTCATGCCTTTTTAATATGTTATATTTTGAATTCTTCTAGTAAAACAGAAGATACTGCTTCGGATTCTCTGGAGGCTGCTAAAAATGCAAGCAATAAGAAAGGTAAGAAATACATAACAGTAGGTAACAAAACAGAAGTGGAATAAACCTACTATCTTGTGTATTAAAGCTTTTTTTATCTACATTCCAGAACCTTTACAGTCAAAACTACAGATGTGTTCACAAAGCAGTGGTTTCTAGGCTAACTGTTCACTTTGGTATTTCCCATGTTCATTGCAGCCAAAAGCAGATAAAGGCTATATTTTTGTAACAGT
This sequence comes from Acropternis orthonyx, assembly GCA_035583155.1. Lineage (NCBI taxonomy): Eukaryota > Metazoa > Chordata > Aves > Passeriformes > Rhinocryptidae > Acropternis > Acropternis orthonyx. The sequence continues at coordinate 15,263,925 of JAWWEU010000158.1, forward strand.
GCGAGTATTTTTTTGTATGTTGTGACTAGGAATAGGTTTTAGTGTTGCATGAAATAGCCCACTAGACACTTGTAATAAGACCTGTGTGGACCAGCTTGTAACAACATGTAATCTTTATCAGCATAATTATTCAAATGAGTGGTATGTGTGCTAGTTCTTTACTGTCTTGCTTGTTGGAAAAATGCATCTTCATAATATGTCCTCTTGGAAGTTTTTGTTCTCTGTTTGATCAGATAACTGCTGATCAAGTTAATATACTTCCGTGTTTGGAAAAGGTACAGTTTTACTATTACTTTGAATCTTCAAATATTTAAGTTACAGTGAAACACATTTCACATAACTGGTCACTGAATGTTCTTTAGGAAGCCTTTGTGACTGGCAATTGCCAATCACATGATCTGGTAGAGACACCATGGAATAATTCTTACAGTCAAGTTGGAGTGGTAAAAAACAACAAAACCCCAAATAAACAAGAAAAACAAAGCAACACACAAACCATGTAAAAGCTTCATAGTGTTAGTGTGTGCTATGCAATTTATTGGGTAAAAAAGAATGGAAAGGTGTGAAAAAGGTCTTCCCACAGTGACAGCCTATATGGTTATTAGTAAGGGGTTTTAACTTTTAACCAGAAGCATTTTAGATGTAACCTCCTGTAGAAAGAGTCTTATAGGTTGTAAAATTATCTCAATGTTAAAAAATCAGCAGTTGTCAAATTCATAGTGCTATGCTGCTTTATTGTATGGTACACAAAGTAGTTGTTAGGTTTTTTCAGGAGTCAGAATAACTGAAAAACAAATGTCTTGGAAGTATATAATTCAGTGGTTCTCCTCTTGAAAGTTTATATGTGGCTCATAAGATACAGCTAATATGGAGGATAGAGAAACTCCTGTTTTGAACTTTCTTACATGAAGAGAAAACAGGAAATTTGCTTATGTTGTCAGTGTGTTACTTGTAAAAGCAACTAATAGATTTGCAAAGAGAAAGGTGCATTTTTTTATCATTATTCAAGGTATTTATGTTTGTGAAATCTGGTCCTGAAGTAATTTTTTCGTGTTATTAGTTAACTAATCTTGTTCTCTGAGATCTGAAAACACAGAGTATGTTCACTGTTACTGCTGTAAGACACAGTATGACAAAAGCACTATATATGCAAATTTGTTTAAAAGTGGTTTTCTGTCTTTGTAGAAAAACTAGCAGACCAAGTGATGCAAAATCCACAGGTCTTGGCAGCTCTACAGGAACGTCTTGACAACACAGCACTTAATCCTTCAAGTTACATTGAAACGTAAGTACCAGGTGTAATAAAATTCTTGAAAGACTGAAAGCATAATAGAATATTATTACTGAATAATTAAGGTAGGAAATTAGTACAGATGATTCACTAAGAAAAATGATTGACTTAAACCATGATTCATAATGGCCTACTTCTGGAAGGAGGTGTCAAGTTTTAGTTAGCTTACGTAAAATTGCTGGCAAAATTTTGTTAGGTTCAGTATTTTCCTTGGCTGTTATTGTTTTGGATAGAAATAACTCCACTCCCCTCCTCTCTTTCCTTCTGTGACCCTTATTCTGGCAGGACATGTCCTACATTGACTGAAAATTTCTGTAAGTTTGCTGTCCAGAATGTAATGGAAAGTTCAGGACCTGCAAATCGCTAGTTTGAAGGCTCAGTTTTATGTTACCTGTAAAGTAGATTTAATTATTACCTTTAGTAAATATTTATGCTTTTATTTCTTGTCTGAGAATAGGTGGTTGTAGACCTCTTTTAAAAAAGATGTGAATTCTCTAAAGAGTTCTTTCCACATGACTGTATCTAAACATTTAATAACTTGAAGTTCAGATGGGCAGTATGTGCTTTCTGAGTATGATCTGTGAATCAAAACTTTCCCCTGTAGAATGCACAGTTCTTATTTTTCATAGGTGGATCAATACAAGTCTAGTCTCAAAGTTTAGGTGTAAACAAAGGTATTAATTTCAGATCTCTGAACTACACGGGGAGGGTGGTGGCCCCAGGGAATGGAACAGAAGATAACACCTTTGAGAACAACTTGGGTAGGAGAGGATTCTTTCAACCTTTTTAAATTAGGCTTTGAAGAAACATGTATGTTTGACATGAGCCTTTTATTAAAAAATTGCACTTATTTATAAGCAGCCTATTTCACAGTAATATGTTAAATAGTGCTGACTCAACTAACTTTTAACCTTAAGTAATTGTTTGGGTTTTAGTTTTCCAAAAGCAGTGATAAGAAGAATTGATGCCTTGAAAAAGCTCCAGGTGAAATGTGCCCATATAGAAGCTAAATTCTATGAAGAAGTACATGATTTAGAGAGAAAATATGCAGCACTCTATCAACCCCTTTTTGATAAGGTGAGAAAACTATATAACTTTTATTTTCTTGTTTCGGTCAGTTCTGGTGGCATATGTATAATTTTACATCTTCAATTACTTTCTTGATTTTTCTAACACAGAGAAGAGAGTTTATTAATGGAGAAGCTGAACCCACAGATGCAGAGTCAGAATGGCACAGTGAAAATGAGGAAGAAGAAAAACTGGCTGTGAGTACAAGCTTAGTGATGAACTACCGATATATTGGATTGTCAGAGTTAGTTTCTGTTCTTTCCATTGAGAGAGGCTCATCTTTTGTATCAGTAATGTGTTCTTGTGATGAATACACTTTTATGTCCACTGAAAGCTTCTAAACCATTAGTTTAGCCTTTTTTCAAATTTGTAACCTGAGTGAATTGAAAAGTTGCTTTTGTTGGCACTGTTCGTAACCTGTTAACAGCATCTTCCTGGTAATGGGTTCCATTCCAGTGCTACATGATACCCCAAGATAATAGAAGGCTGGTTGTTTGTCTGCCTGTCCCCGTTATTTTGGGGGACATAACTAGCTTTAATTTTCATAAATACAGATTAGACACATGTCACAGAGTCTCCTGAAATGGAATTGGACCTAATAAAATGTGTGCTGGGTAGTGGATTCCTACTTGTCTCTTGAGTAGGAGCTATCTAGGTTTAGGAAGGATACTGTAGGCTGCTTGATACTTTCCTGTCGTCGTTTTTGGAGGTGTATGCTCATGGCTGGATTTTTCTCAGGGAACTGACCTACTTTAGAAAATTGTGTTTGCCATTCTGTCAGGTTTTCTTTGCATTTTTACCTTGGCCTGATTTTAGTCAGTTTTCTTTGGGTGCTGTTCTGTGTACAAAGCGAATTGTTCTTTGTTTTTACTGATCTCCAGAGATTTAGCATGACACACCCAGTACTCCATGTGCGTAAGCAAAAAATGTGTGTTAGGCTTTGTGCAAATGCAGCACTGACAGGCCATATTCCACACAATTACAAGATCAGAAATACAGTGTATTTCCCATCCAGACGTAGCTTTTATTTCTTGACTAGTCCTAACCCAGGTAGATGCTGTCAAGAAGATCTTATGTATGTACTGCTATCTAGTGGTGTAAAAGGAAAGGTGCAATACAACTAATTCACACTGTGCATTCCTGGGGGTTTTGGGATGGAGAGATGACTTAGTCATGTGTAGGGGCTCCTGTATCACAAAGTAATAATTTGAGATGGTGTAATCGTGAAAAATAACTATGAAAACCAACCTTACCAAGTATTCTGCAAAAATTGGGAAGCTGAAACAGTATTTCAGAGGGCAAAGTTAAATTTTAAATTTTTTAGATGAAACACTGTAAACGACCCATGGAGCTTCAGAAATTAGATTAATAGAAATGTATTTACATTTTTTTCTGTTTGTAGGAAAACACAAATGTGTTTTAATTATTTATGTTTGTCTTGTCAGTGAAACTGTCACCTGTTCTGTTTAGTCTTCATATAGAGGAATTTCAAATGAGTGGAAAATCTGAATTTAAATGTGTACATGTTTCGTTGTGTAAGTAAACCTTGTATCTCTTCATTGATGGAGGAAAGAAATGTACATTTCAAATGTTCCTTAAACACAGTTTCAGAAATGGCAATTGTTTTGTATGTCTACCTCTGTTTATTAAATATACTAAGAAGTCACAATTCAATTTCTCAAATGTTTCTGTATTTGTTTTCCAGGGAGACATGAAAAATGCAATGGTAATAGAAGAAAAAGCAGAAGAGACAAATGTCAAAGGAATTCCAGACTTCTGGTTTACTATCTTTAGGAATGTAGATATGCTAAGCGAACTAGTACAAGTAAGTTTCTCCTCTGAAATGAGTAACTTCTGTTGTGTTAAGTGAATTGCTGCTTTTTCCTGTTAATAGTCAATCCTTGTGGAATGTGTGTGAGACAGCAAATCTTTGAGCCTTTAGAATCCCTGAAGATGCTTGAAGGGCTAACGGTGGACAAGCATTGTTAATCTAGCCCATAAAGGATTATTTTTGCAAGGATACTATAAGAATACCCATGGATTAGTTGAATTTCTATTAAAAAGCTTATGTAGTTTCGCCCACAGTTACATTAATTGCTGTTAATGCTCTTAGGGCACATCTTTCTGTGAATCTCGGTTGCAATAACTATCCTGAATGAAGTGACTGTATTTTCAGTAGTACTCCCACAGCCTGGCATTGTGGCACCTTTTTTACTGAAGGCAAGGCCTAATGATTGAGAATTTGACACATAGTATTTGTAACCATAAAGAAATTTGGATCCAGATATTTTCTGTAGCTGAAATTGTTGAATAATTACAAGATTTGATTCTTTCTTAGGATGAGAAGGTTCTTCCAAACATTGCCTGCTGAATAGGTTTTTTTTTTTTCCCTGCTTAGGAATATGATGAACCTATCTTGAAACATCTGCAGGATATTAAAGTTAAGTTTTCTGAACCTGGACAGCCTATGGTGAGTTTTCTCTGCTTGTTTCTCATGAACATTGTACTAGTGAACAGCATTTCAGAATTTTCATTCAGCTCATGGCCGTAGTGTGTGTGTGAGGTTTCTTTCTAAGCTGACGTTTTCATGCTTTGCCTTTTAAAGATTTACCTTCAGTTTTCTTGACCCTTTGCTCTTTTATTCTTAGCCTGGACAACTCTGAGATTGTAATTTCTGGCTTAAAATTCTGGCTCAGTTTTGTCTAGTTTTTGCTTTCTTTTTCACTCTCAAATTCTGTATAGCTGCTCTAAGTAATAAAGTTATGTCTGCTTTTGGTTTGAAAAGGAATTGTGGAAAAAATTCTGGGTGCTACTTATATCTCTTTTGATAGAATATTCAATATCATGACTTGGTGATACTAAGGAAAAATGATGGATGCTTTGCTACTGAAAAGGATAGAAAATATATTAGATGATCTTTTAAAAGTGTACCTAGTGAGTATTTTTTAAAGAACAACTTTGCTTTTTTTTAAAAAATTGTTTTTTTGTTTTAGTGTACAGAAAAGATACTGTATTTGTTGAAAGTTGTTCTGTTGCTTATTTAATTCATTTAGACTATACTTACTCCTTGAATTCCTTCTGAGAGGGAGGCAAGGAGAAGGATGGAATTGCAGCCTGCACATCGTTTCTTTAAATTTTATCATTGTGACTTTTCCCTTTTATTTTATATGTTTTGTTTTGGCTTATGGATTTATAGTCTTGACAATGTCCAAAATAAATGCAAGAAAAGTTTAATTCAAAATTCACGTAAGAAAGATCAAGGACTTTCTCAGAATAATGTTTAAAGCAAAGTTTGGTTTTTCTAAGTCCTCAAACACTTGAGCTGCTAATAGGCAAGAAAGTAGTATAGGCAGAGAAATAATGAGGAGTAAGTTTGGAAATACAACTAGGGCTTAAGGAGAGGATACGAGTTTCATGAAGACAATGAATTGCCTAAGCATAAAGTAGGGTATTTTAAGAAGCTGGTTGTTTTTATCTTGAAGCATATCTATTTGTTGGCATTTGGGTGATTTGGTAATAGTTGTTTTTACCTAGATCATTTTTGTGTTCTCATTTAGCTCTGTTTTACCGTACCTTAAGTTGAAGAGTTGCTCTTAAAATATCAATGACTTTATGTTGCCTTGCACTGTTCGTAACCTTTTGACAGCACATTTCTGTAAAGGGGTTCCATTCCGGTGCTACATTAAATCCAATAATGGAAGGCTGACAAATTCCATATCCCTTCTGTTTTTGGAGACAAAGGATGCATTCCTAACTGCTTGAATGAAGCCTGTTCTCCAGCTGTGTGTGACTCTTGTCTGAAATTTCCTTGCTGTTGAAAATCGGTGCAGCAGTGGCTGCTTTGTACTGTAAAAAGGTCACATAATCAGCGTGTAATAAGTACACTAATTTTCCTGGGATTAGGTTTTGCTGCTAGAAGAAATACATGATAGTTAGGAATTTTCTGAGTTTCTGTTGACCCAAAGCAATTAACTGTAGTTACAGCACTCCAAAAGTGGATTTAAAGTGCTTTCAAGTTCTGTCTGTTATAGTCTGTACGTAGAAACTTTCATCTGCATGAAGCATAATTGATTCCCTTACTATTTGCTTTTACTTATGTATAATGTGAATAAACTTACATGTATTTTATACTTTCTATTTATATATTTATTTGAACATCAGGATCCTTAGCTAGCATATTCAGACCTAGATGAGGCATTTGGGTATAACTTAAGTAGCTCAAAAAAGGGAAGTTCTCTTTTTGAACTTTATGAGAACATAGCAAATTGAAAAAGAGCAAAGATGTCCAAATAAAGGCTACTGGGGAGGTTGTTATAACACTTTAAATAGTATGTGAAACTTGAAGCTTCTTCTCTCCTAATTAGCAGGTACACAATGAAATGCTGAAATGTAGTGTCTGCAGATACTGTTGTCTGGCTAGCCCTTGGGATCCTGCATGCTAAATAGTGCCACTGGTTGCCTATTTATAGCCCCAGTGATGGTTTATGGGATTATTTGGGTATGAGTGTTCGTCACTGGTGGTGGATAAGCTAAGTTTGTAACTCTTCCCCTGGGCATGTTTGCCAGAGAGAGATTACCCTTAGCTGAAGACAGCCTCCAAACCATACAGCTGTCTTGAATTGCTTTAAAATGGAAGTAAAGCTAAAATGGGCAATGTGAAGCCAACACAGATATTCCAGTGTACTGCTGGGTCCCACTGCCTTCCTTTCCTTAAACAATGAGCATGGGAATTGGGAAGGCTGCTGTTGCCACTCATCTTCATCACTCCTTGACCACTGTCTGTGCAGATTTCAGTCATGTGAGGGGATTCATGGGGTCTTAAAAAGATTAAGGGACCTTTGGGAGATGACTGAGGGATAAATATCTTTGATGAACAGGCTGGTGTCACCAGGGTTATTTTTCCTGTCTGCACATGGATGGCCTTGAAAAAGAGGATGGCAGGGCAGACTTAGTGACAACAGTCTATTTTCTGGCTTGACTCTGAAGAGTGCCTGGGGAAGTATATTCAAGGCTAGTGTTTGTGACAGTTGCACCTGCTTCAGGCTGTCCCCTGTTAAGACACTGTATAATTGTCGGCTTCAGTTTGAGTCAGTGCTCTTTTGCAGGATTTGCTACTATCGAATGGAAAAAAACACTCTGGTTCCTGGTGGAGTGTATGGTTTAAATAAACTCCAGCAATCTAAATTTTGTTCTAATCAGAAATAAAGTTTGTTTCAGTCTCGTAAGTGGTGGCATTGATTAGACTTGGGAGAGTAATAGAACCACATGGTGCTATTCTCATATCAGAATGACTTCAGAGTAACATCGTCCATAGTGCAAGGATGATGAGAGGCTTCCACAGAAAATGAAACCAAGACTTTTCTCAAAATACCTATTTCTAAGGTTGCTTTTAAGTAGCAGTTCTGTATGTAAAGGTGAATGAAACATAGTAATTACCTGATTAGAATTTAAATGTTAGGCGTGTTTGTTCTGGCTTCTTGCACATTCAGAATTGGTTGACGTTCTTAAATTTCCTGCTTCTGCTGTAGCTTGAAAGATATGATTCCCATCAAATTCTCATTTTTTCCTGTATTCAGAGTTTGATTAATGGTAATTATGGTCATGTGCTATTTCAGTGATAAAAATTAGTGGTAACATAAAATTATAATGGAAATTTCTTCTAGTCTTTCTCATTAGAGTTCCACTTTGGGCCCAATGACTACTTTTCTAATTCAGTCCTGACAAAAACATACAAGATGAAGTCGGAACCAGACAAGACAGATCCCTTTTCATTTGAAGGACCTGAAATAGTTGATTGTGAGGGGTAAGAAAAACTAAAATTCAAAAAAGTTCTTGAAGTAATAGTGGGTATTTTTTTGCCTACTGTGATAATGATGAATGAAAATAAAATTGTTACTGACTTAAAAATGGGCATGTTTGTAGGGATGATGATGGTGTTAGTCTCAGCATGTGGAAGTAACAGGTGCCTCGATGTCGATATGTTTTAACATGGTCTATATTTGAAATCATATGCCTTTTAACTGTAGTAGATCGCTAATTGAAGTAAGAAACCTTTTATTACCAGATAACTAGGTAATTTTAGTCATTACATTTCACAGACCTCCTCCCCTCCTTAGTCTGATGATTAGCCTTAGACTCTCTTGGATTCTTGTCATCTCCTCAGCAATTTTTATTCCAGCAGGAATTGGTCATATGTTTCATGGGTTCTTCCAGCCTGTTTTGAGGCTGGAGTGTACTGGCAACATAGTTTGGTTCTGGCAGTTGTGGCTAATGCAACAATATTTAATTTTATTTTTTATTTTTTGCAAAATGCTTTCAGCAACCAGTTGTGGAATGGTGAATTTTTATGTCTGTTCTGGAAGTCTGTTGAGTTGGACACCACATTAGAGTTTTTCTGGGGTAAAAGATGATTCCATCTAGCCTTACGCTTTCTCTTCCCCATCAGTGATCTCTGCTCTATAACTGAATTCCAGTGCCACACCATAGCAGAGCTGATGTAAATGAGCAATGCTTTTTGTGCTTTATTTTTCTTAGCTTCTTTGGTGTTTTCTCTGTTGGTGGATTTTTGTGGTTTGGTTTTGTTTCTTTTACCCTTTCAAGGATGTGTTTCGGTGGTTTGTTTTGTGTTGGTTTTTTTAATTAAAACTTAAGAAATGCCAAATGCTTGTTTTTCTGAAGGCGTTCTGAAAACCTCAAAAACTTTTGACTTTTAGTGCTAGATGTTGGCTTCTGAATTGAATATTCACCTGAAAGTGAGGCAAAACATCTACTTGCTTGTTTAGTGAAGGTTGTGCCTAAGTTACAGACTTACCCATTTTGAAGAAAACTCTGGATAATTACAAAGAAATCTTTTGTGTTTAAGTCTTACAGAGGAATGCTTTCCTAAATTGCTGATATGTCAAAACTTTGATTTCAGTTGATGTTTCCTGATGAAGGTGTTAGATACTGGTACAAGTAGAGCAGGAAAACATGTCTGTGACTTGTTATACTGGTTAAGTATAAAACTGTTGACTTTGGCCATTTGTCTAGAGGACAATATATGTTGAGGCACTTGAGGATTCCTGTGGCACCATTATTTCCATTATAGGAGAACTAGATGTGTTTGCCCCTCATTCTTTGCCATGTGTAGTTGTGGGTAAAACTAGGTGGATGGAGAGAGACTTTTAATTGAGATAGTGTCAGTTTGTAAAGTAGCAGAACAGAACAGAGGAACAGATAAGTTTGCTCTTTCCAGCTTGCTGTACTTGGCTGCCAAGTCAATCTGAGCACTGCTCTTTGGAGAGTTAAAATATCCCTCTCCCTGGCCCACTCTTGGTGCATTTATTTTTAGGGTACTGGACACTGCCTTGACCTGTAGTGAGAGGATGTAACATTGTTTCCTACTGGTCTGACTATTGAGATTTTTTTTCTCGAATAGCTTTGTCTTGCCCTTGGTTACAGAACTCCAGTAGTTGGGTCAAAGAGGTAGTGAAGTATGGTTGGGGCTGGGGCAGTGATTACCCTGCAAAGGCAAACTTGTGTAGCATTTTCGTTTAGGGAAATACTTGATCTCTCCAACATTCGTGGTTTCTAGCACTACGATGCATCCACTTCACATCTTGTCAAGTAGATTCAGATACCGGTGTGTGTAAAACTAGCTTTATCTAGAGAATGATAAGTCATCTTTGCCTTGATGTTGCTGCTCTGATGCTCAGTTCCTTATTGCCAGTGATGTCTTTGTTAAAATGCTGTTTTCCACATGTTGTCTCTAGGTGTACTATTGACTGGAAGAAAGGAAAAAATGTTACAGTTAAAACTATCAAGAAGAAACAGAAACACAAGGGCCGAGGCACAGTTCGGACAATTACTAAACAAGTACCTAATGATTCTTTTTTTAACTTCTTCAGCCCTATAAAGGGTAAGCTTGGAAATTAAGAATTTAGGATTCTTAAAATATATTGTTTTATTTATACATATTTGTATTTATGCAGCTTAAACCTTCAAGCTGTTTATGCTGCTGCACTGTATGCTGTCTTCTTACTAGAGGAAGATTTAAATTGTAACCCATCCAAACTGGTCGTTTTGTTCTGGTGTTATTCTGCAAAATTTGGCCAAGTAGGTGTGCTTTGTAAGCAGGATTCATAGTATGGAAAGAGTCTCATGTAGAATCTTATAAAGGAATTGACATGTTTTACCACAGGATGGCTCCATGCATCAGCTTGAGGTTTCTAACATGCAAAAGAATCTCTTCCACTGTTGGTCAAGTTACAGCATATCGGTTTCATTTAAACCTTTGTCTTAAGTGACAACTTTCTCTAGTTTCTTCTGTGGTTAGTGATCCTTAACACTCCATACACAACTTTCTAATTTTCTTAGCTGCCTAATGTTAGATGTGTAATCACATATTTAAAACAATTCATTTTTTTCCCCTCTTGGTATATTTCCCATTGTACTCCTTTCTGAACATGGATGTAGAAAGTAGTTTACTTTGTGGACTAAAGGGGTCCTACAGGAAAGAGTGGTAAGGGACTTTTTCCAAGGGGGCATGTAGTGACAGGACAAGGAGGAATGGCTTTAGGCTGAAAGAGGGCAGGTTTAGATTAGATTCTATAAAGAAGTTCTTTACCACTGTGAGAGTGGTGAGGCACTGGCACAGATTACCCAGAAGAGCTGTGGTTGCCCCATCCCTGTAAGTGTTCAAGGCTAGGCTGGATGGGGCTCTGAGCAACCTGGTCTAGTTGAAGCTGTCTATGCCCATGTCAGGGGGTTGGAACTAAATGATCTCTAAGGTCCCTTCCAACCCAAGCCATTCCATGATTCCAGAGATATCCTGAACAAAATGGACATTGGTTCTTGATTCTGTTGTGGGCTATTACGAACTACCTGTCCTTTCTAATTACCGCTGAAAATCTCCATGTACATGGAGATGAGAAACAGGTGATACATATTTCCAAAATGGAGGGTTGTTTGGTGCAGAAATACCCTTTAAATTAATTTTTGTTGCTGCTTTCAGAAGGGAATGGAGATTTGTTTGAATCATGTTGCTATTATATTGGTTTTTTTAAATACTTAAAGGACGTACCCTGAAGGTGGCTATGTAAGAAAGATAACTGTGACATCTACTGATAGCTAACTTTTCAGCTGAAGAACAGACTGAGCCAAATGATCAATTTTGCAATAGCATCACAGTGCCATGGCACCTGAGTAAATAAGGAAAATCTGTTTTGGTTTGTGTTGGGGTTTTTTGTTTTATTTGGGGTTTTTTGTTTTTGTTCTTTGTTTGTTTGTTTTTGCTGTTGGTCAGTTGGTTGGGTTTGTTTTTAAACAGAAAAACAAACCACACTGTTCCTTATTGGTTACAGTACCAGGCCTCTTCTCAACAGTGGTTTGCAAATTCATGGCAAAAAGTTGATTTGCTTGGTACCATCTGTGTTTGGGAACACAGTAGTGCTTTAGTGAAATAGAGGTACTGCAATTACAGCATTAATGCAGAAAAAAAGAAGTGTTTATCTCTGAAAGGAGAAATGTTATCTGCGTGCCTTCTAAACCCATCTTCATAAAAAGAGTATTTCCTGTGCAAAAATCTTTGACATCCAAATGGCAGCTTTGATGCTCTTATTACAGCACATATATATATATATATATATATACACTATATATATATATATATATACACTATATATATACAAGTATAGTATCTGTAGGTTTAACTTAATATGAATCTGAATGGTCGTTAAAGGTTTAGTAGTTACCTGCTGAAGCCTTTATAGCCCCAGTGTTTTCTGCTATGAGAAGGTCTTTATATTGTGGTTTCTCATCTTGAATATTGAAGTGGGCTAGACTACAAGCTTTTCTTAAATTTGCAATCTTTTCTTTTTGCAGTTTCTGGTGATGGAGAGTCACTGGTAAGTTGTTCTCAAATAGCACAATTGCTCTTTGTCACATCATTTTTGCTAAGTCACTCTATAGTGACTATTAGGGTTCTTTTATTAAGTGCTGTGTATTTTTATTGTTCTTTTTGCTTTTGACACAGTAGTGTAGATAGTAGGAAACTCTTACAATAAATCTCAGTTCTGCAGATCTTGATTTAGACATTAGATTTTATTGTTACAAAGTTAAGTATACTGAAAGTATATGTGACCTGAAGGTTGATGATGACAGTGTAATGTTTTCTTTAAACCTGTAACTTTGAAATATTTTTGTCTGCCTCTGTGTAGCGCATCACATTTGTAGTAGAAAAATCAAGCTGACTTGCCTTACAGGATGAAGATTCAGAATATACTTTAGCAGCAGATTTTGAAATTGGACACTTCTTCCGTGAAAGGATAGTCCCTCGTGCTGTGCTGTATTTCACTGGTGAAGCTATAGAGGATGATGATAATGTATGTATGCTCTTAGTATTTTGTTTATTAGTCATCATGTAGAGAGAAACATTCTCCTGCTCTTCTGATTAAACTGGTATGAAGTATTAATTACAAGAGAATAACAAAATACCTGAAGAGATTCCTGTTACTGGGGAATAGGAAAGAGTCATTCAACTTGCTATAAGTTGTAAATTTACATCTGGAAGTGACTTAACTTCAGTTACTGTATATTCAGTTTGAATATGCTATACCTATTACTGCAGAAGTTTTCATGCAAATACTAGCAGAGCTAATAAAACTTTGGCTTTGTTTTTCAGTTTGAAGAAGATGAAGAAGGTGAAGAGGAGGTGAGATGCACACTGTATTTTTTATAGATAACTGATTAGCTGCTGTATTCCAGTACCAGAAATAGTTCTCTGTGGAGCAGAAAGTAGTTCATAAATGCTCTTCTGCATGATACTTCTTTCCAAAAGAGTTCAGCATTCCTGACTTTAAAAAAATCTGTGGCTGTTTTTTCCTCTTCATAAAAGTACTTTATGCAGGAATATTTATCCAGTTTTTTTCTAGCATTTTGAAAGCTGCTTTCTGACATGAGTCAAAAATTGAAGACAAGCTCTTTATTTCTTGAGTGCTGCATGATAGGAATCTTCAATCTCATTTTTAAGTATCTATTACTTCGGAGTTAGTGGAATTCAGCTGTCAGCTTTTAATTGGCATAAGTTTGAAGACTGGTTTTTACTAAATGTAAATTGAAAAAGGAGGAGTGTGCAACTGCCTAGGATAAAGGCCTAATTTAGGCTGGAATTTCTACTATACCAGGAGCTCTGCTCCGTTTGCAGTCCTGCTGTATGAATACAAATGTACTATGAAAGGCTTTGCTCTAAACCACTAAATGTTACCACACTTAAATGAACTAATGTCCTTTACAAAGTATTACTTTTTTTTTTGTTTGCTGTGGTGTTCTTGATAATTTGTCCAAGGTGCATACCTGGCTGTTGTCAAGTTCACCATAGTGATCTGATGTGAGCTGGCAGCCTTCAGCATGCTGCCTCTTTTTGCCACTTTTTGCTGTTGAGTGACTGAACATTCTCTTTATTTTTTTAAGCTGGGCACTGATAGAAGTGTATGTGTGTTTTTGTCTCCTGTACTAGATTACTCGGATGTAGTTGTGTGTAGAACAGAATGCTAAAATGCTGCAAAATCCTCTACAGGAATACATAGCCTGTCCACAATAATCCAAATAAACAGACTCTTTGGACGGAGACCAAAACAAAGAGCAAAACTAGACACATATAAAACTAAAATTCCAAATAATATGGTAGGGAGAAGTTTAAAAATTGCTGGGCAACTGCAGCAGCAGCTTATATAGGAAGGTTGTCTTAAGCCATGCTGAAACCTTTAAATCATCTTTTAAAGATTTTTGCAGATGCTGAATTCTTTTAAATCAGCCCAGTGCTGACGTCTGAAACACTCTGGAAACAGAGATAACATAATTTGCTATTTTTCTTTTTGTCCATTACAAAAAGTTGCACTTTTAACCTGTTTTAATTTCTGTTAGTTTATCTCTATTTTGTCATAGGAGTTGGAGGGGGAAGAGGAGGGAGAAGAGGAAGAAGATGCAGAGGGTGATCCTAAGGTAAGGATTTTTGTGTGTTTAGTCATAACATAGACTATAATCATGAGCAGTGTAACTAAGGTTGTAATAGTTTGTGAAAAGATCGATAAATTATTTGAAAAACCCAAAGCCCACTCTTTCTGATTGCAGCGTTTTCATCTTCTTTAGCACTTAAATTGACCTTAAAAGTTAGTCTTTCCATGAATTGAGAAGATGTAGGTTTTGTCTTCCAACCTTACACCAAGAAAAAGATAACTTTCGAAATGTGTGCCTTTATTTCTTAATGGCATCTCTGTGTAATGCTGATGCGTATTTTTCCTTTAGAAAGGTCATACTCAAATGTTCTTTGGCTGGACTTCAACAGAATTAGTCTGACAAATCTCAACTAGCTTGTTTGTTTATTTTCTTTTCCTTAGAATTGTTCTTTATCGTTGTCCTGATGGCTGCAGGTTAGACTCCACATGTCTGTACTTGGTTAGAAATCAAAAAAAGTTAGTCCTCAACTTTGAATTTGAAGCTTTGATACCTGCCTTAAAATTCAGCCTTGAGGGTTAGTGCTCCTTCTGACAGGTCTTTTTCAGTCCTTCAATCCTGGTAAAGTTTATGCTTATATTTAGTGAAGCTGGGACAGTGATGACAGACTTGGGTTCATTTACTTCTTAAAATATCAGCTTTTAATTTTTTTATAAAGACAGATGAAAAAGTGAAAGGCATGCAAAACTGCTTGATCTTTGGATGAAAGTCTAAACATCAGCTTAAGGTGTGACTCTTCTGGTGTAGTTTTATCTACGTATCACTAGTAAATGCTTTTTGTTACTGTATCAAGAAACAAGTTAGTTTTTCTTTAATGAGATACCGTATACTAAAGAAAGTCTGTCTTGTGCAAAGATCAGTCAAACTGAGCGGCAGAAAGAAATATTCCGGCTGCTTGGTAGGATCAAGATGCAGTGTGTACCTGTAATGGAAAAAAGCTGGACAGCTGAGAAACAATGTTCTATGTCAATGTATATATTTGTGAAGTATCAAGTCTCCTTCCAAAGGATTTGGTATTCTGTAGGAAAAAAAGCTTAGGCTGTCTTGGAAGGTTATGGTTGTTGCCTCCTGTATTATTTTGTACATTTCACTTTTCATCCATGCTGACAGTTCCTTTCAATTTTTTCCCATTTAGGTGTAATATAAGTCTGTTTATCATTCATACATTTCTAGGTAAGGTGGAATTCCATTCATACCTAACTTCCAAGAGTCCCATTTGTAGTCATGCAATGTGGTTTGTTTTCTAGGGTTTTCTGTTTTGTTTCTTATTTTTTCCTTTTATGGGGAAAAGAAATGGGGGAATGGTGACTTCAGAGTTTAGGTTTTAATAGTAAAAATTAGAAAGAAATGGGTATAGAGATGACGGCCTTTAAATTGTGTAATTAAATTAGATTTTTCAGAATGACTCCGCTTTCCTGCCTTCTGCTTTGCCTTTGTAGCAGCCAAACTGTATTTCATATACACATGATAAAAGATACTGAAAGTTGTCAGACTTTATTTTTTCCTTGTTGCTGGTTTGATGTTGCATCTCTTTGCTGTTTCCAGTGTACTTGCCAATTATTTCTTAAATATGTTCTCTGCTCTTAAGCTCTTGTAAGTCATCAGCTTACTTAGTTTGTCTTTTCCAACTTCTTATTTATGCTGCCTGACAAAGGCAGTCAGTCACTCTTAGAAGCCTTTTCTTGATCTTTCATGATTCTGCACAGGTATTGTTCTTCTGCTTGTCTGTCTCATTATTTAAAAGAAAAAACTGCTATTACATACTGTTATCTTTCACCTTTGATTCCATTCTTCATAGAGAACAATATCTGCAATAGCCTCCATACTTCCCCTCCCTCTCCCCCCGCCCCGTATTTTAGGCTGGTGTCTGTTACTTTGCTTATTTAGGAGAAGCTATAATCTTTCCATCTCGTTCACCCTGCATAGATAATGCCCTTCTTTGCCTTTTTGAAACTCAGAATTGAGCCGTGCTTTTGTGTTGGTTTTTGGCGTTGATTTTTTGATGGGATATGCTGTGAGACACCAGCCACCCCACCGCAGTCAGTTTACCTGCACTGGTTGTTCACCTGCAGGAGTAGAGCATCCATCCGTCACAATGCCTTGTGTGTCTTGCTGCAGTCTGTTACACAGCTCTCTTCCCTCCCCACAATTAAAAATTGTCAGCCACTGGCTCCAATTTTTGAAGTCATCTTGGAATTCTGGTTGTTTTATTTTTGGTCTTCTAACACTCATACCTCAATCCTATTTTCCATTCTTTCTTCTGTTCATCCCATTTTCTGGTCCTGTTTCTTGCTGTCCCTGCCTCTCTTTGCCTTTCAGTTCCCACCCACGTTTTACCTAGAATAGTTTTCTTCTTCATGTACAAAAAAATAATTGGTCTGTTTTCCTTTCAAATCCAGTTTCTCCTCTTCAGTTATTTCCATATTACCTCTTCCTTTATACTTATACTGTGTTTGCTACATGTCAACACTTTTTGCTGTGTTTACTTTTCCTCCTTCCCTCCTCTCACTCCTAAGTACCTTTGAGTTAGTCAGTTACAACCAGGTTGCTATCATCTCTTACACAAACCACTTATGTTATATGTAAGTTGTGGCTTTGGAAGACTGAGTAGTCAGATGATTGGACGTAGCTTCAAAAGATGCTACAAAACTGGATAATGTAGCTTGTTTTTGTCTAGTACATTTTTCTATGTGTTTGCATGCCCTGTTCCTTTCGCTGTCCTTATTTCACGTGACTGAGGCTGTGCTTGAATTGAGATGTAGCTGACAGGGTGATAGAGAGTGCTGTTTTGACTCATGAATGAAAAAGCTCCCGTGGAGAGAGATTGCATGTGCTTCAAGGTGCTTTGTCTGTCTTCTAAGTTACAGTGGCAGAAGGATGTTTGCTTCTGTTAGGAGCAAATTCATTTTCAGAACCAATGGTGGGCAGAGGCAGTTTAGAGTGCTTGCTTACTTAACTCAGCTCTGAGTTTACTACCAGTTATATCCTTGCTATTTCTCAGTTCAGTAACAGAATAGAAAATGAAGCAAGATAAGGTTCAGCTGTAGGACCCCTAGCTGGACTGTTTCATTGAAGGCATTTGAAATATTGAAAGGCTTTCTAACCTCTGCTAGAATGGTCATCAGCTGTAGTGCCTTCTGCCTGTGTTGATCCCTCTGTTGGCAGCAGAGTTGTTTGGGGAGTCAGATGAGACCTTGATGAGGTCTCCCTGTGCCTGCATGGCTGCTTTAGCAGATGGGAAGCTTCCCAGAAAAGTGAATTGGAAAAATAAGGAGATAAAGACTGGATTGTTATTTGAATCACCTGAGAATGTACCCTGCGTTTTGTTTGAACACTGAAGACTGATAGAAATTGTTTCCTTCAGTGGTAACTTCATGTGAAAAAGGATCTGACTGGAAAAAATAAATTTGCTAAAATAAAGGGCATGGATATTTTGGGCTTATGTCCCCATCCTATAAGACACCAGTTTAAGTGGATAGAGGCAGTGGGCTTAGTGTAGGAAAGTCATGAAAGCAGTGTTGTCTCAGACCTGCTTTTCTTCTCCATTTTACCCTATGTTCCTGCAAATTTTAGGTGACGTTTTTAATTCTGAGCGAGTGATGCAAGAAATTAGAGGCAGTGACAAAAAGCTTCATACTGATTTTTGTTAGCAAAAGAGTAAAAATATGTGGGAGTCTCACCTTATTCAGCTCATTCATATTGAAGTGGAATCAAAGACCCAGAGTAGTCTAAACTCCTTCCACAGAATAAGTAAATATTACGAAATACTTTTAAAGATGAAAAATTTTTACATCTTTTAAAATGAACTCAAGTCTTTTCTCATGGCTACTGTAGATAATCTCTTTACAGATAATCTCCGTAGCACTGGTAGTGAGCTTCAATACAGGTGTTTGCTGCTAAATTTATTTTAAAATAAGGTGCAGTTCCTCCTTATCTTTGCCAGTTAAAGCCTCTCTGGTCTGCATTTGCCTCGCCAATGCACTGCACCACCTTTCTAAGATACCTTAGGAAGTTGACTTAGGGGAAATACAGCATGAATGGGAATCTTGCTAGAATGGGGCAATAAGTGGCACAGCACCTGTCTAAGACAAATCAGTTAATTGGTAGTGATTGACTGACCAAATGTCACCAGTAGTCTGGGCACTATAGGAAAAGCAGGCTCAAGCTTAACACGCCTTCTTGAGGGAGTGTGCATGTCCTTTGCACTCACAGCTTGGGGTCTGGTCCCTGATTTTACAGGAGCCATTAGAGGCCAGAGATGGGGTTAAACATGCATGTGCCCGGTGGAGCAGCTGTAACTGGAAGGGAATTGTAGTCTGTCTGTGCTGTTGTCCTCTTGTGATGAGGCTGTGAGATGCTTTGCATGAGGCTGACGGGTAGCTGAAGGCAGTGTGGAGCTCAGTGCTATGGTGAGGAAAACGAGATGGTGGGAGAAAGTTAGTTATGTTGGAATCTGAGGTACTGTCTTGATACTTATGGCCTGCCTAAACATTTTGTATATATGGTCGAGATAGATATGCCCTCAACTGTAAATTAAAGTAGCATAAAGTAGCAGTATTTGTTTCAAAATCCATCAACATCTGACTCAGATTTGGGAACCCCTCAAACTGTATTATTGGGGGTTTTTTTGTTGGAGAGCAGTAATCAACACTGAAAGGTCCTTAAGAAGGAACTTTATGATCTCTGTGACTTCATTTTTACAGGATAAAGAATTATATGCAATAAGTATGATTTAAATGTTTACAGAATTGAAGTACAAAGAAGATAATGACATTTATTAAAAAATATAGCAAGGGTTTTAGTTGATCATTAAAATTTGACTGAAATGGTTGCAGTGGTCAACCTAAGTGTGTCTTGATATAAATATAGGTGGATAGGAAAGAAGGAGGGAGATAGAAAGATTTTTAAGTATATTTTAAATAAGATTTGTAACTTTATCGTGCTCTTATCCAGAGTGCAGGGAAGAGAGGAAGTGATGCTGTGTGCTGCTCCATGGCCATGTTCAAATATAAAAGAGTTATAAGAAAAACATAGACCTTTAGAAAGCTTTCAGTGAAATGCTGCTGGTTTTTGCCTGCCTCTAAATAAAAACGAATAGCATACAATGCAATGCAATACAATACAGTAGCATACAATACAATGCAACCAGAAGCAGTTGCATTTTAAAGAGCAGGAATACTAATTTTGTGTTCATGTGCACGTATCCCTCTTCTCCTGTATTTAGTCCCAGATCAGTGAAAGTTAATTCACATCAGTGTTATTTGGAACCCCAGGCAGATGAGAGAGAACAAAGTTGAAGTTAGCCAGATGTGCTGGGTGAGGAAAACCACAAGGTTTGAAAGGTCTCTCCCATGTCTGTGGAGAAGAGACAGCCTTTGGCTCTAATCCAGACTTGCAGTAGGAACAATAGTGACCGCTGTAACCATAAAGCGGTTTAGGTGAGGAACAGAAAAATAGCCTGGATTTAGTGCCGATTATTGAGGGCAAAAGTTAATGATAAGGAAGTTTAAATTAGTTGCACCTATTCTTCCTTGCTACAGGCAAAATGCTTAAGTTTAGCTCTTGGTTACTTGATGTATAATGAACTCTTGCATGATTACATCTTTTGTAACATATAAAGCTCTTCTTGAGGATAGCTACTAAGAAACATTTTGCATTGCGGTCAGTGACATTCAAGGAGTCGTGTTTCATAACTGTATTTTGCTTTACTGGAATGCAGTGACTGCTATTTGTTTGTAATAAACTGTATTAAGAATGGTAAGGGGAGAAGAAAAGCGAAAATTCACTGAATAAATTCTCCTACTTTCTAAGAATCCTATTTTACAACAGAAAAAGCAAGAAAGTGCAGTGTAAACCTGAAGTTCTTAGCTGTTTGAGTACTTGTTCTCATTCCCAAATACACTTCCTTTTGCCAAAGGGGAAGTTGTTTTACTACCTAATGAAGGTGTTTCTACTTTTACATATTCAGATTAACATATGGACTTCTTGCCCAGTGTTAAACTGTTGAATAGTTACCTGGTGGTGATGCAGAACCTACAAGAAATCAACACATTAATTACATTTTTATCACCTGAGCAGAAAGAGCAAGGCTCCTAAGGAAAAACTCAAACGTGCTGCAGAATAAGCAGCCTGCCTTCATCCCTCCTCAGAGTTGGAGGAGGTGGCAGTTTATTGTTAACATTATTTTATGGGAACTGAAAGTCAAGTAGAGCCTCTGGTTGGGGGGGAGTAGGAGGTAGTTTGCTTTCTTGTTTGATCTTTGGCCTACAGGGTGGACTGTAAGAACACACAAGCAGTTTAAAAATTAAGGGGTACCAAGCAGCTGAGGGCAGGGGGAAACGCAATAAATATGGTGACTGCCGTTGGACCTTTTATGATGAGTTTGCATGTCGCATTTTTGTACATGCTAATGATTCCTAGTTAATTGGAAACTGCATAGCCAGTTGCTTTTATTTGTTGAAGTGTGTTCTTATATGCCATTTTGATTTTTAACTGTTTATTTTCTCTTTTTCCTTCTATTATGCAGAAAGAGTCCAGCCAACCTGCTGAATGCAAACAACAGTAATAAGGAAATACCACTTGGAAGTGATATTTGAACAACTTGTAACAAATAGTTGGATACCTGGCCTGCAGTTCAGGATATTCCATCGCTGCAGCACAATCTTATTAACAATGCTTACAATTAATTTGTTTTAAAATGCATGATTTTCACTAACTTTATTGCTTAACATGTACAGTGGCAACTTCAATGCATTTGGGAAATATGAGGTTTAAATAAAGCACACTCTACAGCCGTTGGTACACTGTAGCTAAGTATGTCAATAGGCCTTTAGAGCCTTTTGCCCTATGCATAGGGGAATAGTCCAGACTACCATGTGAGGATTATCCATTTTCTTGTTAAACATTGAAAATTGTGGAATAGCAATGTGCTGAGAAACTGAAGTAAATGGATTACATGTATGGTAGCTGAAACAGATAGAGCAATATGACTTTTTTGCTAGTTCCTTCCCCCCTTTTTTAATGTTTCTTGCAACCTACAAATTGAACTAGTGCTTGAGCAGCTTTAAATGTCATATTTATTATCTCAGTACAACCAGTCAAGTTGAAGTAATTTTACTTCATTGAAGAGGGTGTCATATTTGAGACTTAGTTGTTCATCTTACTATTTATTTATTCATGTTTGTAAGTACTTTGACAGAATTAGTGCTTTTTAATAGTTTTTAATATACTTGAAAGATCTTCTTCCTCTTTTGCATACAATATGGGTACTTGTAAAACAATTCTAATTGGTCTCAATGTAGTAGTCTAGGCAGAAGAAACAAACTTGCATCAAAATGACAACTCTTCTGGATGAAGATCAAAATGCAAAGGCCAAACTGTTGCTGTTGATGGAAGTGGGTTGCAGCCAAAGAACCAGAACATTTCCAGTAGTCTTACTCCTTAGTGTCCAGCATGAAAGGATCTTTCACTTTGAACACAGAAATTTATCAAAATGAATCCATTCAATAAATCTGAAGTTTGGGTGTCTTACTTGCAACGCTGAAATTATTCCATTCCACAATTTGTTTTATTTAAAATTCTGAAGTCTTCAAAACTACCTTTTGTTGTTGTGTGGCACTTCAGGTACATGTTTCTAGTTTCAGCATCCATTGCCAACCTCTGGCAGCAGTTGAATAGCAGCTGTATCAACACTGTGACCAGGCATGTAGAGTGCTCCAGCCTTACCTTACACATTTGTAACTTAATACGGTGTTTTCAATTTGTACAGAATAGATAGAATATTCTATTAAAGTTGTGAAACATGATTGTTGGTGCCTGTCTGGTCCGTGATGCTTCCTAAGTTAAATGAAACACCCCTTTGACTTTGGTAGGGAACAGTGAAGAGTTTAACACGGCACGATCCAGCAGTGTGGCTGTACAACGCCTGGCTCAGCATCCTCCTCTGTTGTCAAAAGCCAAAGAACAGGAGCCCTTGTAAACATTGCATTATGGAGTTCTGTGATGTAAATCAGAACAAACTTGCTTAATTTGTAAGTAAACAGTCTACAAACTTTAGTAGGATTTGGGGTTTTTAAGGAGGTGGTGTCATAAGATTGCATGTTACCTGTGCATTTTGGTCATGGACTGAATGAGGTGCTGGCAGACAAACTGGTTTATGGCATGTTAAGATATTCCCACATCAGTACCTTGCAGTCACAAAATGTGTAACACTTGATGGTCAGGTGACATAGTGCTAAGCCAGGAATGAGGGAAGAAGGCAGGAATAGGGATAGTTCTGGGCTTTATTTTAAAAAAAATACGTTTTGTAGCCTAGTACTGCAGCTGCAGTGCACTGTGGCAGGCACAGTGTAAAGGCACGTCTGCCAAGGAGGGAATAACGAATGGAGCTTGCCTGTGTGCAGACTGGCCAGGGATGGTGGGGAACATCAAAGAGTTGACCAGGTTTGTTCCTCTTTATATTTGAAGAAACTGAATGACAGTTCCCCCATCCTAAAGAAGTACCTTCCACCACACGGTTAAAGAGGAGTGCTGCTACCTGAAGATAAACATCTGCAAATTAACACACCAAAGTAATTTATGTGCATGAATGCTGAAAGGCTGACTTTAATTTTGAGAAAACGGGAAATTCCAGAACATGTAGAGCAGATATGCCAGCATCTAGGGAGCACAAATGAGATGGGTGGGTAATGAAGCTGCCTAGCGAGATGTTCATCCTAGGGAAAGTGATGGGAAAGCTGAGCTGGGATTTGTTCAAGCAGAGTTAATGCAAGTTGACACAGCCTAATAGAAAACAGATCTTGTCAAAACTCAGCCATGCTCTTCCCATTGCAGATCTTGCTGATAAGGGCAAAGATGAGCATTTCTTAGACTTCTCTGTTTTCTGTAGACAGAAAGGTCTGTGTAGGGGAAGGGTAGGTAACTAGTACAGGTAGAGCTCATTCCCCTAACAGAAAAGAGTATGGAGAACTGAAGAGCTGGTTGGTAGAATGTCACAGCCAGGTAAGTCCAGGCTGGATGCTAAATACAAGAGTATGGATGTGCAAAAAAGTGATTAATTGTTTGAAGAGAATCTTTTTAAAAAAATCAATATTGGCATTTTTTGAAGGCTGAGCCTTGAGACAAATAAATGGGGGCCCTGTGCAAAGCTAGTGGGAAGTTTTGAAAATGGTGAGGTGATACTAAAGAATGAGTTAAGTGCTTTCATGCTTGATTGCTATCACAGCACCCCGATAAAAAAACCTGAAGCTTAGTCTGCGGGAACACACTCTCGTCGTGTTGATTTCATATTGGTGGCTTCTCATTTGAGGGGGGGGCGGCGGGGGGGAAGCTCTGTTTTTGGGCCTGAAAGTTGAAGCAGCTGGAAGTGCTCCAAGAGAAATTCATTTGACATGTTGTCTGCTTGAGATGCACCATGATTAACAGCTCCTCAGTGCCTGGGTTGTCTAGGAAGAAAGCCTTGGAGGTACTATCCTGCTGCTCTATCCGATACAGAAACAAATGGCAAATATTCTGCTTCTGACGGAAAATCGGGAACAGTCTGTGGTTTCTCAGGAGTCTTGCACAGCATTTGGGTACCTTCTGGTTAGTTTAGTATTTGGGATAACAGAGCTTTAGGTTCAATTTCAGTATGTTCAGTTATCTGGAGTTTGCTATCTGATTAGGATTTGTAGTAGCTGGAAAAATTAAAATAGTCTCTGTGTGTTTCTACTCTCTGTATTAAACAAGCTTTTCCTGTTTTAGAATAAAGGAGAGTTGTAATAAATTCATCCCCAGTTAAATGCTGCCTTGACAGCAGTTCCTCAAGCAGGTGAAGTCTCACGGAGGCAGCCAGCTCAGCACAGCGCAGTCCAGAGGAGGCCCATGCTGGAGAAGAATGTGTAAGCAGAGGTCAGGCTAGTTACAGCACGAGGAAATCACTCACTCCTTGCGAGCTCGGTGATTCCGGAGGTGAGTTTAGGATGTGAGACTCAACTGCTTGACACTGCATTGAGGTAGCACATAACCTTAGGGACTTGCACTTGAACTTTCTGAAGCATCTTAGCTGGAGCCCTTTTGGAAACAATTATAGCCAGACAACATCCTTTCTAGTTGAGCCGGTAAGTGCAAGTGGTGGGTTATGCAGTTAGGTGGGAGACTTGCTTCTGCTGCTGTAACGTGTCATCACTATACCTTGTCTCATGGCATTTTATGTCCCCCAACATGGCTTTTGGAAAAACACGAAGTTTACTTTGGGCTCTGCAAATCATCTTGATGGATAACCTGTTGTAAATGGTCCCCTACTCCACTCTTGCCCCTCCACTCCACTCTGGTGAGACCCCACCTGGAGTGCTGCATCCAGCTCTGGGTTCCCCAGCACAGGAAGGACATCGATCTGTTGGAGAGAGTCCAGAGGAGGGCCACCAAGTGGATTAGAGGCATGGAGCACTTCTCCTGTGAGAAAAGGCTGAGAGGATGGGGATTGCTCAGGTTGGAGAAGAGAACGCTCCAGGGAGATCTAATTGCCACCTTCCAGTACCTGAAGGGGCCTACAGGAAAGATGGGGAGAGAGTATTTACAAGGCCATGTATTGACAGGACAAGGGGGAATGGCTTCAAAGTGAAAGTAGGTTTAGGTTAGATATTAGGAAGAAATTATTGACAACTCTGAGGGTGGCAAGGCACTGAAACAGGTTGTCTAGAGAAGTGGATGCCCCATCCATGGCGGTATTCAAGTCCAGGCTTTGCTGCCTGGTTTTCACTCCAATCAATGTGCAAACAGCTCTGTTGCAGTAGTTGTGACCTGTGCATGGAAGAACCTTCATCCTCCCTTTCCCCAGCAGTTTACAGTCATCACACTAATAGCAGGCAGAGGTATTTTTTTTTCCATATGCTCACGTTGCTGTCCTAAATACCACCAGCCTCTCACAGGCCAGAGCCATGAATCCCAAACAATAAATGCAGTAAGTCACTCTGGTTTGACAAGCATCCAAAAAAAAAGAGGAAAAAAAAAGGGAAAAAAAATGCTTTAAAAAAATCCAAGCTTGCGCGTTGTTAATGAGGCATCATGTGAATGAAGTCTGAGCTGTTTGCCAAGTGCCAGCTTTTGTTTCCAGACCGGCTTTCCTCTCTGCTGGTTCACCTCGCCATTACACAAGCAAAAACGCACGCTCCACCCAGCAGCGTGCTCGCCTCTTGCACAAGCCGCCTTACCCTCCGGATTTTACCGTGGGAATTTGGACACCTTGTGGGGATGCCAAGCCAGGTTATTACAACCCAGCGAGCATGTGCTCCAATTGCCAGCGCAGCTCCGCGCAGCCTCCTGGCTCGCAGGAGCCTTTTCGGTAACAGGCACTGAAAAAAATCCCTACTAGCAAGTTTTCCATTCCCAAAGGAGCCATCATCAGTGACACTGTGGCCTCTCACTGACTCACCCTTACCCTGCTGCTTGCCCACAGCATCTGCAAGGTAGACATAACCCATACTAGATCCATCCCATCTTAAGGAAAAGGGGCTGAAGAGAAGGGAAACGGTAGATAAAGGAATTTACTTTTATTCAACATGACCCAGAGAGTGGAACAAAAGAAAAATTTAAGATTTGCCCCTGTTCAGGACAGGAGCCAAAGAGCATAGGGTGATGCTGGAAAAGAAAGACCATTGGTCTGTCACTGATGCAAATTTTTGCACTGTGCAAATATTCCTTCTGAGCTGTTAAACTGATATTTTTGCAAAGTAAATTTACTCTGGTTGTTGAGTCCATGTTCATCCACCTTCTAGGGATAAAGAAGGAACTTGCTTTTGTGTTTATCACTAATGTCTCTTTGATCAACAGTGTTAAGGTCATGTTTAGGAGCGGTTGGTGATTTATTTTTTTTCATACTGGTTTTTATTTTACCCAGTTACCTGGTCTTCTTTCGTCCTTTTCATGCTCCTGACTTAAGACGTATTCCAAACTCTTTGATTTGCCTGAACAGAAAGAGAATGAGAGAAGAAGGGTTTGGTGAAAAATTAGTATTGGAGCTACTACCAAAGCAAACTCCTGAAGTCAGCGATGGGATATAACTTGTTAGGGGAGTTAAAGCACTTGTTGTAAAGGTCACAAAAAGCTGCTGCACACAAGTGAATAGTTCAGGGCGTTTTGATGCAGAGAAAAAACAATTAAGATATAACTGCTGCTGACATTCCCCTAAGCTGTTTCATCTCTTACCGCTTCAAAAAAGCAGGGAAAAACAAATTATGTACTTTCAATCTGAGCTTTATATAGGATGAATTGTTGCTTAGCGTATGAAAAGATCAAAAACGAGATCTTTGAAGACAGATTGCCTACAAAGAACACTGGACTGTTATTATATTTAAAAAAAAGAGAGAGAAGTTAATAAGCACAGTTCAGGTCAAAACGTAGGCAAGTGCGTGTGTGCAATAAAGCCTTTGCAAGGGCTGCTTGCTCAGGCGTTTCAAAGCTGAGCAGCAAGAGGGTAAATCACCGAGCTGACATCTGGAGCAGGAACACTGCAGCATTCCACGAGCGTTCGGCTCTGCACTTGTAGTGTTGGTAGAGTTTCTTTGGCAACTCCTGCAGTCGCAGAGATGGCTTGGCTCGTGTTGGGATCTCCTGGCTAAGGAGAAGAAGGGTTGTAACCCTCCCTCCTGCCGCCTTCAACTTCATCCTGTGCCTTCTGGGGACCAGGTGTTTCAGTCCCTTTACCCCAGTGAGGCCGAAGAGGCTGCAAATAGCCTGTTTCATTTGGGACTGAACCCCCTGGGAAGTGGTTGCTTGTATGACTAGGGGCAGCCAATGAGCAGCACTCTGAATATGCACCCCTGCCTCACATCATGAGGTCAGCATGGCTCCCAAAAGCAGGGGTGGGAACCGCCTGTGGGTGCTCCTGGCCCTGGTGAAGAGCTGCTGCTGGCTTTGAAGCAGCCCTGAGAGATGGAGTCATCCAGCTCCAGCCCAGCAAGTCCCTGGCACAGTCAGGCACATGGAGTGCTGCCCCCCCAGTCTTGTTCTTCATCCCTAATTCCCCAGAGCATCCTTCTTCCACATTGGTCTTATCTGTGGGGGCAGGGGAGGAGGAGGAGACAGAGGAGGAAGAGGAGGCAGCCTGGCCTCCCTTTCCCACTGCAATGTGGAGCAGCCTCTCCCAGCATCCAGCCCGACCAGTATGCGGGGTTTGCTGGGTGCGAGGAACCCGCCAGCACCACCATTTCACTCGGGGTCCGATTTCAAAGCCAACCCTGATGAAGACGTTGGGTGAAGGCAAAGCAAACAGACACCGTAATTGCGGTGTGCTGCTTTCTCATCTCCGCAGCGAGTTGCAAAATGTGCTGCCTCCTCCCTTGTCAGCCGGGCTTTAATTGGCTTTAATGAAGAGGCAATTACATGATTTCAATTTTTAATTAAAGGGGGTGGTGGTGTAGGGGAAGGGGGACCGACCCCCTTCAAGCATGTCAGTGGCCCAAGGGGCAACCCCTGGGTATGATGTGCAGTAGGGTTGGGGGGGGGGGTCCTCCCTCATCCTCCTGGGCCGGCAGGGCTTCGTGGAGGGCTCTGGGCTGACTGGCAGGAGTATATCGAAGCCAGCTGCCTCCAAGCCATGCTCCTGGCACTTTCAGATCCCGCCCCGGCACCCCCAGGCAAACTGCAATCAGCCTTTTTTTTTGTGTCAGAGCCAGCAGATCAAAGGGGCAGCAAATAGCTTTTAAAAAAAAGCAGAAAACAAGAACCAAACCCAAACCCAAAAAGCCCTCCGAAGCCAAATCAAGCCCTCCCCACACACTGCACCAGCCAGAAACACCTCCTGGATAAAGGACTGGGTGGTTGTTGGCAGGGGGAGGAGCTGCTGGGGTGGGATGGATGTCTGAAAGCTAAAGCAGAGACACAATTAGAAGCTTATTTTATTTTAATTTGATTTGATTCGATTTTTCTATTTTAATTAATGCCAAGATATAGGCAGCTGTCCTCTGATAGAAACACCGTCCCTGTGACCCCACACAGTGAGCACCAGGGTGGGAGTGACCTGCCCAGCTCATGTTCATTTTTCCTGCAGACACAACCTAGTCTGTCTGTCCTAACACATGACTGAGGAGGGAAAAATGGAGGCATGTGGTAGAAGTCTCCCTGGGGAAACAGTGATAATTGCAGGGGCCGAACTGCCAGCTTAGTTTCTCTGTTTTCTGGCTCTTTCTGGCAGCCAGGAAGCCGGAGTTTTGGCCTTGACTTGATTCCATATGCTGGGACGTCCTTCCTCATCGTGTTTCAATAAAACATAATCGCTTTACGACTTCCTCTTGCCAGAGATAAAAAATCATTAAGAAAAAAGGCTGGCGGCTTTGTGGCTGCACTGCGCCCTCAGCGTTCCCTCTGCCCCAGCCAGCGCTGCTGGCCTTGCCCTTGGATTGCAGGGGCAGGTGGCCCCGGGACCACCGATCTGCCGGCCGGGCTGCCCGCTGCCACCCCAGCGGTGCCCCGCAGAGCGCCGGCCACAGGCAGGCAGGTTGCCAGGGAGGGCCACTTAAGGGAATGCGGCGCCAGGGAGAGGCAGGGAAAAAGAAAAGGGAAAGAGGGCAAGGTCCAAGGTCCTTCTGAGCAATGATCAATTCACCTGCTTGGCAAATATAGCTGGAACTGGATGGCGGCTGCTGCGTGGGCGAGCTGAGTCACCCTGCTGCTGTGGCCAGCCGCCCCAGCCCTGCGCCAGATGGAAGAACAAAGTCGCCTTTAACCAAAGAGAGGTGAAACCTGCCTCTTTAAACACCCGGATGGGAGCTGGGACTGTCAACACTGAGCCAGCAGCCTCTTCCCTTTGAAGGCTGACGCTGAGATTCCGCTTCAGGCTTCTTGCCAGCCCCCCACAAACACAAACCTCCTCCCAGCCTTCCCACTTCCTTTGCCCTGGGGTCCCAGATGCTGGCAAAAGCTCATCGGCCTCAATGCCCGCAACAATCATCTATCACAGCCTGGCCTTGTGGAGGAGACTTATTTGCAGTGACCCACAGACTGTTGATCTTCCAGAGAAACGCAGTCTGCTCCCACAGGAATGGCTGTTTCTCCATCCCGGTACCCAGCTCTCTCACAAAGTTAAGGTCTTTCCCCCCCTTCTCCCCTCATTACTTCTGGATCAGAAGTCACTTGATCCAAGACGACTTGCTCATGGGCAATGAAAATAAAACCACTCTGCTGTAGTTTAAGCTGGAGGAATGGGGAGCTGCATGTCAGCAGCGCTGACCAGCTGCCCTTCCCTTGGCACAGCCCCCTCCTCATCCTCATCTGTGAGCAGGCATCGCTGTTAAAGCCTTGCTCCACACCACCAGAGAAGCAGCAGAAGCAGCAAGCAAGGCATCACAGGCTGACAAGGGACGGAATGACTGTGGCTACAGGGGATTTCTGGGCGTAGGTGTGGCTCCTCCTGCCCCTGGTCAACACTTAAGAGTTTTCCCATGGAGGAGGCAACCAGCCCTTGACGCGCAAGTGAAACAGGAGCAGCCGTGAGTCACCAAAGATAAAGGTCAAGCTCCTTATCAGCCATGGGAGAGGCTGGGCGTGCTGCAAAGAAATGTGCTCAGAGGCCAGCCAGAGCCAAAAATCCCAGTGCCATGGAGACCTCCACCCAGGGACCAGCCCGGGGGATGCTGGTTTACTTCTTCCATTGCCTATTTCCAAGTAACATCCAATGATGATGATGGGGTTTCAGCGGTGCCACAAGCCAAGTGGCGCCAACAAGGTGGTTAAATAAGCTGTGGGTGATGAGACACCCACACAGCTCCCCAGGGGGTGCCTGGCTGTTGTCACACACTGCTGGAGTAGCCACAGTTGGGTATTGTCCTTCATGATCAGAGGAGAGAAGGAAGAAAGGAGATGAACGCACTGACATTAAATATTTTTCCTCCTGATCTCACAAAGCTTCTCACTTCAGGGTCTCATAAGAAAAGCTAAGGATGGAGAAACACCTTTGTAAGCCCAAAGAGGCTTTTAGAAAGGAACAATGAAACCAGGCTGGCAGTGCCTATTTTGGAAACCTCAGCCTCACTTGCCAGTATTTTGGCCACATACCTGATTTGCTATTTATGTTCTTTGGTTACTTACACGGAGTCATGGACATGAATCTCTCTTCTGGAGCTGCCCTGCCCATGCCCCCCAGTGCTCACAGCCCACCACAGCTTTTGCTGCAACCATGGATCCCACGGTTCTGATCAAGGCTTTCCAATTATGGAAAATATGTCCTGTTGCATGACTGACTCCTGCTCTAGTAAGGCTGGAAGAATGACTTAGTCATCTTGGCTGCCTGCCAAGGCATTTAACTCCATTTTTGCTCCATTTGGAGGTTATTTCCAGGCTCCAAAGACCAGCAGGACTCCAGACTTCAGATGTTCAATAGCCAATCAATGGACTGAGGAAACAAGGGATTTAAAGCTGTTTATTCCTACTGTAGCAATGTCTCTGTTTACACCACCTTCAGAAAAGCTCATATAAACCTATCCCAGGTGGTCAGTGCCAGTCAGAGCTACCTCTCCTTGCTCATAGTGCTCTTCTAAAGGACACCAGTAATTTGAGGTTAACAGCTAAGCTTTTGTAACAGTTGTCCCAGTGAGCTCTGAGCAATTCCTCCACAGTAAGGAGATTTCTGTGTTTTAAATTATCACACAGAAGGGTCCTGTGTTTTCAGCTCAATGAAAATAACTTTTCCCCTTATAGCTGTACCAGACATTGAGATGGAGCCCCAGTGCGCTGACAGAGGGGGAAAGTATGGAAGCCAGGCTCCAGGGGAAACCCCAGGGAAGGGGGGGACAAAGCTGCCCCCAGTAAAGCAGTGGGATGCCTTTGGCTGAGTGATACATCTCTGTCCCCTGTGATCCCCTGTGTGCGCCATGGCTGCATGCCTCTGCCTTATCATTCAGCAGCTTTAACCTGGGTGCTGGCTGCTCTGCCTCCAGAGAAATCTATTTTTGGCTCGTCCCTGGGGAGTAGAGCCTGGCCAAGTTTATGTGCCAAGCACCCTCATTTCCTCCTCTTAACTGCCTCCCTGCTTTATCACGAACTTTCTTGCTTCATCTTTTTTTCCGCTCGTAAAGGCTGCGGTCTCTGGTGCCTCCAGCAGCACCGGCACAGGCTGCCCCTGGGCCACCAGGCCACCAGGCTGCTGCCCATCTCCAAAAGGGCTGGCTTTTGCTCCTCGCACAAAACACACAGAGGTTTCTGCAAACCCATTTCTCCCCGCCACCGGACTGCGGTTTCTCTAACAGAGCAGAAAAGGAAAATCAATTCCTCAGCTTTTTATGACTTAAGATTTCCCTTTCCCACCTCCTGGTTCATCCAAGCAGCACGGGGACTGCCAGGAGGAGAATAACGGCATCACTGATGCTCACCCCACCCCGATCCTAACCCAGTGGGACAACTGGGCTTGGCCCCAGGCCCCAAGACTGGGACATGCCCTGAGCTACTTGTTGCAAATATTTGCCAAGGTGGGGCCAGGCGTTTGAGCAGGAGATGGGCTGAGTAGCTGGCAGGGAAGAAGAAAATTTGACTTTTACATGTTAGCCCCATCAGCAAATATTAACTCGAGGGCTGCAGAGCAAGTGGACTGCTGTTATTACCTGCTGCATGAACCAAAAGGCAAAGGACAGGTACAAATTAGGTGGCATGTGGGGTTTATAAAAACCATAATCTGGAGCTTAGGCCTGTCAGACTCACTTCATACCCTTTTATTTAGTGGTTGGAGTGGGGAAACAAATCAGCGACAGGTTAGATTTGGGAAAACTAATCAAAGCTGGAAAAATACACATTGCTGATTCCCCATCTCCATTTTGTCCTGTGTCTCTCGGATTTTTTTTTTTCTCTCTCATGGTTTTTGGATTTCACCAAAGCACCTAAAGTTGATGTATGGAGAGTATTTTTTTGAGTTTCAATCCACCATATCAGACACCCGTTTCCCTCCAGCCTTCCCAGCACTGCCAGCCAGGCAACATGGCATCCTCAGCTGCACAGCAGAGACCTGGCCACAGGTATGGGTTTAGGGGGGAACAGCAGGGTGATGGTAGCAGGTAAAGGTCAGGGCAGTGGGAACATTGGCAAGGATGAGAAACCCTCAGTTGAGGAAAGCCAGAAAAAATATCCTAAACCTTCGCTGAACTGCTTCTCTTCACACCTGACACGATGCAGGGTCCTGGTTTCAGAAAGAAAAATTGGTGGCCCCAGGATGATATGAAACACAAGATCATCTTTACCACCTGGCCTGCCACACAGACCAGCTTCCCCGGAGGAAAAGGATGCTCTTTCCACTCCAGCTATTCCCCACAGCCCGGCCCAAGCCACTTCTGGAAATGATGCAGTGGAGGGTTTTGTTTGTGACAGCTTCTCAGCCTGCCTGGAGACAGGAAACATCCCAAAGATGGACAGTGCCATGACCTCATCTTCTCCCCAACTTCCTAAAGTTTGCTGATGTTGTGGCTAGGCAGTCTTGTGATGCCTTTCAGTGTTTACTCTTAGAGTTTACACACTGTTAGTTTTAAAAAAAGGCAAAAATCAGGGTCAGGAGGATACACCATGCAGGGAGCTCAATCATCTGCTGTCAGGACAGGCGGATTGGGGTGCTGGGAAAGGGGTCACGCTGACGCCAGGCAGCACAGCCCAGCAACGCACTTGGATGGGATGTAGGACATCCACCCATTCGCGCTTCTCAGTGCTGGACCCGCCACAGTCTCCTCACATAGATAAAAATGGGACAAGAATGGTTAAAAATCACTTTAATGATCTTCACAGATTTCAAATGGGCAGGTAATCTGGGGTGGTGACGTTTACTACAAGGCCTTGCCCTTCACAATCTCTGGTAAGTGTTATCACTGTAGCACAGCAGGGTAATAAAAGGCTTGGCTGGTGCCAGGCTGGCAGTGTCAGGCTGAGTGGCATGAGCTGTAACTACTGGAGACATGGTTTGCAAAGAGCACATCAGTGTCAGTCAGGGCTGAGGTCTCAGACATTTATTACAGCTGCTAGGAATAAAGATATCCCAAATATTTGTCCCAACAGGCTTAGTTTGGAAAATCGAATGCTTCAGAAGGGGAATGTCCCATCATTTTAAAATAATGAGCTGTAGTCTAAACCATCTCCTGAGCTCATTAGACATGAGAAAATGTTGATAGCATTCAGAGGAGCCAGTAAATAACCTCATAGTTCAGGGCAGCGCCTGGCAAGCCACTGGCTGGTCTTTCCATGCTCTTGGAAGAAGTTTTTACTGAAGGGGAAGTACTGAATCAACATGGGTCTGGTCCCACAGCAACCGGGGGCAATTGGGCTCTCTCCTCCCTGCTGACAAAAGTCTCAAGGTATTCCCCTCAAGGTGCTCGGGAAGCCACTTCATGAAGATGGTCATGAGAACAGGCTATATCAAGGTTTGCCAGCACTTAGACAGCAATCCTGGACCAAACCCAGCCTGCTGGGTCAATACCTTCCTCATCTGCTTGAAGGCGCATCCAGTTTCCTTTGAGCTATGCCAAGTTACACACAAATCTTGCTGAAACTTGCCACCTGTTGTATTTCTGCCACATGGGCTTGAAACTGGACCAAGAGGTTCAAAGATATGTGCAGGAACTGCACAACCGATAGCTCA
Source organism: Acropternis orthonyx (assembly GCA_035583155.1). Taxonomy (NCBI): domain Eukaryota; kingdom Metazoa; phylum Chordata; class Aves; order Passeriformes; family Rhinocryptidae; genus Acropternis; species Acropternis orthonyx. Next base: position 15,297,857 of record JAWWEU010000158.1, read on the forward strand.
AAAGATCAGATAACACAAGACGCTGTTTTCCATTTTTATTTCAGTAACCAAACTAAACATCAATACAATGTCCAGGACTGGGGAACACACTACACACATGGCCATGCCCAGGCTGCTGGAGAAGGAGAGCACAAAACAGTCCCCATCTCTCCAATTTTTAATCCCAGTATTGAGTTTAAGTGCCTGGAATCCTCCTAAGCAGGTTTCATTTGGCACATACCCACCCTTATTTGGCTGTCTCCTTCAGAGCCCAGCCAGGGACTGGCTTACTGGAAATGACATCTTTTTTCCCCCAGCCCCTCACAACTGCTCCATGACTGTCTTCAGCAGTTTACAACATGTAATGGTAACACACTGAGTCAGTGGGATGAGGCATTTCAAGCTTCTTAGGAAAAAGGAGTCTTAGTCAGATAAATATTAGTAAATTGAGCAAGCAGGGCTTCGTGCTATTGCTGATTAATCCATGGCTTGCGTATGGTAGAAAAAAAACCCCTACAGATTGAGCAAAGATGCTTCCGCTGCTGCCCTTGTTTAAATTAACCCAAAAGCTCCAGCCTTGCTGCACAAAATTTGCTGTGATCACTTAATGAGCAACTGTGGTGGTCTTCATCTGCCTGAGACCATTCCAAGTGAACTTTGCCTAAGGCAAGAGCTTCCTCACCTGAACTTGGGCATCTTGGAGTGAAGTACCTGAGCTCTGTGCTCATGGAAAGACCTGAACACCCCCAAAGGGGAGACTGAGCCTCCTCACAGGGCATCTTCTTTATGGGTAGCTGGCCCTGTTGAGCTCCATGTCCCTCCAGGAGGTCTTGCCTGCAGTGGGTTTGGAGGGACCCAGCGGCACCAGTTTGCCCCAGGACATTTCTGAAGGAGAAAAACAGTAAGGAAATATAACCAAAAATTTCCCAGAGGTACTCTGAAATAGTCCAATTAAAAAAAATAAAAAATTAGGAGTATGAAGATGTGAAAAAATGGAGTAAAATGTGAAAAGCACGAAAAAAACACTGGTCCTCACAGCCTATCCCCAGTAGTAATCCACACTTCATTTACAGCTATTTAGGGCTTTTTGAATACAAGTTTCCTAGGAGATGTGGTGGTCACTATACTGAGCTTCAGCTATAAGTGCCTGTGGATACAGCTACACCCTAATATAAACATGGAGGGCAACAATTTACAATGCAAGCCGTATGTTTCTCTGTTACTAATCGACTTCAGCTGCCAGGATTATAATGTCAGTCCTGTAAACCAGCTTTTTCCCCCTACAGATGTCATGTTGAAATCATTATAATAAAAGCAATTTTACAGCCTTCAGTCTCCACTTCCCTCTGCTGCTGGAAGTCTGCATTAACGCTAGCCAAATTAGGGGTCCTTCTCCAGCAACAGAGCCCTTGGAGAGGAGGTGCCTGCCTCCAGGATTACAGAGTGACAGTGGGAATAAAACCAGGACAGCAGCAGGAATGCCGGTACCCTGCAATGGCTGATAGCTGCAGCCTGGGCTCCTGCGTCTTTTGGGAGAGAGATGCGAAGTCGAGGCCAGCCAGAAAGCTTGGGCAGGCTAAATGCATTGCTAAATCCCGCAGAAAGGGCAGCAGGTCCTGCCGATGGGCATGTGGGGAGAGTCACTGTGGAGTTAAATTGACAAAACCCCATTTGTTTTTGTGTTTTATCTCCCTGTGAGCCCTACCCATCCTCAGCCTTGACCTTAGAGCATGGGCTCCTTCTGGCAGTGCCTGCATTGGTTGCTGTGCTTTGTTACCATGACTCACGTAGCTAAGGCAACCCGATGTTGCCAGAAGGGGGGTACATGACGCCTCATACTCGGAAACGATGATCAAATCCCTTCTCTGGAGCAGGCACTCGCTTCAGAGACATGTGTCATGGCAGAGCTGGCGCCACCAGCCCACCCATCGACACTGAGTGTGACCACCCCACCCCACCATAAAAATATGCCTATACACAACACAGATCCCCACATCCACACCCACATCTAAGCATCCCCCCTCAGTGGCCCAGTGTGGTTGCCTTCACCTGGGAGAGGAATGAAGCTACACTTTCATCCAAATTGCCATGCAGGCTTTTTAAAATACCCTTAATAGAATGGAAATTGCTTTGGGGCGAAGCAGAGGATGGTACCAGCAACCTTGGTGAGTGCAGGGAGAGGGATGTCCCATGTGGGACAAGGCTACTATGACTGAATGTCAGTCCATTTCCCATCACCTTCCCCTGGTTAACACTGCCCCTGTGTTATTTCCCCCTTCTTCCCAAGAACAGAAACGAGTTCCTAAATTGTCAAATTCTTGCAGATTTTTTGTATTTGATGTGTAACAAAGGGCTGGTGCCTGATGGCACGGTAGTCATATGTGGGAGCTCATGCACCATTGAGGCACAGCCATGATGATGTGGTGAGTTGCAAGAAAAAAATGTCTCTTCTCGCTCTCACTGATAACACAACTAAACCTGAACTAAAGCTAGTGACAGATTTCTCCCAGGTGCCAGCCATAGCTTGGACAGAGACAGCAGCAGGCACCTGAACTGCAATCACCCAGAGCTCCTGTTAGCCAAAGCTCGGTCATGGCCCTTAATTGTCAAAGCCATTCACTACCTACATGTACTCAAACTATGCTGTGACACTTGTCCCAAACTTTGGTGCCAGGGTACGGTGCAGGGCTGCATCACATCTCTTACCCCTCTCCACAGGTGCATTGAGGATGAAATTAGCACTCTGCTGTCAGCTCTTCACCTAAGTTATTACTCTTTGTTATTTAAAAAATATGGCAATATACACATTTTTTCTTATTAGCAAAGCTAATGCTATATACTTGTGTCAGCAGTGACCAGCTAGCACGGTGACCACTAGGATCAGGGCTGTGCTATTTGTAAGCAATTGCGACATGATTGCCAGGTCAGATTTCTCTGAGGCATGTTCCTGTAGGATACTGCTCATGATTCATCTTTGCTGCCCACTTTGGATTCAATTAGAGTCACCTTTGTTTTCTGTCTCAGGTAAATAGATTTTAAAATTTGTTTTACAGAGTTTTTGCATGGTCACAATGCCAGAGACATAAAATTATGGTATTCTAATGCACTGAGCTTTCTTTTTATATTGTTATCCACTTAACAAGCCCATGCTATGCAAAAGAAGTGAAGCCTTCATACAATGGACATACATTCAAAACTAGGGCCCCTATTCTGCAAGAATCTACCTTTTTCCACACTGAGAATGTGTTCATGTTTTTTTCCTAATAATTTTTTTTTCCCCTAGCAGTTTTCTAATTTGGTCAGTGTTAAGGCAAAGTTTACTGAGGTGACAACTGGGAGAGGCTTTGAATATTTCAAAATGATGGATGAATGTACAAGAAAAATCACACAGATGAAAGCAGAAGCAGAAAGACCAAAGTGGGCTGCTGACCCTGTATCACAGATATGAGTTTCATTTAAAAGTGAATTCAGCCTTTTTTTACTGGAACTTCTGAAGCAAGGTGTGCACAAACATGCCAAGTCCTGCAGCCTTTCCACACCGGGAGCCTTTCACCAGATGTTCCTTGTATGCTCCTGGTTTGCTGCCTTATTTTTTTGCTCTTTTTGAAGTGGTGTCCCATTTCCTGTGCACAAAGGCCATTCCCTTCCCTGTTTCATTTCGGGGCCAAATTAAAAATATCCTAATGATTTCTGCTGAAATCCAGCTCAGCTCCTTGTTGGCTCCAGCTCCCTTATTCTTATGGGGTCTTTTGGTCAGGTATTTTTTTTTACACAGTAGACCAGCATTTGCCCCGAAAATGTAGACAGGCAGCCTAATTGTGAGCCAGTCTGGGTTGTTTGCCTCATTGAAACAAAATAAATCGCACTGAAAAGTGAGATATAGTGTCAGGGAAGAGTCTGCAGCTCTTCACATGCCAGGGCACAGCTACCTGTATGGTCTGCAGGCGCTCCCCCACCCCACAAGCAGTGATGGCCAGCATGGTCTTCCCAGGGCAGTCCCCAGCCCATCCCTCCCTGAGAAGCTCTGCCAAACTATTCCTGGCTCATTCATCAGCCCTGGGATCATCGGCACAGCCCCCACTTTTGTTCTGACCCTCCCCACAGATGTGCACGCTGCTATGAATTATCAAAGCGTGGCCATCTACTCCAGCAGATGAGAGATTTGCAGCGGAAATGGGTTTGGCTTCAGCTCTGATTTGTTCCCGGAAATGGGCTTCTGACCCTACCGAAGTCCCTGGGAATGCTGCCAAACTCTTCAAAGGGGCCAGGCCTCTCTTTCTAAACTCACCTCTGGGGTTTGGCTTCCAAACACCTGTAGAGGTGTCGGTCCTTCAAGGAAGATGATGGGGGAGAACAGGGCTCAAAGTCCAAAGGGTGATGCTGCACTAAGTACATAGCTGAGCAAATACTGCTGTAGAAACGGCGTGAATAAGTTCATTAAGCAAAGCCCTGCCCTTGGCCACAGCATCAAGGCTGGATCCAAACTGGATCAGCCGTGTGTCAACTATTGTAAAAGAGTGATAAAATGAATGGTGTACAAGAGGAAGGAACTGAAGGCTTACACGTGCCTCTTAAATACCACTTCCAGCTGCCTTTACTGGGCACTGGCTGGACTATAATTGTGGTACCTTCCCTGGGAGGAAGGAGTGGGCTGGGGGGAAGAAATTGAGATAAATCAAGTGATTGCAGGGAATAAAGATAAGGGGGAACAGTGTTAATGCAAAGCTGGAGAGGTGGGTTGCCCTGAGGAAAGAATGAAGGAAGGGCTGATGGTGATGTTGCAGAGTTGGCTGGATGTGGGGCCTCAAATGGAGCCAGTGGGCTTGGCCAGGTCCTGGGTGAGCCTCTTGGGGTGATCAGGACTGGAGTCAAACTAGATATCCATGGGAGATGGCAGTGGCCCACCACAGGGCCTGCTTGGACCCTTCTGCTCCAGGAGGAGATGGTGCCAGGGCAGACCAGATATGGTGAGGTTGCCCGGGCTCAGGACCACGGGAGCACAGTTTTGGGAGCATCATGTAACTAGTGTGGATGTGAGAAGAAGCAATGAGTGCTTAGAGGGGCAATGTGGGATCTGCCTCAGGTCGCAGTGGCCCCATACTCACAGGGAGAGGAAACTGGGCAGGGGAAACAGGGGGTAGGGGGAGAGGCAGGCAGAATTGGGGTCCGCTCATAGCCGTGGCTGCTGTGCCTCTGCTCACAGCGGCAGCAGAGACGGAGCCCCTCGGGAAGGTACCCACCTCTCCACACCCAGCCCAGCCGGGACAGCCCCGCTACCCTCTCCTTCCCTGCCGGGGGACCCCCGCAGCCCTCCACCCTCCGCATCCCGCTCCGCCGGGAGGGAGCGCGGCCCGGGGGGGGCGGGCGGGAGGCGGGGCGGGGCGGGGGCGGCGGGCCGGGCTCCCCGGGGGAGGCACCGGAAGGCGCCCGCCGCTGATTCATTGCAATAAATTGTTCCCATCGCGGCGGGGCTCGGTCATCGCCGCCCGAGCAGGAGCCGGGGTAACAGCTGGAGCCGCAGCCGCAGCGGAGCCACCGCCGGGGAACGAGGATGAAGATGCAAGCCGAGGTGATCCGCGAGGGCGAGCTGGAGAAGCGGAGCGACAGCCTTTTCCAGCTGTGGAAAAAGAAGCTGGTGGTGCTGACCAAGGACAGCCTCAGTCTCTTCCCCGACGGGCACAAACGGGCCAAGGGTAAGGAGCTGGGCTTCGGCTCCATCCTCAAGGTGGACTGCGTGGAGCGCACGGGCAAGTACATCTACTTCACCATCGTCACCAAGGACCGCAAGGAGATTGACTTTCGGTGCCCGGACCAGAGCTGCTGGAACGCCTCCATCACCATGGCCCTCATCGACTTCCAGAACAAGCGGGCTATCCAGGACTTCAAGAGCCGCCAGGAGATGGAGCAGGCGGCGGGCACCCAGGAGCGGCGGCTGGCCCGGGCGCCCTGAGCCGCTGCCGCCCGCCCGGCCGGCCCGGCCCCAGGTGAGCCCCGGCCCCTCCGCTCTCCTCCAACAGCTCTTCGCGGGCTTTTAAACTTATTTATTTATTTAAAAAAACAAAAACAAAAAACAAACAAGATTTTACTCCCCTGCGCCTGCTGCGGTAAATCGGACATGCGCGGAGCCCCGCGCCCCGCTCGCCCCCCTTTGCCGCCGGAGGGACCCCCGCGGCAGCTCCGCCTGCCCCCGGCCGCGCTCTGGGGCTGCGCTCCCCCTTCCCCGGGGCACGGCCGCGGGTTTCTGGTGCGAGCCGCACTTAGGCAGTGCGCTGGGAGTACGGCTTCGTGGTGGGGTGTGTGGGGGGAATAAGGAGTGGCACTTGGCAGTGCTTTCCTCGCGGAACTTGCTAAAAATATGGTATCCGTGAAAATAAGTGCTCAGCGCTTACTCTCCCTTTAAAGCCCCACATTTTTAATTTCCTGTGCCTTGCTGTCCGTTTGTTTAACTAACCCACTTTCTCTTGTTGCCTTTAGAGCATACCACTGAACGATAAACCAGATCGAGTGTCTTGGACTGAAATGGGACAGGGTACCAATGAAGGAAAGCAAAGAAGAGAGCTGGAAGCAGCTTGGTTTTCTCCAAGCCCGTTGTGGCTGCTGAGCAAAGAGCCCTGAGCTTTGCCTGAGATGCGTTAAAGAAAAACCAAAGACTTTCGTACAGGACTTCTAGCAAAGCGGCCACGTGTTTTGAGTGGCACAGCTTTGTGAACTATTATCTTCTATTTATGAGGCGCAAGGAAGATTCAACACTGACTGGTGGTGTTAAACACAGTTTAAATTATTTGTAGTATCTATATTTGTATTTATTTTGTTGAATGTCTTTCAGCAGTTACTGGTCTTAATATTGCTTTTGCATTAATGTGTCCATTCCAAATAAATTACTTGAAATGTTCCCTTTTTATTACTGTACTCTGGGCTGCAGTAACGTTTGTTGAGACATGTTTGTGGATACAGCAGCGGTGAAGTGGCTTAAAAAGAGTGGGTAAAGCTTGGCTTTTTGGTGGCCTGGACTGGGCACTGGGAGGTGGAGAAAGCCCAGATAACCTGTTTGTGTTTGACCTCGTCTCCTGATCAGGGAGGGAAAGGGTGTTGAGGTTCAGTTCTGGTGAGCGGTGGAGGTAGAAAAGCCTACCACAGCTTGGATAAGTGTTCCTTTTGAAGTGCTTTCCTGTGTAATCAAGTAATGGAGGCTACAGAAGGCGCAAGAGCTGCCTGCAGCAGTAAAGTGCTGCTCTGCTCTTTGCGAACGCACTGCATCCTCTCCCAGCCCCCATAGCTTAGTGCTGTGCTAAGGCACAAAACCGGATTCTTGATTTCGGAATAAGAGTGCCAGTGCTCTGTGGGATTCCTCAGCTTTGCAGCAAAGCAAGCTGAACTTGCTCTCCTCTCATCACCTCTGCAGTCTCTAGGTAGTGTTGAATTTCGCCAAGATAACTCTGCAGAATGGAGACAGGCTCTTTCCCTACAGCGCTTGCACCAAGAAGCTTGGAGAAAAAAGTAGCGATTTTTTTGGATAAAAGTACTAAAGTTTTATTTTGTCAGGCTTGATTATCCCTAATGAACCTGGGCTTCCCTGACAGCAGTGCTGCAGCACGTCTCAACTCTGGCAGTCAGGACTATGAGCTTAGCAGGCAAAGTACTTGCTCCAAACTTGGTAATTTCAAGTAGGTAATTTCCCCTTCCCAATATCAGTGCAATTCTTGCAGGAGGAAGTTGCAAAGTATGTAATTACATAATCCTGTAGTAAGAGCAAGAGAGACTCAGTAGATGGGGGGGAAAAACCTGAAAGGAGGTTGGCCCAGTTTCTGGAAGCGGCAGGGAGGCTCTGGCACTGCAGCGTGGTACAGTGGGGCTTTGCATCCTCCTTGCTGGCTCTGCTGCCGCCCACCAGGCTCGTGCAGAGTCAGGGTTGCACATGACTGAGCTGTGGATGCAGCAAACCTCTGGCCACGGCATTTGAAAGCCTTTGGCCTCATCCCCCTTCAGCAAGAGAATGCTGGAGATGCATTTAATGCAGCAAAATGATAACTCAGTTTTACTTCCCCCATTTGCCTTTGTACTGTTTCAGAGGTGTGAAATAAAGGGTCAGATCAGAGCAAAGGCACTGGCTCTTAATCCCCTCAATTTTAGTGAATCCAAGCAGGAATGCTGCCTGACAACAGCTGAGGATCTGGGGCTGTTGCCTACACCGACAGCCACTGCTGTGGGGTGGGGAGGTGGGAAATCTGATAGCTCCTGGGGTCCCATGGGCCCCAGTTGCTCGAGCATGACTCCAAGGCCTTTGCAAACTGATCTGCCCCTTTCTCTAAATGCAGATGTTGACAAAATGCAAGGATTGTTCAAATTATTTTATTCTAGGTTTACAGAATCAAAAATAAAACTCAAACCCAACTTTGTTTCCACGGAAAAGTAAGGCGGTTACTTCCTTGTGACTCAATTATTGGCTTTTTGCCTCTCTCAGTGGGATTTTACTCTTTAAGAGGTAAAAGAACAAAGCTATATTGACCACTAGCTGTAAAAAGCCGAAGGAGGGGACTCCAAATTGTTTATATAAAACTCCACCAATGGTTGGGCCCACTGTCCGGGTCAAGGGCTGCACTGAGGCACAAATCCCGAGCATGGCACCTAGGAGAGATGGCAGAGACACACAGGGTGAGAGCACGTCTTGGGATGGCAAGGCTGAGAAGAGCATGTGGAATCCCCTGCATGCCTAATGGTGTTCCCCTGCAGTAGTAGCAAATCACATCAAATAATTTCTTGCATTAATTTATAGTGGTCCAATTAGGGTTGTTAAGGTTAAGGACTCCTGGAGGCATGGGGACTAGTTTCCACCACGAGGCAGCTCAGCTCTTTACTGAGCGGTCTGGGTGATCACAGTGCTGCCCAAAAGGCAAGCTGGTGCTCACCAGGGTCCAAGGATGCCTTTGGCCCAAGAAGATGCTGCTGAACATTGCACCCAGCAATGCTGGTAGCTACTGCATGGGATTTGGGATGCAAAGGTAATTTCTAGGGTCGTGTTTGAGACTTCCAAGCAAGCAAGCAAATTCTTCCGATCTCATCATTACCTTGAGAGGGCCTTGTTCCACCCAAGATACCACTGCCATTTATTCTCTAGTGTGGAACAGAGAAACAGCTCTTGAGGGCTTAGCAGGAAGGAGAGGTTTAGGCCTAACTAGGGCTTCAAGAATAAATAAATAAAACCACAGATAAAGACTCAACCCCCTTGAGATACTTCCCCACCTCCCTTTGCAAAAAGAACGGATATTTCCATTTGGATGGATATGCCAGCCCTCCTCCTGGCTGGGCTGGTTCCCCCTCCAGCAGCCCTCATATTTGCATCATTTACAGGAACCCACTGGATGGGGAAGCACCTTCAGTTTAGGAATGGCATGGGTTTTTTTCCACACGCAGACAGACATCCAGGACATCACCTAGGGCACAAAGCTGGCCCCCACAAAGTCAGTATGCTGTTCTGTCCTGTGGTCTTTGTGCAGGACACTGTCGTGTCTAGGAGAGCAGAAAATACCTGGCCAGCTAAAAAATCAATAGCCCCAAACACTGAGAGGAATGGCAGGCTGGCAGCATATACAAGAAACTCGTATCCAGTTCTGGAATGATGTTTGCAATGATTTTTTTACTATCAATATGAGTCTTTGGGCTGCTGGCATCAATTTTCCACCAACATGCATCGAGGTGTTGTCACTGCACAAGGCCAGCAGCATCTGGGAAGGATGAGGAGGATGCTGTCCCATATGCAAGAAGATGTGGAGCGGAGTGTGATATTTAACATGGGCAGCCGTGGGGAAATGATCCCCGGCTCCCAGCGAGAACAGGCAGCCAGGTGTTCTTGTAATGCCAGCCAGTGACTGCTGGGCTTTTATCAGCATGCTTAAAATACTTGTGCAATGAGCCCAAGTTGAGGGTGTAGCCATGTGGAGAGGAAAATCTCCCAGGAAGCGCTGCTGAGCGCTCCTCCCGCGCATGGGAACACAAAGGTGATGGGTGGGACCTTGCCTTGACCCTTTGCCAATGGGAACCATCCCACAACCACCGAACTCTCTGGGCAGGTTTTGCAATTATTTTTTCCCCCTCTAGGTATTTGAATTAAACTAATTACTACGTACAATTGCCAAACTGGCTCTTGTGATTGAGGAGGCACTTTTTTCCCTTTCCTTTTTTTTTTTTCCTAAAGCAGAAATCCATCCTCTTAAAAGGCTGGGCTCTCCCTCTGCACTTCTCCAACATGTTGCTGAGAAAGATAATTTCTGTTTAATGGGTTTAAATTAGAGCCCTCGTGTCAGACACCCTCAGGCTTTGGGACATTGTAAATCTCAGCTCTGCAGCATGTCCCTAGCTGTGTTGCAAAGCTGCACATGTGATGGCTCTCATTTAAGGCAAGACCTTTAACTGGGACAAGTCACCATTGTCAGCAGAAAAATTCCTGCATTGCTTTGCGCAGCTCTGCCAACGCACATGCTCACCTTCTTTGTCGTGGCTATCCTACTTTCTGCACCTTCCTTGCCCTTTTTTCTCCCTCTGCAGCTTTTTCCCCCCCTTTGCCTATACCTGGCATGACCTGTCCCAGCCAGGAACCCATCCTCCCTTCCCACCCCAGCCCTCCTCTCCTCCTGCAGGTTTCAGGGTTGGGTGCTGGCAGCTCTCCAGGATGGGCGATTCCTTTCCAGCTCACATCCTGTTGCCACGCTTAGATAATGGTGCTGGCCCAGATTGGCTACACGCCCATGGGGCGATCGTGGGGCCTGATTTAACGATTAGGTCATCATTGCCAGCGGCTCCTTTCAAACCAGCAAAGCCTGAGCAAAGCTGGGGGGTTCAATGTACCAAGTCCTGCCTGGTTGCAAGCTCTCCTCCAAAGATTCTGACGTGCAAGTAAAATCATGACACAGGGGCCCGTTACACAGGGAGGCTCTGCTGGGCTTCCTGCCTCCCTCCCCCAGGGGAAGGGGTGGGTCTGTGTGGAAACAAGACCTCCATTCTTGGGGAAGGGCCAGCGTTGACAAGGAGTGCTTGTGCGAAAATGCAAGTCCCCCTGGGCTTGGGGCTGCCCTCCCACCAGCTCACACATCCAGCTGAACAGCACGTGCGTGTGTGTGGCTCAATTTTCTCTTCCTGCCTTTGAAGATGAAGAGAAGGATAAAGAATATAGAAGGGAAACTAATGAATGCTTTCTGCTACCTTTGTTTCAGCGCAAAGCCCCAGCCATACGCAAAGAGCAAGTGCCAAACTCATCATTCTTGGTTTGGTAGGAAGCAACCTTGGATCAGTCCTGAAAGCAGGATGACGGCTGCAAGGGATGGTGCCATCCTACCTCCCACTGTTCCCTTTCTGAGCCACCAATTTAAAATGCAAGGATAGGTGACTCAGTGTCTAGCAAGGGCGGACAGGGTACAATCCAGCAACACCCCACCTGTTCCAGCCCTGTGCTGAGATGGACAGCTGAGCTCAGCCCAAACTCCAGCTCCTCAGAAAGCCTTTTCCTGACCCAAAGAAAAACCTCCTTTGGGCTCTACAGGCCCAAAGCTAACAAACACATGAGGAAAAGACAGCAGCAAGGTGAAAAAGTGCCGTTTCCAAAGGCAAATTCTCAGTGTGTGGTTTCCTTGTGTTAACTGAAAGTCGTTGCAAGTTAGTGCTCAGATTTTTGACACAGCTACATCAAAGCTTTTTCACAGGAACTGATTTCCGTGCTCGCAGTGAGGGTTTGTAATGCGCCACCAAGAAGCTCTCTTTGCTGAGCCGGTCTGGGGCTCGCATAGGAAGGCGCAGCCTTTAGGAGGCTGTATGGGTGGAGCGGCCCTTGTGGGGTGCCACCCACGGCCAGGGATGGATGGCAGGCATTTTAGTAGCCGCATTTCTCGGCGAGACACCCACGCCGTCACTGCCACAGCTGCTGTGGAGAGGCAGCGTGCCGGCTCTGCTGTGTCAGGCATTCCTGCCTTCGCCTTGGCCCCTGCACGGTTACATCCAAAACAAGCATAAAACCATTAGATGCTTCTTCCCTCAGAAATGTTGCAAGGAAAAAGCACGGTTTGAAAGGTGAGGGCCAGGTAGGAGTGGCAGAGATAAGGATTTTGCCCAGCACCCCAGTCCTCTGTGCCAGAGCGTCCCTCCCCAGCGGGCCCAGTTTTGAGCCAGCTGTAACTCTGCAGCTCATAGTAGCACTTGGCATGACATCAGCCCAGGGTGGACGGGCAGGAGAAAGCACCCAATAGTCCATGGCTTCCCTGGTGACCTGCAACCCCCTCCTGACCATCTGCACAGCTCCACGGGCTGCCTTCATCCTGCCCTGCAGTCCTGTCCTGCTGTGAGGACACCATCCATCCCACTGAGGCACAGGCTGGCCTAATAACACACGCAAGCAGGAAGCAGGGTGAGGCAACTAAATGCATTTTCCTCTCTGACTGAAGCTTGCCTTGGGGCTTTAAGAGCCAAGCAATGCTCTGGTTTTCCTCACAAAACCCCTTTGAGAGGAGCCTGGATGAATTCCAGCTTGCTTGTATGTCCCAAAGCTGCTTAGTGCCCTTCCCCCCTCTCTCTCCCTCACATGAACCTTGCTCCAACTCATGAAACAGCAAATTTTCTTCTGGGCTGAGTGGAGGGGCTGAGACAGTTCGCAGCAAGGTGAGGACTGAGGATAAGTGGTCCTCCCAGGTAGAAATATTGCACTTGGAGAGCACAGGCTCTCAGAGTTTGTGGGAGATGTGGTGGGTCAGCTCTACAAATAAACTACTGAAGTGATTTTCAGAAAAGCTCTTCTCCCAGAAGCATCTCAAAAGTGCTTTACAACTTTCACTAATGGGCTGTGAAAAATATAAGTCTCATTCTCAGTAGGCTCTGTGCAGAGGTGTCTGCTCAGACGACTGCTAGGGAAGATGAAGGGTGCAGATTGGCATCCCAGGAAGGCTCAGCTAAGCAGAGAGACTCTTGGGTACCTGCTCTGGGATCAAACCCTAAAAGAACTTGAGCAAAAAGATGTCAAACCAGGTTAAGCCAGCTCCATCCCGGCACAAACCCAGCAAGGCTCCCATGACAATAATGTAGGTATATTTCCTTCATCAACAGAACTAAAGCCCCAGGTATAAAGACTTATGTATCTACCAGAGAAATACAGTAACTCTGACTGAAACAAGGCCAAAGAGCGGGGAGGCAGTTACTGCATCACGCAAGACATGTTTGCAAAGAGTGATCCAGAATACCTCCTGAGATGCTCTAAGTTAAAAGGTGTGAACAAGCAGCCCTCACTCTCACAGGGTAAGAGCAGCTTTTTTTTTTTTTCCTTGCTTTTTTTTTTTTAACATACCTTGGCTTTCCATGGAAAGGAGAGTTTGGGAAAGCCTTCCCTTTCTGCACCCACCACTGTTGATGTCAGCAGGTGACATAGGACCAGGAGCATCAGGTCGTGAGGTACTTGCTCAGTGTTGTTCAAGTTCATCCTGTATAGCCCAACCAGCCCTGTTCCTCTGCTCTGCTGACACCCATCGTATGCAACTGCCCAGCCAGATCTGCTGGGGAGCTGGGAATTCACCGTGAGTGTGCCACAGTGCCTGATAGCGGTGGTGTGAGCTGGGAAGCACCTGATGGACTCAAACCCAAGAAAATACGAGCCTGGTGTTTTCTGACGATTCTTACCAGTGTCAGAGGAGGGGACGGCCTTGGTGAGGATGCTGTCGGTGATGGTGGCCAGCATGCTGAAGGCAAACACCAGTGGCACTGCGACGATGCAGTAGTGCCACACAGTCCTCATCAGGGCCTAAGGGACAGGACCCAACAGACCACAGATCATTAGAGGGTACAGACTTTGTGGGAAGAAACAACCTAGAAAACAGATCACGAGTCAAACCCATGACTTGGGTGAACTGTGGGAGCCACAAATAATACGTGATGGTGCGGCTTTGGCTGTTGCAGGGTCTTTCACAGCTTGCCTTTTGTATTCAGTGAATTATTCCAAGCATGCAGAGCAAGTAGCAAAAGATACCTTACAATCTGGCAGCGCGTTTCTCCAGCACTGCCGTGGGTATTTTTAGCGTCTGGGAATTAGTGACGTCCCTGCACCCTTCCCCCTGTCTTCTGTCTTCTGTCCAACTCCTGAGGAAATGTTGAACAGCAGATGTATGTGGTGTACTTCAGGAAGCTCCCATTACTTATACAAAACAGCCTAGAGAAGGCTTTTTGGTTCATTATCATAAATAATTAAAACTAAACTGAGCTTTTCAAAATAAATGAGCACAGTGCATTATGTAACACTGTACCTTTGGGATTTCTAATCCTGTTCTGCTGCCTCCTCGCTAATAAATTCACCAAATTCAGTATTCTGGAATAGGTCTTCTGGCCATAAGTGCACATTAGTGAGCATAATTAGGGAGAGTAATGATTTTGTTATTGCACATATTCTTAGCGGAGACATCCCTCCAGCTGTTTAATACTGAAACAAAAGCGGTGAGGCTCCCTAAGCCGTGGGGCTAGAACGGCTCTCAGCTCATTCACATGCCCTGCTGGTCAAATGAATGGATTTCTCTGGGGCATGGAAAAGAAATTCCCCCTTTATTGCAAGTCTCCTTCCCTCACCCATGTCTCAAGGTGTGTTATTGTGGCTGGAAAACATTTCTGTCACTGGTTTAGCCAGAAGTTTCATTCTCTGGAGTCCTCTGTCCCAAGATCTGATCCCTGCCTTTTGGCTACAGAAGATGGAGAAGCCCAGAGACATTGCTCACTAATGACTTGGAAATGTTGAGGTTTATTCCTAGTTTCCCTCTAGAATCATGCACAGCCAGGTTTTTTTCCTCGAAGGGGCTCTTTGCCTATATTTTGGTTAAGATCTAGGCACTTTTGATTAAGGAACCAGAGAACAAAGAAGAACAGGTATTTGGTACATAAACAGAAGGAAGGAGAGTAATTCCTTGGTAGGGCAAATGTCATTGCAGGACAATATTGCAGAGTTCATAGGAAAAATCAGCTTTAATCCCTCCTGCTTTGTACAAATTCCCTCATAGATGGAGTAAATGGGCAGAGAAGAGCAGAGCCACATCTCTGTCTCCTATAAAACCAGGGGAAGTGGCTCCTCACTTCCCTGGCGCTCAGGAAGAACCAAGCCAGGCAGAGCCCTGTCTTTGCTACTCCTCAGCTGCTGGGTAGGTAGCAGGTTTTTTGACCTGAGCAGATCTGAAGGCATTTTTCAGGTGAGGGAGGCAGAACCAGGAGCTTCAGCAGATGGACTCAGAAAGCAAATGCCTGGGAAATGCAGGGAGGGAGGCAGGATGAGGAACAGCCGTGCCTTCAGACAAAGAGAAAAACTTCCCCGTCGCAACAGCCAAGCCCTGCTACACTCCTGCCCACGCTCTCCCGGCTCGCATCTGCAGATCAGACATTACTTCTCCCCTCCTCTCCTTTTCCAGGTGTTATTGATGAGCTCCCAGGCCACCCTTTTCCTTCTCCAGCTGCCTAGTGCTGGGAACATCCTGCAGCCTCTTCCCAGCTGCATTGCTGTCTGTCTGCTGCTGCTTGTGCCAGGCTTCCAAGAATGCTTCAGCTCACCACTCAGTGATACAAAGATAGGCTCTGGAGCATCTTTTATTAACAGCTAGCCTTTCTCTGCACTTCCATCCTTTGGGAGGGGAACTGCTGCATTTGGAGGCCACATACAGCAAGGGCACAGCAGGCGGGATGCTCCTCCATCAGCTGCTGTGCAGGATGGAAAGCTTCACCCATTAACTTCTGCCTTTGGGCCTGCTGCTGTGACACCACTCATCCCCACCCAGACAGAAAGCCACCCCAGAAACGGATGTTTTCTTGGCAGCCGCTCGGACAGAGAGCTTTTTAATAAGGCATCCCAGGCAAAGAGTATCACAGCTGCATTTGCCTATGAATAGTTCTCATGGGAAGTCACTGCTGACCCTTGTCCCCAGGCCTGTGCTGTGAGGATGTCCACAGCCCTCCGGGCTTGGCATAGTTGCCAGCTCTGAGATGATTTTCTTTCCCAGCTCCCAGGCCCCCTTCTCGTGCAGCCAGTGTGAGCCTCCCCACACTGAGACATCCGTGTGCCTCTCTGTGCCCCTTCACTGCCACTGAGGCTTTCTCTCCTACCTCCACTTGACTCCAGCCTTCCCTGGAGGTCAGTGAGACCTCAGTGCACAAAAGCCGTTTAGCCCATATTGCTCCTCTGCCTGATTCCCATGGGAGATCAGGCTTCAACACAGGGATCCAGTCCCAGCAACACCCTGCCCTGCACCCAGCTGGGGGCGCTCAGGTCTCCAGATGGGCCAGGTCCACTTTGGTTCCACCTAATTGCTCCCACCTGTGATCAAAAATCAATTAGTAAGACCTTCAAAGTACTTCCCAGGCCATTTTTCAGGAGCACTAAGTGCTGTGCAGAAGTCCCATATTAAGGCAGCACATCAATGCCAGCCAAAACACCATGACACCAATTGGAAGGGACCTTTTCAAAGCATTTTACAATTAACAGAATCTCCATGAGCCCCAAAACCCCAGAGAGGGGGACCATGCTCCATCTGCAGAGCCAACCATTCATCTGTATCCATCCTCTCTTTCCAACCTCATCTCAGACACATGATTTAGCCTCAGATTAGCTAAACTGTGTAGGTGCTTCATCTCATCCCTGTAGCTGGGAACCACAAACCTCAATACCCTCCAGGACTTGGCCCTGACCTCCTCAAGGCTGCGGTATGGCTGTGGGAATGGCACTCATCCTACCCGCACCAGTGGGAGAACCAGCGCCCCGGCAGCAAGGCTCAAGGCCAAATCCCGCAGGGATGTTGAAAGGCTGATGCAGCTCAACTGTCCTTTGACGGGACACTGAGGGGGACTGTACACACCCTCCTTCTATCCCTGTGGCCTGGGTAGAGCTATCAGTTCCCTGAACGTGGCTTATCTGAGCAAACACAGCTGCCAGCAGAGCTGCCTACATCAAATCAGTTCTCCAATTGCTGTTTGAGGTTGGCATCAACCATCGCCCAAGCAGACATAACCAGCAATGGGTAACACCACTCATCCCAAAATGGAGGGACAAAATTATTGCCTTGCTACTTCCTTCCTCAAGTCATCTCACCTTGGGGGATTAGGTAAAAATAAAGGCCCAGAAGAAGAATGCACAACCTCCACTGTGTCACAGCAGTGCACAACTGCAATGATTTATTTCCCCCCTCCCCATAATCTTCATTTACTTTCTGGGTAGTTCAGGAAATGCAATCACTGACAAGACTGGGGCAGGATTTCTGTGCAAATCTGGTGACTCAGGAGGGAATTAGTGAGTTTCTGTGCAAGACTAATACATTTTTAATCCCTGTAACTATTACTCACACTGCTCTTTATCATGGTTTGGCGCAATGCTTACGTTGAATGCAGGTCTGTTTGCACAGAGGCCCAGGAGAGATGGTTTCATGTGCCCTGAGGACCCCCCAACAAAGCCAGCAGTGGCATTTCCAGGGGCAGAGCTTGCAGACAGGCCTCATGGACCCTGTGTCACTGTGTTATTAAAGGCATCATGGATGATTCCACACCCTGACCCTTACCATGCCTAGACCCACGCCGGCAAAGACGAAGACGCTGAGTCTGAGCAGGGTCATCTCTGTGCAGTGGTTAGAGAGTTTTCCGACAACCAAACCCTGGACAACCTGGGAAAGAAACCCATGAGCACCATTAAGCCTGATATATAATCATTTAAACAAACTCAAAAGAGAACTGCTACAGTGCTTCAAGCAAATGAAAGGCAGCAAAGGGGTTATTCCAGCAAGGGTTTTTTTTTTTGACAGAAAAGGACCTCATTGCCCCAGTAAACAATTGGAAGACATGATCCATTATTTCAAGCATTTTGGACCCTAGGGAGAAAGCCATCCCATCAGCTGGAAGTATTTACTCAAGGTGCATGACTGAGTTTACCATCACTGCCTCCTCACCAGCAGTGACCAAAACTGTAAAAATGCTTGCATTCTAACTTGTGATGTTTTTGTGAAACACGCATAATACTAAGGTCTTCATTCTTGTCCAGTCCTTCCAAAGAAAACCTGTACCTTTGTATGCAGAGAAGAAAAATGCCTGTACCTTCTACTTCCATTATTTTAAACAATAAATATACAAATTGGGTGATTCATAATTTTTAGGCATGAAACAAGCACGGCGGAGATGATAAAATCCGGTCCCAGCAGTACATGTAGATGTAAGGGATGGGGAACTGGTTTTACAGATTTTAAATAAAAACTGGGGGAGAGGGAAGGAGGAGCAAAAGATTTAAATCCCAGGAATTATTTGACTTTTCCAGCACTTTGCAGAGCAAATGTCCTCTTTTATTTCTCTGTTCAGCATCTCCCATACTTCAGGTGGTGCTGGCCCAAGTGGACACGAGAAGACAGAGGTTGGGAGAGGTCTTTGAGAGAACAAACCTTGACTGACTGGAGTTTAGGGGAGGGACAGATACGAATCTACTGAGTTTTCCCTGCCTCGAAAGGATTTGTATGATCCAAATGAAAACCCCTCCAACTTGAAAAAAGAGCTGTAGTTCAAAATGCTATTTTTTGGTGGCATGGCTTTGTTTTTACAGCAGTCCATCCTGCAGAAAACTTTAGTGGTCTGCTTGGACCAAGAATGACACTATGCCACACTCAACCTTGCTGCGTTTAGTCCTAAGGCTGAACCCCAAATTCAGCTGAAAGGAAATGAGTGCAAATTAAATGGGAAAGTAAGTTATTAAAAAGAAAGGAAATGTTAATCTATACCAAACGGTCCAGAAAAAGCAATTTGATTACTAAAATAAACAAACAAAAAAACCCCACACACCGAAAAACAAGCACTAATAGAGTGAAAATAAAGTTGACATAAAGAACAATAGCTACAAAATGAATATAGTTTCAACAAGCTACAACTTAATGGAAAAACATCAAATTTAATCCTTCACTTTGCTTCAGAACACAAAGGATTTTTGACATGAGGGCACATCATGACAAGGAGACACTATGGCTCCTGGAAAACGTTTTTCCTGCCTCCTTTTTGTCCTTGTCCCTGCCTTCAGCCAGGGCTTGAGAGCTTGGCTCACGTGCCCCCTGATGCCGTGTGACAGTGGCACAGGCCCTGTGTGTGTTTCCTGGGTCGTGGCAGCCTCTGGGACAGTGGCAGAGCTGCTGTGGTGCAATGCTTGGACAATGCATGGGGTGACCTGAGTCATCCTGACTGAAAGCCCTGCTTCGGACATGAGAGGAGGTGATACCAGTCCCAGCAGTTCCTACTCGGGGGGGTGGGTGGAGAAGCCACTGAGTAATGCTTCATTAAGCTGAGTGCTCCAAAAATCGTCATTAACTTTTTGCAACTTCCCAGTCCCTCCTACTGGCTCGCCCTAGCTGGGGCTGTGCTGAATCACATGGGATGGAGCCTGAGCCTCGTTGCCAGGGCATGGATTGACTCAGTGGTGGCATCACCTGAACCCCAGTTTGGCTTCAATGAGCCACTGGAGGGAAGGAAATATTTCTCAATTTGCCCAGGCTTGAATGGCATATTCAATTGGGATACACCGTACAGCCCCGTCCCTGCCCTTCCCTGACTCACTGGGGGATATCATCAGAAATGTCCCAGAGCAGCCTGGTCTGATGGCCATGGGAGTGGTGTATCAAAAATGTCTCCAACACTACAGACGAGCGCTTAAGAACAGGCAACAAGCTCCACTGCAGCAAAGCCAGGCACTGAGCAGGCAGGACCTGGAGAGGTGCAGACCAAGCTGTCCCCACAGTGAGCAGAGCAGAGGGATGGTCCTTGTGCCAATGCTGCATTCCACATGGGCTTTCCCATCACTTGGGCTGTGGCAATAAAAGCACAAGGTAAAACATCACTGCTGAATCAACCGACCTGGGACTATTTCCAAGGGCAAGCATGAGACCAAGTCACCTGCTTTCCCCTTGGGGCTGGGCAGCAATCCCTGAGTTGTACAGACTGCAGCATCCCTGCTGAGTTATCTGGACTGCCTGCCTCCCTCCCTAGCATGGTTGCTGCCAATCCATCCATCAGTCCCAAGCAGGCAAGACCCATCATCTTGATTCTGGACACAGAGCCTTGATTTAGGCACTGGGTAATATTTCCAGTCACCAGGAGCTCTGACGTCACTTTCCAGTCTGAATTTATACCTGAAAACCCATTACCACCAGCCTTCAGTTTTCCCTGTCCTTGGGTTGGCATGAGTAGCAGCTGCCTGCTCAGGCACATCTGGGAAGGTGAAAGTGAATGATGGTTCATGTGCACTCTTCCATGTAAGATTTTGGACATGTGCTGCCATTACCAGGAGGTGGCAGGGATATCCCAGATGACTTGGCCATCACTGCTCCCATGGACAAACTCTGGTGGCTGACAGTGCAGCAGTGGGATTAATCCTTATTTTTATTGCTACTGCTGTGTTCTGGGCTTTTTCCTTGCACAGAAACTCCCCTTGAGATCAACTGCAATGCGCCTTCCCCTCCTGCATTTCATTTTGCCTGGATGGTGCTTGCCTTTGTAACCTGACCTCCTTTGAAGTCGGGGAAGATCCAGTGTACCTGGCTGGAATGCCTTCTGTCATCAATAAACAAAAGAGAGAGGAAATTGTTTGCAAGTGAAATAACAGGCACTGCCTGTGGCTGTGTACACATGTCACAGGAAAAAACCAACTCTTTTTTTTTCCCTCCCCCCTCTCCCTCTTTAAAGGCAAATAAGTCTCCCAATAAATGCATAAGAACCGCCAAATCTCTCTTTGTCATTATGCTGGATTCACCAAACTGGGGATTCATTACACTAATTCAGCAAATCACATAGAAAAACACTCTCTGCTTCTATCGCTGTATTTGGTTTCTGGGAAGGCAGCAGTTCCCATTTGCTCAGAAGAGCCAATTACCCATATTATTGTTAACCCCTGACAAATTTCAGCAACCCCTTGCAGGGACGGAAAAGATTGTTTCTGTTTGAAGGTTTAAGGTGCTAGTTTTTGGAAGGCTTTTGACGTACTAAACTCGCTGCATGGAGCTGCTGCTGAACAGACAGGCACCTGTAAGCAGCTAACCTCACCAGTGGAGGTTAGAGGAATTGTGCATATGCTCAGCTGGTCTTCCATGCTCAGAGGACACAGGACTCTTCCTAAAGATTCTTCCATCAGCACCAATTGAAAGCTTGACAGAGCCTAGCAACAAAATAAGTTCCCTTTCACCCAATAACCTGGAAATGAAAAGATGTGAGAAGGTTGGAAAGGCAGGTGCAGCAGGCCAGATAAGCTCCTACAGCCTAGTAGAAAAGACGCAGGGCCCCATCCCTCGCACAGATAGCATGATTCACATCAGAAGCAGCCTCCCACGCCCTGGACCTGTATCTCTTGCCTTTGAAATTGTGCCCGACTGGCAGTTCCCAGGGCGAGCACGGTGCAGGCTGTGGTGGGCCACGCGGGTGGGCACTGGCTGGGGCAGCTCGCAGGGCTCAACACAAACCACGAGGCTTTTCTGCACCGGCTGAAGGTGGTACAAAGCCCTGGGCAGGGCAAAAGGGAGCTGTTTTACTGCCACGGTGATGCCAGAAATCATTGGAGAAGTAGTTCAGGTCTTGTAGAGGAGCAGGAGGGTGGTGAGACTGGAGGGAGAGCTGACAGTGAGGACCAAACTGCTGAAGGCAGCACTCCACCGAACAGGGGGAAGAGGATGGTATGTTTTGCAAACTCCAGTCTAATCGCTGTCTTTCCCCCTCCAGCCCAACCCCCTCCACAGATATAAATCCTTCAAAGCGAGGAAACTGGAGAACTTTCTGTTTGTTGTTGCAAGGTCCTTTCACCAAGTGGGTTTTCCCCCTAGGCATACCTGGCTAATTAAAACCCCAGCTCTTTAATCATCTCTTTTGCTGTGCAGGGGGAAAAAAAAAAGTGAGAGGGACAGACAGGTGATAAGATGATACGCAATGTAAATCTCTCCTCCAGGAATCTCTCTCATCTTTTCAGGATCACTCTGTACCAACTTGTCCCTCCAGAAGCTGCACAGCTAGAGGTGGGGTTTGTATAACAATACAAATTTAAATGCAGTAAATAGAACAGATGTCTTATGATTTCTTGATCCTCAGGGTTATAAATATCTACCCCTTTGTCCCACACAGAGTTTTGTTTGGTGCATTTTGCTTTGGGTTTCTTTTTTTCCAAAAAAGTTCTTATAGGAAATCTTTCCCCACCCTCTCCTGCAGTTTGAAATCTAAGCAACAGATGTGACTTTAGATATCAGCCAGAGACTCGAGGTATTTCACTTGCCTAATCCTCCGGCACTATTTTCCAAGCCACATACTACAGTTAAAGGTTCTCCATGCTATTAGGCTCACAACTCCAAAAAAACAAAATACCTGGAGCCTAGGCCCATTTCTGCCCACTATGCAAAATTAAAGCATTATTTAAAGCATTAAGAAATTAATTATTATCTGGAGGGAGATTGAGCAGCATTTCATACTCCCAGGCATTTCCCCATGAGGGAAATTTCATTCACATGGCTTCTGAGATGAGAGGACTCTGGAAGCCCAGGCCTGGAGGACAGAGGGATTGTGTCCCTGACGGGCTCTCATATGTCTTGCCTAGAGACCTACCAGTGATCAGATAGAGATGCCTCAAGTGTATCATAAGCAAGGGAATCTCTGCAATGCAAGCTGTCTGGCACAAAGGTACCTTTCCTGCTGTCTGCCTTCCCCTCCTCATTTTATTATCTCCCACATAGCTTATCCTCTTCAACTTACACTGGCATGGTCCTAGTTCATCAGACAGCCCCACGCTATCAGGGTGCTTCAGGCATCAGTGCAGAGACCTGGACAGCAGTCCACTCCACACTCAGTCATATTCCATTTTCTAAGCAACAACTTTGTTTCCTCATCAGGCAGTTCTTTGTCTCAATGCTGTCACACCGCCTTCCCACACATCCTTCCCTGACCTTGCCTGACTCTGTCCCAACCCAGAAGTGAGCCCCCTTCCCACCTTTCTACCCTCACTGCACTTAAGCCTGCCCCATACTTTCCCATATCTCCTGCTGTTAGATTATGCTCTTCGCCTAACCACAAAGAGTAAATTGGCACAAGCTTCATTCAGAGAGCCAGGAGGTCCCCATTCCCTGTAGACACTCTCTGTGGACTCCCATGGGAACTTTTATAACAATGCATCAATGGATACATTATTTTGGGCAACTTAAGTCTCTGCGAGGCAGGCTGGGAGCATGCAGGGTGACACATGGCAGCAAGGAGAGGTACCACAGTGCCAGCATGAAGGGTGACCATGCTGTGGGCAGAGAGGGTGCCGAGAATGCCTCGTGCCATGAACGGTGGTTGTTGGTGTTAATGCACGGCGTGGTAGGGACAAAAGCCGGCACCAGCACCAGCCTGAGCCACTTCACTGCCAGCAAGTGCCATGAACTGTTCCCACATGGACAGAGCTGATGCTCAGAGAGGGAACCACCAAGAGTGGTGCTCTGGGGAGTGTCCAGCCATAAGACATGAGGCTCTTGGGCTTCAAACACTAGCCCCAAATCTGCATTCTAAACCTGCAGGGATACTCTCAGGCTGTGCATGGGATACCGCCCTCACCCCAGATTTTGGGGTCCTCCGTGGATGTAAAGCAAAAAGATGGGACCAAGCATGACGAGGTGAGGCTTAGGAGCTCCAGATGGGATGCCTCAGGTGATGCCTGAATTAGCAGTGGGGCTAACTAACATTCTCCACCTGCACAGGGGCAAACACCCCACCTCCTGCAGTGTTCATGTTTCTGTGCTGATATCCCCATGCAAAGAGCTGTTTGAGATACTGATGATAAAGAACTTGAGTTGCCTACTTGAAATTAGGTGGACTAACTCAAAGCCACTCCAAATCTCCTATCTAGGTATTGTGCCACTGGCTGGAATGGGAGGAATGAGGAGAGACCGATTCTTACAGTGCATTGGCCACTTCTGACCGCAGTAGGTTAAATGAGGCTCAGAAGCTGAAAAACTAGATTAAGCAATTGGAGCATAATATCCTTGAGGTGGGAGAGGAAAGCAGGCAGACACCATCACTATTTGAGTCATCCCAGGATTGCTGATCAGTCTGGGAAAGGGAGCTGCAACATCACCTTCTGTGCAAGAGGAATATGTTAATTTTGAGAACATTTAATTTAAAAAACACAAACCACAATAACACAAAGAAATAATACTGCTAAAAACTGCCAGGATTTGGCAGACCAGGCAATGCTTTTGTCAGTGTATGACTTTCAGGGAAGAGCTGAAAACAGGGCTCAGAGAAGACTTGCTTTCTGTTCTGTTCCTTGTGCATCTCTGAAGCTGCTTGGTGCATGCAATATGTGCTGGGAATGGGCAAGACCCTGGGACGTGATGCCGGTTGTATCAGCTGTGCAGCTGCCCAGGCACTGTGTTCCATGTCTATGAGGAGATTTAAAATAAACAGGACATGGATGCATACTTATTTTCCTCTTAATTTCTGTGACATCCCCTTCAATCTATGAAAGTCCTTAAACGCTATTCATTTTCAAGTCCAGGGAGAGATGCAAATGTGGGGGACATGTTTCCTCTAACAGGAGGCCTCAGAGCAAGTCCAGGAGGATGGGAAAATCCTCACTATGGCAAACTAAGGAATGAGAAATCAAAGCCGAGGATTTGGTTGACGAAATTAATTGAAAATTATATTATATTCCTTATGAATAAAGCTATAATTTCCTCAGTGAAGTGGGAAGCCAGTCAGCAGATATTAATCATCGTTCACCTATCCAGACTGGTGGAATTTACTTGCACCTTAATCTGCATTTGTATCTTCACAGTATCAATTCACTGTTACAGCACAAACAAATGCATGTGAATGCCAGCTTAGGCAATAGGAAGGCACACAAGCAGCTCTGGGTCTTGGCAGGACAGAGCTGGCACACATTCCACTCCCTGCACATGCCTTCCACTGGAGGAACCCCAAGAGAAAGGAGCCATAAAACATTAACCTAGTCATTATCTGCGAGAGGTAATACTTTGGGTGGTTCTAGCCAGAAACCTGGAAGTAAAGACACAAATTCTAATGTTTTACAATAAGGTAAAAGCCAGATAGTGAGAGTTTAATTTGGTGCAGTTGAGGATCTTGTTCTGTTTAAACCAGAACAGGGTTTGGAACTGCCAGTGACAAAGTGGAAAGTACTAACAAAGCAGAAAGCTGTGCTTTGCAAGCTCCTGGGCAAGAGGGCTTTGCTGCCACCAAGAATCAGGTGCCCTGGCCTTTTAAAAAAAAAGTAAACCATTTCCCCCCTTGCCTTTTTGGTGTTCTGACATGAAACCTCAATGCATGAACATGAAGAAGAGAAGTTTGTACCCTATGGTCACTTCACTCCCATATTTCTGATGTCCAGAGTCATGCACTACATGAATAGCAACATGGGTAGAAACTGCATGGATAGATGAAAGGAATCTGCCTGATAAAAGCCAGTTTCTGTGTCAAATGTCCCAAGGCAAAGACTCTCCAGCAAAGTAGATGCTGCACCTGAGCCTGCAGGCCACTGCTGGGTTAGATCTAGATCGTGGCAATAGCCATGATGGGCCTCTGAGGGATGAAACTCAGTGACTATGGGAAGGGTCAGGTCCCTGGTTAGCACTGACATCTGATTATCCATTAGGAAGCAGAGTGGATGCTGTAATTCCTGTATCTTCCAGGGCTGTATCTCTATGTGGGGTGCACCAGCATGACAGTGTAGGTAACTTTATCTGCAGTAGTTTCAACCTAACTAACCGGGGAAACAATAGCAGTGAAGACAGACAGATATTCCAGACATAACAGCAGTGTCCTAAAGACAGATACCCTGGACCTAACAGCAGCATCCAAGCTCCATCTAGCAACACTAAGCCACTCCTGTACTAGTGCTGCTGCCACCCACATTACCCAACTTGAAACAAGCATGTCACAGCAATGTTGCAACGCCAAATTTTATTTCAGTGTAGACATATGTAACAGGGATTTAATTGATACGTCTAAGGTAAAAGCACAGGTGTGGGGAGCCCCTCTACATTCAAAGGGGGAAGAAGAGTCACCCCTCCAAAACTTGAGTGATTCCTGCAGATCCTGGTCTAGGAGGCAGCATACATAGGGAAAGCTTTTGTAAGCAGTGGAGTTTGGGTCAGAAGGCTGCTTTGGAACGTGGCTGCTGATCACCCCTCTTTTCATGCTGTTTCCATTCTGTGGACTAGCAAACTGATCTTCCTTCCAGTAAGACTGAATGGGAGAGTGCATGCAGGTTGAAGATGTTGAGCTCACAGGACCAAGAGACATGTAGTTCAAAACCATCCTCACAGAACAGACATGGCCAAGGCACCATCTCCTCTGCTCCGACCAGTCCACTCTGCAGAATCCACTTGCTGATGTACAGCCGTATTCGTCAGCTGCTTTACCAAGATGCCCAGGTTTGGTGAGATCAGAGCAGAGCTCAAGTGACTGGCAACACCATGCCAAATTCAAATCACAAGGGAAGGAACTAAAGCTGTCATTTCCCAGATGAGAAGTTCCTACAGATCCCACAGGAACACTGTGGCAATGCCCAGGAAATGAAGGCAGATTTAACAACAAGACCACCCGCCTTCAGGATATGGCTTAACTTGCATTCCTACCTTGGGGCTTGCTTGTAACCATCTGCTGCTCTTTCTGCAAAATTATTAGCCTCTTCCTCCAAAAGGAACATTCTGCTATAACACACCACTATATTTTTTCAGCTCTGCTACTGCCGAGCTCAGCTGACTTTTCCCTTTTACCCATTTTGGTAGTCTGTGCTTGTTTCTGTGCAGCAGAAACAAGTTCTTCCTCTACACTGCAGGGATCTGTGAAAACACCACTAAGTTCATCTACTTGCATAAATGTACAGGGTGTTACTATGTAAATGTAAATCAGCCAACCTGCACCGGGAAAAACCTTAGACCAGGCACTTGAGGTTCCCTGTAAGTTTTGTTACAAAAACCAGGACATATCAATCTGAGAAAATTTTAGCTCTACAGCTTAAAGATCCACAAAGAGAGACAAGGGAAAGAAAGCTTTCAGGACACTCCTTGCTCCAATTTCTTTCCATTTCAAGGAACAGAATAAATTTGGAGTCAATTCTATTTCGAAGCCAAATACACCATGGCAGAGCTAGGATTTGCCTGTCAATACTGCACCTGCATTTGGAAGAGAATGTGTCAAAAAGGTAGAAAATTAGATAGCAGTGTGGCTAGTCTGTCTAAGAGGGGCACTTGCACTTTACTTACCATTTGAAGGACACCAAAATATGACATCAGGTATCCAGACTCCACGGCTTCCAAGCCAAAGAATTCCATAGAGATGATTGAAAACATAATCATGAACAAACCTAGAAGGAGGGTTAATGTAAAGAATACATCAATATACTAACATTGCATATAGTGGCCCAGAGCCTGCTCTCAATCACCCCCAGTGAGAGCAAGTGTCTCTCCCTGGGATTGCCAGCACTGGGTATAAACATGAGCAGAATCTTATTCAAAGCCATTGAAGTAATTTAATCTTTAAATATTAGCTGTTTTATCACCTTTACTTTCATCTTTAAATAATGTGACTATGTAGGCTGCAGTTTCAGTTGTTTATTATAAACTGGTAAATATTTGTATCACTGAAGCCAAACTAACCATTAAGACAGTAAGAAAACATTTGTTCAGACAAGACTGTAACCATAAATATAATCTGATTGGACTCCTCTCCCCTTTTGCCTGACTTCAGATTTTCACCATGGGGAACAACCCAGTGACATCAGGCAAAATGCAGCGGTTTCACTGCACACCTCAGCAACGATATCAGTGACACGTGAAAAATTTCTTGTGTGGACTGACAGCGCTGTTGACAAAGGCAGCCAGGGAAGCACAGACAGAAACAGCACAGGCTGAGTCTGCTTTTCAACTGAGGCAGTTTCTGAAAGTATAACGGAAAATGCCCACTCAATCTCAAATGAAAATACGACAGTGTGTGTTTCCCCCACCGCCAAACACACACAAACACAGACATGCGTACACATGCTCCCATCCTACACAAAGAGCCATCAAATTAAAAATGTTATGACAAAACATTGCTCTTCAAGCGTGGTATTGGGGAGGAGCCTGCTGCTTCCCTAGTGTTTTGTGCACCTCAGACAGACCGAGACAGTAGGAAATTGGGGCTCTCTCTGTATGAACAACCTCACAACTTGCCTGTTAGAGACAACTGCTCCTTTTGGGGACAGAAGAAGAGAGTAGACGACCTTTAGAGGTCCTGCCTTTTCTTGTAGGATCCTCTGAGTTAAAAAAGACTGGGTAAAAAAGGGAGCTGTGGTCCTCTCCTTCCTGAAAAAAACAAGAGTCCAGGAGGCAAAGTGTGAGGACAGAGAAGACAGCTAGTGGCTTGGAAAAGTGAGTCACTAACCCCGTGGCATGGGAAGGATTTGCGGGCTTTTCCTGGAAGGATGAAGAGAGTGATCCCAAATTGCTGGTTAAAACGCTGTGGAGGACTTGCTCCCTCAGAAATGAGCATCCAACAGCCAAACTGCGCCACAACCAGTGGAGCACCTGCAGCAACAAGGACCTCCCTCCAAGCACCCCAAGCCTTTGCCTTGAGGCAGCACCACCCTCCCACCCCAGGACCTGCCACAAAGCCTTCCTGAACCCCACCAGAGATACGTCTTCTCCTCTTAACAGGAGCAGCTGCATCTCGGCTGTCCCCATGGCACTGGAGGAGAGGGATGGGGGGCAGGAAGGGTGCCCTGCTCTGCCGCTCTACAGATATTTGGAGAAGGTGCCAGGGATCTGGGGCTCATGAAAATCTATGGCTTTGCCACACCCCTTCACGGAGAGCACCCCGTCCTTATCCAGTTACTTTGAAATTGCTCTCAGCTCAAGCCAGCTTAAGGTAACATGCAAATAACAGTATTTACTCACAACATCCAAATCAGGCAACAGGGTTGCACAAGTTTATAAAAGGCACACGTGAATAAATGAAAGAAAACCACACTTCATTTCACCTGTAGGAAGATCAGATTGAAGCGGGCCCTTCATGCTGCTACCCCACTGCAGGTACTACCTAGGAGGGGCTCGTCCTTCCTACATACCTGGCGCTTCTTCCTGGTACCACATGCCAGCTTCTACAGCTCCTCTCCCCTTTGAAGTCCCTCATCAAGTTAAGGCAGATTTGGATCTTTGTCCTCCAAACAAGCTGCTTTCTTTTGGAGCAGGGGAATAGACTGTGCTCTTTAATTAGCATTATACATTGCATGGCTCCCCTGGAGATGGAAAGGTCTCTTTTTCAGATGGGTGTCACCCCCTGTTTCTGGATGCTCTCCTAAAGCTACCTGGAGAAGGGAGACCACCCTGCACCCCTTCTTTCAGCAACTGAAGGGGTCTTTCCCACTAGCAATAGATTTCTTGGTGAAACCCACAAGGGGAGCCCCAGACTGAACTGAAAATGATTTTATACTCATCAAAACAAGCATTTATTGCAAAAATCTCAGCAGGTTCCTCTGTGGGTAGGCTACAGGTCAGCTGAGTGCAACCACATGAGTAATTATAAGCCTCAATCCACATTGTGAGGCAACATAAAAAAAAAAAGAAAAATGGTAAAAAATACCCTCAGAAACCTGGCCTTTTTTGAGGGGGTCTAAACAAGGGGTGAACTCCTTAGAAAAAAACCCTGGCATCAGTGGGATGAATAACAAGGAAGGCAGGGAAATGCTTTGTGAGATGCAGAAGCGAAGAGGGAAAGCACCAAGGAAAAACAGGAGTGCAAACTGCATTTAAAAAAAAAAAAAGAAAGAAAAAAAAAGAAAACTGTGACATGTCTAAAAGCAGCCTGTGGCTTTGGAGGGCCAGTTTAACAATCCTCACTGCAAGATGGTGTGAAAAGGCAAGGACAGCCTCTGGGAGACTGTCTCAGCCCTCCTACGCTGGACTGAAAATGTGATGGGATGCAGAGCCCTAGGGCTCACTGCAAAATCCTGTTCCACACGTGAAAGAAAATCCTTTTAAAAATGGGATGCAGGTGCTAAAGCAATTGTGTTGCAACTGGGTTTTCCAAAGGGATTAGACAGCCAAAGATTAATACAAGCAGGTAGTTTCAATACAGTCAGTATTTTCAAGGCCCTGGTGATTTCTGGTCGGTAAGAGGTAGGTTTGAGATTTTTATCCTCTTGTTTTTTCTTTCTGTCTCTTATCTACCACAATGAAATGAGGTTCTCTTTTCCCAGGTCAGTTGAGAAGGTGATTCGGCCATGCTGGAGCCGTCTGCTGCCTATCCAATCCCTGTCAGCTCCCCTCCTGCAAGAGGCACAGAGCTCACATCTCTGCTTTTATGGAACACAGGGATGAGGTTCCCAGCCCTGCAGCCCTCCTGGGGAGGCTCTTTCACTCTCAAACAAGCTAATTTTAGACAACAATGAGATCCACAAGGAACAAAAGATTTTCTTTGGTGGACATCACAAACTTGTTTACCAAGTAAATAGAGAACAGTCTATAATTTGGGCAATCTAATTAATTATACAGTTGCAGCCTGGAGATGAAAGGTAAACGAGCTCATGAGGAGCTCAGCCTCCAGTTGTGAGCTACAGAGAATTAGGTGATGGCCAGATCCCCTTTAAGGTACCATCAGTTGGTTGGTCACCTGAAGTGAAGAGAGACCTGCAAAGAGAAGTCACTAGAATTTTAATCACTTCTCACTGCAGCGCAAGTGCTACTCCTGTAGTGGGAGTGCCTCAACAGAACCCATCCCTATCCTTACAGAAACATTCCAAGCCATTCAGTGAGAGACTATTAGCCTGCCTTAAATCTCAGCTTCGCTGTCTCCATCCTCTTTGCTTAGAAATTGCCTTGCAGTTTTGGGCAGGAGACGTTTATTTTGTTTGGGTGAGCATTTTTGTTTTGCATGGGGAAAGAAGAATGGATTCTCCAACAGGCAGGAATTTGCATTTCAGCAGGAATGACTACAGTAAAGTGTATGTTGCCTGGCCTTTGGAAAAAGGAGAGCACACAGGAAATTACTGTGCAGATCTCATATGGATGTGGTCTCAGGTTTTTCTAAACAGAGGAATGAATGCTACTCTAAGATGAGAAATGAGACAGAATCAGCAATGAAAACCCTCTTGAAACATGTCTCATTCTATAAACTGCTGCCATTTTATACACCTTTTAAAATACAGTTTTAAAAGCTTAGCTTCTTAAGAACCAAAAAACCTGCACTATTGGGCAATCAGCAGTGCACTGACACTGTGTCCTGTCTCCTGTGGCAGGGGTAGGACCAACTGGCACAACTGATCTCATCCAGTGCCAACCACGCACAAAAAGGAAAAAGAAAATCAGAAATTCTTTACTTCTATGCATGTTATTCTACAGCTCCAGCTGAACTTGTTCCCCCAGTGACACAGGAAGGAATAACAGATGAGCCTGACCAAGCCCAGAAATGCCATCCCCTTCCAATTCAGCCACACTCCACAGCCAAATCTGCTTTCATTTGTAAACTAAATTTACAGTTTACAAAGTAGAATTTAATTTGTGAATCATGTTTCACATTATTTAAACTTCACAGACTGCTCCAGACAAAAATGAATTGGAAAAAGATGCAAAGTCTAAAAGCTAAGGTGACTTAAGTCCTCTCTTAGGACCTCTGTTTGGATGGGAAGTGTCTTAGTTTCTTCAGATGCATGATGTACGTGCATTTTGATGGGCACAAAATTCAATTCTTCAAATCATCATCAAGAGGAACTGCATTTTTTGGGTTTGGCTGGGAAATGAGCCATGAAGGCTTTCTGTGTGGAAGGACAGAGAAGATTACATTGTCCTTACACATCACTAACAAGGCTCACAGTGATAACCTGTCCCTAGTCAAGTGTGGGGAGAAAGAAGCTAGCGGGTAGGCAAAACTGAAGGTTATTAAATTGTGGCCAAGGGTATGTAGTCAGGCAAATTGGGAGATGAGGACTGTGCCAGTACAGCAACTGACTCCAATGAAGCAGGGAAACAGGCAGGTTTGGGAAGGGTTTGAGGTAGCAGCAGGTCCTACTGTGACACAAAAAGCTGAGCAGAATGTGTGAGGAAGAGAAGAACAAGCACCACCATCAACTGCAAGGTAAGAAACATGCTGCGGCTTCCCTGTGCGCAGCCCGAGTCTCTCATTCACCAATAGCTTTTAGTTGTTGGGAGAAAAAGTTAGGATACACATACACCTTAAAATCACAAACTGAAATCAGGAAGGACTTCAGTGTTTCTGGCAGAGGACAAGTGATTTCCTCCCACTCTGAAGAGGGTACATTCATAAATAGAAATGACAGACAAGAGATAAAAACATGTACAGCCAGGGGGATGGAGTAGAGAGATTAAGTGATTTGCCAAAAGCCACAGATGTGTATGACAAGTAGTCTGTTTTACATTAAGTCCCAGGGTTTTGACCCTCTGTAGCTGAGACTGTCTGAAACGATCCAACACCAGGTTAGGAGCTGAATCCTCACTGCTCCATGACCAAATGCAATGTGCTTTCAGTAACGTGAGGCAAGCCTCGCCTACAATGTATGTTCTCTTATTTTAATACATCAGCAATCACAAGTAATGGGTGAGATTTACCTATGGGAAGTCCAGCAAAGACCTTGACTATAAAAACTTCCTTCACTCCTGGAAACTTCATCAGACGCAGGATTTCTCTGATGCTAAACAAGCTGCCAGACTGTGATGTGCCTACAGAGGATGACACATTGATTATTTGTACAGGTTAAGGGTAGAGAGCAAGAAACTCTGAGGCTGTCTGCCCAGGTTCACCACCCGCTGTCCCAAATGGCCCATCCCTGCTGCACCAGCTTTCTGCCAATGGTAGGAGGTTGGGAGCTGATGCCAGGTCTGCATGCAGAGGAACCCAATGAGGCAGGGGGATTGCCTCCCATGCCAGACCAAATTAACCCCCAGCAAGGGGTCGTTCATTTACCTTTTCTGAGATGCACCCGAGGCACTGGGCTGAAAGACTGCAATTCTACATGGCAGAGTGACTGACACATAGGGAATAATATTCTCCATAAGCACAGCTTAGGCATTAAAGTGTCAGCATTTCAGGGTCAGGACCTTTTTGCCCTTAAATGCAACTCTAAGGTCTTTCAGCAGTTCTTGCAGCATGTCAATCTCCCATCCTTATTAATGTATTTTTTCATCAGAAACACTAAATACTTACTGTGCTCTGACTTTGGTTTAGTCTGCAAAGGGATCCAAACCACTGCTATCAGAATATTGATGAGACTTCCCACCAGCCCAATATATGTAGGAACAAAAATGCTGCAAACAGAAAAAATCCAGCTAAATGGATAAATATGCTGAACAAGACATTTATACCTCCATCCTGCAAAGGCTTGATCACTTACATGAGGAAAAGTCCTCTTGAAGTCACACTACATAAGGATATAAAAGAGCTCACATCCTTTCATGGAGGGTTTGGATATGCCCTCACCTTGAAATTTCACCAAAAGATGGCTATTGCTATCAAGATAGTTTATAATTTTTATTAGTAATAGACTATAATACAATGCTTTTAAATCTGTGTCAGGGAAAAAGAGCTCTTTTTTGGTTTAATGAAGCTTAGAATCTTCTGACAGAAAGCACAGCATCTGCTTCTTAGAATCCATCTAATCCCCATCTAATCCCCGATTTCATTCATCCAAGTATCATCTCACTCTTTGAAATCTCACAGTGAAATCAAATAAAGCTAAGGAAAATGAAGGTTAAGGATGGTAGAATACAGCCTGCAACCAGAACTAAACCTACCAGAGATACAATACCACTTGAAAAGGAGCCATTAAAAATAACAAACACGATTTACAAAACCTTCTGAGAAGGTAAACAGCACTCTGACTGATGCACTTACTTTTCTCCAAAGGTGCCCAAAACCAAATCCACCCTGCTCCAACTGCCCATCAGAGCCCCAAACATTGAATCTCTAACAGAAGTAGGGCCACCTCCTTAGAACGTAGACACACTGAACAGCAATTATTAACTACAGTTGTACAATGGTAAAAGGGTACAATTACAACTTACCTAAAAAACCCAAACCCAAACATGAAAAAAATCAATAGAGCTAGTAATTAGTCTTCAATTATTGCTGTCCTCTTAAAAAAGATTAGGAAATGACTCCTCCTAGTCTTTAAGGGTATGTGGGAAGATTTCACCCTCCAAAGGGCTTTAACTCTGACAAACACAGGTAGAGCAAAGTCTAGGGCTGGAAGACTGAAACTCAGAGAAGCTGAGCTGAAAACAAAGGGAGAAGCATGTTTTAACAGTGAGAAAAATTATCCACTAAACTAGCTCATTAAAAGTCTCCCCGGTCACGGGAAGCCAGTTAGTTCAAGGGTTTCCCCTCAAACACGTACTTAAAAGCTACTGCAGGAAGCAGGTTTGGGGTGGGAATGCCCAGCAGAAACAGCAAGGGCCGGTGTCACGGAGGGCACAAGACTAAGAGACCTTGGATGCATCAAAGTTTAAGCACCTTGGACTTCAGCAAAGCAATGCCTAGATTTCACCAGGGAAGACTTCAGGTCCTGCAGGTCCATGCAGACTTAAAAAGCGCCTGTGCCATCCCTGCATTCCCACCAACCCACGCAGCAAAAGTGAGCTGTGAGCCACCAGCGGGTGCTCCCCGTGAGCCTGCTGATGAAGGACTGCTTATTGCCTGAATTTTTACTGCTGATTTCCTTGTCAGTCCGTGGTGTATGTTTTTCATGGAATAAACAGCAGCACTAACTGTAAATGTCTCAAGTTTCCTCTGTGCTAGACAAAGGTGCAATATATGAATAATTTCTGAAGCATTATTTAAGTCACAGAGCAAGATAATCAAGGATTGAGATGCAAACAAGCAAGGAAAGCATCAAAGAGAAAATGCATATATACATACACACACATGCATTGCTGCTAATGGCAAAAATCATAGCTGAATATTTTAATTCTCATTAATTATTATTAATAACAACAAAGTCAGATAGTATCTTTCTGCAAAGGGACTTAGTGCAGTAATTTAGACCTGCTGCCTTCCATCCACCAAGCCGTTCCACTAATTAACTCAGACCACAAAATTAGTCATTTACTGCATCATTACTTTTTATTTTTAGTGCAGCAGATTGCCACTTTCTAATTTAAAATTACCTGTCAAATAGTTCCCAAATTACTGAAATCAAATTTGTGGACACAAATTTTTATCCAGGAAATCCAGAATTTCTACTTTGCATTGCAACAAAAAGTAAATTCACTAGCAAAATAAAAAGGATAAAATAACCAAAATAAGTAGCCGCAGCAGGCTAAATGTTTGGTGGTGGTATTTTGGTGTGTGGGTTTTTTGGGGGGTTTATTTTTGAGGTTCTGTATTTCAAGCTTTCGTTCTGATATGGAAAAATACATATCACAAAAGCTTTCATTGGACAGAAAATTTCCTTTCTTGTCCTATTTTTTCCTGGGATCATCCAGAATCCCACGTACCACTGTAAATATGTTTTACCCTTCACATCCTAGAATTACAGCAAGCAAAGAGGGAAGGATCCCCTAGTAAGCAAACAATGCAGTACTTCACTGCAAGCATATGATGATTCATTGCTGTGAAAGGGAGAGGAGAACCCTGACAGTTTACATATTTGGGAAAACTTGGCCTTGATGTAATGGATTTGTGGAATTTTGTAAGGCTGGTTACTGAAGAAAGAGAAATCCAGTGAAATATGGAGCTCAAAATTATGTTTCCCAGACAAGCCCGAATCGTTCAAAACCCCCTGAAAACTAATCTTCTTAAGCACAGCTTTCTGTAAGTGCTTTATCTTTTCTCACATATTAAGCACTTTCATTCCTTGATGGAAAGGGAAAGGTGGTGAAGGTACACCCTCAAGTTAGCTGTTCCACTGGCTCATCCTTCAGCAGGGATGAATGCTAAAATCTGACATAACTCACCTGTGTCCAGGAAACCACCTTTTGCACTTGTTTGTTTGCTCATTTAAGAAAGATAAAGTGAAACCAAGGGTCACAAAAGTGCCATACTGACACAGCAAGTTATTCATCTTTTTCTGATGTATCTAAATTTCTTTTTTTTTTTTTTTTTTCTGATGTTTCCCTTACAACCCATGAATTTCACATGACAACACCTCCTGTGCCACTCCTCCAGGATGACACCAGCAGAGTGCATCCTCCCACTCCTACAGTGAAAGGTAAGTGTTTTACAAAGCAGCGGTGCTGGGCTGCTTTCCTGGCACATTGTCACCTGTGAAGTCCCGTGAGGGGCAAGTAAGCTAAAGGTGAGACACCCTGACCCCTCAGCAGAGCCAGGGGGGCAGGGGTAGGAATGTTTACTGGGTTGGTATCTCCTGCTGAACAAGACTTGGCTTGTGGTCATGTGTCTGTTTTTTTTTTGTTTAAGATTTAAGCATGAACTCTCATCCCTGCTGATATCAGCCAAAGTCCTCCTGCATTCGATTTTGCCTGTTTGGCTTATCAGGAGGAAGCTTCACCAGGAAGGGTTGCAGTGGTGCTATTAAGAAGCACATCAAGCAGGTTGCTCCCACAGGACTTTATCCCATCCTCTCACCCTTCCTGCCCTCCCTTCCATCCCTCCTGGCTGTCCACAAACCAGCCATGTGGGACCAGAGTGAGCCCTGCCAAAACCAGAAGCAAATTTCCTGAGCAGGGCGGAAGAACAAAGGCTGCGGGCAGCACTAATACAATTAAATTAAAGGGAGCAAAAGGGCGCAGCAGCTTTGGCAGCTGAGTTCATTGTATGGCCTCTTCCAGCTTCTTGTTGTTTAATAAGAGATTAAGAGCCTTTACTGTCCTGGGCCTTATGGCCAAAATAACTTGGTTAACTTTATCTGTGGACTTCAGCATGTTACTTACAATTCTTTTGCTTTTTCATCTGGAGAGAGAGTCTTTTGCTGACTTTAGTCAGCAGCCTTCCTTCTCCCCTGGGGATTTCTGCTAGCAAAGCCCCTCTCAGGTTGTCAGTAAGACCACAGCTGCCCACTGTTCTTTGTTTTCAGCCCTGCCATGAAATGGAAGAATAAATCTCATTGCCCTGTCCTACATGGGACTGACCCAAGGTCCTGCTGTCAGGAGGGTGCAAAGATTCTGGCTGCAGGGAGCAAACAGTTGAATCTGGAGGAGGACTAGTTCTTGCAAACAGGAGGAGCTGCAGCTTGCCCTGACTTAAAGCTTTCAGAGAAATAAGAAGAAAACACGAGCAGAGGGACCTGGAGCCCAGGAACACGTATCATCTGCCAAACGCTGCCTATCAACCTAAAGAAAGCCTCTCCTTTTCACTTTCCTGAGGCCATTAGGCAAATGTGGGGGATGTATTAAAAGCAACCTTTTAAAGAGTTTTGAAGGGTTACAAAAAGCAGGATAGCCAGCCCAGGGCACACTTGCCACAGGACTCACAGTGTGGCCTGGTGCAAGACTCACTAGGCAGCCTGTGGCCACGGAGAAGGGACAAGTGGCTGACAGCTAGGATTATCAATCTGAAGACTGCATCCTTAATGCTGGTAGGAAGAAAGGATTGATGAAACCATAAGTAGTAACATGATAAACAGATTAAACCCAAGGAAATCCCAGCATCCAAAGCCAGCTGGAGAAGGACTGCATTTCTACCCTTCTAACACTTCACTGGTCTCTGTATTTACTGGCAGGTAAATCCTAAGGTGCACCACACTTTCCAGGTGCAGCAAAGTGAGGACCTACTCCCCCACGGTCAGTTAGTATAAGGCAAATTAATGCAATCAGGGTTCAGTTTCTGAATTAAGCCATGACAGTAACAGCTAACAGCAAGGGCTCACAGAGGATCTCCAGCTCCTGTCACATGTCCCTGAAGTCACAGGTGACACACAGGAAGTATCAAAAAAATCTGGCAAAGTTAATAGCAAATGCAGCTCTTGGAAAGAGAGGTCTGGCCAAACAAGTATGTGTGGGTGTATAGACATACATACATATGTACAAACACAAGTGCAGATCATTTCCCAGTAGCTTTGAAGCAACGCTTTCAGCAAAACTTCCACGAAAAACTCAATCTCACAAAGGCATGTGTGCCGTGTGGGCATCAGGCAGTGTCACAGGAGCAGGACAGAGGCCACTGACCAGGCATTTACAGGCAGATGATATTTTCAACTCACAGACAGGGTGACTGAACAGAGTCCCTGCTGGTACCTGCCAACCACAGCCATCAGGCAGTGCTGAGCAGGGATGGGCACCAGAACCTCTTGCTTCCACTGAGGAAGGCTACAGCAAACCAACATGGAATACTGTTTTGGGCTCCAGCCCAAATTTCAGTCCTTGCTCTGACCTTGCTGGGCTGTGATTCCCATCTTTGGTTTCCTGTCTGAAAAGGCTGGGACAGACCCACGGAGGTACCCAGGGGCTGCTGTCAGCCAGCAGGCTGCATTCAGGCTGCGTGTGCCACGAGATGGTATCAGTCGCTTTCTGATTAGCATTCCAGCCACAGACCCCGCTCCGCAAAACCCAGGAGAAAAACACCATGGGGTAATTGCACAATTAAATGTTGCGTCAATACAGCGATTCTTTCGAGGAGGAAGCAGTTCCCAATGATTAAAGATCCCTGAGGATTAAAAGATCAATGTGTATTTCGGCACTGAATGGGATTGCGTTTGTTTTCTTTCTCTTTTTCTTAATAAAGTCAAAGTTGAGCACGGAGACAGCACAGATTGTTTTTTAGTGACTCACTCCTACTTCAAAACTGCACTGCATAAAGCCAGCATTCATAGCCGGCCTAGATTCCTGAAAGAACTCTCAAAATATTTCTTTGATTGCAGTTCAGCCACACCATCCCCTCATACCCTTAGAGGGGCAGCTATGGGTGAAAAAGAGCTGGTGAGCTAAAAAGAAAAGCAAAAAACTGAGTTGAAAAAACTCAGAAAGTTCAGGTGAAATCGTGACACAAAACCATGTGCTCCAGGAAACAGCTTTGAGCCTGTAAGAAAGTGAGCAGTGACCACCGTGTTCCTGATAACTTAGTGATACAGAAACTTAGTACATAATTTATTGTAAATTAATGAAGGTTTCATTCAGGGAACCTTATTTTACTGCTTTGACAATGCTTGCTGAATGCATTTCATCTTTGAGCCATTGTGATGCAGTCTATATTGTTGAGATTCCTCCTAAAGACAAAAAAACCCAAACAAACAAAATACAAAAAAGAAAAAACACACACACAATTTCATGTAAGTTTCTTAAATAAACAAACCCTCAAAAGCCTCAACCAGAAAAAGATTTATTGAGCCTACAAAATTTTTCACACATTTCCTGGTATGTTTATGCCGATGTACAGAGCTAGTCCAGCTTCCACAGCTCAGGGCAAGAAACAGCACAGTAACACACATAAACCCAGACAAGCTGATGCTCAGCAGACCTCAAGGCAGTCCTGCCCAGCAAGTTAATGGTGCCTTTCAGAGGAAAACAAAAAAAAAACCCCAAATCTTCCTTTCTGCGGTTCCTACTCCCTGTCCTCATGGATGGACCATCGCACTAAGACAAGAATAAGTGTGCTATGAGTCTTTCCCTGGCTCTCCTGTTCAAGCACGTGAGAAAATGGTATACTAAGCTCAGAGGACAGTTAATGCCAGCTGAAGGAGTGTTAAATCCCAAAGGGGAACAAATGCAGCCTCCAAGGGAGATGTGCCACAGAAAGATGCCCTTTCTCACTTGCTTCCTTGTGGTCAGGTAGAAGGTACTTCACAAGAAGGACAAATTGCCTGGGATAAATCACCTGTATTTCACCATAACCCCTCAGTTAGACTCCTTTGGTTTCAATTTTCACATTATTTCACTGGGAGCCTGGGATTCCTCTAGAGACAGAACATAAAACTTGAGTGGACGGCCACCTCCACCCATGCATCAGCAGGAAAAGGAGGGAGTTCGCCGCCCTAAAGAAACTGGAACCCATGACCAGGGTGTCCTTTTTGCCACATGTGCTTTAGATGAGGAGCAGCAGAAGTTGGCTGCTGCTGGTTTGGGGAGAGCAGGAGGCTTTTTTTCACTTGGTAAACTTGACACCATTGGAGGCTGTCCGAGGAGGTGGTGAGACTTCACATCCACACCCTCCGCAGAGGCCCTCACAGGGTGAGAATGAGTCATCTGGAGACAAGTGCTCATTCTACTGTTTATTTCTAATGGCATCCACATCTGGAAAATTCAGCTGATGGGAAAGGAAAAAAAAATATGAAGAGGGGTATGGGCAGCTTGCATGACCTGTTTCTGTCAGACCTGGGCAAGGCAGGGATGCTGATGACTGGCACTGGTGCATTAGCAGGGCAAAGAGCCAAGAGTGTGACAGTGGACGTACATCAGAGCTGCCCTGGGCTGGAGACATCAGACATGGGATGGGACAGGGACAGTATCTCACAGCCATCCCCAAAGTCATTGGAGCCACCTGCAGCTTAACTTCCCTTAAGGGACATTCATTCCTGTGTGTTGTCACTGAACCAGCCAAAGGAGGGTTACTGGTGGGACTCGACACTCCATCTTGAAGAAGAAAACTTTAGGTCAGTGCAAGGCACTGAATAAAAACACCTGGGCTTCTTCCACAGGGAAAATCCTCCTTTGGCAGAGCTCCCTGGGTAAACAGTGCTCTGTGTGAGCGGATAAGGCTGTCTGTCCATCAGGGGCTCTGCAGCAACGAAGTGATCTGCCCCCAACTAGCGCCTGCTGCAGAGGAAATCCCAGCGACGAAAAGCAGCTCCAACTAACCAGCCCCTGCCACAGCCCCAGCTCAGGCACAGCAGATCCTGCTGCCGGGGTGTGAAGGAGATGGTTGTGGCAGGTTGCTAATTCCCAGACAGCTGGAGCAGCCCAGCCACGCCAGACTGTTCTGCTGCCTGGTCCAACACAGCACTCTTCCGAGGAACTCGTCTAATTGCCGGAAGAGGCGTATCAGTTACACTTCAGTAAGATGTGGGCGGATTTGAATGCTTTGCCCATAATCCGCTGCTAATTTCAAGTGCCATTTATTCTCATGTGCTCTTTTCTGATAAAACACCCTATTTTCAAATACTGCACTTTTCTAATTCAAAGCTTCACTTGTATGTGTGATTGCTGCTTTTCCCTATTGCGTGGCAGAGACAGTCCCACTGGTGTCTTGGTGCACCGAACACCTGCGCATTTACATGAATTTATAACAAATGGAGGAATAAGCTGCATTCCCCAAAAGATTTTAGCCAGCTGGCTGGCTAAGGCACTGCTTGACTCACCCTCATATACAGTATCACCCTGTATGTCTAGAAATGGAAAAGAGTAGACAAGGACAAGGAATGACCTGCAGTCCGTGAATGGGGGCTTGCAACACCTGGCTTTGATCCCAGCAGTGCTAATATTGGATGAGCTGGGCCAGGCCAAGACAGGCATCAGAAAGTAAGTGTGAGTGGTCAGTGCTTGCATCAGAGGCATCCCACCGGTGAGGCTGGGACATGGGCTCTTCAATCTGTCTGTGAATGATCTGGCATAGCAGAGAAGTAAGAGAGTTTGCTGAGGATGCACAACTAAATGAGTACTGGGGAAAAGCACATCCAGTGGGGAATTGCATATGGCCCTTACAGGGCTGAGGGCTTTGACAATAACACGGCAGCTAAAAGTCAGTGCAGATTAAATTTAAAGTGATGCATGCAGGGAAAACAAGTCTTAAATTCACATATGAACTTATGGTTTCTTAACTGCTTATTATTACTCAGAATGGAGACCTTTGGGCTATCACAGACTATTCCACAAAACCATCGACTCAGTGCTGAGCTGATCAAACATTAGGGATTGCCATGAAAGAAACAGCAAGTGAACAGAGAGTCTCATTAAACCACTGTATAACCCCTTGGTTCACCACTACCTTGAACAGTGCATGGAATCCTGGTCCCCTCCTCTCCAAAAGGCATCTAAGCAGTGGGACAGGCTCAGAGGACAGCAACAAGGACAATTCATGGTAACTGCTTTTATGCTTGAGGAGGCTGAGAGTCTTCACCCCAGGACGGAGAAGTACAAGGGACATCTACTAAAGGTTCACAAGTTTTTGAGAGACCTGGAGCAGGGAATTAGGAATTGACAGACATGGTAATTTTCACCACAAAAACTAGGAAGCACCAAACGAAGCTGTCCGAGACTGGTTCAAAAGAAAGAGAACAGCCTAATTCTTCTTGCAACATGTGGAAGGTCAGTGGAGTTTGTTGCTGCTATTGCTGGGAGCAAAAGGTTTAGACATCTACAAGGAGAGATTAGATAAATACTTGGAAGAATGATGCACTGAAGGTTACTGAAGAGTCACGAATCATCTTCATTCATTCATGTCAGGAAATCCCCTGAGCTGAAAATAGTTGGAGGCTGGAAAAGCAATCAGAGAAGTATTATGCAAGTTTGTCCCATTCTTTCTCTTCCCTTGATTCTTACTGTAATTTTTATTGGAGAAAGGATAAGGATACCAAATCACATCAAGATGCAAGTGCAATTTCCTCCTCTACAGTCAGAATCAAAACCATGTCTCCCACCACCGTTTTACAAAACAAACAGGCAATTTTTACTCATTCCCTTGAAAATGCTGCTTTTCCCCTGCAATCTTTAAACATTCCAGAGGAAAAGTAAGAATAACCACAACTCTCACTGTGTGCTAGGGACACGCAGTTGGGAAAGGGAAATGCTACATTTCTGTTCAAGGAACGTTCATGTATCTTATCAAGTGACTGTTTAATATAACACAGAGATGCAATCTCGCATCTCTTAGTCTTTTTCTTGGATACACTAAACAAAGTAATGCAAAGCAGTACTACAAATTAATAGTTCTTGGGGGTTCTCCCGTACCTTCTTCTTCTTCATGGTGGTGCTTTTTTCTATTAACAGGTAGCAAATCCTTTAAGTTGTGTGTTGTTTCCCCCCCCCCCCCCAAATTATTTAATTAAGCAACAAAAACTACTCTTCCAAGCTCAGAATGTAGTAAATTATTAAAACGCTCAGTTTGGGTGTGTCACTGGGTAAGGACTCCCACGCACAGACTGGTTAGAAGGTGAGCAGTGCTTGCTAGACTACTCAGTGACTCACCACTGAACGCATTGTTAATTATATGTTACAGCATGTCTGACTTCATAGAATACTGTAGGTGGTGTGAAATAATCTTTGAATGAGTTCAGCTTTTTCTAGCTTTTATGAGGTTACAACACTTCAGACTCCAAAAAGACTCAGCTGGGCAGGAAACTGTTGAGGATTTGCTATAGTAACCTGAGCTGCACTTGCAGCACATCAAGTCTCGACTCACACCAGCGGCTTTGGAGGATCTGTAAGTTTGGCATTGGTTGGAGTTGTTACCTCTCACCCATCTACTCACATAGTCAAAGCTGGCTCAAAGCAGTGTGTGGGCAGAGCTGAATTTTGCTGCCCAAGGATGAGGGGTGGGGTCCGGGGAGTTCCTGAGAGGGGAAGGGATAGGACTAGGAAAGAAAGCACAAAGAGAGCTCTGGAGAACCAGGGCCACTGCCTTTTCTGCTGGCACTGAGGAGAGAGGCAGTGACTGCTACTTCCAAGAGGACCTCTCCCACCTTCCGAAACCAGCCACAGACACCAGATGCTCTGGCTTTCCACAAAGAGCATGTCTTCTTGACACCCTGGCACAGACAAGTAGACAACAGGACTGTGGGCAAATAGACTGATGCCACAGGTAACAAGCTATTTTGCCAATGCTTGGCCATGTCCCAGCATCAGCCCACCAAAGGACTCCAGCTTATTCCTCTCTCAGTCCCTTTTGCAAGCAGGGAGCTGGCAAGGCTACTGCAACAATCCCAGAGATCAATCCTAGTGTCACACAAAAGCGAGGACTCCCTCCACACCCACAGGCTATGAGGTAAATAAATAGCGAAGACATTGACTAGCCAAGTCTGACACTTAAATTTCTTTTCTTACCCAGACTACATTCACATGATTGACATTTTTAAGCTAAATAATCCTTGGCAAAACAAGTTAATTCTTTACCTTGAGGTAAGTAACAGTAAATGGAGCATCC
Source organism: Acropternis orthonyx (assembly GCA_035583155.1). NCBI lineage: Eukaryota > Metazoa > Chordata > Aves > Passeriformes > Rhinocryptidae > Acropternis > Acropternis orthonyx. The sequence goes on from JAWWEU010000158.1 coordinate 15,341,834, forward strand.
TACCAGAGCTACAGCACAGACTGATCTTGCCTAGGAAAAAGTAGTGGCAGCCAACATCTCTTACTTCGAGGTGTGAAAAATCTTGCCATGCTTCACCAAGGGCTCCTTTTGTCTAATAAGACCTTTTAATGAAATAGGACACATTAGGACTAATTTTGTATGGTAAGAAGTGTTGGAATGCTAATACCCAAAAGTGACAAATAAAGCATTTCACATGACAGGTGGAAGACTTTCCAGCATCCCACTCCAACCTCTTCAGTTGCACAACAGGTCCCTTGAAACCAACCCTTTCTCCAGCAAAGACAGAGCCTGAGGGCTGTGGTGCAGCTGATTTGATTTCATGAAGATTTTGACCCCAGAAGGAGGCAACTGCATGAGATGAGTGAGTCACTCCATTTCAATAATGGGCGAAACCATTAATTGAAGGTGCACAGTTTGCTTGTTTGGGCAGGCTTCCTATGCTCAAACCAGGAGTGGTCTCCTTGCTACTGTATTTACTGAACTCCTCCAATTAAGTACTTTGTTTCCCTCATCCATAATGACAATGGTTTCTGCATGTTAAATATATTCAGAAAGGAGGCTTCTCTGTGTTTCATAGTTGCAAATTGTAGTAGCTTTCTCCTCTACACAGTTTATAGCAGAAACACCAGCCAAGAAACAGCTAAGAAACTTCTTACTGAGCGATGTACTTTCAACTGCTTAGTTTAGCATAGTAGGAAATAATTTGTTTGGGTTAAAAAAGCACATCCAATATTATCTGAAGTTGCTTGAACTTTTTGGAGTAATGAACTGAAAACAAATGTAATGCTTTTCATACCAATCAAGTGTAATTGCAGAGACTTCTATGCATCTTGCATATTTCGGTGTATTCCAGCATTGCCAAAGCCCTGAACAAGAACATCCCTTACCTGCAGACCTGCTGCAGCAATTGCATCTCAAGCTCTGCCTCACACACCTTTGCTCTCAGTAAGAGGCACTCCCCTCAGGGAGAAAGAGCACTCCATTCATTCTTCTCACCACATTTCAGCTTGGCCCCGCTACAGGGACCACCTACAGGGATGCCAGTTAGTATCAGCTGCACTATGCTGAACTGGTATTTATGGGAGCGCTCGGTGGGAACCACATCTTAGGCAGCCTCATGGGCAACTCTCCACCCAGCCACTCGCCTACGGCAGAAGCCTACTCTGCTCACCACCAATTGTCAGCAACTGCAAGCTACCTGACCGACTTGTACAGAAATTGAGAGCAGAGTGTTTACCGTATTTTTAGTTGTGTTTAATTGCAAATTAGCAGCTGGAAACAAGGAGGGGTGAGCAATGTGTGAGCCTTCAGCTGCCTGCAGAGGAGTTTGGAAACCTCCGATTATCCAGGATCGTGGAATATTCTGAATTGGAAGGAACCCAGAGGGATCATCAGGTCCAATTCCTAAGTGGAAGGCCCATACAGGGATCAAACCCACAACCTTGGTGTTATTAGCACCATGCTCTAACCAGCTGAGCCCTGTCTGTAGCTGCAGTGGGTGAAGCGCTGGCCTGCTGCACACTTGGGATTTGTTGTACCTGGAGCATTTACATCTCAAGCCATCTCGTGTTGCAAGAGCCAGAGCCCACATACTTCTTTGTCAGGACATCTTAGGCAACACCTGTATTTTAGGTGCTACAACCAGGTGACTGAAGGCAGAAAGGGGCCCTGTTATTTAGTGGCTGGCAGCGACAATGATTTTAGACTGGCACTTGTGATACCCTGGAGCCTTGCAGAAGCTGCAGGCTTTCAGTGCACCAAGGAGATTCTCTTAAACAGACAAACTTACTGAGGAGGAAATTATTTACCTTTTGAGGTTGTTGGCTTTTTTTTCTTTTCAGTGCACAGGGGAAAGAAATTGTATCTTTTCATTTCACATTGATTTTATTTTTAGCAGGGCAGAGACATGAAAACAGACTCAAAAATGCTGCCAGGCCTGTTGGACATACATCTGTACAGCACCAGGGAAATACTGGGGTGTCCAAAGTACACAGATTCACAGACCTGGGTCCACATCGGTCCTATGATAAAGTTTTCCTTTCTTACTTACAGAAACAGACCTAATGCAGTGGCAGCTGAAAAACCTCACAGTTTAAATCTGAAAATTTATCTTCATGACATCCTTGGGGGTGGGAGTGATGTAAATACTCCAGTTGTACTCACAGGAAAATGAAGCACAGAAAATCTAAGCACTCTAGTAAAGTCCCATAAAGACCATGGTAGGGAAAAAAAACCCCTAAAAATCAGTTGTCTCACATGCAAGTTTAGTGCTCAGACCAGTGGACTACAATTTTCCTCTTCTCTTTCTTTTCCCTGGATCACCCAAAAGCCATTTTCTGCCCCAGCCATAACTCTGACGTAACAGGAACCCACAACTTGCTGTGTCTTGCAGCACACTGACAACGCAACACCAGCACCTACATATTACAGCACCACTGATGAGAGAAGCACACACATGTAGATTTTTGAATTGTGTGACATCCCTATTATTGTTTCAGAATTCCTTCCCAGGAGCCTTGACATTGCACACTGGTGTCTGCTGGCTCAGCTCAACAGGAACCAGCTGCCCTGGAAACAGGTTTAGCCCCAGGGGCACGTCCTGGAGCTTTGACTCAATTTAAGCACAGATTTGAGTCAGTGGAAACTTGTCTGAGTAAAAACCACAGGGTAAAAGTAAAAGAAGCCATGCAGATCCTGAGGAATTAGTAAGAAATGCTGCAATCCTGGCTGCAGAGGGGGCATCATAGAAAAGGGGTTGGAAAATATCCACTGGGGGCATCATGGAAAAGATGCAAGTCCATAAAAGCTGCAAAGAGTTTACAGGATCAGACCCAACATCAACAGTGTAGGTGCGATGGCTGCCAATCCCCATCAAAATGGCAGCACCCAATAAAAGGAGCTCAGCCAGAGTGCAGAGATATGGATTAGTAGCGGGAAAAGAAAGACCTGAAATTCATTGCTCCTCAGTAAGTTGTCAGATGGTAGCAGTTGAGTAAAAAAGGTGATATGAATTTATTACCAAAGTATTTACCTTTAATCCCTGCTTCAGATCAAGGCTAGTAGTGGCCTCAAAGGCCACTTTTTTTTTACTAAATTACACAAACTAAGCACAAGTTATTGTATTTACTGATATAGCCAAAAAATCCTGTATGTCAACTGCACTAGTACTATGATATCCTGAAAGCAAAGCGCCATGGAATTTGAAGGCATTAGGGATGTTCCTTTGGGGTTGCTTTAAGTCTGGTTAATATCTACCTTTAATTTCTTCCACAGACCTACTTCTTGTAAAATCCAAACATGACACTGAAAAAGAGAAGAGTACTAAAAAAATCACTAAACTTGTGGAAAAGGTTATCCCAGAGGGAATATGAAAGCCATCTGCCCAAGAGTCCCTCTTCACTCATCCCACAGATGCAAACAGCAAGAGATTGGCGCTCTGGCGGCGAACGCAAAGTGGCGAACGCTGGTCTTGCTGGCATCAAAAGAAACTGCGCACCCAGCTGTCCAGAGAGCTCGTTTAGCTGAAAGCATGTTAGCCCCTAGGCTTTATCGGTTGGAAAGTCCCAATCATGAGCTCCAAGGGGTGGGGGAGGGAAAGAAAGAGGGAAAGAACAGAACAGGCAGGACAAGCCTGAACATGTTCAGTTTGTCCTTCCTACGTTACAATTATATCCTCATTCCTCAGAGCAAAAGGCAGTTCAAAGGCACAATAAACCCCTTTCTAGTCTTACGCTTGTCGGGAACGTCATTGAAACGGAACTCAAGTGGTTCCCAGAGATAAGGTGACAAAATAAAATTAAACCCTTCCCTACAGCTACACGTTGGTAAAACATCAGCAGAGAAATAGAGGCACCGTTCAGACATAACTATGGCATTCATCTGAGGAAATAGGACTTACCTTGGAGGTTTCAAGCTGATCAATTTAGCATATTGCTCTCAAACTCTGCAGCTGTTCCTTTCTTTGCATTGCCTCTAAGGCTCATCCTAACTTCATTTTATGGGTTGGATACAATTTTATTGTCAGAAAATGTGATTCCCTTTTGGGGTACAACTTGATAAATGCTTCAGTTAAGGTCCCAAGAAATTTGGGCTAAAGCACTATAGACCATAGGATGGCTTTGGAGCAGGCAAAGCCTGAGGGTCCAATTAAAGCAGCCACCAAAGAGGAGATATCCAGAGCTTTGCTTTCATTCCCTCAGGCCAATGGAGGGGACAAAGAACAGAAATAGAGCTGAAAGACAAGGAAGCAAGTACACTCAAGATGGACCTGAGAGGTCTCTAAAGGGAGACCTCTCCCACTCCATCCTGTCTCCCTCCCAAACTGAACAAAGCAAAACCAAAGGCACAGGGCACAAAAATGCCACAGGGAGCAATTCAGTGGCAAGGGGAAAACAACTGGATTTTCAGCTAAAACCATGAGTCCCTAAACAACCCTAGACAACAAAGTATTTGACAGCTGCAAACTTCTACATGGATGGGACAGGCAGAAACAAAAGGCTCCATCATTTATTATCAAACCACACAGAAACCATCGAGCACTTACGTTGAAAGGCTACAATAAAGTGAAAGAACAGTTTTTAAAAAAATATTTTTTAATCTCCTTCACCAAGACTTTGACAGAGCATGGAAATCACTCTGCCCATCATCCCAGCTCTGAGGTCTCATTTCTGATATGCATTCATGTAACTGTTACGAACTTCAAGCTGGTGCAGGACAGACACCTTTTCTAACCATAACGAGGCTGCATGAGAACTTAACTACCCAAATGGAAAGCCATAAATACTTCAGAATGACTCAGTTCGGGTGCACTGGATTTTTTCCTGCCTTTCACTGGGTCAGGGAATTTCTTTCCACCCTACAGCCCTTAGGAAAGGGGCACACGACTGAAGGAGTCAGCAGTCATGAATAATCAGGGAGGGACTTCTTCAGAACAAGGCAGCAATGTGAAAAAGTCTTTCTTCTGGGGCGACATTTGCATGACTGAGGGATGACATAATAAGTCGACAAACAAAAAAAGGCTTTATACCCTCATGGTGGCTTTTGAAACCTCTCTGCACTGACTTAGTCCTTCCCTTCTGTACAGAAGTATCACATTTTTGGGGCAGGAATTCAAGCTCCATCTGCACCAGGTCAATTGCCTTCTCTGCAGCCACGGCTGTATCTCATTCCTTCTGACTAACGCAATCCTACAACCCACATTAACGATGCTGGTTTCTGGGTCACAACGTTTCATTGCAGGACTGAAGGGATTTATTTCTTCTCTGGTATAAGGGCATAGGAGGCAGGCCCAGGGTTACAGACCTCTTTGGATGGGAGAACCATCAACATACACCTGGAGCCACCTCAAGAGGCAAGGCCAGTGCCTGGACATCAGCTCGCAGTGATGGACCAGCAAGAAAATGTAGAAATGGTATTGTCAGAGAGTGAAAGAGGAGCAGCATGCTAAGACCACTCCCACCTCCACCTCAAAAAAAAAAGAAAACCCACCAAAAAACAAAACCAAACACAATACCCAAACCCAACCAAAACAGCAACAAAAAAAAATCAAGCCCCTGTTAGACACTTGGGAGCTGCTGAGAAAACTAAACAGAAAAGGAGGTGCAGAAGTGCAGCCAGAGAAGCTGCATGCCAGGACACAACCTTGCAAAGGCAGCCCAAGCACTGCATGTACCGCCAGGGCACCAAACTGGTGCTGGAAACCCAGCCAGGGTGTAAACACGTGGTGCAGGTGATCAGACTGAAGCAGAACTAATGTTTCACTTCCAGCATGGGCTGTTTGCCAGATGTGGACCTCTGCTGAGAGTTAAATGAAAAGCATTCAAAACTCTGGACAAAACCCTTTGCTTTGGAGCTAACTTGTTTTTAAGGAGAGGGCTGAGAAGTGATCTAAAGAGTAAGAATCAGATAGTTCAGACCCCCCCAGAAAAGTGTCTGGGGCTTTCAGAGTGGTGAAGCAGGCACTACAGGAATGATGGATGCTGGACCAAACCCAGCCTCCCAAGCCTAAGGGGATTCGCTCATGCTGCTGGGAGCAGGGAAACCATTTCTCACCAGTATAGGAAATCAAGTACTTGGCAACAAGGAAGGCAGCTCTCCCACAACTCCGGTTACGCAAACAGCTGCCTTCTGCTGGGTTTCAACATGCTTCACTGCTCCAAAAATAATTTCCTGCTTGATTTGATACCATTAGCAGGAGCACAGAGTGCAGTCACTTCACACTGGATCCAGCTAGCCGCTGGTTCCTAGCAAAAGCCTTGATTTCTTTTTTTGGCAGAGGGGCCTGATTGCGCAGGAGGAAAGGTAAGCGGGGTGATAGCATAAGCCTTCTCTTCCTCTGTGAGTGGTTGTGACGCAAGCCTGGACAAAAGTCCCTGTCACCATTCTCCTTCCAGTCTCCTTTCTAGAGCTGACATTTCCCAGCCCTTACAGCTCATAACACTCATGGCATCTAACCAACACTCGGCAACCAAACAGGAATCAATGCCAGTATAAAGTTCAATGACAAAGTCACTGCCTGCTGGGCAATTAGGAGCTCTGCTGGTCTAAGACAGAGTTGCTGGAATTCCCCCCCCAGCACAAGCACCCAAAATCTATCACACCTTCTTGCATTCCCCACTGGATGACTTTGTGTCCCCTTTGGGTGTTGCTGGAGAAACACCAGTCCAGCCCAGCACTTTGGGAACAGCAACACTTTCCGTTCCTAGCTGGACTAGAATTTGGATGTCAAATCTTTCCCTGAGGTGCACCTGATTTCCTGTTCCCCATTCCCAGCCTGGGAATCTGCATGCCCCATCGCAAGGGCTTGCCTTGGGGCAATTCCTCCAGGGGCCTTCATCACCAGCGTTTTGGAAACCTGAAGTAGTACAGAGAGTTAAAGATTCCAAGGCCCAGCACATCAGCACCACGCTCCATGGCCTGTGCACCACCAACAGCACAGCACAGCAACCTTCCCAACTCGTGGCCTTACACAGCGATTACCTGGTATCTTCCAGATGAAGTTCAAGTAATGTTTAGCAAAGAAATGAAGCAGCAAAGCAGAAGTCAATGTCACCCATTAAAACAGCAGCTCGAGAGCAGGATTCAGAAGCCGAGATCACAACCACAAAATCAGCCTATTTTAAGGCAATCCTCTCATACTTTGAAAGCAAAGTTGTGCAGTGGTGCATGTTTATACTTCTACATTTTAAGCCCAAAGAGACCATGAGGGACCAATTCATCTGACCTGTACCACATGAGTCTCACCAACCTCTTTTGTCCCCAGTCCTTCTTTGAGTCACACAATGGCCTATGAAAGATGTCCCTTGGCCATGACTAGAAGATTATAAGGGGTCATCAACCCATCACTGCTTTTGGGAAGCTTCGACAGAAACTAACCTTGGAAGGAAAAGCTATAAAAAGAGAGGAAAAGTCCCATCAGCTGTCCTGCACAGGACATAACTGCAGGATGACATCTGAGCTTTCATACACAAGACAAAATATGCATCTGAGCTGACTCAAATGCCAGGTGGAGCCCCTCCTGTCACTGCCACAAGAAAAGGGAATAACCCTGCAAAGAAGGTGACTCCTCAGCTGCTAGAGGACTTTAGCTGGGTGGCAGGACAGGACTGGTGGGAAGAGTGTACAAGCTGGTTTCCGTGCTCAACTGACCCATGTCTGCAGCAGCTGCTGCTGCTGCTCCCACAGCCTGAGGGAGTGCAGATAAGCAGCAGTTCAGCTTTTCCAGACATAGCACAATTCCTGTTTACAGCCCCTGGGCTAGTCTTTTCAAAAGAAGGAGCTAGGTGTCTATTCTTGCAGGAAACCAGGTGTGTAAACAGTTCAATTAATATACACAGCAGACTGTGCTCTAGCACAGCAAAGAGGGCTAGTGGAGACAAGCCAAGAGCACAGGAGCTGAGGAAGGAAAATACTTTTAAAGAATATACCTAATTAGAGATGGGCCTGGGCCAAAAGTTCATATTTGAACACCTGGAATCGCCTGGAGAAGAATAGTAACTTGAACCCAGATCCATGTTTTGTAACTCTCTCCTCTCTCAAATGAAGTAAAACCCAGCCCCAGACTCAACCATCACACAGTCTGAGCTACTGGTCTCCAACAGCCAAAGCCTGGAGTTCTGGCTTTCTATTTCCACCCTCATTTTGGCCAAGTCATTGTGCTCAGCTGCTGGTGCCCTCTGTTCCTCTCACCCCACACCACTCAGTGTCCTGCTGTGGGCCCACTCTGCCCCATTCAAAAGCTTGCTATTGTTCCCTGGCAGCATGCCTCTGGATCACTGACTCATGGTGGAGATGCCTGCTCAGTGTCTGATGGCTCATCCATTTGCAGCCATGGAATTCTCAGCACCATGACCAAGCCCAGCTTTTCACTGCACTGCCTTCTTCCTGCCCTCGCAGGTGACAGCTGCACCTCCTGGTCAAAGCAAGAAGCCTGGCCTAGCACAAAGCCAAGTGGCTTCGCCTGTGTCTGTAAGAAAAATATTGACAGTGAACCTTAGTTTTGAGCCTATTCCTCAGGTTTATGGCTTGTTTTGAATGGCACAACCTCTGTGGTAGGGAAAGCTCCCCCCCCATGTCCTTTATCAGTGCTGGCAGAAGTGGCAGACTCCCTTTTCTCCCCTACAGCTCAGTTCTCAAGAACTGAAAACTAAACTTCCCCCACACCTTACCATCTCTTTTAACTGTAGGTTTTCTTTATAGCAGAATCACATTTGACAAAAAAAAAGGTCAGCCTCATGCCCATAGAATGGCCCTGTCACAGGCACATCATGCATTTCAGACAGCTTGCAAGGCTCAATGAACATTTACTTTTGGATGGCTCCTTTCCAAAGTCCAGAAATAGATCCTAGTCCACAGTAAAAGAGTGCCTGGATATGCCATCAGATGGCTTCAATGCCCTCTTAGATTGTGCCGTTTGCATTCCTGAACTTTCTCCCTCACTGGGTGCCACCGCTGAGCTCGCTGCCACAAGCCCCTCTCAGGGCAGGACCTGCAGATAGAGGAGACCCTATCCCCTAGCTGGGTTGTTCTTGGTAGGTATTTCTCACTCATTTTTGCATCATCTGACCTTGGGTCCTGTTAGGCTGAGGTAGGTGACTAATGCACGTGGCTCTTGATTGCTTTCCTGGTGGGCACCCGGCCTGTCACCAGCACAGAATGAATTGGCACAGCTGGAGAAGAACAAATGGGATCTGCTCACTCTGGATGCTGCACTAGTCAAGGCAGTGTATGTGTTTTGAAAACCTTTGGAACAGTTTAGCTCCATTGCTATTCAGAGCGGTTTTGCACCACGGATGCACTACGGTTGCTATCATAAATTCTTCCCTGTCAAATCTGAACCTCCATCTCAAAGAAATAAAACAAATTTAAAAAATAATCATCTGACTTTAAACAAAAGCACAGGCAAAACTGCATGAATCCTTCAAGACCCAAGAGGGTCCATCTGCAAAGTGCTTGCCACACAGAACCCAGGCAAAATCAAAATGATGCAACTTTTAGTAGGGTGTACAGATTACAATCAGGCAATTAAACATCCCAGACTGTGTAATCATATGCAATGAGAACACATGTGGGTGTAGCACGAGGTGTGAGCCTGGTGTCACCAACCACAGGCTCCTCTGGTTACCCTAAAGGAGTTATCCACAAATGCTTTAAAAATTTCTTTTCTAAACATCAATAGGTCCATCTAGAAGAAGGTCTCTTTCTGTAAGAAAAGTAGGTCCTGGAAGACTGGGAAACATCCAGGACTACACCGGAAAACATTAGCTGTAAGAATGGATCCATCATCTGTCTCATATCCAGCTGTGTCTGGACAGTTGGAAAGGGGAGGGAAAGAAACCCATCACACACAATACAGAATCTGTTACACAGCTTTGTATCAGGAAAGAGCCTCTCTAAGCTTCTGTAGGCAGTAAGTTTAAACATCTGACACATGAGCATCCTCAGCTTTAATAACCATTACCATCTTTCATCCCCCTTTTTTAAAGTCTGAGAACAGCATTTAAGACTCTGGCCTCCTGTAAGCGTTGCTCAAATGCTCCCCAGATGGCTTTTCCAAAGGGATTTATAATTACTCAGGCTTTTTAAAGAAATATCCTGCAGGAATCCTTTAGGTTTCTGGGGCTTTCCTTCCTTCCTCCACAAATTTCTTTACCCAGGGCTCGATTTAAAACCAAACTCAAAGGAAACACTTCCAATGACTTCAATATGTCTCAGATCACATACCCTGGGGTAAAAAAGAAATTAACCAAATCTCATAAAAATAAAGATGGTGCAGATTTCAAAGGGATTCACAGTGAAGTTTTGTAAAGTAATGAGTCCAAAAGTTTTCGCCTAAAGTATAATGAAATAAAGGAACATTTAGTGAGAAATTAATACTGAATACAGACCACAATGGATTTTACATATAATTCCCTTTCCAATAAGAAAAATAAAATAAAGCAACAGTTGCTATAACAACTAAACAAGTTTCACAAGATTCTCAAAAACTCTCAAAGTTTTCAGATTCTGAACTACCTTAAATGGATCAGATTTCCAAAAGTGCTAAATGCTTATCTGCTGAAAATCCACGTTGGACATCCTCAAGTGGGAGGCTGAAATAAAACCAGTCATTTCTGGAAAGGCTGAGGACCGTGCTTCTGCATTAGAGGGCAGCTGAAGGGCAGAGCTGAGCCCCTTATGCAACGGGAAAGCAAAGCAAATTATTCTAATGAACATGTAAGCTCTTTGTCTCTCTCAGGCCACCCAAGCCATCTTCCAAGCAATAGGCAATTAGAACAAGACATGCTACTCCTGCAAAGCTGCTGTTCCATATCCCCCAAAATGGGATACGACCCTATAGGACACATTGTCCTGCCTCCTGCAAATTCTGCCTGGCAAAACTGTGAGTGTTTCTGCATGTGCCATGGCACAGACACACTGCTGGCTGAACACATAGTGCTAAGCCTGTGCACTAATAGACTCTCACCACGGTGTCTGGCCTCTCAGATTCCACCATTAGCATTGCCCTCCTCTTGGACCAGCATCTCTGCTTGCTAGCAGGTAATTTCCTGCGCCACTTGGCAAAACACAGGACTCAGCCTGAGTGGTCAGGAGCTTGTAATTTGAATGCTAGAGAATATTTGATAGAATCACAGAATGGCTGGGGCTGGAAGGGACCTTAAAGATTATCTTGTTCCAATCCCCCTGCTGTGCACAAGGACAGCTTTCACTAGACCAGGTTGCTTAGTGGAAGGTGCTCTAAGGATCTCCTCAGAGCTGCCTTCTCTCTAGGCTGAAAAACCCCAACTATCTCAGCCAGTCTTTGTAGGAGAGGTGCTCCAGCCCTCTGATCATCTTTGTGCCCCTCCTCTGGACTCACTCCAAGAGGTCCACAACCTTCTTATGTGGGGGGACCCAGAGCTGGATGCAGCACTCCAGGTGGGGTTTCATGAGACCAGAGCAGAGAGGCAGAATCCCCTCCCCCAGCCTTCTGCCCACACCTCTCTCGCAGCCCAGGACACAGTTGGCTTTCTGGGCTGCAAGCACACACTGTCAGGCTGCATTGAGCTTCTCATCTACCAACACCCTCAAGTCCTTCTCCTCAGGGCTGCTCTCAATCTATTCTCCATCCAGTCTGAATTTGTGCTTGGGATTGCCCGGACATACACACAGAACCTTCCAGCTGGACTTGCTGAACTTTTTGAGGTTTGCACGGGCTCACCTCTCCAGCCTGGATGGCATCCCTTCCCCCTAGAGTATCAACCACACCAGTCAGCTTGGTGTCATCAGTCAGCTTGCTGAGGGTACACTCAGACCCACAGTCCAGATTCCCAACAAAGATGTTAGATAATACTGGTCCCAATAGGGCTGCCTGAGGGACACCACTTATCACTGTTCCCCACCTGAGGGACATCACTTATCGCTGGTCTCTGTCTGGACATACAGCTGTTGACCATAATTCTTTGACTGCAGTGATCCAGCCAATTCTTTATCCACCAAGGCATCCACCCATCAAGTCCATGCCTCTTCATTTTAGTGACAAGGGTATCATGCAAGACAATGTCAAATGCTTTGCATGAGTCCAGTTAGATGATGTTACTTGTTCGCCTCTCAGCCATCAATGCTGTATCCCTGCTGTAGAAGGCCACCAGATTTGTCAGGCATGATTTGCCCTAGTAAAGCCTGTTGGCTATCTCCAATCACCTCCTTATTTTCCATGTGCCTTAGCACAGTTTCCAGGAGAATCTGCTCCATGATCTTTCCAGGCACAGAGGTGAGACTGACCAGTGTATAGTTGCCCAGGTCTTCCTTTTTCCCCCGCTCTTTAAAAAACAGGCATTTTGTTTCCCTTTTCCAGTCACTGGGAACTTCACCAGACTGCCACAGCTTTTCAAATGTCTTGGATAGCGGCTCAGCCATTTCATCCACCAGTTCCATCAGGACCCATGGATACTTCTCATCAGGTCCCAGAGACTTTTGTATCTTCAGGTTCCTTAGATGTTCTCAAACGTGATACCCTACAGTGGAAGGTTCATTCTTCTGGTTCCTGCTTTTGCCTTCTGTGACTTGGGCAGTGTGGCTGGGGCACTTGCCAATGAAGACCAAGGGAAATCAGTCATTGAGTACCTCAGCCTTGTCTATATCCCAGCTAATTGGGTCTCCTGTTTCCTTCTGGAGAGTGTCCATATTTTCCACCATCTTCCTTTTACCACCCACATACCTATAAAAGCTTTTCTTTTTGCCCTTGATGTCCCTGATCAGATTTATTTCTATCAGATTTTGCTTTCCTAACCTGATCCCTGGCTACTTAGACATACTCTCTATATTCCTCCCAAGCTACCTGTCCTTGCTTCCACCCTCTGAAGGCTTCCCTCAGACACCCTCTGCGTTTGAGTTTGTCCAGGAGCTCCTTGTTCATCCACGCAGGCCTTCTGGCATTTTTGCATAACGACTTTGTTGGGACATATCTATCCTAAGCTTGGAGGAGGTAATCCTTGAATCTTTGCTTAAGCCCCTCTTCCCTCCAGGAGTTTATTCCATGGTACTCTACCAAGCAGACCCCTAAAGTGGCCTAAGTCTGCTCTCCTGAAGTCCAGGGCAGAAAGCTTGATGTGCACCCTCCTTGCTGCACTAAGCATCTCAAACTCCACCATTTCATGCTCACTGCAGCCAAGGCTGTTCACATTCCCCACAAGCCCCTCCTTGCTGATGAGAATGAGGTCTATTGTTCCATTGTCCATGTCCTCCTTGGCTCCTGCATTACTTGGAGAAGGAAGTTATCGCCAATGCATTCCAGGAACCTCCTAGTCTTAACCTAGCTTCAGCCTAGCTATGTTGTCCTTTGAAGGACCAGAGCTTGTGAACATGAGGCCACTCCTGTCTATCTATAGAGGGTCTCATTTTCTTGGTCTTTCTGGTCAGATGGCCTGTAGCAGACCCCCACCACAATGTCACTTGTCCTTGCCCTTCCTTTAATCCTGACCCATAAATTCTCGGTTGTCTCCTCATCCATCGCCAGGCGGAGCTCCATGCACTCCAGCTGGTCACCGACACAGAGGATTCTGAGAAGCACCAAGAAGTTTCTGTTGTTGGAAATACCTTCTCACCTGCCTGCAGTAGCCCATGGTTTGTCAGGTTGAAGACACAAGCCCCAACAAGTTCCAGGGTTAGCCTGGAGATGGCCATTCAGAAAATCCTTTGCCCTCTGGCTGCTTTCACTGCCAGAATTCTTCACATACCTTTGGCTCCGGTGGTGTGGCTGTGAGCAGGGTTTCATAAGGAGACTGCAAGGAAACAAAAACCCTGGGTGGAGCCACGGAAGCTGGTGTAGTTCAGGAGGTCACACCCTCTTCATTTCATTCTGAACACCCCATTCAAGCAGCCTGGCCTTCACCCTGGGCCATGGTGAACTGAAACCCCATGACAATACAGTGTTACATCTCCTCATGCACCCAGCAGCCTCCTGCTCATCCCACCAATCTGGCAGCAATGGCCGAGAGAAGCACTGGGAATGGTTTAAAATCCGACGACAAAGTCTTTCGAAGGGGCTGTTTTTCCAACCATCCTTTAGAGCAGTCATATTTTAGGCAGGAGAAAACCAGGAGAGCAGCAGCAGAGGATGTGCTGCCCCCTTCTTCCCCTGTGGCAAATGAAGGTCTGTTTTGGAAATACTCTTTTCTTCCAACCAAAGCCCCTTAGTCCCCTAACCTTACTGCTCCGGGTGACACAGTACATCTAAAACCACTAACTGCCTCTTGCAGAGCTTCACTCCTCATCTCCCTAACTCCAGGAGTCTTTTCTCCTCCCAGTCCACCCTTAACATGCCAAATCCACACATTTCCGTTCATACTGACCTTCCGTCCCTCCCTTGTCTGATAGTCCTTCCCACACAAGCACCACATCCTTCCTGTCCCAGCCTCACCACAAGGCTGGGTTTGTTCACTGAAGCAGATCAGAATTAAACATAAGCATGACCCGTTTAATCAAAAGGATATGGAGACATAAAGAAGAGAGCTGCCCATATGAATATGTACAGACATGAAGGGAAGAAGGTAGTGCCACCTCACATTGCCCTCCAGGTCCCTCTGCTCACTCTTGCTGGGCTCAGCCCTGCACTTCAGCCTCTGGGGCTCTCCCATGACCCCCACACTCTCTGGCTGACTGAGCTTGCTCTTCTCACTGCTTTGCTAAAACAGGAAAAAGCTGGCAATGGCTTTTTACAAACAACTGAAATAAAAATAATAATAATTAAAAAAAGGATGGTAATTTGGCATAGAAAGACTTTGCCTGTCCAGAACACCAGGGGATGAAGAAGAGAATACACCCCGGAAAAACAGGATGTATTCCCTTAAGGTAGTAGAAATTTGCATGAGCGCACCTCGTGACAGAGTCTGTATCCCAAAGGCTGTATAATCTAAATAGCAATATTGTAAATGTATTGGAGAAGGGAAGGAAAAACCATCTCGTTGCCCTATATTATGCATGAGGAACAGCAGTGCAGAGGGATGGGATGACTTACTCATATCACAGGAAAATCACAGCAGAGCCAAATCCCAAATCCCAACTCAGAGACTTAACCACAGTCTATCCTGTACTTTCTATTTTCTGTTAACAAAGAAAACAGTATATCCCTGTATTTCAATCCCCAGTGATACTGCTGGATTTGCTGCCCAATCATGAAATATTCCAGGAGTGGGAAGAGCAGATGAATCTCTAGTGAATCATGAGCAGACACTGCCTTATTGTGCAACCTGCACTATCAGGGTCACGTTCAGCCCTCCAACACGACCTCTGCTAGTGAAGCAAGACCCAAAATACCTTGTGCCTTTATACGAAATTCTAGTTTTAGGTTCCTTGTGAGTCGTTCCCACACCCTCACCCCTCCCCCATTTTTTACACTTACTCCTTGGGGTTACTAAGCCAGGCTTAAGAAGAAAATTCACCCATCACGTCAACATAGCTTTGCAGGAACATAGCTAACAACCAGGCAGGGCACTGTGCTGCACAGAAACCCAGCACTTTCAAAGCATCGGGAGAGGAGAGCAGTGTTCAAACATCCATAATTGTTTAGCAGAGCTGACTTCACAAACACACGCGCTTTTGATTGCGATCTCACGACCACGCACACAAACCAGGGTTTCGCTCACCCGCCGCCCCCTCACTTTCTGACTCCAGGCATGGGGCGGCAAGGCAGGGCAGCCTCCCCCAGCACGCAGGCATGATGAAAGTTGGAAAGGCAGCAGGGAAATTTCCTGAGCTCCCCTGGAGATATCTTCCCCCCATTTTCTAACTGCCTGTTTGCTTGGGTAACTGCTGTCAGCTCGTGCAAGGACACTAGGCAAATCATGCCAGGAGTCCCTCTTCCCATGGGTCCGGTGCGAGTCAATTCCCAGCAGCCCCCAAAGCTCAGCTCTGTCTAAGCAGCACAAACCAGTCACAGGAGGAAGTTCTGATACTTTCACCATCTTTTTAAAATGCCTTTTCACCTTGGTTTCCTTGGGAAAATGAAGTAGCTAACCCCAAAAGGCAGAGATTCCCAGGAGGAAGGATGGTGCTGTGGGGAGAAGGGGCAGGAGGCCATCCACCTCTGAACTGGCACAGCCGTACTGACAGCCCTCCTATCACATCCCTGCAGAAGGTTAAGTGGGAACCAGGTTTTTGAAGGAAAATGAATAATGAGTGATAAGACTGAGGAAGGGACTGCCAACAAGTCCTCCATTAGCTCAACCCAAGCCTAGCTCTCCTCAACCATATCCCATACCTTTGAGGGCAGCCACAAGGCATGTGCTCCCCTATGAGCTGCTGGCTTGTGCCCTGATCCCCACTCTTCCTCCCTTGGGAAAGGGCCCCATCTATGGGTGATGGACCAAGGAGGAGCACCTGGCCCCGTCATTACACCTTCCTCCACTGCAGTTCAGACCAGGGGTTGTAGGGAGACCATAGAAGAGCCAGATTCACTGAAGGTCAGCAAAGGGGGAACAAGGGTACCTTTGCAGTGTCAGTGTGATCTCCCAATAGGTAAATGGGAGAAAGCCAGTGGACCGCAAACCTAAAAACTGATGGTCTAAAAGTGGAAGGCAGGTTAGAGGTTTGCAGGAAGGCAGGGCTGGGGTTGAGCTTAGTGAAGGCAGCACAGATGGAAAACTGCTCAGAACCGGCATGCTGGTGACTTCTAGTGTGTTCACAATCCAGTATCAAACTCCACGACCATGACCACAGGCAAAATGTGCTGATGGCTGGAGCTAGTTCTGGAACTCTGGTGTTAAGCAAGCAAAATCTTAGTAAGCAGACTGTTCCTTGAGCTGCTTCAGGTCTGCTTCATGAAGACCTAAGTGATGCTGTAGAAGCATCTGTGCCTCTCCATCAACCACACAGAGTCTGAACAGCAAATTCAGGTGTAGCTGTCTCTGCTGTAGATGCCTAAGATTAGGTGAACTCCACCCAAAGCACACTGAGGTATATCTCAGGTTCAAGAATAGGTTAAACATGTCATTAAAACTAGAAATTCTGGTGCTGGGAATAGAGGACAGAAGTACCCTAAACCTGACCTCTGAACCAACGAATTGTTGGGGGATGATAAGCATGATCCTCTCTCATAGACCTTACAGAATACCTTTGGAACCATGGCTTCCAACGCTAAGATAGTTGACACGCAGAGTAAATGAAAAGAAAAATCTCTAGATCCTGTTTTATTTTTTTCCAGAAGGCAACAGCTGAGGGCCTCTGCATCTTCCCCAAGACATCAGCAACTTGACAAACAGCCCATTTGCTGTTCTGTTCTCATCTCTCCCAAGGCACCACAGAGATCAACCAACAGTGACAGACCATGTTGCAGAAGCATGGATGCTGGCAAGCAGTCTCCACCTCCCTTTCTCCAAAGTCCCTTCATACAAAGGACAAAGCAATGCCTGTACAAGCATCACCAATCCTTGATGCTTGGCTGATCAGCATCATCCCAGGCAGAGAAATACCATAGTTTCTGCTGGAAGGGAGCAGGAGCAGCTCCCAGAAGCAGAATGCCCTGCTTTGTCCT
The DNA here is from genome assembly GCA_035583155.1 of Acropternis orthonyx. NCBI lineage: Eukaryota > Metazoa > Chordata > Aves > Passeriformes > Rhinocryptidae > Acropternis > Acropternis orthonyx. Next base: position 15,359,364 of record JAWWEU010000158.1, read on the forward strand.
CAAACGGAGCACAACCCTCTCACCCTTTGCCACGTTCCCACCCGCCTTCCCAGCTCCCAACCTTCAGCCCTTTCAACACCCACAGTTCTTCCACTCTGTTATGAAACAACGAGAAATTCCCTGCCAGAGGACATTGTTCAAATGGGCTATTGAAAAGAAATGCAATTCCCTACTCCAGGCAAACAAGCTCCTGCTTTTCCCCACGAGGAAGAAGGATAATAGCACAGCCAGGAAAAATAAAACCAAAACAAAACAAAACAGCAAACTATCTCCAAAGCCTGCTGTAATAATATTAAATAAGAAACTCAAGGGTTTTGGCCAAGAAAATCCCAAGTTCAAATGAATAATTTCTCTAAAAAGATTTAAGCCTACAGCTGAGTCACTAAAATGAAGAAACCTCTGTGTATCCATAGAAAGCAAACAAATCTTGGGTCATGCAGCAGATCTTCTCCACATCCTAGTTAGAAGGAAAGAAAAAAGAAGCCAAATGCAATTAATCATAGTCCCAGAGGAAAGGATGAAATCTCTGTAATTAGTTACCTAGGCTCATCTTTCCACTTTTGAAAACTAATCCAGCTGCCTTTTACCTTTCACCCACAGCACTGCCACAGAAGTCTGCTACAAACACCAAACCACTTCTCTCCGGGGGTTCACTCACTTGGGGCAGGTGGTCCCATAACAGCTTTGCAGTAAGTGTACAGGGTGGGGGAACATTTGCAGAGTGCAAACAGAGCTTCTTTTCTTGGTCACCTTTTGTGGATGAGCTGTTATGGAGTTTTACCTTTCTAATAACCTGTAGACCTCAGCTGAAGTAAAGGAGTTATTTTCAAGATAGGTATTTTATATCCACAATCCTGATTCAGCTGATCAGGAATTCAGATTACCAGAAAACACCAAATGAATAAATAAATAAATAAATAAAAATACAAACAAGAAAACACTTTCCAAATATTTAAGGTTACAACTGCTTGTGTTAATAAATTGTCTCATACCTCATCCTCAGGTAAGTTTGCTTGACCATCACCCTGCCCGTAGAAATCCAGTTCTTCACAGATGTACACACAGTTTGTACAGAGGTGAGTGTACAGGGTTATATATTCACAGAATATTCTGAGTTGGAAGGTACCTACAAGGATCATCTAGCCCAGCTCTTAAGTGAATGGCCCACACAGGGACCAAACCCATGACCATGGTGTTATTAGCACCATGTTCTAACCAACTGAGTTAATCTCAGGGTATATTAAGAGCAAGATCTCCAGCAATTAAATTCAGTAAGGCAAAGCCAGCTCTCAAGCAACTGCAAAAGGCAAAACCACATGTCACCAATGAAACAGGTCCACATCTGACTAAAAGTCATAACTCCCACAGCTTCATTCAAAGTTTTGGAAAACATGGTGGGTAAGTGTAACACTTAAGAGAGAAGAGGAAAGGCTGGAGCTGGTTGTTATAGCTTAAGAGCAGAGGTCAGGATCTAACATCCATAAAATCCTACGCAAAGCAGAACAGGACATTCAACTCCCCCAGGGCTCCCTTAATAAATAAGAGTTGACAAATATTATTCCAACAATGAAAACAGTAGCAGAACAGCTCTTCAGGTCAAATACATCAATGGTAAATACAATACAGTAGAAAAATACCAAAATTACATCAGCTGAGGAACTGAGACTGATTTCTACTCCCTCTCTTGTATACAAAGCACTGCTAACATATGAATAATGCTGTCAACAACAGACAGGGAATGCTGGCCAGCTTTGTGGTGAGGGAGAGCAAAGAACATAGAGTGGACAGAAATCTCCAGCTTTGTTCTTCCATGACAAAGCAAAAACAGTTTTTAATTGGAAGGGGATTGAGTCATTCTTCTGTGGAAAAAAAATGGAAATGATTATGCAGCTCCAAGTACAGATGGAGCCTTCCTGTACAAGTGTGGGAAGCAGGGAATGGATGATTAACAGCCAGACTGTGGGATACTGCAACAAGGCCAAGGAGCCTCGGGTATGTCCATAACTCAACACCCACTCCTTTCCCTCCAGGTCGGTGCCGTAGACACAGCCAGAGGGGCTGGAGAGGCTCCGGGGGCTATTTCATGGCACAGAGCTGCCTCCAGCTGCCCGCACAGCTGAATTCCTGCTCATCACCGTTATCAGCCAAAACACTGAAGCCCAGCAGATTGCTCCTCTGATCTTTACACCGAAATCTGGCAGAGGAGCTCAGCACAGTGTCAAAGCAAAGGTGGGATTTGGCTGCAGCAAGGGTTGCTACCAAACACCCACAGCAGCTTTCTGAGCCTGAAGCTGCTGTTTATTAAATCAGATTAACCCTCTGCACATCAGGGTGCTGCCAGCACGGTAGTGTTTGCCTCTTGTTTATAGAAATTCCTGTCATCCTTCCAGAGGGATGCACAGATCCTCATGGAGAAAACCAAATGCTGCCGGCAGACAGGCTGCTGTTCCCAGCCCTGCTCCGGGACCGAAGGGCGGCCCCAAATCCCTGCGAGGGGCTGCTCCTGCTGCGGGCAGGAACAGCGAGCCGAAGCTGCCCCCCTCCGGATGCGAGGGAAACAACCTCTCCATGGGAAAGCCAAGAGCTAAATCGTTTTCCAGGTGCGGGTGCCACACTTTCCCATAATTACGGGCAACGTTCACTTTTCTCAGTGGTACGCTGCAGGCGCAAAGTTTAAGGTCCAGAAGCTTTCAAAGTAGGTGGGGACTCTGGAAGCCTCCTGTTGTCTGACAGCACCAAGCCTTAACATCCAAAAGATAGACTGTGTTCAGGTCAATGTCTCTGTCTAATTAAACAAAGCAGGAGATTTTCTCCCACTGACGGTTTTTCTATAAACCAGTGACTGGTGCACACACCGCGAAGTGAAACCCCATAAATTTTTGCTGAATAACAATGCTGCTTCAATGCTGATATTTAAATATGTGCACACTATCAAAGCCGAGAACTGAGGTAACCTCTACTTTCAGACAGTTAACACACAGATGGGACACAACCACTGTATTCGATTAAAAATAACACTAAAACCAGCACTCAACCAGCAACATCTATAAATACTTTTAAATGCTGGTTAGTTAATATTATCTATGTCTCCAGTTTTCATTTTATGCAACTACGTAGCAACTACAAAATGAATGCTCCTAGCCAGCCTTGCGTCACTTGGCCAACACAGAGCAGGCACCAACCACAGCAGAATTAAAGTAAACCCTTTCAGATTTCCACACAAGAGGAAGAAAACACCTGAGATTCTGCAACAATTAATTTGGCCCAACACTGCCAAGGTACAACAGCAAAGAGTTTGCAGGGCTGATCCCTAAGGCAGCAAGGTTAAATTGTTCTACTCAGTTAACCTCTGCAAAGATACGAGATGCAAAGCAGCATCTGAAGCACCTGAACACATGTGGATGCACAACGGGGTTCAGAGAGCAACACATGACACCCCACATCATAACCCAGTGTGCCCTAAGCAAAAACACCCAGGAGATATGTCACCATACAGTGTCTGCAGTGCTTTGGCACTAGGACAAGAATGAGAGTGATTTTTGCCCTCCATCTTTTGTGGTAGGGTTATTTCCATGCCAACCTGAGTCTGCAAAAGCAAGTGTCCCTAATAAAAAGACATAAAGAAAAACAAATGCTTGAAAGTTCACGAGAGATTTTTTTTTTTTCCTCCACCAGAGAAATGCTAGGGAATCTTCCAGGAAGGCTACAGCCACATGTACTTCCCTGCCCGCAAAGTTCTCCAACACACTACACTGTTTGAGCTTCCTTTACTATGAATGAACAGAGAGTGGTAAATTCAGTAAAACCAAGCATTTCTTTCCCTTTGCAGAATATGAGAGGGTGGCAGCCTGCTACGATGTGCCAGGCTGTGGAAAGCAAACAGGGAAGTGGCAGGCATGTGCTACATCTTTCTGTGACAGAGCTAAACCTGTTTACTCTTTTCCCCCACTGTCCCAAGCTTGCCTTCCCCTTTCCCAAGGTCTTGCTCTATATTGAGCATCCCCCAAGAACATCAATTTCTCCAGGAGTTTCACACTGCTCCCAGTTTCCATTTCTCAGTTGTACAGTACCATTTCATAAAAGCAGACTATGCCATGAGTGCTGCTTTTCAGCACACTCAGCTCCAACGAGAAGACAATTAGGAAAAAGACAGAATCCACTTCTCAATTCATCTTGTTTTTACATCAATTTAAGTAGACAGAAGGTGAAATTTTCAACAAGATCTCCTTAAAAACAGTGGGAGCAATTCTTTGTAGCAGCATGGAAAGAGAATTTTGGAGTTCTGATACGATCCTCTACTGCCACCAAGAGTAAGACATCATCAAAAGCTGGGGGGAGCAAAACATCCCTCAGCAGCTCCCTGTCAGTGGCTGTAACAAAATCAGCACCAAACAAGTGGGCCACTCACCCGAATTTGGTGGAGAGAACACCTCCCAGGGCAGAGCCAGTGATGATGGCTATTCCAAAGCAAAGACCAAGCTTCCCCAAGGCATCAGCACGTTGGGAAGGAGTAGTCATGTCTGTAATAACCTTCTGAGCACCTGCATGGGAGGAAAGAAAAATCAATCTCTTGAAGTAGGCTTGCCACATGGTCTGAGCAGGTGCTCCAGCAGTTCCCATGATTTTATTGCTAAGCCATTAAAAACTTCTTTTGTTTGTTTGTTTGTTTCGTTTTTGTTTTGTTTTCTAATTAAAACTTTGCTGGGCTGGTTTCTGGCCAGAAGCAGTTTCCCCAGCTCACAAGTTTTGAGTCTGGGTGGAAGACAAGCCTCCAAACAAGCACTGACCCTCCCCTTTGGGAGCCCCACAGTCCATCAGTTTTGAACACAACAGCCTGATCAGCAGAGATTGTCAGCTGTATTG
>JAWWEU010000158.1:15364326-15387556 GCA_035583155.1 Acropternis orthonyx
GCACTGGCCCTCCCCTTTGGGAGCCCCACAGTCCATCAGTTTTGAACACAACAGCCTGATCAGCAGAGATTGTCAGCGGTATTGGGACACTCCATCAATTTAATGTGGAGACAGAAGCCCCTTTGGGAACTACCTGGTCAGGGCAGGGGACAGAATTATAGAGACCAAGATTTTTGTTGGACTCTGGTCTTAAAGGTCTTTTCCAATCCAAATGATTCCATTATTCTATACAGATCTCTAAGTCACAAAAATAGCCCCTGCCACAAAATGGTCCTTTCAACCCCAGGGCAAATGCTCATACACACCAGTGAGTGGAATTGATTCAGCCCATCAGTCACGGGAAACAAAAACATTCAGCCCACTCAAATAAACAACTTCACAAGTCGCAAGAAGCAGCTTAACACTATCACTGTAAGTCTTCTTGCATGAGTGAGAACAACTTCTAGTAGCTGAAGTTTGTTTTTTACTAGAAAACTAGAGGAAATGTCAGCTGAAGCAGAACATCTTGGTGGATAATGAAAGGTATTTCTGTAATAATGCTATTTTTTACCAACACGCTCATTTTTTTCCAGAAGAAAGGGAAAGCTCCAGTATAAAATATCTTGGTTGCAAGAAGGTAGCTGAGAAGCCTGGGAGGGCACTGCTGTCAGCAAGTGACTTTCACCCATGTCTGGGTGGTCAAACCCAAACAATTTTCTCAAGATTATACAGGAGGATGGACCTGGAGCTACAGACTACTGAGTCCTGCTTTCCATAACTAATACACTTGCTGACTCATGTTCTCACCATTTCATCCCTGAGGACCATTAAATATTCCTCCTGTCTTCATTCTGTTGAACCTGTTGACTTCCAGTAAAATGAGCAAGAATAGGGGAAACAGGCAATAAAAACAATTTGGAAAGCCACTCAGCCCTGACTGACCTTACCTGGTATTCCATGCATGAACACTCCTGGCACCCTGGAGAGGAAGAGAAGAGGGATGCTGGTGGACATGGACATAAGCAGGAAGAAGACACTTCCAGATGCACAGGAGAGAATTAAGGCTGCTCGGGCACCAAATTGGTCTGCAAACCTGGTACAGAAATGGTAAAAGGTTGTCAGTTTTCTATTTAGATTAAAAAAAAAAACAAAAACAAAAAAACCAAACAAACAAACAAAAAAACCCTTCCCAACAGTGTATCAATTTTGCTTCTATTTGAGGGAAAAAACTAACACCACAACAAAACACACAAACAAACAAACCGCCCAAAACACAAACAAACAAAAAACCTCAGCCAGATCAGGTTTTTGACCTGACTCCAACTCTTTGCAGTAATTCAGCTCCAAGATACTTAAAACAGCTAAGTTGGACGAAGTCTGAGAGTAGCACAGGTAGGGTTTCAAACAACTGGAGACTAAGATGACCATAAAACAGGCCTTATATAGTGTTTTTCACTGCGATTCCTCCTTCCTTCATTTTATTGAAGTTGCATATTACAGTTATCAGAGGAACGTTACTTTGCATGGCAATTAGTTGTACTTACACTAAGAGGAACAACTCCTCCAAAACCACCAAGACTGGTCTAAAAACAATGCTAAGCACAGGTAATTAAAAGGCTTTCTGTTGAGGAAGAGGTACAGGTCAAAACTTCACTGTGTCCATGAAAACCAGGGAAGTTTACATTTGCTGTTTGTAACCTGAAGACCACAATTTGCTATATAGTCCAGGGTTGTTTGTTTTGTTACTTAAGAGTAAATTCAAATGCTTTATCTTCTCATGGCTGTTTAGGAGCACCAAGCAAGAACATAGAAAACTAACCCAAGAAACATTTTTCTCTCTTTTATTCCTATTTTCTATTTATCTACCTTTACACTGAGGGCAAGGCAGCCTCACATCTAGGAAAATTCTTTCTATCTCCAGCCTACATTGCAAATTCTGGCTTCAATCTGGCAATAGACACTCTCAGTCCCAGATTCTGGTTTGCCATTTTCTTTCCCTTCAGCAGCTCTTTTGGATATTAGTGAATGACATGCACAGAGGAAAACCAGATTTCATACTGCACCAGATCCAGAAAGAAATATTACTCTAGGTATGTATATTAATTAAAAAAGCATTTAAAATGGGCCTTGGCACCATCTCCATTGTCAGGAACACATTTTCTTCCAGGCAGTACTGTTGGATCAAATGTTATTGTTATTTATTTTAAAATGTGTCTAAGGGCTTTTCAGATCAGATCCTCAAAGTGCCACACACCATGTACCAGAGGACCCTGTAGCTCTCACAACTACACCAACCAGAAGAGTAAATCCCATGCAGGAAAACTGAGGCACACACCAGCTCCATACCTGTTTATTACTTTGTTGATCGGTAGCAGGTCCAAGAAGAACAGTTAGATTTTCTGAGCCTCATTTTAGCTTTTTTATCACTGGATTACACACCTCTTTCAAATTTTCTCTGCTCTTTGAGAATGCATTGTCCTACCACTCAAATTTTTGGGGGCTATTTGCATTTCATCCAGAATAGGAAAGTTATCCCACAGGTTGAAGAGGTAGGAAACACAAGTCTTTTCCACTCTTATTTTGATAGATGAGTTTATAGATGTTCTTGAAAGACTCATGCAAGTCTAACTTTGTATTCAACATGGATGCAGATACAGTGAGATTCAGTTGTAGAAATTATGCAACCTTTAATTATTTTCACTGACAGCTCTATTTGACATCAATAAATAACCTCTCTCTTTTTTGGTTTCTCAGTCACAAGACACTTCTAAGGTTACACATGGCTGTGCTTGCAGAATTAAGCTGTTAGGACCTGGACTCTGAGGACTGTGAGAATTTAAGCCCTTCCCAGTATATTGTTACACTTAAATGCCTGTCATTAAAATGTAACTAAGTTAATATAAAACCTGCTTCTATGTTGCACTATGTCTAATTATAGTATTTATTTTTCCCTTGCTAGTTATAAAATCTTCAAACATTTCAATAGGGCCACAAACCAGAACTAAATGATTTTTATGAAAATATAAAAATGTCTGGCCTTTTTCAGCTAGGGAAAGGGTCATGAGAATCATGCTTACTTACCTTCCGAAAATGTAACCTCCCACAAGCTGGAGGACACCAAAGGTTGTCTGGAGGTAGCCAAACCCCACGGAATCCAAACCTAGATCCTTTGCCAAGTACTAAAAAAGAAAGAAGAATAGGTCACGTGAAAAGAAGTATGCTGCATTTATGATTAAAGAGCTTAATGTGTGTGTGGAGAGCACCATAGCTCAAAAAACCACTTCCTTCAGTTCCCCATACCTACCTATAGATGAAATCTTCCCTGGGGCAGGCACAGGCTGCTTAATAAAGACCAAAAGTCTCTGTCTCACACCCTTAAGATCAGGGTGATGTGATCAAAGCCATCGATTTTGCACCGAGTGACAAATCTGTTTCGCCATTTACCTTTGCAGTCCAACACAATGGAACATATTCAGCAACTGCTAAGGAGAATGAGGGAAATTTTAAGTGCCTTCCTGCCTCCAGACCCTGGGCAGCCCAAGCAGATGACTGCAGTAAGGTCTCAGACCTGTTGTTTAATCAAGCAAGCTGGAATCAAAGGAAGTACAACATGGGCAAAATATTGCCTTACTTAAAATCTGAATGGTGCACCCACAACCCAAACTCACAAAAAACCCACAGATACATACCTTGAAGAGGTACTTCTGGTTTTGGTTTGCTTGGTTGGTTTTGGGTTTTTATTCAAATACTTTATATTCAAGGGACAGCTATTTCTGATTCATGCTTTTTGTTTGTGCCATCTGCTAAGAATTGTTTCAAATTCTGAGACAAGTTCAGCTCTCAGAAGGTGTGGAGATGCCCCAGTCCTACCGACTTCCCAAACACATGGTCTGCACCCATGAACCCAAATTCTCTATGACTGATCAGTGATTGACCACACCAGTCTCCCATACATAAACTGCCACTCAGGTCTACTGACTCAGAGCACTGTGGACTGGCTTAGTTCTAGAAGAAGGGAGCACTTTGCCTCTGGAGGCATAAAACTATCAGAGAGATCTCCCAGGAAGCATTGGCACTCCAGAGACATGTGTGGACAGGCATATCATAGATCCAGGAGCTCACAAGAGCCGGAAAGCTGCCCAGCAGAAACAGAGCTGGGGGTGCTGGCTGACGGCTGGCTGGGCATGAGCCAGCAGTATGCTCAGGTGGGCAAGAAGGCCAATGGCATCCTGGCCTGTGTCAGGAACAGTGTGGCCAGCAGGACCAGGGCAGTGATCATCCCACTGTACCTGACATTGGTGGGACCACACATTAAATCCTGTGTTCAGTTTTGTGCCTCTCACGACAGGAGAGACATTGAGGTGCTGGAACATGTCCAGAGAAGGGCGACAAAGCTGGTGAAGGATATGGAGCACGAGCCTTACAAGGAGCAGCTGAGGGAGCTGACATTGTTTAGCCTGGAGAAAAGGAGGCTCAGAGGAGACCTTATCACTCTCTACAACTACCTGAAAGGAGGTTGTAGCCAACTGGAGTCAGTCTCTTCTCACAAATAGCAAGCAATAGGATAAAAGCAAATAGCCTCAAGTTGTGCTAGGGAAGGTTTAGGTAGGACACTGGGAAAAAATTTCTGCACTGAAAGGGTTGTGAAGCACTGCAACATACTGCCAAGGGAACTGGTGGAACCACCATCCCTTAGGGTATCTAAAAGATATGTAGGTGTGGCACTTAGGGACATGGTTAGGTGGTGGACTTGGTGGTGTTAGGTTTATGATTGGACTCAATGATCTTTAGAGTCTTTTCCAACCTAAAGTACTCTCTGACTCTATAAAATCAGACAGAAGAGTCCAATAAGTGAGAAGCAATGAATCCCACTGAGTTGGTTTATTAGACAATCAGAAAAACCCACCTCTCATCAGAAACCTCTGATTTCTGCAACCTGCTGGTTGGGTCACTCTCACACTGCAAGCAAGCAGACCTCAGCTTTACCCAGAGCCATCAGGCCAGGAAAGGGCCCTAGGTGCTACTGCAGTACAAGTAATAAACCAGCTTTTATTGTCTGGGTGTACCCCGAACACAGTCACAGCTTGCCTGCTGGGTAAGAATACCAAGTGTTCCTTTCACTATCAAGAACAGCTTTCCCCTTTCCTGCTAGAAAGTCTCTTCTGATTTTGCTGGAAAACTACATAGCCTGGCACTGAAGGAAAGGTGTGCTGTGGACCAAAAGAACCCATACTCACAGGCATGATTCCCATCTGCATGAAGAGAAAGGTCAGGTCTAGGGCTGCAATCAGGTAGGCAACAAGGATCACTCGTCTCCTCTTAGCATCTCCCAAGCTGCCACTCTCCTCCAGGGTCTCGTTCCTCATTCCTGAGGCTTCCTCCTCACCTTCAGAGGTGGCTTTTGCATTCATAGTGCTCGCAGAATGACTTGTTGCAGGACAGGCTGAAAAATGACACGAAGGCACTTTCTAGCTGAGAACATGAAGCACAGATAAGATGCAGAAGCTGTGTGTACAGTTCAAAGCTTACAGTGTGAAAGGTGCTGAGTCAACACACCACAGATTTTTTTGTTTCCTTTTTTTGTTTCTCTTCCCTTTGCTTACTTGCCAGGCAGGATCAAAGGTAACCACGCACAAAACCACAGATTTTGTTTTTTAGCCTTGTCCCAGGTGGGCTTATTCCTTGAAGTGCCATCACAAAGAAGACCAGCTTGAGCGCCCCAGCGAAGCGAAAGTGGACATTGCCCCAAACAAGGCCACGTGACAAACTCTTCAGCTCTTTTAACTGTTTCACTGCTTCACTTTTATTCCCTTTGGTGGCTTGGAAGAGATAACTGTTTAATTCTTCATCAAAGGCATTTTGATATTATTTTTGGAGGTTGCAAGTGAAGCTTACAGCAGAACAGCTACTTTCAAGTCCTCATCCTTCTCGCAGTAGATTTATACAGATCCTGGAACACAGAGAGGTCTTGCATGCAGTTAGAGCCACTCTCATCAACACCTTCAGCTGAGCCATTTCCCCTCCTTTACCAGGTCCTGCAAATTTATAGAAAATCTGAGCTAGCAAATGTGACTCCACACAGACTACAGATTACCAGCCAATGCCAAAAATATTTTAAAAAATGAAGTATTAAATCCACAGAAATCATGAGGCTGACTACAAACTGGCAAATTCAATAAATAAGACTCCTTTGTCCTTTGGAGGTTTTGTTTTTTTGCTTGCTTGTTTACTCAGGGTTTTATTTGTTTGTCTACTTGCTTGTGGGTTTGTTTGTTTGTTTTCTTATTTGTTGAAGCCTGGAAGTCTGGTTGAGCATTATCTTTATTTTAAAGGGAAAAATAAAGCAGAGATCCCAATGCTCTGACTTTGTAGAATTACAGGACTTTTGGAAGGAAGGGACCTGGAGATTTCATCCACCCTGCTGCTTGAAGACATCAGTTCAACTATGGCTTTATCTAGGCAAGCTTTGAAAACTTCAAAGAAAAGAGATTTGCCCCCTCCCTGACTATCTGGGCAAGACATTATTCCTAATGTCCAATCTGGATTTCTCGAGCTGTGGCTTGCGCCTGTTATTCCTCATGGTATCTGCTGCTACTACCAGGAGGAATCTAAATGCATCATCTCTGAAGCTGCCCTCCATGTAGTATCAGGGGATTGTTAGATTACCCCAGCCTCCTCTGTGCCACGCTGAACAAGCCAAACTCCCTCCACCTCTTACAATATTAGGTACTCTAGACCCCTGAACTTCTTGGTAGCTCTCCCTTGGGTCCAATCCATCTTGTCTAAACACCTCTCGAACTGGGAGGTCCAACACTGAGTCAGCTTTACCAGCATCAAGCAAAGGGGAATGACATCTTCCCTGAACGTCCTGGTTATGCTCCTCCTCAAATACCCCATTACATGGTTTGCCTTATTCCTGATGAGAGTGCACCCTTGGCTCACACAGCATCACTGCCACCCACGATCCTCATACTGTGGGTGCTCCGCCTCCAGTCGGGCCCCAGCATTGGTGCAGTGGATATTCTGTTGCCACTTTCATCTCGTTGAAAACCTTGAGGTTTTGGTTGATTCAGCTCTCACGTTTCGTCAGACCTTCCAGCCTGAGTCTCCATCACTTGGCCATGTCAGCCAGGCCCTCTAACATAGCAACACATCCATTCAGAAGCAGAGGCTTGGCTCACCCACGAAGGCTGATACAGACACATCAACACAAAGACACGCACAGGTGTTTTCTGACTCGGATCTGGTCGGAATGGTTGACAGGTCTAGGGAGAGTGAACTGTAAGATCTCTGGGCACATCTTTTTATTTAACACATGTCACTACTGAGACCTGGGATTTGCTGAAGGCTGCCAGGCTCTACTTTCTGGTGAAGAAAGAGGAAGACTACCAGGTGTGGGTACCATGTCACTGGAGACTGCACAGAAACAACCTCTCACAAACTCAGACAGAGCATAAGTAAAAAAGCACCTTTAAAGAATTGCTTTCCTACATCAATACCAGCACTCAAACAGATCCAGCTCACAAGACCCCAGAATGTGTACTTGTCACTGAAGAAGGATGATTACCCAGTATGTATGCCAGTTTAGCAAAGGATCAGTGCTTGACATTTGTTGGTTTATCTCAGAGTGAAACAATGGGTTTGCCTGCACTTTGAATGTCCTTCAGCACAGTACCAACATCATCACTCCCTGGTTTGAAACGGAGAGGCACAATGTACAAATTACCAGCATTGAATAGAAGAGTAAAATTAATGACAGAACTCTGTTTTTGGAGGTTTTGAGACAATCAAAAAAGAAACTCATGCAAATGCCATGTAAACCATTGCTTACAGGAAACCTTGCTGACTTGGACTTTAAAAGCGTCAATATTTTGACTGGTGAATTTGTCTCAGCAGCAACCAAAACCAGATTCCAGCAAGGCAACCAAGGGAAGCAATGACTTGCAGATGCAGCCAGTCTGAATCAAATATGAGGCTCATCCTGCCAGGGTATGCAGTGCAGACAGCTAACCAGCCACATGCTCTCATTTGGATTTAGCTTCTTTTTACTGGCATTGACAAGGGAAGTGGAGTAAAAAAAAATCCAGAGTTTCATTTCCAGTCTCCGGGGCAAAAGACGCAGTTCTAAAAAGCAGGAAATTAAATTTAGTGCCTGGTGTGGAAGTGTTAATGGAGAATAAGCAATGGTCTTTAGGCTTGATTCCTGTGCATTCCTGGATGCCTCTTGTTAAGCCACCTTTACAAGCCATGAGACAAATCACATCCGTGCTGTCCTGGCCCCAAGGATGCAGGGATGAGCTGTATTCTCCAAATTTGGCCAAGATGTTGGCAACCTCAAATCATCTCAGTATCATCTCGCCAGGTCTTCTGCACAGGAACCTGAACTTTCCTGACTTTCAGCACCCGATTTTTAAAATCTTGCCCCATGAATCCAGTCAATCTAAGGGTTAAATGTGACAGCAGGAGCTGGAAATACACCCAGTGTGACCAACACAAGGCAGATCCTCCTCCCCAGAATGAGAAGTCTCACTGAAAATGTCTGCAGGAGCCTAAATATGATGATTAACTCTGTTCCCAGCTGCGCTCCACTGAACATCATTTTTGCAGCCATCCAGCTCAGGGCCAGTTAATTTATACCTGTAGTGATAATGCACCGTTAATGACAGATGGCATAAGTTGGCACTGCATTTTTATCTAAAGGCTCCTTCTGGCTCAATTACAGACTACACCACAGGAAGCACTTGGTCACTGACAAGCCATCTTTGAAAAATAAAATTAATTTTAAAACTGGGGAGGAACAGGTTGCAAAGAGGAAATGAATTTACTTGTGTAGGATAAATAAACTTTAAACGGACAGATATTTTGAGGAAACTATGGTGAAAGTAAGCAAGGAGATAAATGTCTTGTGATAAAATTGCAGATTAGGCCATTAGGTATTCATTAAGCCTTTATTCTCAACACTTTTGGAGCATTTATAGTAGCCTTTCCTGGTATATCTTTTCTGAGGCCTATTTATCTGGTGATCTCTGAAAAAAAAAAAACAGAGTGGAAAACATCTTTAAAGAAAGTTCATAAAAGTTTACTGTTTGTGTTACTTGGGCAGAAATCTTTTCTTAAATTATTGGAAATGGGAAGCAAGGCCAGTACATGCATGGGAAGGGGGAAATCCACCCACATAAATACAAGAAGTTGAATATGTTGGTTAAAATAGGATAAACTCCGGGGAAATAAATCTTGAATCCTTCTCTGAACTTGTATTTTTTTCACAGAGGAAGCTGGAGGAACATGAGGTACCCTGGGTGGGATTCTGCTGTCTGTAGAGGGTCAAACAAGCTCTACAGCCTCAAAAGAGCCTTGAAGAGGGATGGAAGTGCAGATGTACTGCCCAGCAGTGAAGGCCACCTCTGAGGCCTTAAATTCTCTATGAATGTGAGCTAATAGGTCTCTTCAGCTAAGCAAAAAATCAGTGGGATGACCCAAATCCTGCTGCAGCACAGATCAGTCACAAGTCCTTGCCCTTGCGGGTATGCATCCATACCCATGGCGAGTGTGAGAGCTGGCTGGGAATGCCAGGGAGGAAATCGCTGCCTCTTGCATTCAGCAAAACTTTCATTTCTCCTTGCAAAGAGAAACTGCACTTCTGTGGGCTGTGTGCTGGGGGTGCCAAGAGGGACATGAGGTGTGAGATGAATAATTATAAGCCTACTTCTTCTCCCTGCCCAAGAAGCAGCAAAGATAACCGTTCCTCTCTTTGAAAGAGCATCACGAGGCCACCACATGAGAAAACAGCAAGGCATGCAGATATTCAGACAAGGAGGGACATAAAATCCCTTTATGGAGACACAGTCCTCAGGGAGCCATTGTCCTAGGGATGTTTCTTAAACTCTGTAATATGAGACAGGAAATGGAAGAAATGTTTCGAAGTGATTCCTCAATAGTGGGAATGCTGAATTGCTGTAATGAGGGAAACTGCTCAGCACCAGCTATGGTCAGTGGGAGCTATCAAACTGCAGGATCTGGCCTGATCTCTCTCTTCCCCTGACCCTAAGACTAAGGGAACAGGCCTCATTTGTATTCTGGTGAAAGATTTATATAGTTAAGCAAATAAGAGCATAAATGGCCTGGTATTGCCAAAATTATATTCCATGTTTGTTGACTGATTTATTCCTTTGTCTAATTGTATTCATGAAAAAGCAGCTCACTAATGAATGGAAAAAGACTCCACATGGCCAGTAAAAAAAAAAAAAAAAAAAAAAGCCATGTTTAGTTTACAGAATAGCACAGTCTTCAGGGATTTTCATAAAAACTGCAGAGACAGTCCAAATTGACAATGAAATCAGATTCCTGATGGCTGCTAAACTCTTTTGGCTTTTTCTATGTGTGTATTAAATTGCAAAAAGCAATTATTTATAATTTGTTTTTATAAAGATGCTGGTGCGCTTATGCTGCTTGGCAAATTATTTTGTGAAATGGAAAAGGCTATTGTTCATTCTCTTGGTAAAGTCTTTGTTACTTAGCATATTAAACTGCAAATCACATTTTATCTGAAAGGTCCCTTCCAACCCAAACCACTCTATGATTCTATGAAATACGGCTGGTTATTATTAACTTTTTACTGGTAAAAGCCCAAAGCTCCAACTAATATCAAGGCCCTATTTGATGCCCTGTAAACACAAAAAGAGGTTGAGACTCAGATGAGAAAGAAGTATTAAATCCTCCTTGTCTTGCAGATGGGACCCTAACAGACAGAGGGGTTTAATGGCTTCCCTGAAAACACAGAGGAAGTCTGTGGAAGCGGCTGGAGTCAGATTCAATCATCCTTTGGATGCCAGTTCTGTTTTTAACCACAGGCCAGTTTCTTCTCTCTAATATTCTGGAAAAATTAAAATAAAAGAGAACATTTCTAAACGCCGGAATTTGACAACAAAACATGCAGATGGGGCGAACTATGTCAATTATAAAGGAGTTTTGGAAAAATCCCATGGCTCGAATTCAGGAGACTTACACCAAAAATAACATGACCAAATAGGAAGAAAAAGCTCATTTCTTTGTACCCATACCATCTTATTGGCTCCAGCAGGACCTCACCAGGGCAGGAGCCTCACGTGCCTGCTCACACCGAGTGGCACCTTGCGTAGAATCATCGAATCAGCTGGGTTGGAAGAGACCTTCAAGATCATCAAGTCCAACCCTTGAGATTATTTTAGCCCAGCCAGAGGACTCACCTCTGAAGATATCTCCCAGGCGTTGCCATGGCTGCGGCCCACCTCTACCCAGAATCTCTCCTGAGCAAACAGAAACCCCTCAAGTTTCAGTGAGCTGCTGCCACGCAGTGGAGAAGGGCTGCTGGGCTGCCCAGAGAGCAGCCACTGACCTCCTTCAAGTGAAGACATCAAAAGACAGCAAATGCCACCAGCTCTAGTCTGCTATGCTACAACATTGAAGAATCAACAAGCAAAAAATGACTCTCCCCTTAGTGAAAGCCCAGGTCTGCTGCGTGACCTCTCTCCTGGGCAAGGGATGGTCTCCCTCAGATTTGACACTCTTCTTCCTAGTGCTCAAGCCACACTTGTTTAAAGCAAGCATGACCCATCCATGTCTGTAGGAAACTGGGATTAAAGGACTTGTTATACCATCGGCTGCTAGAGCAGGATCCAGGCAAAACTCCACGCACTGATAAGTGATGGTGACAGCCCAGAAGCAATGGATGCTTCTGCTGCCTCTGTGGCTGTGTCTTCAGTTTCCTGGCATGTTGGCACGACCGACCTTCAGACAACTCACTGCTGGATAATGGATGAAGTCCTGGGCTCCAAGATATACACAGTGCATTGGAAATCCAAGGTTTATAGCCAAAGAATATGCTAGAAGTGACAAATCCAGATACACACACAAATAGAGTCTCATACTTAGCCTTCAATATGCAATATTTCATTCAGCTGGTATTATACAGCCACCTTCTGGAATTGCCGCAATGTCTGGAATGCAAAATCTGTTTATCATTTAAATAACATTCAGGCCATTATAATTTATATGAGAATTGTAACTGATTGGGGCTGTATGGAGCTTCTTGTTGTGGTTTGCTGTAGGAATGCTGCAGATTTCCTCTGCACACATTACATTCTGCACACAATGGGAGTCCCAGACATTTTCAACTAGTCTCAAGCCTTCTGCCTTTACCAAAACATTTTCCTGTGTCAGAATCAAACAATTGCCTGACTTATAAATCTCAAGTATTCAGGAGACCACCAGCAACACAATGTAACAAGAATCTCTCTGTCATTCAGCCTTCCAACAAAGCTATACACAGCACAAACAAAACACGGATGTGTATCCAGTGTTTCTGCTAATGCATGTTTCTGTAGAGAGCAATTAGAAAAAGGCAAAGCATGTGTCTGTAAAACCTTGCATATCCCAGATACGACTTCTACACACAGAGGAGAGTCTGTGCTACATGCTCAGACAAATCCTTGCCAGCTCAGCCCTCCCAGCCTTGATCCATTCGGCTGGCTGGTTTCACCACCATGGACTTGGGACCTGCATGGAACCAACATGGCATGTGGAGGTGAGGAGACAGCTCACCCCATGGCCAGCTGGCTCCATCCACTGTATGGGTGGGGGACAAGCCTAAGTTGCAGGTTTTTGCTGCCTATGGGTGGAAGAGATTGGACAATGATGTCCAGAGTCATACAGGGCTGTGTTTATCAGCAGCTCAAAATTAACGGAATGTGCAAACGTGGCTAGGCAAAGCTTGATCTGTTTGGGCTCTTAATGCCTTACAAACCCTCATCCAAGGTCATTATTTTTCTCCCTCTAAGCAAACACCTCATTTCAGGTGAAGTCTTGAATGGGCCTTGTAAAGTCAGAAGTCAGAGAGTTCACACTGTTGCAAGATGGAGCAGAGCATGCACTCCTGCCTGTCATCCAGCTCACCCAGGAAAAACGAAGTTTTTAAAATCTAGAAGACACTAGTCCTTGGAGATATCTGCTCTGACAGCTAGGCCTGCATCCCCTGCATTGGCAGTAAAGGCTGTAGCCAGGTCAACTTCTTTTAAAAGACTACAGTCTTGATTTTAGTTGGAAATACAGGAGCAATGACAGCCTTATGACTGCTGGTTTTCTGTTCAAACCATCAGAAGGGTTTGGAGAGCCTTCACTGTTACCTCCTGGACTTCCCATCCAACTTTTCTTGAATTCACCTGAGACAAAAAGAAATCAAACCTCCTTTGCTGAAGGTGGAAATTGCTGATGGACTCCTTAGCACTGGGGTTGTAGGGGGGACCCACTAATGGCTCTTGAGTGGGATAAGGAATCATCACAGTGGTTTGGGGAAAATTTTCAAGAGAATTCAGCAAAAGCAATGTTGAACACTGAGTACAACTCTAGCATGGACACATAGATAAAAGTGGAAAAACTTACAAGACACAAGTCTACTTTCAATCTACTCTATCATATAAGTAGGTCCCACTTCAAATATATCTGAAATATTGCTTTAAGAGGTCAGAACCTGCATGGTACCATTTGCTTCACTTCTTTCCAGTTCAACATCTATAGGCATGGCCTTTCTTCCGAGTAGAGGATGAGAATACATTTCTAACACATTGCAGATATGCCTGAAACACACAGGAGAGCCCCACACCTGTTCAGTTGTATCTAAAAAGTGTATCTAAAAAGCTTTCTCTTGAAAGCTCATTGCTTACAATAATTCTTCATAATTATTTAGGAACAACACCAGGAGTTATGAATTAAATTTGTCTCTCTTGTGAAAGAATCAGAGTGAACTCTGCACACCGTTAGGATCCAGTCCTGGCATCAGGACATGAGTGGTACACAGAAGTTTTCCCAAGAGAAAATCCCTTAGAGCTATTTATTTAAAAAAAAAAAAAAATTAAAAAATGATTTTAAAAGTTTGTCTTTAAGATGATCGTAGGCCCACAACCCCAACAAAATCAAGCATGTCCTACAAATTTTTAGATTAGCTCTGTAAAACTGCCCCAGGGAGGGTGCTAGGAAGAAATTCCCCAGGTTCCTACACTGGCTGGGTCCTGGAGGCTCAGAAGCTCTGCCCAGACTCCCTCCTCACTACCTTAAAAAGGAGGGGGAAAAAAAAAAAAGGATTTATTCCTTGTATTTATTGCCCAGTACAGCCATGGGAGTGGTGGGTTATATTCCTCCTGAGCTTCAGCAATCAGATAACTCACCATCCATAAATTCACCATAAATTCAGCCATCTCTGTGCAGGTGAAGCAACAACCATCATGAATCCCACCGGAGATGCCCTCAGAAGCTGCAGGACTGCGGGGGGGCCCAGAACCTCATCAAGAATGCCAGGGAAGTTTAGAGGAAAATCTTGCTTACTGGTTGTGGTGCATTAAAAGTCTCAAGATTAAATTTGCAGCCTGGCGGTTTAAAATAAACAAACAAACAAACAAACAAACAAACAAACGAACAAATAAAAAGCACCATCCTCCCATCTGCACAGCAAGTGCACTTGATCTAGAAAGCAATGTCTCCATAAACACAGCACCTCCAGATGTATTTCTTTCCTTCTAGAGCAAACTCACAACCACTTGGCCACTGTCAGCTTAAATGATTTCACCTGGTTTATATTTTCTCTTTGAACACCCTTTATGACCAGCTGACTCATTTTTACTTTGAGAAGTGCAAGATCTGAATTATTTGGCTTTAGACTGAAACCCTGACCCAAATTCACCAGGAATTTTGCCTCTGATGTTCCTGTCCTCACTCCAAAATTCATCCTACATAAAACCGAGGGTCAGGCACCTGGAGCTCCCTGTCCTGCAAACTTGTTTTAGCAATAGATCCTGCAGGAATTTTCAGAGCAGGCTGGAAAGTGTAATTTTTAAGGCTACAGAGTAATCTGATGATGGTTCAACCTGGTCACAGCACAGGAAAAACATCAGTTTCTCCACCATCTCCCAAAGGACATTACAATCACACGTAATTAGCAACATTTCTGACCACAGTCCTCCCAGCCTCTGCCCAAAACTTGAGAACTGCCTCATTAAGAGAAAGCTGTATCAGTGGATGTAACACAAACCATCAGAAAGCCTTTAAGCCAGTGTTCCTTGTGGTCTTTTACCTCCTCTGCCCTGTTAGGTTATATGGCACTTCATTTCTCTTTGCATCTATGGGATGCTGAAGGCTAGTGGGATTTGTGCTGACTGCTGTTGCAGATGGCACAGACAAATCCTTAAATGCTGCACACAGGATGAGTTCCCAGCAATGAGTCACAGCACTGATTGTTTTGCATTATATAAACGTGTTCACAGTGTGCTGCTGGATCCATATACAATTAACTCCTCACTCCATAGGAATACATACCATGTTGTGGGCAGGGCAGTCTTATTATAGTTAGACTGCTGTAAAATAAGTGATGAACTCCCCCAAGAGAGATCATTGAACCACTCCCTTTGCAGGTTCGCCACTGGGTGATGTTTGGTCCACATTCAAAGCTTGTAGCAAAATTAATGCTATGATTCTATCAGGGAGATTATAAAGTGATTGCTTTTCAAGATTAGGAGAAAATAAAATTATAGTGCTCTGTCTTCAGAAAGTTACTATGCTAAAAGCAAATTTAAAGCTGTAGGCAAAAAGATAAATTAATTAAAGAATACAAACAAGAAGCCAGGGGGTGGGGAAGGAGGAAAAATTATCTCATCATGCTGCGTCATCACATGATATCTCAACACCCCATCACAGGGAATGCAGAGAGCAAGCCTGAGGGAGAGGCAAATAAGAAGAAGGAATACAGCTTGGGGAAAAAGAGAAGGAACTGCCAGATCCCACAGCATCGTATTACTTTGCCACCCACTCACAGGAGGGAACCGGCCCCAGAAAAATGTAAAGGAGACAAAACTCCTAAGGTTCCCCAAGACATGCCAGCCCTGCATGAAGCCAGACATATGTCTCATGGTCCACACCCTCTACAACTGCATGTGCTTCTCTTGGACTGCCAGGGTCTGAGCTGCCACTGAGCTAAGCCACCATCTGTCCTATGTGAGAAATTGTGGCAGTCCAGTGATGTTCCCAGTGACTGGAAAAGGGGAAACAAAATGCCTGCTTTTAAACAGGAGAAGAAGGAAAACCCACAGAAACTACATACCGTCCATCTCACCGCTGTGCCCAGCAAGATCATGGAGCTGATCCTCCTGGAAACTACACTAGGGCACATGGAAAATAAGGAAATGATTAGTGATAGCCAACCAGGGCAAACTGGGCCTGACAAATTCGGTGGCCATCTACAACAGGGTTACAGTGAGTGACTGACTCATCTACCTGGACTTGTGCAAAGTATTTGACATTGTCCTGCATGACATCTTTGTCTCTAAACTGGGTGGACCACCCGGTGGATAAGGAATTAGCTGCATCTTTGCAGTCAAAGAATTGTGGTCAACATCTCAATGTCCAGGTGGAGATCAGTGATAAATGGTGTCCCTCAGGTGGCTGTATTGGGATCGTTATTATTTAACATCTTTGTCTGATGTGGACAATGGGATCTAGTGCACACAAATTCAGACTGGGCAGAAAATGGATTGAGAGCAGCCCTGAGGAGAAGGACTTGGGCAAGTTGATAGATGAGAAGCTCAACAAGACCTGACAGTGTATGCTTGCAGCCCAGAAAGGCAACAGCATCCTGGGCTTTATCAAAAGCAGCATGGCCACCAGGTCAAGGGACATGATTCTGGCCTCCTACTCCATTTTCATGAGACCCCACCCAGAGTGCTGCATCCAGCTCTGGGGCCTCTGACACAGGAAGGATGTGGACCTGTTGGAATGAGTCCAGAGAAGGGCCACGAAGATGATCAGAGGGCTCGAGCACCTCTCCTATGAAAACAAGCTGACAGAGTTGGGGTTGTTGTGCCTAGAGAAGAGAACACTTCAGGGTGACCTTAGAGCAACCTTCCAGTACCTAAAAGGGACCTAAAGGAAAGATGGGGTGGGACTCCTTAACAGGGAATATAGTGACAGAATGGGGGATTACAGTTTTAAACCAAAAGACTTAAAACAGGTATTAGGAATAAAATCTTTACTGTGAGGGTGCTGAGACACTGGCACAGGTGGCCTGGAGAAGCTGTGGATGCTCCATCCCTGGGAAGTGAAGCCAGGTTGGATGGGATTCTGAGCAATCTGGTCTAGTGGGAGGTGTCCCTGTCCATGGCAGGAGGGTTGGAACTAAATTATCTTCATGGTCCCTTCCAACACAAGCCATTCTATGATTCTGTGATAGCCAAGTTACACTTTAACCTTAATTTTTCACAGAATAGTGAATGTTTTATTCTACTCATAAATACTGCCAAAGAATCAGAGGGACTTGGAGCAACTTGAGGAATCTCTAAGATGGTGATAAAAGCTACAATGTATTTCATTACGCTAGAAGCACACTGCACACCATAGAGATTTAAAATCCGTACGTTTCCATAACCTGCTCTCCCTCGAGCTGCACAAGGCTGTCTGCAGGTTAGTGGCCTCGAGAGCAGTGAGAACTATACCCAGAGCCCACCCTGCCAGCTGCGGGGAAGCGGGGACCCTGTTACCATGTACAGCCCAGCCCAGAGCTCCTGTTACGAGCTGCAGAGCATCTTAAGTCCCTGGGTCACACGCAGACATCCCCGGCGCTGGATGACGGCAAAGACAAAGAACTAGAAGACAAAGTCACGGAGGGTCCGAGGTGCGGGAAGACAACGGGCTGCTAGAGCGGGGCGAAAGGGGGACGGCGCTGGAACCCGACCCTGCCGCGGGGCGGCGGCGGGGCGAGGCCGCGCTGCCCGGGGGCGAGCGGGGCGAGCGGCCGGCTCTCCGGGCCGGCGGACATTAGAGGGCACCATTGCCCCGCACATCGCGGCATCCCGCGGGCAGCTCCGGGCCGGGGTGGGCTGCAGGGCTGGCAGCAGCATCCCCGGACGCCCGGGGAGGCGAGGGGCAGAGACCTGCAGAACGGCGAGGCTGGAGGTGGGGGGCATGGCCGGAGCGCAAACTCTTCTCGCCCGGGTTAGTTTTTCCATCGGCTCGGTGCCTCCGCCAGCGCTGAACGGACCGGGGCGGTTAAAATTTGGGTTCACTTATTCTCCTTTCAGACTGTTTTTTAAGGTCTTTATCGTCAGATTCTCTGGATACCTTCCACGTCTTGAGTGTGTGTTGCTTTCAAGAATCTTCTAGTGTTTTGGGGGAGTTACTGCAGACTTTGTCCCCTGTAGGCATGTGCTGGGATCCAGCTGAAGATGCCCGTGGAGTACTTACCGCTGCTCTTGGGCTTGCCTTTGAACCAGGCACCTTCCCTCTGCAGCAGCCTCGGCCATGAACAATCTCCTTCAGGACTCGTGCTAGACTGCCAGCATTTAAAAACGTGTTTACTTAAGAAACATGAAACCAAAAATAAAACCCGTGTAACGGTCCCTTCACCACCCGCTACAAAAAGTAGAAATAACCTATGAAAAGCTACTCCAAAAATAATATTACCGTGGATCAAGATGAAAGGCGAGGGGAATGTCAAAACAAGCAAAATGCAAACCTCTCGTTTAATGCAAAGAGTGGCAATGAACAGGACCTGTGAGTGTAGAGCATGACTTTGACAGAAATTATACCAACAGAAAAGCAGAGAATATAAATAAATGGAGTATTTAACTGCTGCTCAAATATGACTACACAGTCAGAAAAAAGAGCCGCCCTCCCTGGGTACCTACTGTGAGCTCAAAATGCTGTTTGGTACTTGCCATTCCCAGCCTGCTTTTCAAGTTAACGGCACAGCATTGGTAGTAAGGCTTGCCACACTGCAGTTCACAGAGAGCATCCTGCAAATGAGTCAGGCTTCCAATCTATATGAAGGGCCAGATGGTAAGTGGACTTCATCTAGTAAAACAACATGATGGAGAGAGCGAAAAAAAAAGAGTGTGAAGAGAGAATGCGATGGCCCCCGGTGCACTGGCACGTCCATCAATAGATTAGGCTAAATTCACTGCTACCTTTGTGCTACCCTAATGATGCGCAGCAGCTGGACAGCAAAGCTGGCTATTCTTTTAACAACCAAGAACAGAAAGAATAAGAAAAAAAATAATTAAAGGAAATTAAATTAAATGAAGCATTTTCCTGAGATGTTAGCCTTCGCATATTTTTGAGAACAAAACAGAAAGTGATTCAAATTCAATTAAAGCTGACAGAATCTTTTCACGTTTCTGTTCAAATTACCTTTTCCCATTTTAATCCCTGAATTACTGTGGTTTTGCCCAGCCATTGAATCTAATAATTTGACATTTTTGGACCTTGTCAAGAAACGGAAAATTCTGAGTTTCCACCAGTTTGAATAATTTGAAGTGTCACTTTGGTGGTAGAAAAGTCTCAATGAGGAGTTTGATCAGTCTGTCCTAACTTGAACTTTAAGTGTAATCAGTTTTTTTTTTAATCAGGATTCCAAAGTACCAAGCAAAATTGCCACTGGTGTGCATGCAAAACGGCAAATTGCTTATGATCACATGCAAGAGCAATAAAGTATCAATGTTTATTGGTCTGTGCCTCTGCTAAAGCCATTATGGGATATAACATGTTCTGAAATGAAGCAATCACATGTGGATCACAACATTTGAAGAACACACTGTTGAGTGTAGCAGATAACAGTGTATTTAAAGAAATGAGAAGAGAGCAAGGCACAAACCTTCAAGCCTCAGGGGCCCAACGATAGGTCTGCTTGTCTGGCAGCATGCTGAGGACAATTCCTGCAGGAGAAATTCACTCCAAGACTTACCAAAAGACAGAGGAATGCTTCTCCATGGCACCATGTCACGGGGACTATTTACCTCTATATACAAGCATCTCACTAAGCCCTCGCTTCTGAATAAGTTAACCTGGAGCTGTGCAACAGCCAACCCCATCAGAACGACAGTGCCAAGGCTCTCTTTTGTTACCTCCATAACTTCTTATCAACGTTCCTTGGTTACTCCTTGCTCAGTTTACAGTGCAAGGACCCCTCTTCCCCTATCTGCCAAGCCATCAGACTCAGCCCTGGCTCTGACAGTCAACCTGGACTCTTTCCAAAAAGGAATAGTCAAACACAATAAACCTGCTGCAATTGCAGTTGCTTTGCAATGATGCACAAGCCATAAAGCAGTTTGCTTTCCTTCTCCTCACCCTTTTGAAACAGAGCAGCCAGCAGGAAAACACACTAGTTAAAGTCATTATTTTTTTCTGACATAAGCAGATATGACTTGGATATTTTGAGCAAAAATGTTTCATTCTTATGGGGCATTGTTTTAACCATAGCGGTAATTACTCTGCTCAGCGTTCTGGAGCAGGAATTTCTAAAGAAGTTAATAGGCTTGGTGGTAGGAGCTCTTGGGTAAGATTTTGTGGCTCATGTTAGGCAAACTGCTGGTTTAGAGGATCATAACCTACCCCTCTGGCCTTAGAATTCACCTATTCACTAAATTAAAAACATCTCTCTGTGCATACAGTATTTCCTCCTCAAATGGGCTGGATGCTCTCTATCTCCACACAGAAAAGAAACACAAAGATTGCTAGAACTGGCAATCGTGAGCAGAAAGCTGCTCCAGACTTTCACCACCAGCTTAAAACCTAAATGTAATGTGGGACAAAAAAAAACCCAGTCAAAATATTGGGGAGCATGGACAGTGAGGAAGCCTAACTAAAAAAGAGAGCTGGTAACCTCAGACCTGAGCTGCTTTACCTCCCAGGTGAGCTGGAAGCTGAGGTGGCCTCAAACACGAGGTAACCCCTGAATGTTCAAACCGTTGTTCCCTGCCTCCCTCAAGCACTGCGTAAATATTGGCTAACCTCCGAAAAGGGTTTGGAAGGACAACGATGTGGATTTTGCCGAGGGCACGCCCACATCTTGCAAATAGCAGGGGATCTTGCTCGCTCAGCTTTCGTTGCAGGAATGTATAAAACCGAGGAGGCAGAACACAGGAAAGGCAGCCGCTGGCCTCTCCCAGCACGGGGGGCAGAACGGCAGCAGGTTTGTGAGGACTCCTCACAAAGAGCCCCTGTCTGCAGGGACCTGGCCATTGCCTTTTGGCTCATGTCTCAAATACAGGACACTTTTTCAGCAGGTTTCTTGGGGAACTCAAAGTATTTTCTCTGCATAGCACATTTATTTCTAAAACCAACCCAACCTACATCCCAAGAGATGTGTCTAATGGCTGCTGAGAGAAGTCCCAGTTGAACACTGTGCCATGTTCCATGTTCCCCAACCATCCCAGCTTGGTGTGAGACCCAGCCCTTCTCTTATAGCTGAACCCTTGCTGAACTGATGCTTACCTTCTGCTTTTTAAGATGATGTGCTCTTAGTGATCAGGAACTAGGGGAGCCTTTTCATGGCTTGCTCCCTAAATTGACCCTCTGGGTCAAGAAAGATCCACATGGCCATCTTCAAGGGCCATTTTGGGAAGGAAAGGACAGTGTGGTAATATTCACCTAAAATATCCACAGGGGTAGGTTGTGGTCCAGCTCATGTGGGAAACCAAGAATGTCAGTTGAGAACATCACATCTGAAGAGGTATCTTTAAAAAAAAAAAAAAAAAAAAGCCTTCACATTTCCTAAGTAGCTGTGCCACCACTATTAGTGAAATGAAAGTGGTCTGTCTGTACTGCTGGTCAGCAAAGTCTTCTGCCAGGTGTGACTCTATGCCTGCCCAGGAAACAAGTGGGGATCTGCACACTGAAAGCCTTTGCATGTTCTTCTCTCAGCCACAAAGCCACCCCTTCTGCTGAGCAGCACACCTGTCCCCACAAACATTAGAAAATTATTTCAGGAGATCAAACCTGCTGAGACATTTTATTGTTCATCAGCCTGAGCATGGATAGACCTTTCCTGCAATGAACCAGGTTCCAACATTCCATTCTCTCTGCCAGCAGTAGCCAACCCCGGGTCCATGGGTCCAATACCATGGGCACTGCTGGTGTCTCCTGGCCTGGCTAGACTTTGGGAACACCACTGAAGGTGCAGTACCTGGGAACTGGTGGGAGCCGTCCCAACTGCCCCAGCCTCCTCACCAGCATAGCAAGGTCAGGAGTGAGTGTCCTCAGCAGTGCTGGAGGGCTGCTCTGTCACAGGCGTGGGTGGAATGCGGAAACACAACAGATGAACAAGACTTATTTTGGTGCAGCTGGGAAGGGCTTTCCATAGGTGCAGAGACTACTTAACCCTCTTCTTGAAGCTGACACCTACCTGCAGACACCATTGCCCTAAGCAGCCTAAAGGCGTGACCCCTCCAGCCCTGCAGTAAGGCAGCACCTGGGCACTTTCTGCAGAGTCAGCACATCCTAGGAACTCATATTAGTTTTATTCCCTCTAGGGAATAAAACCATCCAAGTTGTATTTGCTCAAGGGCTTGAATATTCCAAAGACAAGAGCCCTAAGAACATGGGGAGCGAGGGTGTCCCCATAAGCACACCATGATAAAGATTCATCTTTCCCCTTGTTGTTTGTAGATGAAAAATTCACTCTGGTAAAGACCCTCTGAGACATGCATCAACATTATGACGATGTTCTGGGCCCAATTTTAGCACGGTGTCAATTATGCTCCCCCTCCTTTTCCTTTCATATTCCTCCATCCCAAAACAACAAAAGGCAGTGATTGCAGTGACCTGCAGAAAATGTAAAGCACAAGCCAGCTGATCTTTGGCAACACAATAGCGAGATTAGTTCATCTGCAGTGAACAAACACATATTATGTGGGGTTTTAAGTTAGGAGGGGAAAATGCTGTGGTTTTCATGTATTTCTATTCACTAAGGCTGCAAGTTATTACTTCCATGCAGCTGAGAAGCCCTGTTTTTAAAAATAGCCTTCAGCTTGTTTTGAAATCTGAAAGCATCTCGCTTTGTTTTGCAGAAGCGTAATAAAAAACCCGAGCCAGAAACGATCCCGTTTTCCACCACACGCATCACCTCCCCCGCCCCAAACCCCCGCGCTCCACGGATGCAAAAAAAAAAAAACTCCTGGCGACACCGCTCGGGGTGGGGGGGTGGGGGAAACAAAAAAAAAAAGGCAAACAAACAACAACGTAATAAAAATAATAATTAAAACACTCGCACACGCACCCTAGGCGCGGAAAGGGCAACACGGAGAGCGGGGAAAAAACAACTCCGAGATCCGCCGTGCTGGAGGCGGCGGCCGGCGGCAGACAAAGGGAGCGGGGCCGGCAGCGGGCGGGGAGCGCGGCGGCCGCCCCCCCGGGGCCGGGCCAGCGCCGGGACCGCCCCCCCCGGTCCGCGGCGGGGCCG
>JAWWEU010000158.1:15404245-15436148 GCA_035583155.1 Acropternis orthonyx
CTAACCCTAACCCTAACCCTAACCCTAACCCTAACCCTAACCCCAACCCTTCAGCCTTAGCACAGTCTAGAAATCCCAGCATATATCTTCATGCCTTTCTGGTGAATTTGGGCAGGACGTCAGTATATCAGTGGAAAAATTTTCCATCACTGTTGTGATTCCTCTTGTGTTGCTGGTCCCAGCCACAACAGGTGGTGCAGCTCGGACTACCAGTGACTCCTGGCTAGGTGTACCAAATGATTCAGCCCCACCAGGAGAATATAACCCAGGATGGCATGGCAGTAGGACTTGTACTGGCAATGGCAGACTCCTTCAGGATGAGTCAGGTTTGCCTTATGTCAGCCTCCAGATTTCTGGGAGTGCAGAGGAGGGGAACAACACAAGCTTCTTCCTCTCCCCTTCATGTGGATTCCCTCCACCTTCTTCTGATAGGACCACACTCAGAAATGAGAAGTGGCAGAAGAAATTAATTTCCACCTCACTAAGCACCTTGGATTTCTGCAGCCCAGAAACCACTCTTTTTACCCTCTTTTGATTGCCTGCTCTCTCCAAATTCAGAAGGTGAAGTTGGAGACGGTTTGGAAATGAAACAACCTACAGACTTACAGCTTGGATAGAGGGGGGCCTTGGCAGCTGCAAGCCAAGTCTTAGAGAGGTCAGAGAAAGGCAGTAAGAACACAAAAGTAGAGAGCAGGAAGCCCTCAAAGGGCAGGGAATGTTTTGGGCTTGTCAGGAAAGGAAAGAAGGAAAAAAAAAAAAAAGGCTCTGCAGATCCAAGCTTGATTACTCTTAATCCTCCTCAAAAACGCCCAGATCCTTCCAACATTTGCTTTTTTTTCCTTCCCTATCATCCTTGTTATTGCTTGTCTTGGTGATTTGCTTGAAAATATATTAGACAGCTCCAGATCTTTCACTGTTAGAAGCATGAAAATAGAGGATAGGTAGTATTATCCACTAAGTAATGCTCCCACAGTTAGCACAGTCCTCTAGAGAGACCTGCCAGATAATGGCTTTTGAGAGGAGCTTAGAGACATCTGGAGAAGCCATTTTCCCTCATTGTACATAGAAAATAAAGATTAGCTAGGGCATGGGGAGGGCTAAGAATATAATGAAGGGAAATGGACAAACCAATGTCACATTGCCCATCTGTGTTACTGGCTTCAGGTCTACTCCTGCAGAATGATTTGTGCAGACTCCTCTGAAATCCGTGGATTTCTGTGCAGGTGGAGGACTTTCCCACCAAGCACTGGTTTGCGAGTCTGGGGTCTCACAGGCTCTTTGGGGTGGATTTTGTCTATAAAGCAGCTGGTCCTTTCTGAGTGGCAGATGCAGAAATATTTTTTTTTTAATGAGTAAGTCTTTTCAAGGGTTTTCTTTTCTTTGTATGACTTGGTTTTCTTTTTAAATTTTGATCATTTTCATGCAAAAGACTTATTCCAATCGGTTCTGCATCAAGAGCCACAAAAGTCTGGGACTGAGATCAGTTGCTGCCACTCTGTGGGCCCCAAACCCCACTGGGGTGTGATAGTTCCAGCACTTGCAATCAGAGATGCTCACTGGGACTGCAGGGGTTTGATGGTCACATTTGAAGCATCGGAGGCATACTGGGGATGATATTCCTGGATATGGTGTCTGTTTAAAAGAGACGGTGGGTATTTGTGGATTTTGTAGCGTAGTTAGAGAGGAGATGCTCTGAAGGAAAAAGAGAACCCGTACAATCCTTAGGGCGAGGGTTCGGCCCCGTCGCGGGAACTGCCCACATCACGTAAAATATTGGAAAACTCACATCCGCGCGGACTGCAGCAGGGGTGGGGAAGGGGCAAAATGCGGCTGTTTCGGAAGCACCTTCCTTTCCGCCAAACACACCCAGCCCCCCGCCCGGAGCGGGGCCGGCAGCGGGGCCGCAACAGCACCGCGTCGTGTGCGCTCCCTCTGCTGGTCCCGCCGCGCCAGCGCCGCCCCGCCGCGCCCCCCGCACCCCCAGGGGGCACCGACCCTCCCCGGGAGCCCCGGCCCCGCTGCCGGCCCGCAAACCCCACGAGAAAATAGGACGAATCCAGGCAATTCCTCCCGGGGGAAGATGAACATCGCCAGCGCAGGCCCCGCTGGGCTGCTGCTGGAGAGGGGAGTGTGGCAGGCAAAGGTGGAGGAGGATGGGAGCCTTGGTATGCACCCCCGCCCCCGCCCTCTGGCATTCTACAAAAAAAACCCCCAAAAACAAACAAACAAACAAACAAAAACAAACAAAAAACCAAAACAAAACCAAAAAAGTAGTTCGAGCCGTTTTCCAAAATCTATTTTGCAATTGAGTCACAAAGACGCGTTCCCCCCAGGACTGCTGAGAGTGCACCTGGAAGAAGAGAGCAGAGGAACAAATGTATAAGCTCACACCACATCTAACTGCAACCTCACCTCTCAGTTTGGGGGATAAGCCCAAAGGGAGTGAGAGGGACGAGCAGCACTGCGTGACGTTTTCGCATTGTGCTGCCGTGTTTCTGGGTGAAGAGGTGTGTGGGGAGTCTCACTTCTGTTCCTGTCATAAACACCTTAACCTTGAGCAAGAAACGAAGCTGCAACTCCAGACTAGCTAAACTGGGCTGTGGAGACAACCCATGCTGTCCCGGGTTACAAAGAAAGGGGAAGAGTTACAGGTGGAAAAGAGCAACAATTAAAACAACTCTATTTTGGGACAGAGATACCTGTCCAAAGCCACCCATCAGGAGTTAAAGTCACTTGTTTAACACCAGTGAGACACAAGTTATGTCAGGACTGAGCTGGTTTTACTGAGCAGGTTTTGCTAACAGCTACCAAATGCTAAGGGCAGGGCAGGTGGGTGCAGCTAACAATACTGGAGTGAGAAAACAGAGAAGTGTGTACTGCTCCTTTTCTCACAGTTCTTGGACTCTTCAAACAAGATGGTTGTCACTGGAACAGTTTATATCTAGTACCCTTTTAAGGCAGCACTTCAGAATGATCCTGGTACTGAGATAAAGGAAGAAAATTGCATCTGCCAGTTGATTACCAGTTGAGATCTTCAGGTGTGCTTCCAAAACCTTGACAGTTTTGTCTGTTGTCTCAGACCAGTGAAGGCAACAATACAAAGGTTGTGACTCATTTGATATGTAAGATGTTTATCCTTGTGGTTGGACTAGAAGGTTTGGTTTCTTAAAGCTTCATTTCTATTTCAGTGAAACATATTCCTATATTTCATGTGTGACTAAACAGAGAAAGTTTTGCCCTTGTTGCCATCCTGCTTCTCACCTGCTCCATCTTTCCCAAAACCCCTCCAAACCCAGAGTCCAATCTGAATGCTGCAATTAGAATAGAAATAACAGAACAGCAAGTGTTTTAATTGGCCACAGAGCATGCATCACATTTATATTTCTACTGATAACACAGAGAACATAATGAGTAACCTTGATGATTTTTAAGACGAGTATGTACAGTTCTAATTTTATTGCACAAAAACATCTGAAGCAATTTCAAAGTGAGGATAATTCTTTTTTTTTCACAATAGCCAGGTGAGTCATAATAAAACTAAAGTATTTAAATGTTGATTTTTTGATAGATTAAAAAAACTCTAAGTGTCATGTTAGATAATGTTTCATTAAATGACTGATGTAGGCGTAATTTGGCCAAAGAAAGGTGGCAGAATTGTTCCAGGAGCAAAATCTACCATTATACAAAATCAAATGCAGTATTTTTAAGAGGATTATTTGGTAAAAAGAAGAGGTAACAAAACATACAGGATCCCAGAGTGGCAAGTGGAGAAAAAAGGGAAAGGAGTAGTATTTAAACAGAGGAGATAAAGCTCAAATCTTAACAAACACTGTTTGAATAAACACATTAGAGATAAACAAAACCCCAAAACATAGGACAACTGGTGAGGCCAACACTAAGACTGTATATAAAAAAAAAAGGTTTAATCAAACCAGTGAAGAACTAGAAGGCCAGGATTGTGACTGTATTCTGAAAATTTGGTTGCCTCCTAGTGGGGATCTCAACTGGTCCATAGTTTAGGCTGACGTGTGCTTTGTTCTTGCCAGAATTCACCTTCAAGAGGGTTCAGGCTAGGTTCATTCAAACACAGGAACCTTACATTGCTGATTAGGTATGGAAAACTTGCCTTAACTTGTTTTTGTGCAGTTGAGTATGGAAAGGGAGGTAAAATAAGCAAATGGAATTGCAGTGAACGGGTCTGTGAGAGGGGGAGCAGTCCCAGGGTAAATAGGGAACTCTGAGATGGAGAAGGAGCACACAGGTGGATAGATTGGGGTTCAAGACATTGCACTGTGAAGAAGGATGCTTAAAAAATTGGCCCAATCTGATCTGCTTTGGCTCTTTCCTAGAGGACACTCAGCTGAGCTGAGACCTCAACACCTGAAATTCTTCTCCATCAGCAGCATTTATATACCTACCAAATGGCACATTGCATGGTTCCCCTGTAGGGTACCTGGTTAAGCCCTAGCTGTGTACTTCAGGATAACATCAGAGATATGGGGCTTTTTTTGACAGCTCAGTGCATGTTTTCTGCTCTTGATATTTGCCTGATAAATAGCATGGGGTAGGTTTCTCAACTAGAGGCAAACCTACTCAGCTAACAACTCCAAAATGCACCAAAAAAAATCCCAAAAAACCCAACCCATCCTAAACTTTCCTTACTTGTGTTTAACAGAAAAAGAAGCTGATGAGATTTGGTAAACTTCTATATAGGTAAACACAGAAAGATTAAAGCACCACCCCTAGATATGTGTACCTCCATCCTCCTTGGGAACAGATCAGTAGTGCTACTCACCCAGGACATGATCTTTTCCAAGGCTCTCTGCAGAGAGAATTAGATAAGGAGGGTCAGCAAAGATCAAACACAGACGAGAGGAGTTTTATTCATGGGATTATTCCTGCTTGTCAAATTGCTGGCAGTCCCACATCTGTGACCATAATGGATCTAGCAAAGGGCACAGCAGTGCTGAGAGTCTGCAAGCTGAAGTCAATTATGGGCCAGGTGCATACAAACCAGGTTTTGCTGACTTTCAGGATGCTTTGCAATCTGATCACACCTCCTAACCCCACCCTGGCCCCCTCTCGCCCCCTCTCTCCCCCTCGCCCCCGCCCCAAAACAGAGAGCTAAACAGCTCCTTTTTGTAACAAAGAAACCCCAAAACTTTCATGTTCTCCTATGGGTTCAAATAATGGCAAAGCTGCCATTTGAAACTGCAGTCTTCCTTTTTCATAGCCTAAATGCCATTCATTTCAAGCAATAATGTGATATCTAGCAGCAAATTAGTGTGGCAGGCTGGTTTCCTATGGTTTGTAAAACCAGGAGAACAGTAAGCCTGGCTCAGCTTCCATTGCATGCCCTTACGGTATGTTCACCAACTTCATCAGGAGGAACATCAGGCCTGGAGGAACAGTGCATTTTTGAAATCTCAATGAATCCTCATTGTGCCAATACCAAAAATCTCCTTTTTATTTTGCCTGTGAGCAGTGAATACACTAGAGAGGAGACACAAGGCAGCTGGAGGAGAAACAGTCCTTGTTTTGCAGACAGCATGTTACCTAGTAGAAACTACCAACATACTCATAGCTTTCTATCCTAACCTTTAAGGCAGGGTAAAGGTGGAAGTGCCTCCAGTATTTTCAAGTCCATAGGAAATTACCACCTGGATAGTCCTCACATCTGGTGTTTTCTCAGCATACTTGGTAAATGAAAACATATTTTGCTATGAGTAGAGTCCAATGTTTGAGATAAACTTGTTCCAAAAGGTCCATCTTTTACATTTGGACTTGTAAAATATGTGAAGCAAAGTCTTTTCAGGAAAAAAAAAAAAAAGCTTCTGAGATGAGCCATTGGCTTCAACCTCATCCTATGTGGAACACAGGAATGATGCAGTTGCTAACTCTGCCACATAACATTTTGAAGAAATACTAATTGTTTTCCTGATAACACCTGCATTCTCCCATGCACAACTGGCTTTGAAGGAATCCTACCCCCATCAGTTGGTTACTCAGCAACTTCTCAAGAACCTTTCAGTATTGGTCATAAAACACTTTCTTGTGCTCTTTTCCTGTTGACAAGAACTTAGAAAAGGAGAGACTGGACACTTATATTTTAATTTTGGTTCAGTAGGTAGATAATTCTTCTAAACATGTGAAAGGACATTAACCAACACAGAAATGAGAAATTCTAATGGATAGCTTATGCTCCCGTTGTAAGCTGTATGGTTTTGTATGATTTTTTCTCCCCTAAATGTGAGCCATTTTTTACCACGGAGATGATGGACAACAGTCTGACCCCTCCTGGCAATTACTGTTTTCCCTTAGAGAGGTTTTGCAGGCTCAAGCCTGATCCATTCATCATCAGATGCTGGATTTTACACTATATTAACTGTTCTCTTTTGCAGAGTTGTTACTTACACAAGCTTTATTGGCACAGGGAAACTGTTGCCATAAATTTCAAACTAAAAAAAGTTTCCAGGAATCATCTCTTCAAGTAATTTTACTCCTAGAACAGTCTTGTATAGCTGTCTTCCTTTGTGTTCGCCTACAAAACAGAGAGCCAAACTCATGTTGATGTAAGCCGTCCTAAACCGAGATGCACTTCCGACCTATCCAGTGGTTTAACTCACACTGTGCATGATCTACGTTTGCTTCCTTCATCAAACGCCTTTCCATTCCTGGAATGGTGAAACAAACTCCACCTTTTCCTGGAATACCTGTATTTGTAGGCTTATCCAACAAACTTCAAATAAATGCTGTCATTTTGGTTATTAGGCAACTTACTCCTCCCCAACAGAGCAAATTCCATCCCTTTTTCAGTTGTTTTTCTTCTTTAGGTGTATGGGTTACCTTGTCATAACTTGTTCAGTTACTGACAACTAGCCACGGCCAGAGCAAAACTGTTGCTCTCCTCTTGGGTGTATTAATTTAAGCCAGGCTTTTGACCAGTATTTTAACAGAACAAACACTTACAGCTTTTGCAGGCCAAGGGCAGAAGGATGCAGAGAGTGGGCAGTGGAAAAAGGACTGCTGCTGCAGCGGGGCCTGAAATCCTCCTGCAGGTAAAATCCCTCCCAAACTCTATCTCATACTGCACTGGTAAACACAGCTACATTAAATGCAAAAGTCCAAGTTAAAACAGTGTGAAGGCTTCTACAATTCTGAACAGATTCTATTCTTAATGTTTTACTTCCAAGTTTAGCTGCACACTGGTTCTGCACGTCTCACTTTCTGCTCAGTCATCTCCTTACCTGAGCCATACAGATCCAGAATCCTGGGGCCCATATTTCTACCTTGAGCCTAAAGAGTTATTTTCAGGTGAATGCCTTGCCTTTGCTCCATTTCCACACCAGCCAGCAGCTGTTTCTGGATGTGCTGTAATTGTGGTCCTGCTAACATGGTGACAAGTTGTTCTCAAACTCTGTACCAGACTTTGGGATTTCTTTTGGTGTCGCAGAAACAAAATTCTGCAAGAGGATGTCTGAGAGATCGAGATAAAAAGAAAGAATAAAATAATTTACAATCTATACCAGTGGTTCTGATACAAAGCTCACTGAGTTACTCTGCATACTCTCCTCCAGCTTCCCAGAAAGGTGAAGGGTTTTGCAGTATTGGCACCTGGCTGTGCAGCAGGAGGCAGTTGTGCAGTCCAGGTGACCAACCAGGGACTGTTGGGATATGCAGCATGCATTGCAGCCCAGGACTTGTGTCACAAGCATGTTAGCTGGGTAATCTGGTAGAATCACTAATGTTGGTGTTATCATGGACTCACAGTTCTGCTGGGAGATGCCACACACGAGCACTTGGACTGGTGTGATGTGGAGACCACTCAACGCCTAATGAGAGAAAAACCAAATTGAAGAGATGCACCAGATATTTTACAAGTTACATAATTTGAGCTCCTGCTTTTCCCCCTCTAGCTTATAAGGTGGTGTTATACAGTGTCAGCACCGACAGTACCATGGTCTGGCAGCAGAAATGCACCTGTCATAAAAGAGTGAGGTACTAGTTATCAAGCATTTGCTCTCCCTGCCTCCTCATTCCCCCCATCTGCTGCTCATCGTCTTACCCAGCCTGGCTCATATCTGGCAAATGGCATCTCCTTTGGTGGGACATGCACTCGGAGTGAATCCAGACACACTTGCTCAGTCATACAGACTTTACAAAAGCATCCGTAGTGATGCAATAATACAATAATTAAAATTAATAACATTTACAAGCTCAATCCAAAGCTTTCATGATGTGAGGGGAGCTGTCTGAAGATTGCCAATAATCCACATGTGAGGATGTGTAATGAAAGAGTAAGAGGATGATGGTTGCAACAGTGGTGTTGACAAGGCTGATGCAGTTCAGGCTGTTGATTTTCTTTCCACAAACCTAGAAACCAGACTTTGGAGAAACTATCAAGTCCTGTGGGATTCTCTGATGGTTCTGCAGAAAAGTCCTCCATTAACTGTCACAAAAATGTCCCCTACAGATGCCCCTCTACAGATGACTCTTGCACACAGGTTTTGGCAGCATCTGTGTGGGCTTTGAAGGACCTAAGCTTGTCCCCTGGCACATGGCTAGTATTGGATAGAGAGCAACCAAAGGTGGTGTAAACTAAAGATCAGAACCCGGCCTGAAGCACGGCTGAAAATGGTGCCAAGGGGCATTTCTGTGCAATTTTACAGACTGTAGATGCTGTTTTGCTGCAGATGTTGTCTGTAGTAAAACACACACAATATACTACAAATATTGCTGGATTTAAAAGTTTCCCAGAGAAGCAATGCACGTCTGCAAATCCAGAAAGAATATTACTGGGACTTGTTGAAGGGCTCAGTATAAACTGTAACACATAAGCCATTAACATGAGGATATTTGGCATTCAGAGTCACACATATGGGCCTTTCAAAACCATTCTTCTCATTTGGCAGCTCCTACGGTCCTTGAATGATGCACAACCTCCTTTTATATGTTCCTGTAAGATGCTTCTGCAAAGTTGGAATTTTTTAAAAATAAGTTGTGGAGGAAAAAATCTGACTAAGAGACACAGATCTGGTCTAAGGGGAACTTTGGAAAACTACTTAATTTGCATGATTACTATTGCAAATCCGAGCTGATATCTGTGCTTTGTGTTCGGTTTTTCGTTTGGCTGCTTCTAGATGTGCAAATCTGGAAGCCTACTTGTTCAAAGCAGCCCTGAGCCAGGCTTTGCAAACGAAATGTCAGCGCTGTCCGAGGCCGGGGACACTTTCTGTGCTGATAAGCAACTCCTCTGAGTGGCCAAACTGATCCATCTCCCGCTCTGACAGTGCCTTTGTCTAACCTGACTGTTGAGCGAGGCTTTAAGGCTAAGCAAAGGATAAAACCTTACAATTGACCATGTCCAATGACTGCCTCCATCATGTGACATTTCCTCTACGTACATAAAGGCATAATTGACACTTTGGACCTTGCAGATGTTTTGCAATTCGTTTGGTTCCCACAAAGATACCAGAAAGTAAGTCTCGTGAACTGGCAATACTGTGTTTTCCTCTGAACAAGTTCTTATCTCTAAAACGTATTTAGATGCAAATTACGTCATGTCTCATGGCCCCACTTGTTTTGTTTTGCTTTTTCATTTAAATGGTCTATGCCATGATTTTTTTTTTTAAAAAGTGTGAAAGTATTCAGATGTTCCTGAAAAAACTTAATATCTTTGACTTTTTAAATCACATGCAAACAGCAGTATACTTTTCTGCCCTCTGCTCACGGCACTCTGCTTTATGCTTCCTAATTTAATTTGCTTTTCTGACTCTTCAGTGCTCCTTTCCACAGAGGAACGTCTGCTAAGAAGCCATTTTCTGTGCTCTTGGTGAAACAGATTATATGAAAAACTGATTGGCTTCATCTGGGTCTCGGAGCTCTGAACAAAGGCAGAGCAGCATGGTCAAGCGTGGCTCTCAAACAGTGCAGAGATACCTTACTATAAACCGAGAAAAACGATCACCTCCTCATGTCATTGAGCAAAGCTTTATACTCTGTGGCTTGTCCATCCTATGTGTAAAATGGAAAAGATGGTAATTCCCTCCTGATTCAGCTAAGATTTTTCCTATAAGCAGCTTTTGCTTTCACTTTCACTGATGGAGATCCCTTGGGCTTTCTTTTCACCCCTATTTGCTCCTAATTAGCAGCTCTGAAGTGGTAGGACAGTAAAGGCAGTGATATTGCTATATGCAGTATCTGCCTGGCTTACCTTTCTCACTCTGGATTTATCAGAGGCAAAAAAACAAGACAGCTCCTCTTTTCCACAAGAGAAATAAAAATAGTGCCTTTGGGCAAATCCTTCTAGGCTGAGTCTGTAGGCAATACATTCTTCTAGAAATGAGGTGAATTCTGTCATCTGCTTCCATACTGCATGTATCACTTGTACCTGTCCGTGCCTTTGTATTTCTTTAAATAGTGATTAAAATATTTATACATTTATATATATTATTAATAAATAAATATATATAAATAATGTTTTGTTCTCTGGTGATGGATGCTACATGCACACACATACATCCATATACACACACTCTCCTCACTTTCTCAGGAGCAGCTTGGATCAGCACAGGACAGGGAACTTCACACAATATTATCCAGGAAAGAAAGCAGGACCAATGTTGACCATTAGGCAACACTATGCTCTGGCCAGTGGGAGAAAAAAACAGAAAGCAAAGCACAGATCCCATTCCATTTTTCTTTAAAAAGTCCCATTCTCCTTCAGGAGTATAACTCTGTGTCTTACTGTCATCATTTCCTTTGCTGGAAGGCTTTTTAATTTGTCAATGGAAAGCCTAGTACTTATCAAAGATACTTGCAAACAAATTCAGACCAAATCAAGCAAAGTTGTCCATTTCAATAGCAGGGGGATTAAGGCTGGAACAAACCTCAGGCAAAGAAATGGATCGTGGTCTCTTCATGCCAAGACTAAAAGAGTTTTTGTAAGATGACTTCTAAGTCAGACAAATTGCTGGGTTCAGCAAAGAGTAACTGGGTGAGGTCTATGGCCTGTGTAGTACAGAAGTTCAGACCAGATTATTTAATGGGCTCTTCTGTCTTTAAAACCAATGAAATACTGGAGCAGCAGGGATGTCCTGAGTCAAGAGGACCAGTTCCCTGACTTTGCAGGCAATCACAGCCTATGATCTCTTTCAGAAATTGTTCAAGTGACATCTTAAAGCTGGGAGTTTTGGCTCCCTGCATTTACACTGGAATGCTGTTACAGAAAGCCC
Source organism: Acropternis orthonyx (assembly GCA_035583155.1). Classification (NCBI taxonomy): domain Eukaryota; kingdom Metazoa; phylum Chordata; class Aves; order Passeriformes; family Rhinocryptidae; genus Acropternis; species Acropternis orthonyx. The sequence continues at coordinate 15,415,480 of JAWWEU010000158.1, forward strand.
CTTCTTTGACGTTTAGAAACCTTTGGGAATCTATTTGTGGACAACTCACATTCTTATTCTTGTGGTAACATTGTCCTTTGGCTGAAACAGCAATTTTCTTTCTGTATATATATATATATATATATATATGGAAACCAAACTTAGCACTTTGCTTTACTGGGTTAGACAGAGACCTAACTTTTAATATAGGCTCTTAATTCCTCTGACCACTCTTGTTACCCTTCTGCTGCTCCATGCCAGTTTCAGGAAAGACTCATTCAGCTCAAGCAGCCAGACTATTACACAGTGCTCCAGCTGAAGGCTCAGTACTGCTTGCAGCTCCCACAGTTTCTACAGAAATACCTCACCTGGCATTGTACAAGAGCACCTTTTGCAGGAGGGGACCGCCCTCTCTGTTTCACTTTCAGTTGTTTTCATGCTCTGAAGATGGAAAGATGCTGAGGGACCTCAGGGCTGCAGCTCTCCGTCTCTGATGTTGGGAGAGTGGAGGTAGGAGGGCTGCCAGAAGTGGAGAAGGGCTGCACGGCTGAGACTCATTTTTCATTTTATGTGATAGACCTTGGCATATGGACCTTTATGGAGCACTCACAAACTCCTGAAGCCCAGGTGCTTTTCCTGTGCCTTCTCAGATGGACTTGCTCAGTTGGTCAAGATGGAGAGTTTCCCCTCTACAGGGATAATGCAGAGGCTCCGATGGAGCAAATTGCTGACAGCTTTCGATAGACAGAAAAATAGGAACTCCAGCCCTTCCTCCTCCCTGCTGAAAGATGCCAAGCAAAACATGGCTAAACAAGCCTTGCCCATGATCAGTTCTTTCTTCTCTTCTATATGCACCACACTGTGGCCTCTATTTCATGATCACATGCCATCTCAAGCATGTGATGAAGTAAATGCGCTCACTGCCATGGCACACCTAATGAACAGGTCAGGGGCAGAACATGCAACAAAACTGGATTTCATTAGAATATTTAAAACCAATCTCAGGCTCAGGGTTGACTTCCATTGTTATTTTCTGCCACCAGCTCTGAGATCTACAAAAAAAGCTGTTGTTTCATGCAGGGGAAACCCTAATTTTTTTCCCCCTCTTTTTCTCATAGTAGATCTGAAACATTTTAGGCAAATCTTTTTTAAAATTGTCTTTAGGTCATAAATCTGTATTTGACAAGTGTTAACTTTTAAAGTAAAATCTTCAGTTATAAATAAGTGAAATTAATGTCTCAGATGATGTTATAGGAAACTTACCACAATATCTATATCTATATCTATATCTATATCTATATCTATATCTATCTATCTATCTATCTATCTATCTAGTTATTATTATTTGATATGTAGATACAGAACCTCTCTTTACTGTTGTTGGGTTTCTAATACTTGACCTTAACCTGAGATACAATGCAGTATTTTTAAAGGTAGTCATACCTTGAATGAGGTCTGCAGTTCAGCACATTTTTGTTTAGGCTTCTCTGGTACTTTCTTAGTTGTGTGTTTTTAATGCTTTAACTTCATGCTTGATGTTTTAAATATTTTCAACAGCTTTTTTTTTTTTTTTGGCTCCATTGAATGAAAAGTACTCCATGCAGATACAAGAAGAATTTGGTGGGATTTTGTCTGGCTGGCACAATTACAGATATGTGAGAAGGTAACACTGCAGTAGAATTGTTCTGCAACATAGTAAATGATTTGGTGGGGCATGTCTTTTATTGGTAGAGAAAACATTTATGTACTACTGCTTTTTGCTGCTTAAGCTTTCTGACTTTGGTTACTGAGGCTGTATTTCAAAGTACTACACATATTGCCTGTGCTTGGTCATGGTTATAGGCCAGACCTTGGCTCATCAAATAAGTGGACAATATCAGCACTCTAAAAACAGTCACTTCACGAGAAACCTGACAGAAAATTAAAAGGAAGGTGAACCACTTTTTTTTTTTTTTTTTAAAAATACCAAATAGTTCCCCACAGGGAAACATCCAGAGACTTGCAGTCAATGAGCAGAGCTGCTTCTTCAGGGCTGACTTCTCTATGGAGGCTTTAAGCTTATTTTGGATCTGGATTAAAAGATGCGAGCACCTAAAGAAACTGAAACAGATAAATAAATAAAGTCACCTCTGTGCTTCACGGGTACCCTTGCTTTTGCAAATGCTTGTCCAACCACAACCTAAATAATTCAAACCATCGTTGTCAGGCAGCAGCTCAGCCCTCCTCAATAGGCACTTGCCTTATCACTCTACAGCAGATGCTTCAGTCAACCATTGGATATTGAAAACATAAATAATGAAACAAAATTTGGAGACAATGGTTTCTGGGCCGAGGACAAAATACTGATGGATATTGTCAGTCTCTGTGTAACCAAGCAGCAAAAGCTCAAGTGACAACAATAGGGAGGAGAAGAATAGGGACAAGTGAGGAGCCCTGAATCTCAATAAGGCCTGGAGTTGCACATGCTGCTGTTACCCTAGAAACTAACCTCTCCCCTGAAGAGGTTTGCTGGGGCATTGTCCGGGGGACACAAGATGTGTCATACACCAGATGGTCGTGTGCTGTATAACTCAGTTATCTGAGCGGTGGAGTGGAGGAATGCACGCCGCGGAGCGCTCCGGAGGGCCGCCCAGGGCACCATCTGTTCTTTCAGACCCAAGGCACTGCTTTTGCGTTGGCTTTTTTTTTTTTTTTTCTCCTTCCAAGAAAGGAGGGGAAAACAAAATTAAAATGATTCACCATTCAGCAGGGAAGAGGGGAAAAAAAAAAAGGGCAGCTTAATACAGTTGCCATATCTTGCTTTCATTTAGCTAATTTTATCCCTGGGTTTTATGTCAGGTGAATTGCTTTTTTACGCCTGGGAGAGCAGCAATTATTTCTCTCTCAGGAGTCTATCATTTATAAATAAAACCCCTTTGAGACCTCATCGGTCATTTACCATCTGAAAACCCCCAAACGCTTTTAGCCATATGTTCTCCAAAGTCTCCTCTCTCCTCCCCAAAGCTCCCTGCAAAGGTTTCGGCAATGCAGGGGAAAGAGCATTTTTCTTTTCCAGGAATTGTTCTCCCCTTTGGCTGGGAAGGGGGGGAAGGAGGAAAACAAAAAGTCAGAGTCGAAGCGGCAGTGTGAAGGACTGGCGTAGGAAGGAAATGCTAATCACAGGCTGTGCGATGCCAAGGAGCAGTGACGAACGCGCCTGTGAGGTGCTGGCACCGAGAAACACCCCGGGGACCCAGCTCAAGTGCCACCAGAGCCAGCCCAAAGTCTTGCTGCCTTCTGCTGGCTTTGGACTGAGACCTGAATCAGCCTGTGGGAGTGGGAGAACCAGATGGAAATCAAGGTTCAGGACACTTCAGGGTACTTTAATAAAGGTGTATTAAGGCACTTAATCCCACTCGGGTGCAAGAAGATCAAGTCAGGGTCGCAAAAGCAATGCCCAGGCAGCAAGAAACGGGGACTGAAATGTGTGTTCTTGGGGCAGTACATTTTGCATGATGTCAAGACCTGTCTTTTGGTGCACCTTTCTGCTCCCCTGCTTTTGGTTTCTGTCCTGTGGCTGCTGAGGATTCTCCCACCTCTCAGCACAGGAGAGAAAATAAATGGAAAACAAAGTACTGGCTTGATTGCTGATGAAAATAATAGAGAAACATTTGCAATGATTTAAGCAACGGCATTATTTCAAATCTGCTCTGTAATGGCTGCAGCTGAGCACACGTCATGGCTGTGAGCCCGCAGCTCCTGTGGCATGGACAGAGGAGGGTTTCAGCAGGAACAACACATCCTCTTGTCATTCAAACTTTAAAAGATAAATTATGATTAAAAAGACATTGTGGCTTGCAGAAGACTCCCTTGTGCAGTTGCGATCAGTCCTCAGGTGGCTAACTTTTACCTGATCATTCCCAAAAGTGATCAGAAGGACTTGTATCTCTCTGCCAATCAAATCTGCATCCAGTGTTTATAGAGAGAACTAGGAAAAGGAACATAATCAAAGGAATTTACATGCAGAATAAGGGCCAAGGACGCAAAAAGGTCAAATCTGAATCACATTTACCTTTAGGTTCCATGTATAGACAGCTCAGTTAAAACACCCTTTAGGCAGTTAATAGGACTAACAAATGATTCAGCAATGCTTAAACAACAGGCAATAGCATCTCACAAGCTGTTTGTAAACCTAGTATTTCACACGTGCTTGTCGTTCTTACAGCACTGGTACTGCTTGTCTTTAAAAATTAATGATCAATATACAACAGAACTGAGAATTTATATTCATCCTTGGCTTCTTATTTTTCACTCCCCTGTAAGGTTGCCAGCACAGAAAGCAGCAGTGATGCCTTTCAGCACAGCTGGCTTTAAAGGTTGTGTGAAACGTACAGGCACCAGGGGCTTGCTGTGCAGTGCTCCCAGACTTGGGAAATTATGGCAAGCAAATCTCTATAGACTTGTCTGAACACCCCCACCGGGAATTTGCTCCTCTCTGATCCAAAACAGTTCACTGAAGGCTGCCTAGCCCACTTTCTGCACCTGGCTGAGTGATTGACCAGCAACTCGACGGGGTCGTGGAAGCTTTATTCCTTTTGTTCCATGGGTGTCTGCCATGGAGAGCCAAGCTTGGATTAACTGAGCTTAAATCCCTGGGCAGCTTGCCAGAGCAATGCTAGCTCTGAAGCAAATGTAGCTCCAAGATGGTTTCAAGACCGGCTTTACAGATCAGTTCTTCTTAGGTGCAAATCCACAGGCAGAGAGCATAATGCCTCATGTCAGACCCCTGGGAAGTCTCTCCCCACAGGCAGCACTTGCCAGCTCATGTGGGAGCGATGTGAACCTTGCCAATGCCATTTCTTTTGGGCCAGCCCTTCCCCAGCAGCGCTCCCTGGCCAGCGATGCAGACATCCTTTCACTGGACACCGTGCTGTATTACAGCAACATGCATGGACATGTTTCATAATATGCTGCCCATCCAGCACCTGCATGTTCCTTGCTGTGGCACCAAGCATTTTTATGCACTAGCTTCTAGGTCACTGTCATTTGGAGCAATATAAGAAAAAAGCTATTTTCTAACATCTTTTAATACCTGATCCGAAGGCAATGTGCATTTAAGCCTTGCAGGAGCCAAGAGCTCCCAAGAACATGTCTCCTGCAAGTCTCCTCCTCATTCCAGGAGTTAGAGGTTGTCTTCTGCTCCAAAAAGAGGAGTTACATTTCGTTCAGACCTCTGTATTTGGGTAGGGAGAGAGAGGACTTTCAGCCTACTTCCTGGGGAAACAAGGTTAATGCTCTCATGTCGTGTTTGTTTTCCCTCCCCCTAATAACTTTTGAACCCATCGGCCTTGTTCAACTCATCTTGACAGAGGGATAGAAGTCTAGAAAATAACTAAAATCTTGTAAGTTCTGTGAAAACAGTCACTGATGTAGAAGAGAGAGGGGCCTGGTATCAATATCCTCACCAAGGAAAGGCTGAACATGAATGCACTTCTCGTTTGGCATCAGTAGATTGACACAAAAAATAAACCTGAAACCACAAAAGGAAAGCTTCAGATAAAATTTACACTTCTTAGACTTTCAAGTCAGACCACAGACAAGACCAAAAAAGCCGGAGTTCACCGAAATCCTTGCTAGTTTCAATCTGAACTCAACGCCTTTTGGCTATTCCATATTGGGACATAGCTAAGTGTCACCTCCACACTGCACTGGTGTAACAACTTGCTTGCCTTCATCACAGTTGCCTCTGCTTAGGGAACCCAGGATGCAAAATGTTACACAAGCTATTTTAAATGAAATTGGAGGGCATTTGTAAAGCCTTTGCTCTGTGTGCGGGACCACCGTGTTGTGTGTGCACAACAGGTAAAGAAATTCATACCACTGAAGTGGAAAGAAATACCTCTAATTGTTGTGGTTTGAAAACACAAGTGGCATGCAAGAGTATTAGAAATCAATGCTTTGAAAACAGAAACGGGAAGCAGAAACTTGTGAATTCATGTGGCTCTGTGACCACGAGGAAAGCAATGCTGGACAATTGAGTCCAGCTTCCACTGAAAGACCATGGAAAAGCATCTTTAGTACACATTTTCAAATTCCAAAGGCTTACATTAATCTGCATGCACTGAGGTGTCCCACTGCAGGCAATAGCCCAACTCCTGTGCATAAATCAAGTGTACAAGCACATTTTCATGGGAGTTGCATCAAACCTTCATTCTTTTTCCTTTTCTTCTCAATGCCTCTCCTCTCACCCAATCACCACCCCAACAGTAAAATGAGAACAGCAAAACACATTTCAGCAGCATACATAAGGATTATCTTACAATAGTTTTTACCTTTTCTCCTTTAAACTCCCAGAAAAGAAAATCTTCCTGTATTTTACTTTTTCATTTTCAAAAAGCAATTTGTTTCTTTCCCAGACCTTTTCAGCTCAGCACCCTGGAATATTTCTACCTTCCTCAGAACTGATGGGTGCTAATCATCCCAGAGGTGTCTAGTAGCAACAAACCCCCTTACCTTGTTGTACTAAAATGTCTATTTAATCCACTGACAGTCAAAAATTTCTGCCTCAGCCAGTATTCGAGCATGGCAGCGGCCCTTTGCATTATTTGAAATGAACCTGCTTTAAAACAGAAGAGTGAAAATGAGTGATGGCTGGCTTTCTGATCTTTTGTAAGATACTATGCCAAAAGGAATCTAAAACCCAGCCTCCTCTGTCAGTTTGGCAGAGATGTTTCCAATCTGAAGCTCTGCTTGGGCTTGGAATATTAAAGGCTTTTCCTATAGCAGGGCTCTAGGGTAATTATATGAGAGTGGTACCTCCAGTCCCCAGAGGGCAGGTCCCTTTGTGCTGGCCACTGAGCAAACTTGTAGAGAGGGGCTGACCCTTCCTGAGGAATTTGTGGTCTAAATAGACAAGTGGGCTGAGTGCAGGAGAGGGGCCAACAGATGTGGCCAAACAGGTGAAATGACTCACCCTGAGGTCACACTGTAGATTCATGCTGATGCCAGGTGTGGTGCTCACTGACTAAACCTCCTCCCTTGCACATATCCTCCCTGCCTCCCATGAATCTTTCTTTTTGCAAACTTGCACTGTCTTCTCCCTCTGCTGCAGGCTGAGGCAGGGTGAGTTTTCATCACCACCTTCAGCTGGGCAGCCCTGTATTTTGCCCCCTCTCCTATTCACTGGCTTCCATATCTGGCACCCACCTGATAGGCTGGGGAAGCTGAGCCAGCTAACATTTTTAGATGATTTTTTTTTCCCCCTGAGCTTTATTTTTTTAGGCAGGGATGAGGATCCAGGCCTAACTTTCACCAGTTTTGAAATACAAAGTGCTATTGATCTCTAAGAAAAGAGACTTCTTTTGCAGCCTCAGATGCCTTTATTTCAACACAGTTCTCAAAAATGGGATAGAAAACTATTAAGTCAAGGCTTCGCCTACCTTACAGTTTCCTTTGCTCCCCTTCAAGCTATTTACAGACGCTTCCTACCAACTTAGAAAAAACTCACTGTGGACAGTTCGGATGAATAGCAGACACCAGTAGAAAAGGTTTCAGCAGACAGAAACATTCACTGCAGGCTGGTCCAGCGCTGAACTTTTCAGCTCATTTTCCTGCTGCTGCGGTTCCACAACGCTCTGTGAAACAAAGATGCTGCTTCCAGGAAGGAGTCATTGAGGTATGAAGCCCCAGCAGGGAAGATAATTCCAGTCCTTCAAGCAGAGAGGTCAGACCTGTCTCTGGTGAGCACTTGAGGATGGCTGGCTCCCAGCAGCTGTGTGAGGCAAATTTGGATGGCTGATTTTATAACATCCTTTTCAACCAGGAAAACGGATCATCTTCTTTTTCTTAGGGTGGGGTGGATTATCAGATTTGAAATAGCGGGTGTCAGAGCTGTGTACTTTCTGAAAGGATCCAGCTGGACCCAGGTGAAGAATCACTGATCTCACAACTTGCCACCAACCTTGAAAACCTGTGGAATATGGTTATTCTGAGGATTCTGGTAATGGTGACTTTCAGATGGTTATAGACCAACTGACAAGAGACAGAAATTATGTTTCACATTAAATGATTGCTATGCCAGACTGTTACCACTAAGACTAGTTGACAGAGAATGGAGGTATGGTCTTGGGAACAAGCAGGTAGGAATGCACAGACCTTGCTGCTTTCAGCCAGGGCTTTGTGACATACTTTTCTTTCCCAAATCATCCCAGAAAATAAAGTCCTGATTTTTATTTCTCTAGTAAAGAATCAGCAGAAGGTTTACAATCCTGCATTGCAAATGAGGCATCTGTACCCTGTACAGTGGGCTGCGAGAAAAAGAGAAAAGCCAGCAGCTTTCTTGTGTGTATGAAGTATCTGGATTTTAGAATAACCAAAAGACATAGCACTCTTGTCCTGTATTTTATTAGGAAATTAACAGGCTGATTGATAACCTAAAATTACACAGTGAATCTCATTTAAAAAATGTTCAGAATCATGAGAATAATTTTGATTTCTATGAAAACATAATGCCCAGATACAATTCCTCTTTATGCCTGTAAATTTCTACACCCTTAACATTTATCTGCTGTACAATGGAGAGGCTGGATAATTTTAACAGGATCTGTAAAGTTAAATACAAGATACTTTCTCTGCAGTCCAAGTGAAAGAGATGAAATGTTGAAAAGAAAGGCCCAGAATGTGAGCAGCACTATGAGAAGGTTCCTTGTGATCTCATTGATTACATTGTCGGTATTTCAGACTGCTCAAAGATATTAAAGACTGGCAATATTAACTGCTGTGCCAAGTTAGGAGGCTTTAGGGCATCAGTTTTCCAGAAGAGGGATAGAGACCACTGTGGGGTATAGGCTCTGCAGTGAGAGGAATAGGGTGTACTGGATGTGTATGATGCTCAGAGTGTGAGAGCTGATAAATCTATCTACATCTCTCTCTTTTTGCCAGCAGCATGAGCTACCACCATCACCACATTGGATTAAATAGCTTTTCCTGACTCTGTGTCAGCTTTAAAGACGTGAAGGGCTGATTTGATTCAGGTGCTGAATATCTGCATGGGCTGAATTTCAACCATAGTAATCACAGCCCAACTCCTGCACCTGTGTATGCAAAAAATCACTCTGAGCCAACACTGTTGGTTTCACTGCAGCTAAATGAAATGTTGGTTTCTTTGCATGTGGGGTAATGTGGTTCAGCCCCGTGGGTTGTAGCTGAGGCCCTTGGTTCTCTAAATAAAGAGCTGGCACTTTTCAATACCAAATGACTCTTGCAGGGAGTTGGATTTCTCAAAACATTATTCAGGAAACCATTCAAAGTGTCATACATGTTGTGTGGGTGGGAGATGCTTCCCTGAACTGGGGCCTTAATTCCTGAGAGGATTATGGATGTTCTGTAAGTGGCCAGCTCAAGCACTTGAGCAGCGCAGTCCAGTCACTTCAGCCTCCTGTATTATTCTTGGCCTCTGTAAGCTAAAAACTAGTAGATTTAAGAAGTAGTGGCCCTTCTGTTTAAAATGCTATGTCAGGACAAGTACATTCAGAGCACTGTGGTTTGTATTTATAAATAAATTCTTTGGCAACCATTTTCTAGAAAGCAGAATAATTTTTTGCTATGTAATACTTCATTGTCTTCCCATGAAAAACTGACATCTTAGAAAATCTGTATCACCTTTCACTATAAATAGTCTTGTTCCAGATTAAGGATTAGTTCCTCCCTGAAGAAAGACAGATTTAAAAAATCTGGTCATTATCTGATAACTCTTTATGTAGTAACATTAAAATAAAACAGAAAAAGAAAATCAATCAGTATGTGGTTTGTTATTGTCTAGACTGTTAGTGTATGTTTATACAATAAAAACAACATAAGTTATCCTAGTTGGTTTTAAAAACCTTAGTAATAGAAATATATTACTATCTGCAGATTCATAAAGAGAATGCACTTTTTTCCATCTAAGTTCAAGTATTATTAGAATATTATTATTGCTATTATTATTATTATTAAAGGAGCTCTAAATCCTTGCCATTTTGCCTGTCTTTACATCATGTTGGTCTTTCTGAGAAATAGCAAGTTGTGATCATTTGTTCATGAGCAAAACCAAAGTGGTGCTTCCAGAAGTTTTGCCTGGTAGAAGACAGCCTGGCAATCCTTTGCCTACTATGAGCAACTTTAGAAGAGCCTATTTGAGACCAGCGGTACAGATACAGTAGTCGTGTGCTTTCCTCGTTGGCTGATGGACCTAATTTCTTCCAGGATCTCAACATTCAGTCCCATTTAAAGGAGAAAGGCAGGAAGAACCCAGCCCAGACTTGTACTGCATCAGGATATATCATCTTCATTTCTTCTTGGTACTGTCAGTTGCTCATAGGTCGGCAGGGTGTTGTTAGGGAGGAAAAGATCCGAGTTGACGCTGTTGCCTCTCTGAGATGATCTGTTGTTCCCTTGATCCCCCTGCTGATGGGAAACCAGATGATGCAGCATATCTGTAATGAGGTTCAGTTTCTGATCCATTTGTGTAACCTACAAAGGCAAAGGGGAGCTTTGTTTAGTAGCCGCATGTGAGAAAATTGCAACAAACCGGGTGATACACATGCAATATTAAAATGACAGTTTTCTTAATTAGGATCACAACAACCTCTATGAAGACACTACAGAGTCACAGTTCATCAAACAGATCACTGAAAATTTAATGCAATAGGTCAGAGTTGGATGAGGACAGGCTTGTTAATACTTACCTCTGGCATGTGCTTTGATGCCCATTTTATACCTGGATGAACACATGAAAACAGGCTTTTAAAGAGATGTGCTGTAACAGAGAACTAAGTTCTAGAACTGAGCTTCTGTAGGGTATTTTTTTTTTGTTATTACTGTGTCTGTACTTTTTTTTAAAAACATGAAAAACTTCTAGCACACTTATATGCCTTAATTATATCAATATGCTCTAGTAAATAACTGCTTGACTTGCAGTGATCTAATCAACTCTAAGCTACGACTGACTGATGCTCTTTGTTACATTTGGGCCCAATTACCAGCTCAGGCCACAAAATGCCCATAGGTATTTTTGCTGCTGTGAATGTATAGCAGCTGGGGTCCATGGCAAGGGCTGGGAGCTGGGCTTGATTCAGTTTTATGCTCTCACTGTCTCATGATCAATGACATGATCCCCAGCAAGATAGAAACTAAGAATTCTAAGATGGCTGAAAACTAATTTCTTAACTGGGGGACTCCAGGTATTCAGTCTGATTCCACAATGCTCATTTTCTTCTGCCTTTAGACAGAATCTCCTTAATTTTTTTCCCCCTGCCCTTTCTTCTAATCTTCAGGAGAAAATGTAATGAAAAATCAGATACCTAAGAGAAGTTAGGTTATGGACACTCTTTGGCATACATTTGTGGTACTCAGAGGAAAATGGAGAATTAAATGTTTCTAGAAGCACCACAGATACAGTCTCTAGTTTCTGGCATCTTCCAGTCAAGAAGTAACCTGTATCACCCCTTTTATCTGGCATGGGAAGCCTTCTCTCTGCGCTGACTTCAATGTACTGAGCAAGATATCCCAAGGGGAAGATGGGCACTTCCAGCTTCAAAGTCCTGCCCACTCTCTGACCCTTGGCAAGGCAAAAGCATTGAAATTGGGCAGTAAGATTCTGCCTTCTGGCCTCCTACTCCCTTCTGTAAGCCTAACAAGAAAGCCTCAATTTTACCACTGCTTTCTCTGACCCACAGATCCACAGGGAGTCGAAAACATAGAGAAAATTCTAGGCAAAAAGATGTAGTACATTTGAAAAAGGGAAAAGAAAGCAAGCAGAAAAAAAAAAAAGTGATAGGAATAAATTGTTGCCTAAAATATTTGCTAGAAAGTAGTGAAAGGCACATAAAACTGCCAGAGAGAGCATGAGTGGGAGCAATTTATATGTGCCTGGCTGTCATCCAAGTATCACACAGGATAGCAAAAGACAGTAAGGCTGAGCAGAACATCAACAAACCTGGAGGATTTCAGCAGAGACTAAAATGTTTTTCCACCATAGAGAAAATGCTGGGTTTTTTCAAACACTTTGCACAACTGGTAGGGAAGCAGATACAGTGATTTTAAAATATGAGGTGCCAGAGATTTATTCTTTGCAGCTGGTTTTGAAAACATTAGGCAAAGCACCCTAGACGGTACATGAAACACTAGTAATTCTGGATGGAAATGGCTGTTGAAAGATGAGATTCTATGAAATGAGGAAGCTGAAGAACACATAAGTTCAAGATTTCTAGAAGGAAATACAGATGGAAAACTGAGCAGATCACCAAGTTTTCATTTCATCACTATTTGTTCACTCCCTTAAAAAAAGACACATTTTGCCCAAATGGTGCCCATCACAGCTGGAAAACTCATGATGGTCCAAGTGTGACAGTACAAATCAGTGGTGGTGAAGTCTGCAAAAAATACCTCATTCCTGCATCTCCCACTGCCCAGGTATTATTTTGCAGTCTGAGACAGCTGTACTGGAAGGACTGCAGTGGAAGCCTGCAGACAAACAGCTATCTTCAGAGTCTGAAGGACAAATCTTTCTTCTACAAGGAATGTCTTTTTGCCAATTATTCTAAACAAACTAGGGGATTTTTATATGTATGTATTTCTTAACTTGTGATTCCAGGATGGGATTACCAGAGGAAGCACAGACTGGAGATATATCTGGAAAACGTGCATTTATGAAACTCTTGCAGTGATGAGCTATTGAACATGACAGTAGATTGGACCGAGATCTGGATTGGCCTTCAACAGCTGTGCATCTTGGTGATGAAGTACTGGAGAGAAGTGAGAAGTGAAAATTCTTCCTGGGAAATAAATTCCCAGAGATAATTGTCTAATTTTTTCTAGGGAACAAGGTCTGGCTGCTGCAGCTGTGGAGTGCAGGAGGCCCACAGAAGCAGAGGCAGAAGCTAATTGCTGATTGAGCTGAGCCATATGAGATTAAAAGTAAAGACCTTTGTCTTCCATTTTCCTGCTTGTTGGGGTAGGGCTCTAAAGCCACGAAGCTTTTGTGGAGGGAGGTCCAGAAAGCTGGTTGTGTTTAGTTGTTGTTTAATCAGTTTTGCTTTCCAATAAAACAAGCCATTTCCCTGGGGGTTCTGTTCCCGTGAAGGGCTTGCTCCAAGACACACTGAAGTCAGTAGTTTTCAGCAATCACAGACTCCCAGTGACTTCAGTGGGCTCTGTATCAATCTTGGACTGAATCATCAGTCTCAAATAGTAACATATTCTTTGGATATTACAAGAGAAGGATCAGTCTGGATTTCTGTGCATTGATCTTCTCATGCTTCTTGGGGCTGCATCAGAAAAGATGACATTTACAAATGAGAGAGCAGTGGGATGATGGGCCCCCATCCTCGGTTCTGCCATAGGAGTATCTGCTGAAAGTATGAGATTTTTATAAAACGAGAAGTAAAAGCCACCAGAAGGCAACTTCTACTGCCATCACAGGCCTCTGATGTACAAGAGTAAGAGCTTGCTGGTGAACAGCCTTGCTTATCAGCTTGCCATATCTGCCTGTTGTCATCCAAACACACATCCTGAAATACATCGCTCACTTGTTTGCTGCAGAGAGAGTTATACCCACTACAAAAATGTCAGCATGTGCAAAACTCTTTTTATTAAACCAGCTTTATGCACTTAGCACGGAGAAGTGTATCATCTCCCCTGAATCATGCTTTCAAACACATTTAGTTGATTAGAAATTAGCCACGATGCCAGAACGAATAAAAGTAAAGAAAACAGAAAAACTGCTGATGTTGCTCTAATTTTAACTGCTTTGAACAACTCTGATCTCTGTACTTAAAACAGCAAACATTGTTAATTACATAGAAAAATAACTCAGACTGATTTGTTTCCTTTAGGAAAAACTAAGTAAGCTCTTTGTAGCTGATTTATGTTTCATTAGAAGGATGATGTTTGGATGATAAAATTCTTTATATGCAAATAATTTCCTTCATAGTTGTTGAGGAGAGGAAGCAGTGTTTGAAACTTCAGAAATTACACATCACAGTTATTCCTGTGTCTTGCTGAAATCTTGTATGAATACAAGATTTTTCCATCCTCTGAGATAAGCTGGGTTTTTTTTAAAGAAAAAAAAAAAAGATTCAAGGATCATAGATTGAGCACAGATGAGGAGAGGCAGATTTAAACAAGTTTTGAATCTAGCTCTTGGAAATTAATAAAATCCCATCCATGCAGTGCGCTGAGGAAAAAGAAACCGAATCCCTGAGTCAAATAGCTCTTCACAAAGGCTGAAAGCACACAAGTCTTAAATGGCACATCATTAAGAAATGCAGCTATATCACAGAACAGATTTTTGCTCTCCCTGAAATGGCACAGAGGCACGTGACTACTCTGCCACCACGGGCAATAGACTAGTGGTGATGACGTGGGTGCTGTGAATCACAGAGTCCTCTTAGGTCATGTTTTCAGGAGCAGCAGTCCTCTACAACTGGGTATAAATCATAGAATCATAGAACGTCCTGGGTTGGAAAGGACTTTAAAGATCACCCAGTTCCAACCCCCTGCTGTGGACAGGGACACCTTCCACTAGACCAGGTTGCTCAGAGCCCCATCCAACCTGGTTTTCAGCACTCCCAGGGATGGGGCAGCCCCAGCTTCCCTGGGCAGCCCGTCCCAGTGCCTCACCACCCTCACAGTACAGCATTTCTTCCCTAATATCTAAACTATACCTAATTTCAGTCTGAAGCCATTCCCCCTTGTCCTGTTACTACATGTTGTTATAATAGCTTCTCTCCATCTTTCTTGTAGGTCCCTTCAGGTACTGGAAGGCCACAATTAGGTCATCCCAAAGACTTATCTTTTCCAGGCTGAACAATCCCAATTCCCTTAGCCTTAGTGACATGATTTTATAAAGGTATCAGCTTTTATAAACGTATCAAAGGCATTCCAAGAGGTGCTACTGAACAAGACAGAGACTGTTCTTCTTGAGAAAACAAAATAATTTATCAATTAAAATTATCTACTTATCTATTATATCTACCTTATATTTTATTTATGAAGATTTGAAGAACTTTAATATTCCTCACATTTTCACGTTATATCAATTTGAAATGCCCTGTAATTTTAAGCACTTATAGCATAAGTCTGTGGCATGATTCAGAACACAATATGTAACAATGAATTTATTTCCTTGCTTTTAAAAACAAAACAAACCCAACCCAACCCAAGACACAGAAGCCTGGGTGGCTCCAGCAACAGCTGGAGAAAGGTCCCTTTTAAGCACTCCTGTAATAAGTAAAGAACGGCACTTTGGAGATGTATTCCCAAAACTAATTTTAGGAATTTATCAGGAAAGGATAAAGACAAAATCATGGAACTGAGTGAAACAGTACTTTCAGCCATGGTTATTCAGGATAGTGGGGAAGCTGAAGGATAAAATTTGGACTTTGGCATAATTTAGGCCACAAAGATCACAGATTATTAATAAGTTATTCCAAATATTGCTCCATGATCTGGAGGGATCAAAGTTGATTATTGCTGCTGATTAAAGCTGTCTTATCTGCCCTCCACTCTCATCCTCAGAGACTTTAAAAGTAAAGATTATTAAAAGTAAAAATCATAGTCAGTCTGGACAGAATGGTGTTTTTAACACGGTTGAGTAACTGAACAGATTATTTGTCCTTAATCACGAAAATTTTTATCAGCACATTGCTCATGCAGTGCATTCAGGGGGACTGCCCTTCTTCTCAGTAAAGCAAACCAAGAGTGAATCTGCTAAAGGAAAAGAGGGAAACTGGAATGTAAGCAACACTTGGCTGAATGAAAATTAGACTCCCAAGTCTGCTACCCTGACTTGAGTAGCATTCATTCCTGAGGGTGCTGCTTTTTAGCTCAAAGTGAATTAACTTTTTAAGGCATTTTTAAAAAATAACTGAGATGACTGGGGAGACCTTCATGTATTTATCACTCCTGGTGACCTGTGACCTGTTAATAAGGAGGACCCTATTGCTCTGAAGTGTAGTGAGCTTCTAGTGAAAAAAAAAATGATGCTTTCTTTATGCATCTCTCCGCGTTGTATAGAATCCCAAATGTGTTCACTATTCAATACTACGCTCAGTAATAAGGTAGCTTTGTATTTCAGAAAAACACACCAAAAAGTCCTTTCTGTTAACAAAATAATCTGCAGGCACTCTAATGACTCAGCTGAAGAAAAGATGAAAGGCCAGAAGTATTCCAGAACTCATGACACCTGTTAATGGCAATGTTAGGAATAAAGAAATGTGTCAGTATCCAGCGGTACTTAAGAACAGTGAGGCTGTTCTGCAAGAAAAGATGTGGTTACAAATCACATTTGTCTTTGGTGGGATTGCTTCTATTTAAGTTCTCCAGAATACCTGAGGCAGCTTCGGAGAGCAGCTTCCCTGGCTCCTCCTCTTGCTATGTCTGTACACATGTTGGTATATCAATATTTCTAAAAATTAGTGCTTTAGTTTTGAGGGGTCTGTGGACAGGAACAGGTACAATATTAGGAGTGGCTTTCTAGAGGAGCTCAGGGATAGGTATGGGGATCTTCACAGGGAATTTATTTTAAATACTTATCTATTACTATAATAGTGGCAGGAGAGACCAACAATGTCAGTATCATTAAAGTTTCTTTCTTCAGGTGCATGATTCTTCAAAAATCATGGAATTTGTCTTCCTTCCATTTGCGATACCCAAGGTCCCAGATTCTTGCGAAGCCCCTTATCAGAACTCCTGGCTTCAATGTGTTTATTTTGTTGCCAGAGAGTAGGCAGTAGTTTTGCTGGAGGTGATATACCCATCATGGAGGTGTTTATAGGAGAATGTAATCTGCATGAAGGCAGATTTATTTTCCAGACTGTCTGTACTTTCTCTTGAGAGTTGGCCAAAGAACGAAGTGTGTGTGCGGTGTCTGGGGGAAGGATAGTAGAAGTGAAGCCAGTGAGAAAACCCTCTACTATAAGATCGGTCATTGCTAGGAAAACATCAAGGTGAAGTTTCTGAGGAACCAAATTAACGGGTTTTGAGGGTTGCATGGACAAGCCTCTTTCTAGTCAATGAAAATATTATATGAACCCTGTAACCAGTCTCTTAACTGGCAAGTAAAATGGATTAGTTTAGGACAAAGCATCTTTGGAAAGAAAGGCACTTGCTACACCCCAAGTCCTAAAATCAGCTCTCTTGCATGAAACTATCAGTGACAATCTCTGGAATTCACCATTGATTAGGGTATGTTGCTTGTGCCTTCAGCTGAGCGTGATGACCTGGGGCTGGGGAGAAACTTAAGAACTGTCATTTGGGACCAAAGCTCAGAAACAACCAGGATTTATAAACCAATTTCTGGCTCTAATTCTTCAGAAGTTACCTTGATATCAGTGCACTATTAAGAAGGGCTTGGCTTGGCACAGTAAATTCCCAATGCACTGTATAGAAACTCAGTTTTGTCACATATTTTTTTAAACGTGTTGGGAAAAAAGCCAAACTGGCAACACCAGCATGTGGCCATTTGATTACTGACTATAACACTTGTGGCACTTTAAAGTAATTTTTGTTTGTTTAAAAAATGTTGTCCTGATTGTGCAGCACAAGACCTAGGGTACCAGATGCTCACACTATAGGAAATATGAGAAATTACAAGGTTGATTTATGCATACATTCTTTCACTAGCATTGGGAAAGCAATTTTGATAAGCAAGTAATTAAACTACAGATAATTATTTTTCTTTCCCAAATGTTCTTTTCTCCAAAGAAAAGCATGATTTTCTAAAAGCTCCCTAAAGGTTCTGGAAATATGACACTTGAGCTCCATTTCTTTCATGTTGATTTTCATGATTCTTAGAAGAGTGTAGGTTACAGCCATAATGTAATTTTTCGGACTAGGTACGTCCCCTGAATTCTGTTTGAAACTGATGGTAGTCAGAGACTTGCTCTGATGGGTCAAAACCTAAAAAAAGACATGAAAAGGCCACTTCAGTAATATGTAATTAAATATAATACAAAATACAGCATATATGGTACCAAACAGAACACTGGGAGCATGTTTTCGTAACTCCCTCTTCTCTGATACTGCCGTTTTTCCCTACAAAGAAACAAGTGGCAACAACAGATGTTGTGCTTATGTAAGAGAAAAATTCCTTTAAGATCTTAAAAATTATGAGCAATAAGTAGAAATCAAAAGTTATAAACAAGTTGATTGAGTTTTTACAGGTCACCTTCCTAAACTTATTTGCCAATAACTTGCTGCTTGACTAATGGAAGCAAAGTAAGATGAATACATTCCTCTCCTAACAAGGAGGTTGGTAGGATGCTGGCAAATGGGAGAATTAAGTTACAGGAGAGTGGAATACTTTTGGCCATGGACTGTTACAGAGAACAAGACCTCAAAGGCAGAAAGCTTTTGGGATAGTGATTCTTTTCAGCACCTTTTATTTTTTTCCTTTTCTGGGTTCAAACTGCAAAACAGGAAATTTAGGCAAGGTATAGGAAAGAAGTTGTTCCCTGTGAGAGTGGTAAGGCACTGAAACAGGTTGCCCGGAGAAGCCGTGGATGCTTCATCCCTGACAGTGTCTGAGACCAGGCTGGATGGGGCACTGAGCAACTTTGTCTACTGAAAGGTTTTCCTGCCCATGGCAGGGAGTTTTGAACTGCAAGATCTTTAAGGTCCCCTCCAACCCAAGCCACTCAACGATTCTATGGTTCTCTTAGAAGTGGAGAGGATTCAGAAAGACCTGAAGGTAAAAAAAGAGTTGGAAAGGGATGACCTAAAAGGCTAGTAGTCAAGAAAGAAATAAGGACCATGATGGATGTGACTGGAGGAGATGTTAAGAAGCAGGGAGTGGAAACAGCTGCCACTTGAGAAGGGAGAGCAGAAAACCGTGGTCTCGGTTCAGCACTTTTGTTACTGTTATTAACAAATTGCAAAAATATTTGGCTTATTTAAAGCACCCAAACTGTTGGAAACCAGCTCTTCCCAAGAGCCTTTCTTTAGCTCTAGGTGTAGTTTTGGGCCACGAAGCCCCTCTGCTTGCTTACCACTCCCCAAGCTCTCCGGCCAGTCCTGCTGGCCTCACAGCACTCAGTGCATGCCCAGATGTGTGCAGTGCTTGCAGAGCTATCTGGCATCCAGAAGGCTATAGCCAAGCGATTAAAATTTGTGGTTGACTCTTGTTTGAGATAAATGAGATGAGACTTTGAACACATGGAAATTTTCAAGTTAGAACAGTGTCCAAAATCTATGGTCTTTGGCCCAGCACCGCCTCAGGATACAGCATTTTTTCTCTAAAATATTACAAAGGTCAGATATTTATTTTTTTAACCCTTACCTCTAAACTAACAGTGTATCAGTAGATGAACAAGGGAGCTTGGCATGTTTTTCACTCCTTGCATGACGCCAGGAAAGTGAAGCTGAGGGCCTTGTTTCTAAATATAACTTTCATCAGAAATTACTACAGATGATAAAAACTGCCTATCCTATTAACTGAATACTCTAATTTTTTTCAGGAATTTGCTTATCTTCATTTACTATAACCCCACCTTCAGGAATGGTATCTCGTTGACCAGACACAATTGTCTTCCCTCTCTATTTAAAAATAAGACACAAGTTGGCAAGAAGAGAGTGATTCTTTCTTTACAAGTGAATCAATGATACCAAAAGCATTAGAAGCTAATGTATCTGCAAAAACTACTGGATATCCATCTACCAGCATCATCATAAACAGCTTCCCAAATTCTGCCTAAATTGAAATCCAGCCTTATGGAGGATGTGAAAGAGGCTTGGGAGAACAAGAAATACAGGTGAAATATTGATAAAAGAAACCGGGGGGAAAGCCCCTTATCTTTGTGCAAGGGTTTGTACAGAGTTCTAGAATAAATGGTGGTCATGTCCAGGACCAGGAGACAGACTTTGATAATCCCTGTGGGTTCTGTTCCAGCTCAGGATATTCTATGATTCTGTGACCAGTGCAGCTTCTATCTAAAGCACTGTGTGAACGTGGATGCACAACAGAACACGACAGCGGGTAAGTACTGTTACTGTCAGCACAATGCAGGGGAAACTGAGGCAGTAAATTTAGTGGCCCACCTTCAGATACACTAAACATCCTTAACTTCAGCTTGGATGAGGGGCTCTAACAAAACCTTAAAAATATTTTCCCCTGTCCCGGGCACATCTTCCAAACTCAAAGAAAACTTCGCAGCACTTTCCTGGTTTTTATTATTGAGACAGAAGGTTGGAAAACTGATTGTTTTATCATTCTCAATCACATTCTTGTTCAACAAAACATTCCTATGTCGAGCACCTTGGTACCTACGTGCAGAGGAAAGACACACTTTCTGTTTAGCTAACAGGCACTTATATTTCAGATGGTTCAGTTTCACAGATGTGAAGAAAACTCCCTGTGGTACTTGCCTCTGGAGGACTCTTTCTGCTGCCTTAATCGCGGCAGTACAGCCTCTGAATATCACTCCATATTTTCCTTGTCAGAAGTTTGGCTATCAGACAACAGCTTTCTCTGAGCTGTAGATTCCTGTTCCCAGTGTGGAACAGTGGCATATTTACAACACTTTAGGGTTAAAAAAAAGAAAGAGTAGAAGACACAACTGGCATAAAAATATGCCCTGAACTCCTCTCTACAACAAAATAAACTCAAATCAACCCAATACCCCCAACCCCCTCCTCCACCCCCCCACCCCCCCCACCCCCCCACCCCTCCATTAAAG
>JAWWEU010000158.1:15436248-15453759 GCA_035583155.1 Acropternis orthonyx
CACCCCTCCATTAAAGAAAACAAAAGTGACTAATCTTGACCTCTCTCCAAAGGGGAATGTTTTGCTTCTTGAATCCTTGGCTCTGGCTCTAGTATGATACTGGGACTATGACTAATGACCTCTTACTGCAGTACTGCTGATAATTTCACCATTGAGTAGCTGTTCTCGTTCTGGATCATTATAGTATGCACTTAAGTTGCCAAGATTTTATTTTTAAAAAAACAAAGAATAAGATATACACTCATAATCCCCAGTGTTAGAAATACATTTTTCAGCTTTAACTGTTAAGTTTAGCCTGACAATTTCCCCCCCTTCCTCCAAGCTGTTATTTTTCAGATGCCTGCTATGAAATGGTTCCCTTTTCCCTTTCTTTCTCTCAAACACTTTTCCTAATTCAAAACAGATTTGAGACTGCTGCTCTTTTTAAAGCAAATATGCCATGTATCATGTCGAGTTAGGTCAGCATTGCTTATGTTATGTTTCACACTTCACCCAAATGAGGCATCCATACTGCTTTTCAAAGGCAATGAAGCCACACAAGGTGCAGTAGGTTTTATGGTTGGAATAGAAAGCGAGACACATCCACAGGTTATGGATCTGATCTCGTGGCATGGCACAGGGAAGGGCACTTATGTGCCTTTTTGCTTAAAAAGTTAAAACCCAGGATAACTTCAATTATTTCTTCAAAAAAAGTTCTTTGGCCAGTTTCTTTTTTAGCATCCATACTCATTATTTAGGATGAGATAGTTATTAATACCGGCAAAAAAAGACATAAACTCTTTCGTACCTAAAACGAGCCTAAAAAAATAATAACCCTATGATGACTTCTGCAGCAATCAAAAATGGAAGCGTAAAAAGAGCCAGGGAGAAAAAGGGAGAGAAGCAAATATAACAACAGTGAGTTTTGACATTCCCTGAGGGCTGCTGGTAATTAAACCAATGGCAACATGAATCTCTGTTTGATGTGGTCATGAATTTGTTTTCAAAAGAAAAATCTTTAAAAAGATCCTTTCAAGAGAAATTTTTAGAGAACAAGATCAGCATGAATAATTAGACCAGAAACACTTTGATAAATATTATTATGGGGAAGTCATTTATGGGCCATGGCACTGGAAGGTTAGAAATCCTGGTGATAAATAAGGTGGCAAGTTTGCACCCATTTTGAACACACAAAACCAGGGCTGTGTTCTTGTATGCTTGAGTCTGCTCCTCAGAAAGGAGGTGGCTGCTTGTTTTGCCACTGCATTAAGCTTTACAAAGGCACAGATGCAAGACAGAAAATTTCAGTGGGAAAGCTCAGTGGAACGAAAGAAAACCACACACAATTCCAAAGGCACTTTTCATTCCCAAGGGCTGCACAGAGATCAGAGGTGAAATTTAGTGGTGATAAAAAGTCTGTGAGCCCACTCTACTCCCCCAGCCTTTCCAACCACCATTCAATTCTGCTGAAATCATATCCACGGAAATATCTCCTTCAGAATACTCTTAAAATAAAACCACTTTCATTTTGCAGAAATGCAAGCAACCCAGCAAAACACACTGAAATCCAGAGAAGATGCAGGTGCTCTGCACCCTCTAAAATCAACTTGCCTTGGACATCCCAAAACCACATTTCATTCATTTACTGACTGCTTCAAAAAGTGAAGGCAGCTACAATCAATCACAAGCCAGCAAATAACCAACGAGCGAACTAGAATGTAATATATTTACCAGTGAAAACCCATGTTTAAAAGGAAAAGAAACCACTTGTTGGCTGTCATGGTATTATTCATAAAGGCAAACTAGGAGATCTTGTGGATACCAGGAGCAAACTACAACAAAGGCAACCAATTGCTAATGAAGAAGGGTTTTCAGTCAAATTTCATGGGTCATACAAAGTCATTACCATGCCTGCAGGAGTTCAGCAGCTCTGCCAGTTGAATTCGGGGAAAACGAAGTGATTATTTTGTTATACTTTTTGTAGTTTTGGACAGCTTTTCTTTAAATTTCAAGTTCTGAAGACAATCAGCTATGCAAGAATATCAGCTTCAATTTCCAGAGTTAGCTTCTAACCAACCCTATTGCAGAGGAAATCTTGAAAACAGGTCTTCTGTGTACATCAAGGTCTCAGAAATTAGAGTTTAAGAACTCTGATAAGTTTCCTTTTTTTGTGCTTAAATACAACCTTATGACTTTAAGCCAATTTCCTAACACTTCAGAGGCTTCATTCATTTTGAAAACTATGAGAGAGATCGTTTGGCTGCTGCTGGTAACAAGTTCTGCATGGGTTAACTTTCCAAATTACTTCCATTGCAGGTTTCCCTCTGGTTTTGAGTTTGTTAAAATATCAAGGCTCTTTTCCATAACATTTTAAGCTATAATGTCTTCAAATGTAAGCAAATGTTTCTGATAAAATAGCATGTTTGAAAAATTTAATGGATGACAAAGATAAGAAAAAATCCTTAGTGCTTTTCTTTGTCAGTAACTTCTTCTAGGAATATAGCCAGGCTGGGCATTTGTTTGGACTGGTAAACCGTGACTCAAAAGTGGATCTCTTGGCAACATAAGCAACTCCTCAGTGGTGGAAGCAAAAGGCTCACAGTCTTTCCTAGATGATTAATCATCATGACAGGCTTGAAGACTAAATGATCTGCCCAGCTCCAGATGTTAGCTGTGCATCCACCTCTTATTCTTCTGGTTCATAGGCAGTAGCCTGAATAGCTCATTCTGAAGATAATGATGATCGTTACTGTTCAAAACAAAAAGGGCTTTGGGCTTTGTAATATTATACTATGATAGAGGAGGCCACTACACAAGATCACACACTACATACAGTCTAGACATGATGAAATGCTGGAAGATCCTTCAGGCAGAGGTGGTGACAGTCTTGCACATAAAGCTTTGTGACGTTTCCCTTCTCCATTCCCACGTCCTACCAGACCTGTTACCAATTGCACAAAGGTGGAGCATGAATATGCTCCCGTCAAGTCTCTGCCATTATGGGCTGCACTAACCCCTGTTAGTGCAAAATATATAGCTTCTCTTAATAAAAGATAGCTTCTCTTTGATGGGTGGTAGCATCTGTTTCACAACACAGGGTAACACTGCACAGCGTTTACACACAGGAACAAAGAGCAGTGATGTAATGAAAGTAGAGGAGAACATCATGGTGGCAGAAAGCTACTGAACCCTGTCTGAGACAGCCAAAGGGTGTTTTGGGATCTTCAGTGGCTGCAAGTAAAAAGAGACATCACTTTAATTGTCATCTAAAGGATGCTCTTCCACGGAGGCACCAAGTCTGCCTTGGGCATCAGTCAGGAAGGACTTCATTGACAGTAGCACTCCATGAAGGGAACACCAGAGAATCAGCACTCTGCGTCTGAAGCAAGCTGCAGCCTGTTCCTCCTGGAGATTGATCATCTGTGCTCACAGAGGACAGACCATGTGTACCACAACACAAACTGGTTTAGATGCAGGCATTTCTTCTTTTCCCTTTGCATATTTTTCTTGAATGAGTGAAAGAGGTTACTATGGAGTCATTTATTTTCTTTCTTCTGCTAATCTCTTCCGTAAAGTAATACTATTCCCCCAGTCCAAAAGAGAGAGTAATCAGCTACTCTGGAGAAATTCACTCACCCCCAGTCATGCAGCCTTTGAAAAAAGGTTGCCAGATAGTACCTACTAAGGACTTCACAGCTTAAAATGCTAACATAATTAAGGATGAATTAAACCAAGAATTTTTTTCGTCTGTTTGCATGGATGGCTTTATGTGATTTGACTAACAACTTTGACACATCTACTCTGAAATGTGATAGGGCTTTAATTCGGTCTCCAGCATCACAGCTCCTTTCAGGTATAGGTTGCTCCAGTTTATAGTACATGCATTGTTGATTTATATGTTCATAGAATCATAGAATGTCCTGGGTTGGAAAGAACCACAAAGATCATCCAGTTCCAACCCCCTGCCATGGGCAGAGGCACCTTTCACTAGACCAGGTTTCTCAGAGCCCCATCAAGCCTGGCCTTGAACACTGCCAGTGAAGGGGCATCCACAGCTTCTCTAGACAACCTGTTCCAGTGCCTCACCACTCTCACAGTAAAGAATTTCTTCCTAATATCTAACCCAAACCTACTCTTTTTCAGTTTGAAGCCATTCCCCTTTGTCCTGTCACTACATGCCCTTGTAAAAAGTCTCTCTGCATCTTTCTCATGGGTTCCTTCAGGTACTGGAAGGCCACAATTAGGTCCCCCCTAAGTCTTCTCCAAGTTAAACTAACCCAATTCCTTCAACTCTTTCCTCACAGGAGAGGTGCTCCATCCCTCCATTCACTTTGGTGGCCCTACTCTGGACTCACTCCAAGAGGTTGACGTCATTCTTGTGTTGGGGACCCCCGAGTACTCCAGGTGGGGTCTCAGGAGAGCGGAGTAGAGGGTTAGAATCACTTCCCTCGCCCTGCTGGCCATGCTGCTTTTGATGTAGCCCAGGATACAATTGCCTTTCTGGGCTGTGAGCACATATTGCCAGCTCATGCCCAGCCTCCCATTCACCAGCCCCCCCAAATCCTTCTCATCAGGGTTGCTCTTGATCTGTTCATCTCCCAGCCTGTATTGATATCATCAACAGTTTTTTCAAATCAAGAAATAATCTTCTCAAACTATAGCTAGCATAAATACAGAAGAGCAGTGGGAATACAAACCATAAAAATACCAAGTGCTTCTGTTTCCATTTTTGACCTCCAAGCCCCAAAATGCTTTAGCATACCCACTACTCATGGCTGAGGAAATGGAAACAACAGAAAGTGAAATGAATGTGCCTGAAGGCTTGCAGAAAATCATGTCTGAGCCAAGCACTGCACCCACACCATGTGGAAACCCCACAATAACCACACCAATGCATCCTTCTAGATGGGACATGGACTATCATGATGACACAAGTGTCTGACACTGCCTTTTAAAAGCTAATTTACAGAGAGGACAGAGAAGGTTTGGTTATACTTACTCCTCTCTGGCTCAGCCAGTACTCACAGTGTACATGTTCAAGTGAGTAGACCATGTGTGACCAGCTCTGATATGCATTATTTGTGTAACAGTTATACTGAATTAAAAACTAATAAATCCACAGACTGCAGATGATGTGCAGACATACAGACACATCATCACAAATATAACTATCTTGATTCTTTGTCTTTTTTTTCCCTTGTTGCTGCACAACAGACAATCTCATACAACAGCAAAATCAGCCTCTGGCTAAAGCATAAGCTTGTTTAACTCACAACATTTCTCCAATAAAACTGACACATAGAAATAAGTGTCATTTTCCAGGGAACCATTTCTGTATGAGTATTTCACATAGATCAAACGTTGTCAAACTTGTTTGCAATGTGGTGTTGCAAGATGCTCAACACTTCTCTTACTCTCTGAGTGGCCTCAGCTCCAGTGAGATTTTTCACTGAGGAAGATCCATGTATTTGGATAGAAGTATACGTGAAACACATAGTCTATAATTTTGCGTAACAGCGGAAGCACAATACAAGAGGTCAAAATGAGGTTTGTCTCCTTATGCATTGTAATTATTGTGTATTTATAATTATACTGTCAATTTAGGGCTTGTATAACCCAGCTGGACAAAGCAGCTTGTCCTGTGTAGAAAAAGACATGAACTCAATCTTTGCAGACTATCCCTGAAACTAAAAATGCTATTGTTATTACAGTGAACACCTGTATTAATTACACACTTCACTCACTCGGGGTTCATTGCTTATGGCAAAGGTTTTAAATCAGCCACCCCAGGAGACAGACATCATTATATTTCTAGAGCAGTCATTCCAATGCTGTAAAACTAGGCAACCCTGCAAAAAGACTCACACTCTGAAGTCTCTAAAGGTGAAAGACTGTGATACTCCATTGCTGGACACAGGAAAAGAGACTAAAGTGTTTAAATTAAGAGAGAAAATGAAGAGAGCAATCAGAAACTGTTGTTGAAATCTGAAGTTTAGCATTATTTTTAGTTATCCTGTGATTCTTCTGACTTTTATGTAAATGACATTTTTTCTCATCTCTTGTATATCAATACCTGACCCATCAAAGCTTGACAGAGCGTGAGAAATATAAAATAATTTAATTTAATCCCCTTTGTGATTCAGATGTGCTATTTATGCACCTAAAGTAATCAGTTCTTCCCAGATGGTCCCTGCTTACACTGCTGCTAATCAGTGCTGGTACTTCCCTTAGCTCAGTACGCAAAACTTGAAGAATCCATGGTATATAATATGAAACCCCAGAATCTAAGTGGTCAAAGGGGGCAGAGAATCTTGCACTTCACATTCCTCTTCTCCTAATCACTGCATGTAAAACCTGTCAGCAAGGTTCTGAAGGGGATATCACAACACAGAAGTTACTCTAGATAGGTGCTGCCTTCAATGAAATACGCTCCTAGGTGTTATGCTGTCCTCAGCAGAAAAGTAACACCATCTACCAAAGGCAAGGAGCAGTGATGGCATGGGCAGGGCTCTCCATCCAGGTGTCAGAGCGGCTCTGCACTGCAGTACCATACCCGGGCAAGCAAAAGGGGAGCGGGAGCAGAATTTGTTCGGAATCAGCAAAGAACAGGTGCAAAGGCAGAAAAACAAGGAAGCCAGCATAGAGAGGGGATCGTTGAAGTATTCGCATTTTCACAACTGCCTCCTATGTGAATGCTAAAAAGGTTTTCAAGGATGCAAAAACGACTGAATAAACTAATTCTTCCTAAGGTGCCTAGGAACTCTAACACTCAAGCTAAAGGCAATGAATCAATACATTTCCTATCTCCAAACACTTTAATCTGTACTTCAGCTTGGAATTTACAAGCACGCAGTACAAAGTTTCATGGACATCCAGATGCAAATTTTTTCTACCATTTGTGCGACCCTTTTCAGTCAGATTCATTAGGCAACATTAGAAAAACAATAATCCCTTGAGCTCTGTGTGCTGCATAAACCTCTCTCTCCCTCCACTGTGACTCAGGAATGGGACATGTTTTGCAACAATGTCACCTAAATATACAATAGTCCCAGTTTGCTTCTCTTTTACCCCTGAGTAAATGAGGAGTAAACTTATTGATGTCAATGGGATTAAGGTAATACAAATGGCCTGCAAACACGGATCGCTCTTAGCACACAGAAGAGCACGCTCCAGAGGCTTGTCCACTTGCACACAACATATCCCCTGTAGTGAAAGAATATAATAAATGACACATATCACTGCAAAGAACTCTTATGACTAAATGGTGCATTGTGTAAAGCAGATCTGTCGTCACTGCACAGAGACAGTCTTTTCCTTTGCTTTTCGAAACCCAACCCTGTCATGCAAATTCTTGCCAAGTCTTCACTATTCTGTTATTTGAATTCCTTAAAACTTCACAGCTTCACAGAAAACAGACTATTAAAAAAACACAAAAAAAGTCCAACTTAAACAGAAAACACCAAACCTGGCATGGTATATTAAGAGAAACTATAGTTTCAGAAAAGAAATTGCAAGGTTTTTAGCATGCACTGTAAAAGTAATGAAAACCAAAAGGTTATCTGAAGTGTAATTTAAAGAAATGTGTTTGCATTGTTTTCAGATAAAACAAACCTGAGGCCATGTGTAGAAGTCCTGAACTGCAGGGCAGTAATGAGTTTGTGAATCAGGACTGTAAATTCCCTTGCTGTGAATGTGGGAGCCATCAGGAGCACACAGGATTGAGTCAGCAGTTACCAAGGCACATACACACAGCACAGGCCACTCAAGTCTCCAAACTGCCATTTATCATTTCCTGAGAGAACAGTTTCTTGGCAAGCCTCCTTTAAAAACAATTTTTTTCCAAAACAACCAACCATTCCAGCAGGCTATGAATACCACTATAATTTGGTCTATTTTTCATATCAAGTAGACTATGGGATCTGGTTTTCAGTTAATTAAAGAAACCTTCTTTTCAGATTTTCAAACATCATCTGCAGCAGGATAGAACCCACAGTGAGCCAGCTCTGAAACAGTGCCAGTCACAGACCAAACCGTATGGAAATGGAAGGAAAACCTCCCAAAACATAAATAAACCCATGGCTTGAAGTTGCAAAGCTCAGCTTACATAACACCAAATTTGGTCTCCCTGCCAAACTGTTAACCTTTGTCTCTGATGAAAATAGCTGTCTTGGGCTCGGCTGCACTTCATTCTCCAGAATGTGTATTGGCTCTGAGCTGTCTGTCAGAATTTGAACTCCACATGTTGTTGTTGTTATTATTATTATTAGTAGTAGTACTACTACTACAACAACACACTAATAACACTTAGAGGCCTTGTCTGAGATCCACAAACACACACAGAGAAACAGCCCTTGCCTTGAAAAATGCATGATCTAAAGAGATGAGATGAAAACAAGGGGTGGGACAAAGATCATATTTTCATTCCTGTTTTATACATATGCAACTGAGATATGGTGGGATTAAATGTCTTTCCCGTGCTCACACATAAAATATCTGGGGCAAAAGCTAGGAACTGAACCAGTGTTTTCCAGTTCAAATCAACTTCATCTTCCCTCATTAACCCTTTATTTACTAGCTACAAGTCTACTTAAACCTGTATATAGAAACTGAGATCTCAGAGCTGTGCTCAGCTTTTCAGCACACAGGGTCTAAGCACAGGAGAGGAGCAACACACCTCTAACCTCTTGCAAGAACACATATGTTCACATAGCAATAGTTACTTGTGAACTTGTTACTTGAAGCATTAGAAAAATCCAATCTAGGAAATAAAGTCCCATATTTTGATTTCCTATTTGGTGAAGGAAGTCTGGATTCTGCTATTTCTCTGCAGAGTCCTCTGTGCAAGCAACCACAGAAACAACAAACTGTGCCATGCTTCAGGAAAAAAGTAAATAATCACTTAAGGGATTTCTCTAAATATCTGACCTGCAGTTCACACATTCTTACTAAAAAGAAGAAGAGTAAAGAATTATTAGACTATTTTGTCTGCAGAGGACTTTTGTCTTCTGAAAAAAAAAATTAGTTTTCGACTTCAGAAGTAGTTTCCTCCTGAAAATCAACTAGTTTTATTTATTTTTTTTAAACTGGCATTCAGAATAATTGAATATTCCAAGTTGGAAGGGACCCATAAGAATTCTTGAGTCCAACTCCCTGTTTTTTTGCAGGGCTACCTAAAACTCAACATTATGACTAAGAGCATCATCCAGATGCTCCTTGAACTCTTTCAGGCTTGCTGCTGTGACCGCTCAGCTGGGGAGCCTGTCCAGCGCCTGACCACCCTCTGGGTAAAGAACCTTTTCATAATGTCCCACTCGAACTTCCCCTGATGCAGCTTCATTCCATTTCCTCCTGTTCTGACACTGGTTTACCAGAAGCAGGCAATCAACACCTCCTCATCTGGCTGCCCCCCCCCCCAAACCGAAGAATGTGTGATTTTAGAGACTCTTACTTTGGTCAAATAAAAAGTCATGGTTTTGTTTTGTTGGTTGGTAGGCTTGTTTGGGTATTTTTTAATAGAAATAATAAATGTACCTGAGATTAGGACAACTTCCAGATGAATGTCAAGTGTTCATTCCAATGTATGGATATAGGAGAGCACCACAAAACACTTACTAGGCTTAAAAACAATCACAATAATATGCACAAAATTATGTGCCTCTTCCTGTCTTTCCTCCTGGTATGGCTGAAGCTTTTCAGCTGAAACACTCCCATAGATTTTAGTATGAGATGCCAAAAATGGAAGACTTCAGGTCAGATAGTTAAATATGCACACAACTAAAACAGGGTCTTATAGCTGGCAATATCTTAGAAAATTTTGCTAAGGCTCTGAAACACTCCCAATGCCCAAACCCAACAGGTGTGTATGAATAATCAATCCCAAAATACACGTATATGGGAGACAAACTGTGCTTCACTACTTGGCTGCAATACCACACTTCTGGTTACTCTTACAGAAAAAAGGGCTGTCATTACTTGCCTTGGTCAGAAAATAGAATACCCGTTGTATGGGAAATTATGGCATATCACAGTTTTTTTAATCTCTCAAAATACTGAGGTATTTCAAGGAGTGGAAATCGCAAACTATTTTAAATGGGAAACATAAATGGCTTTAGCTTGACAATGAATGTGGGCATTAAAAAAGTAAAAACTCTACCACTATTCAAATGGGCCTAAAAGTAATAAAATGACAACAAAACAGACTAAGGGCAGCATTTCAATGTCCTTGGATTAAAATGCTGGTCACAATAAGAAAGCCTAAATTGATTATTCCAAGAAAGTTTGATGGAAAATGTTATCCAACTAGTCTTCTTCACATAAGACAACACACAACTTCTTGCTTATTGAATAAAATCTTCCCTGCATGACAAACCCATCCATTTCTCAGTCCTTACCTGCCATGAGCTTGCCCTCCTGAGAAGTTGACCCAAGTGACTGCACATTGGGAAGCGCTTTAGAGAGGCCTCAGAAGAAAAACCGCCTGCCATGAGGACTACCAACTTTAAAACAACTTACAAAACTGCAGAATTTCCTCTTTCTGTAAGTGTCTCTAACTAACTCTTTCCGGCAGAAATCCCTGGGGGGACAAAAGGTTTCTCCCTGTTTTTTTTTTTTTTTTTGCCAAAACCTCGTGCATGGTTTTTGGATGGTTCAACTGCACCTTTCCATCTCCACCTCTGCTCAAGGTGAACAAGTAGCATGTTCTGCCTGGGAGTCTTACAAAGCAGACTGTGTTGGGATCACTGTGTGAAAATACAATAGGATAGAGGTACTCTAAAGCCAACAAGACCTTTGCCATTGCCTTTAAAAGCAGCAGAAGCACAGTCAAAAATAATTATTTTTTATCAACAACATACTTACTTTGGGATTAGCCCCAGGAGCATTCAGGTCAGGGCACCTGCAGGTGCTTCAATCTGAACAGTTAATTAGTGTCAATGCTAGTCTCCTTTTTCAAATTTTGATAAAAAAGTGTTTCCATGACTTTTAATTGTAGAAATGGATGGAAAACATAAATTCGACTAATGATTAGAGGTGAAAATTTTCCATTAATCTCTTGTATTACTCAGTTTTCAGTGATACAAGAAACCATCTTGATCCTATAGCCCAATTTGTTAAGCCAGTCTTGTACACATTGATCTGATTACCAGGGAAAATACGGAGGGAAAAGAAAACAGTAACAGGTGGTCATGTGGTTTTATGAGACACGGATCAAAAATCTTAGCCCTGACTGTCTCTTGAGGACTGTAACAAACTTGGGTTTATGAAGAATATCCCTGCTCAAGAAGAAATACAGAGAGATCTGTAAGCTGCATGGGAAAACACCATGCTCCATGACGCAAATGGCAATACCAATGGAGACTCACAACTGCTACTGATGAGACCAGAAATACTGTGTAGAGGGAATTTAACACAGAAAAGGATGATGTTGAGGATAACTGCTTGGAAAATCCAGTTGCACAAGGTAATTCTGGAAAACATGGAGGGGCATCGCCCTTTGAAGGAACCTTGCTCGAGGTCCAGCATGTTCTGTCCCCTTCTCAGGAATGCTGGCACTTTGATTTGTATTCAAGGAGTTATTAAGATAACACCAATTTCCTGGAAATCAGGGTGTGCTTGCTGTCTGAGATGCTTTCTTAGTGAAACCTTAATCTCTGCTTCCAACAGGACTCTTGTACCAAGCTGCTGATCCGGCTCCTGGAGACCCTCTTGGCCATCCACAGGGATCTCCTCTTTGGCTATAAAGGTTTCTATCTAATTTTTAAAATCCTGTTTTCTAGACAGCCTCTCTAGTCTGTATAATTATGATATTGTTTCTGATATGAAGGGTTCTCCTTGCCACCAACCTCCTCCCTGCCTTTCCCCCCAAAATAAAAAATCCTGTTTGAAAACCAAAACAAATAGTAGATTTTTATCACACAGAATTTGTTAATAATACTTTCCCTGAAATAGTTCCCAGGCCTTTTTTAATGTTCAAATAAAAGCCCATACATTTACAGCCAGCACTCTAAGCCAACTAATAATTTATTTGAGCCATACTGAAAAGCTCATGAGGGATTTTGAATAAAAAAATCCAGGGAATAAACTGATAGCCAAGTACTGCCTTGGAGTCCTGCCACTATAATACACAGGATGCATGGAGCTCTGTCAGTGACCATGACATGCACTGAAAAACAATCAATGAGATGATAGTTAAGTGTTGTCAATTTAAAGCAGAAAAGATAATGTCTTTGAGTAAACCATGAACCTTAATATTTCCCAACTTCTGTGGCACACAGATGACTGGGTGTTAAACTCCCACTGCTTAAAAAACTTTAAAAGAAAGAAAAAAGGTATTCAATCATTTGACAGTAAGATAAGAAAGGCAAAACTCTGCTTTCAGAACTTCATGGGAAACTGAGTATACGGAGAATTCCCAAAGATTCTACTGAGTGTTACAGAATCTGCATGTACAGACCAGGATTAATGCTCACAGTGTTAGAAAACACCACCTTTTTTTAAAGTCACTTCAGAACTTTAAAATTGCTTTGACGTATCTAAACTAGTATGATTTTCAGGGCTCAGCTGCCATCTTGCCAAATGTAAAATAAAATGTATATCAAGATGTAAAGAATTTTAGAGCATGTAAATAAACAATCTTCTCAACTTAGTACTTTAGAATTTCTTTAAATTCACTATTCTGCAGCATTGTGAACTTAAGACCACGAAAAAATTTATTCCATAACCAAAAAGATTTCTTCTTCCTCCTTTTGCTTTGCCTCTGATTTTTCACCCCATTTTGTAGTTGAAAGAAAATAAATTCATATAAGAGTAGCAACATGAAAAAACAGTCTTTGCAATTTACTGCACAGTAGTTTGTTTCCAATATTGCAATAGATTGGAGTTTCAAGCACCCTGTGGCTTTGGCTGGAGCAAGAGGACTGGTTTAGCCTTGATTTGAACCTGCTGTTTACAACACACTGTAAGCCCTTCCCATATGGCTGACTTCTAGTGAGGGCTATGTGAAAAAAACCCCTCCACTGCTAACCATACACAGGAAAAACGAAAATATTTTGCATGTGCATATTTGTTCTTACAATTACTTTGGAGTGCAAAAGGAAAGAATTTATATTATAGAAAATGTACATTTTACTCTGACAAAATAATTGTGCTGCGCTTTTGCTTGTTACTTGGCTCTCATGTAAGACACAGATGTGGGAAGTTCCAGTTGTAGGCTCTGAAGAGACTGGATGTCCAAACTGCTGTGGTCTTTGCAGCTTTACTGAAGTGGGCTCCTGGTGCCTTTTAAACATTTTGCCACATTAACCACCGTGGGGATATTCTGTGCATGTGTGTATGCACATGAGTGTATTTAATTGATTGTTTCACCTTCTGAACTACTCAGAGATCTGGAAATTACTTTCAATGAGCAAACAAACCATTGGAATAATCTCTGGAACTTACTTTAACCTCTAGAGACTCCAACATTGAACTAAATACACCAGAAAGTCTGGATTTGTATTTCAGCACTTCTGTTTCTAGCTACAACCCAGAATCAGAGATGAAACTTAACAGGGAAAACAATTTATAGCTAGAAACAATTCAAAGCTAATTTAGCAAGGCTAACTTGTACAGTATTTCACGTGTCCCAGCTGTCCCTTTGCTGCACATGCTTAAGCCTTAACCAAGACTTACGGCTGTGAACAACTATGTATACTGAGAATATTCCTCATCCACTTCAATGGTGTTTCTCAGGGTGCTGAGAGATAAGCACAAAGATATGTCTGGGTGATGCCTGGGCTCTAGAGCACACTCTGACTCAGAGCTGCAAAAAGATTCAAAGGAGAAAGATGCTGTCGTAATTAAAAGTTTACAGCATGGGCTCATGAGATCTGGGTCTTGAGTGGATTGTTTTAGAGAGAGACCTCTGAAGTATGTAAAGAATTTAACTACTAGTCCCGTGGTTTTGCTTCAATTTTTCATCCTCAGCTGTGCACTCTTTGCCCTGTTGCGACAGTTCCCAAAGTGCAACACACATCTCTGACTCATGATGTCGTGGACATAAATGCATCTTGTCTGTTGACTGTTCACATTAGGCCAACAGACGCCTACCAGGTAGAGAGGTGGGAGGAGAACAGATTTACAATTGCAAAGGTGGAGTTGAGCCTCCCAAACAGAAATGAACGGGATGCAAACTTCTGAACTTTGGGAAAGTTTAAATCTGTCTTTTCTCAACTCACAGCACTCTGACTCAATACTCATCTCAATGCCTCGCTGCAGTTTGGGGAGACAGGGAATAATATTTTTATTATTTCCATTCTACAGATGGTCAAACTGAAGCACTGCAAGGTTTATTGACTTACTCAGAGTTGCACAGCATGCTTGAATGGAAGCAGAACCCCAGCTGGCCTGATTCCCACTCCTGGGCTTTTAGCCGTTACACTGCATTCGCTCCTTTTAACATCTGATTATTTTACTGTTCTAATCAGCTCCCCATTTTATACTCAAATTATTTCCTTAGGTTACACTAAACCCTTTTGTCACGATACCCAGACAGAAAAAATAGCTTTTTTTTTTTTCCCAGCAATGCATGGGCAGAAATCTAGTTTCTTTTGTTTCAATGCAAACATGCAGAGGGTCAGCGAGAGGCTCCAGCCACTGAGAAATTATTCCTTTGCTCGTTTTCATGTTCACAACATGAACTACATTAAAAGCAGAAATTAGTCACTAGTATCTTTCCTGTATTTACTGAAAAACTAATAAAACATCACATTTAAGTGCTTGTTATTGCATACTTTTGTTAGCGTATCACCTCTCCCAGTACCAATGACTAAATAACCGACATAGCTGGATCTTGGCTGAGGCTGTTACAGAACAGCAGGAACACTGGTGAAGCATCTTCCAAAAGTGAGTTATTTATCTGACCAGGGAGCTTTTTTCCCCCTCCCCTTTCTCTCTTTCTTTCTGTGCGCGCTCATGAACCTGACCCAACATGTTTCCAGAAGAGACTCTGCGGTTGTTGTTGCCAGACAATGCCTGCAATCATTTTTCTCCAGCCGTAGATCCAAAATAGGGGGAGGGCAAGGGGGGAGGAAGAGAGAAAAGCTCTTTTGTTTGGAAGTGTGAAGAGCTCTGTCGAAACATGTCTCTTCAGGGTAGTTTTAAGTTGCAGAACTGATAAGAAAAAAAACCTAACATAATGATTTCCTTCTGCTTGCTGTGCCTACCCTCCGAGCACTCCCCTCTGCTTCTGGTGCCCATTAGAAATGAGAGAACTCTTCAAGAAAAGACCCTCCCGTACCCTCAGCAGAGAGGAATACATTCACTACATGTGGGGGTTTTTTTTTTAGGTTTTTATAAAATCATGGAATCCTTTGGGTTGGAAGATGACCTCTAAGGTCACCGAGTCCAGCAAAAATCTGGTCTCTATAAATCTCCCCCACACCACCACCAGGTACTTCCCAAAGGGGCTTCTGTCTCCACATTAAATTGATGGAGTGTCCCAATACAGCTGACAATCTCTGCTGATCAGGCTGTTGTGTTCAAAACTGATGGACTGTGGGGCTCCCAAAGGGGAGGGCCAGTGCTTGTTTGGAGGCTTGTCTTCCATGCAGAGCATGAAACTTGTGAGCTGGGGAAACTGCCTCTGGCCAGAACCCAGTCCAGAGAAGTTCTAAGTGAAAAAAAAAAGTCTCTTAATGGCTTAGCAATAAAACCATGGGATCTGCTTAGAGCATCTGAGAGTCAGAGACAGTTAGTTTGCTCATGATTTAACTTCGTTCACAAAATTGAAGGAAAAGCATTATGCATTAGCTTAAAGGGAGTAGGTTGCAAAAGTGGTATGTAAGAAGGGATGGAGCATCCAACAGGGAAAAGATCTTGATTGAAAGGAGAGTGGGAAAACAAGCCAACAAGCCAAACAGTTCTTTTCACACTAATTAATTAAATAAATAATACTCCTGCCAAAAAAAGTTGCCAACTACCTTCAAATTGAAGAGTAACATGTTCACACTGGATCAGCCTAGGAACATGGCAGTTCCTGTCCATTCCTGTTTACAATTTTTAAATTTTTTTTTAATTGAATAAAAAAGGTGTCTTTGCTTTGGAAAGAATTTTCTAGTGTGTGACTACTGTAACACATAATAAAGCAGTCTGCTTAATCTTTTTATGAAAGATGAACAAAATAGATTGGTCTTTGTTCAAGTTTGTTCTAGAAAAAAGCCGGACTTAATCCTTTCAATAACAAGCCCTGAATCTGTTCGTACACCACTTCAGCCATTTTTCAGAGGAAAAAATACCCACCTAATCTCCAAGGTACCCATGCTGCTAATTTGGATTCTGCTATGCTAGGATAATCTGTTAGACCACATTTCTTTTCTCTTTAAGAACATGCCAGAATTAAAAAACAGGAATAAACAATTCGAGAAAAAACTACAGTTAGCTTGGGAGAAAAGGGATTTTTCCAGTTTAAATGGATGTGCAGCCAATATAAGCTGTTTATGCAAAGGGCTTCATCATTTTACCATGCCTCTGCCAGGTTGCACTGTCTCACTGTCTAAAATAAAAATTAACTGCATGTGTGTTACTCTCTCTCTCTGGTGAGGTGAATGATGTCCTTCAGAAAGGCAGAATGGCTTGTTTCCTAAAGGCTGAGGAAACCCCTTCACCTTTGGAGTGCTCATCTGAACCCAGGGCTAGGCAGTGTTGACCAAAGTATTCTTGCCTGACAAATCTAAACACACACACAGGAGTTCATGTGGTAGGGAGGAAAATATGCTTAGAGAGTATATCTCTCACCAGTCCTAATAAAATTAATCAGTTACTTCTGTGGATTAGTAATTTAAGGAAAAATAGGCAGGATGAGATAGGGGTTCATGCAGACAAAAGTATCCACCACATAATGAAGAAACTTCACACATTCTTCCTTTACAAAGTATGTCTCAGTAGTCTGGGGACATCTGGAAATTCACACATTCCTTTTGAAAAGTTTTCACTTTCATTTTCTTTAAAATTACTAACAATTCTTACGTGCCTTTTTTTTCCAACTCGGAAAAAAACCCCATTCAAAACCCAGAAAAAAATTCATAGCTTTAAGGAACAGCCACATACAACTTCAGGGGCTTTTTTTTTTTTTTGACATCTGATGCACGCAGACATTTCTCCACGACGAGAGAACAGTGATGGTAACATGAACCTTCGGAACTGACCATAGAATCATAGAATGGCTTGGGTTGTAAAGGACATTAAAGGTCACCTAGTTCCAATCCCCCTGTTATAGGCAGGGAAACCTTCCACTAGACCAGGTTGCTCAATGCCCCATCCAGCCTTGCACACTGCCAGGGATGGGGCATCCACAACTTCTTGGTGCAAACCACAGCTACTCTGAGCCAGTGTCTCACCATTCTGATAGTACAGAATTTCTTCCTAATATCTAATCTAACCCTGCTCTCAGTTTGAAGCCATTCCCCCTTGCCCTGTCGCTACTTGCTCTTGTAAATAGTCTCTCTCCATTCTTCTTGTAGGGTCCCTCCAGATTCTGCAAGGCTACAATTAGGTCAC
>JAWWEU010000158.1:15453859-15548855 GCA_035583155.1 Acropternis orthonyx
ACTTGCTCTTGTAAATAGTCTCTCTCCATTCTTCTTGTAGGGTCCCTCCAGATTCTGCAAGGCTACAATTAGGTCACCCTGAAGATCTCTTTTCCAGGTTGAGCAATCCCAATTCTCTCAAGCCTTTCCTCATAGGAGAGGTGCTCCATTCCTCTAATTATCTTGGTGGCCCTCCTCTGGACGTGGTCCAACAGGTCCACGTCCCTCCTGTGCTGGGGACCCCAGAGCTGGATGCAGCACTCAGGTGGGGTCTCAGGAGACCCAAGCAGAGGAGCAGAGGGGCAGAATCACCTCCCTTGCCTCGCTGCTTTTGGTGCAGCCCAGGATATGGTTGGCTTTCTGGGCAGCAAGCTCACATTGCCGGCTCACATCCAGCTGGAGCCAAAGGAATGCATCAGTTTGTACTGCTGCTGATAACAGCTTCCTCCTCACAACTTCTGTAAAGAACACGGGAGAGGATTAATGTCCTTATCCCTTTATGCTGATCCAATGAGCAGGTCAGATAGTTTGCAGCTGACAAACATTTCTTGAGGGCAGGGAAGATTGCTTTTGTTTCCACACACAGCCCAGGGTCCTGGCTTCTGACCAGACCTCCCTCTTGTGACATCTTTGGGGCCAGCAGACTGCTCGCTTACCTAGATGTGATTCAGAGGCCAGCAGAACTCAACTAGAAATCAATATTTTTTTATTCTTAAGTTTTCTGGGACAAATTGTTCAACAGCTTACATATCAGGCTGTGTAGATGTATCAGCATGCTGCTGTTTTTACACAACATGCAATGATAAATCACTGATCCCGAACTAGCTCCTGTCCTTCACAGAAGTCTCCTGTTCTGAAAGCCCTCCTGTGCCTGATAGGTTCATCAGCTGCTGGAGAGATTGTGAATAAACTCGTCGTTATTTATGACGTGCTGTTCACTTCTCTGGACATGTGTTCTGCTTAGTTTTACAGCTGTAGAAATCCTTCAGTAAACAGACTGCTGTTTAATCATAGCATAGGACAAGACAGTCAGAAAATGCCGTGACTCCAGGAGCAGGGAAGTGACTCCTACAGGGGCTGAGTCCCGAGGTTTATATACTGTACACTACCCCAAACAATGCTCATGTATTTAGCATCAAATACTGCCTTCAACATACTTACATTTCATGAAGAAACCACTTTGCAAATTTTTGCATTACTAAATACAACAGCAGGAAGTAACACTGTAAGGTCCCTGCTCACATAGCTAGTAGCTAGACATTATGAAGGGAGTTATTCAGATAAGTAATAGCCTTCAGCTAATCTTTTCCTGAAACCATACAGACGACAATAACCTTGTACAAGCCTCAGCATGCTGTCCCTTCCACCATCATCTTCAACTTGCCTGACAGTAAATTTATTTTTCCTTTAATCAAAGAAACCTTAACTGACCACTTCATAGGGTCTGATCCAGACTCCAGTGAAGTTAATGGAAATTGAGCTGTGCCCCCAGAACACACAGAGAAGAAAATTAACATTGATAACCGAAATCCCCATGCAGGCAGGAAACATTGCATATATAATTTCTAAATGACAGAGAGACAAGTTCAGAAATTCTTCTAGTTCCACATGATAGCTCAAACCAAAGAGACATTTACTTTCATCTTAGTTAAAAAACACAGGAAAATCCCTTCTCAATCATAAGTGAATAATTACAAGATGCTGTCAGTGACAAGTATTTTATATTTCAAATACTTTCTTAAAAGTTAATTTCACAAGAGGGAATATGTGTCAATGTCTAACCTAGCTCACTTTTGAACTTGGTTTCTAATGAATGCAATGACCCTTAATCTTCCTTGGGAGCTGGCATGTCTGTTGCCAACAACAGTAAACCTGGAGAGGCTGACGAAGCCACAAAAGTGCTGCATGGAAATGCAGGGTGAACGTACACTGGAGGAGTCCTTTGGACACTTAGACCACATGCATGAGCAACAACATGATCTAGGAAATATGTGATGCAAGCTGGTGTGAGCGACAAACCAAAGGCAAGGTGACAGCCAGGAAGGAGACAGATCATGAAAGACCTTTAAAATTTATCTAAGTGCCATATGCTCAGTATGATGGTGAAAGAGAAGTATGCCAAGAGAATGATGGAACATCAAAGCTGTGGGCTTGGAAACTTGGAAATAGTGACAGATACTTCAGAGAATTAAGCCAGGGTGAAACTGTTGCATTTAACATCAGATAAAATGATCTTGTCATAACTGAAATTTTGATGGCAACAGCCTAAACAAGTCTTAATATTAATTAAGAACTATAATTAATATGGTTTGATGGAAGTGAAAACAAAATACTAGAGATTTTAGGCTGGATTTTCATCTGGGATAAATTGTTATTTCCACTGACTAAATGGTGTAACAGCAGTTTACACCAGGTAAATACCTACATCCTCACAATTCAAAAGATAAAAACATTTCAAAAAAGGTATTCAGCTTTTTGAAGATGTCACTCGGTCTTGCTTGGAAATGGATAGGCTGAGTATGCTTTTAACACCATGGAAGAGAAGTCATATGAGTTTCTACGCTGTTACTCAGTTTTGCAGTATTATGTTCCGTACTATAAAAACATACTCTTTAAAGATTAAAAATTCTGGCATCCCATGTCCATAACTCATGTTACAAATGTTTACAGTTACAGTTGGGTTTACTTTTCCTCTTCTCCCACCCCCCTTATGGTGAAACTGATTCATGTTAGCATTGACAATAAGACGTAGAAAGAAAAATAACATGTTCATCATCTTTAGTTTATTCAGTTTGTGATGGCTGTTACTAAGACAGATGAAAGCATGAAAGAATCACCCATGGATTCTTCATAATGAATTGGAATTTAA
Source organism: Acropternis orthonyx (assembly GCA_035583155.1). Lineage (NCBI taxonomy): Eukaryota > Metazoa > Chordata > Aves > Passeriformes > Rhinocryptidae > Acropternis > Acropternis orthonyx. The sequence goes on from JAWWEU010000158.1 coordinate 15,456,708, forward strand.
TAGGAAATGGCACAGGTACGCTCTAGTAATTTCAAAGCTCAGTTGTAAAAGATTTGGAACTTCACTATCTTCTTCATGGCTTGTGCTTTGTCTCAGGTTAACTACAGTCTTTAAAATCATCTGTACTCATGCCTCAGGACAACATATTCCGTAAGAAAGACTGGATTTAATGCATGAGAGCAAATTAGTATTAGCCTTTAAAGGCATGTTTTAACAAATATCTGTATCCGCATATGTTTTAAGAAATATCTATTTTACAATAAAGATGACAAAATGTCTAATTTTTATAATTAGAAACCCCAGTAATCAAACCCAATTAATTGAGACAGCTCCACAGATGAACTAGCCATTGAAAAACCTAAACATGATGCTTTTGAAACGTAGCACAAACTTCATCCACCCAAACTTTACAAGCAAGCAAATAAGGTAGGGAGACTCACACATCCCATAATTCTATTTTCAATTCTAAGAAACACTTCCTGTTCCACATACTCAAATCTTTAAGAAAAACATCCAGAGATGTTGCACATCTTAATTTTATATATATTAATAAGTATTACATATGTTAAACACAGGGCACTGAAGGATTCATCCATCAAAACTGTGGTGGATTCTGCTTAGTACAGTATGAATTTGTTCTGAATGTAGCACAATTCAGCACCTCTGGAGCAGCACTATGTGAGTTACCTAGATTACTGGCAAAGGTGTATGAACAAGAGTGAATGATTTGCAAAGACCAAATTGGAGAATAACCCACATCTGAATGATCCAAATTTCAAGAGTGTAAAGCTGCGCCATCAGTAAACCCAAATTTAACTAAAAAGAAAGTTAAAATGATCACTTACAATACTTATGCATATTCTTGTGTGGTGGAACTTGTTTTAAAATGGAGAGTACCTTGAAGTAACCTCTGTTCCTTTTACAAGGTTGTATTTCCAGCCACATCAGCTACCATTGTTCACATGGAAAATTAGCACTAGAACAGCAGGTGAAACTTTGAAACGCTGAATGACTCCCTTACATGGTAAGACCAGCAGTGGGAAACACAGCATAGTGCAAATAGGCTATTTATGTGCCTTATGTAACAGCAGTTGGCCATTCATATGGATAATTCACATAATTATATACTGTGTTAACCAAGAAATCCAACCTACTGACAGTTTGTGTTTCTATCCATTTTTCACCTGAAAGAAATTTATTGTGATGCATCCTTCAAATTCCTGCTGTAAAATTAGGACTTAACACTGTAAAATCTCACAGATCTTTACACCACAGACTCTAAAGCAGACTTCAGAGCCAAGCAACACAGAGATCTCTTGAATTTAGGGCTCAGCTCTTAACTACATCACATCTCCACCGTTTCCCAAATTCTGAGAGAGTTCAAATCTAAGTTTGGCTTGACACCAATTCATACTTTAAAAGAAGCATTTATTAAAATCATTGAAGATCTCTCCTTTGATTTCAATAAATGTTGAGTCAGACCCATAATCCATCAATCTCTGGTCTTCCCTTTAGTGACAAAATTACCTGCAGGAATATATTTTTGCATTACAGATCTCCGTTTAGCACAACACTGGCATGGCTCCACAAAACTCATCTCAGAGATGATACAAGTTCTTACCTCTTTTCATCCCTTTATGTTAGAAGAGAAACATTGAGTTCACGGCCCCCAGATTAAGAGCTGTGACATGCACAAACCAACATTGCTATTGTAGACACTTTGAACATTAGACTGCGAGAGAGACTGGGGGTGGGAGAAGGGAAGGGAAACAAAAACCTCCAGCGGCCTGAAATACATGAGGAAATACAATTTTAAGAGTGGGCGCTGAAAGTTAGTATCTATTCATTGTGGAAGAATCTAAAGGCTATGTATTTGCAGGGATTTTTTAAAAAATGGGTTTCCTTTTCATGCTTTGTTTTATTTTTGGAATCCGCAGAAAGCTGGATTTGGCAATCCGTCAATCAATACAAGTGAAATGAGTTTCTAATGTGAAATAGGCTCTGTCAGTACTGCATCATCTTCATGGAACAAACCACTACCAAATTCGGGAAATTAGATGTCACAAATCAAAAGCCAAAGCAAACCCTTGGATAAAACTGACTTTCCTTCAGTCATGTTTCGTGCAAAACTTCTTCTCCTTTCTTGGAATGTCAGTTAAGCCTTATAAGCATACCAGAGCAGAAAGAGTTGCAATTAATTACTGGTAAATTTGGATCTGCATCATCAATTATTTTAATGGCAAAAACATATAAAATACTTTCCTATGCCTCTTATGAATATATAACAACAGTCAATTACACCAAAACAGACAGGCACTATTACTTCTTTTGGAGGATTTCATTCCTGTTTATCTGTCTCTCAAGATTCCTGCTTTGGGGCTTGAAAACAGTGTTATGATAACTTTACATTACTTGACAGTTTGCTTTTCGTTTCACCTGTTTCCTCCTTGAGTTTACAGCTGCAGGCTCACAAAATTGCCTCAGCATGGAGAGATAAAAATCAAAATAAACCCCAAACCAAACAACTCCCCCATATTTGCCTCACCCTGAAATATCTCAGTTTGATAATAATGCAAATAAAGGGAGACAAATCTTTCCCATGAATAAATTTTCACTTTCCTCTCCGTGCAAATAGTGACAGTAGTGGTAGGTTTTATTAAACTATGTCTTGCATGGTTCAGTGACCAGAGTGACTTGGGAATCACTGGAGCTCAAGGTTTTGAGTATTTTCACAGATTCATAGAATCATTAAAGTTGGAGTTAAAGTCCCAAGATCATAGAATCCAACCTTTGACCAAACATCACTGTATCAACTAAATCACAGCACTAAGTGCCATGTCTTGACCATTTCCAGGGATAGTGACTCCAGCACCTCTCTGGGCAGACTGTTCCAATGCTTGACAACCCTTCCAGTGAAGAAATACAGTTAATAAACCTACTTTTCTCTAGGCTAGGAGGAACTGATGCAAAATCCTTTTCCTGAAGAAATGACAGATCCAAGCTAGGAAATGAGCTCAGTTCTGCACTGGCCTGCTCCATGTCACTTCAGACACTAACCTCCTTTGTGAGTGCAACTGCTGAACTCGAAAATTTTAATTTCAAACATAGTAGCCATCCAGTTGTCATAAAATTCAGGGCACTGACTCATTCAAGCAACCAATGGCCATTCCATGTGGCAACATATGGCTCTTAGTTTTGGAAAGGAAATCTTAACATTATGACTCTCATGAGGGAAATCAGCCTGGCAGTCGGAATTTCCTATCATTATGGGGTTAAGGACATACTAAGTGGGTCTCATGATCTATAGAAATCTCATTAAGTGGATGTAGACATAAACATAGTAGTAATGAAATACTTTTGGTGGAAATGTCACAGCTCCAAGCTACCCTATATTTCTGCACTGATTATGATCTTGGAAAGAAACACCTGCTTGTCAAAGAAACCTCTTCCAAGAAAAGTGGAATAAAAACATGGAAATAATTTAGTAATTCAGTGGCTTGATTAACACAACAAGCATCATCACCAGTCATTGCCTCATCCAGTATGTCAGACAACAGCTCAAATAGGGTAGTTTTATGACTAAATGTAGACTTTCCATGATCAATTTTTGTTTCAGTCCTTTGGATGACATAATTTCCAACAAATAATAGGGAATTACTAAAGAGAAGCCAAGAACAATTTGACCTATAGCAGGGTATATTTTAAAATTTTCCTTGTAAAGAATTAATCAAATTCATAAGATTTTAGAATATTTTGCCCTGACAGAGTTACATGCTGGAGCAGCAGTGTATACTTGCTTGCTGCTTGCATTCCCTGTCCATCTGGAGGAATCCCTTTCTCCAGGAGTGTCCTGGGTGGTGCAGAAAGTTGGTATAGCTGATTATATCACTATAGGGAAGTGCTGTGTGCAGGAAACACAACCAAAAGCTAATGAATATTTGTGAAGCCAACATCTCCTTAGCTGCTGCTGCAGCTGAGGTTAGAGGCAGCTGCCCCGTGTCTGCTCCATGTGATGCCCAATCTGTGGGGCACAAAGCACCCGTAACACAGCTGCCTTCCCACCCTGCAGCCTGACCAAATGAAGTACCAGACCCTAAGGAGAAGTGATAACTTTGTTAAACATAACAAAGCGTGTTATAGGAGTTATTTAAAAGTACCGGGTGTACCACTTACTAGAAGAGACACAAAGACAATAAGAAATCAGGTTGCTTTCACAAGGAGCTGGGCAGAAAATGGTTTCTCCATCTGTTCAGAACAGAATTTTTTCATTTTCCCCCTTTCCATTGAGGACAACCTCAAAACCTTGCAGATTTGTGAGCATAAAGGCACAGAGAAAATCTCAATCCCTTTCTCCCAGGGACAGCAGAGTCTAGTGGTGAGGAAGTTATCAAGAAGTGGGGGAGCCAGGCCCCCCCATCTGTGCTTTGTGCAGTTCCAAGCAAGAACCAACCTTTTGGCACTCTGAGTGATAGCTCCAGCCACTATGACATTACTGAGTACCACAACCTCCTGTTTATGCAAAACTTTTGCTGGAGCAGAGATTTCAACCACAGCCTCCTCTAGTGCATGTGAACACTACTGGTTCCTCTAGAAGAGGTGAGAAGAGGAGGTCACTTGCTTTCTGTTTTTCCGGGAATTTCAATCTGGGCCCCTGAATCATCTTCCCAGCAAAGCTTTGTTAAAACTGCCACGGTCTTGATTATTTTTCCCGCTCCTTATTTTCATTTTTTACTAATTTGACACTCTCTAAGGAAGAAAAACCAACAGCATGTTGCTGGAAAATTTTTAAACGGCTCTTGTTACAAAGCACGGCAGTGCCAAACCCAGGAGCAGAATCCAGGGAGTCTAGTGAACAGTCACAGCTCTAATCACTCAGCTGTGTGCTTTCATACTACTAATTTGTCAGAGGAAAACAGATGGTGATGATGGTGAGCGGGGCCAGATTCTTACACCTCTTTAACATTTACAACTTGTGTTGCAACAGCATCTTTCGGACTTCAGGAAGCCTGGGGCCCTATTATGTTAGGACTGTACAAACAGAGAGTAAGATACAGTCTCTGCTTTTAGGAGCTTCCTGAGAGACTAAATAGACAAGACAGATAGAGGGAGGAAAAGCAGAGAAGTGATTTGTCCAAGGTCACATAGAAGAGCTTGCAGAGCTTGGGGTAGGTCTCAGATCACAGGTCAGTATATTTCCAGTTGTCCAAATCCTGTCTGCAAACTAACAGCTGTGACCATTAAATCACTTGCTGAGCCTCCAATAACTTTACCACAACTCACTGCTCCATAACTACCCTGTGCATTTACTCCTACAAAGACAGCAGAAGTTCACCAGCACGGCACAGACGGGTGTCATCGTTGCTGTACTTCCCAAGGACACAATGAATACCAAAACACTGTGTGGGCAGCAGCAGAGTATTGTGCAAAGTGGTTTTTTCAGAGTGGCTTTATACAGAAAGTTACATTAAAATACACTGACACTGAGGACTAGAGAAAATGCCTGCTTTCAGTATACCCCAAATACCATATAAACTCACCTGGCCAAAGGCTGAGGCACCCTTTGCCTTCCAGTGTTTTGCTCTTATACCAGGTTCACTGGAGAGGCCAAGTGCACTTTAACCCCTTCTATATCATGTGTTCATAATAATACTCAGCAGATGTAGAAGCATAAAGTTTCCATCTTTTAAAGGTTAAAAGAAGTGTTTTACAATTAAGGCATTCTTTTTCATGTGGGATAACCGAACTGTAATCTGATGGGAATTCACAAATACCAGACTGCAAGGATGTTCACTGTATTCCACAATACACGCATTCTGCTCAGGCTCACAAAAACGATTATTCTTCATCAGAATTTTAGTAGAGGTCAATTAACAATTGTTCCTCCAGAACCTCACAAAAAAAATGCATATATTCTAATGAGTTTGAATGTTTCACTGTAGGCTTGCTCTGTTCCATGGTGCTCACTGCTGCCTGCAGGACAGTCAGCTGGATGGATTTCCTTTCGGATCAATACATCCCGTCTCATGTCTCAGGATAAATAGGGACCTAAGTCACGATGGCACCAGGGCAGGGACTCATCCTACCCTGAAGTGCTTTATGTCAGAAGTGGAATTGGTTTAGATTTCCGGTGTGGTCAATGACCTGACAAAACAACACACAGATATATGCACCCTCTCCCTCTTACCCTTCCGAGTGAGCATTCTCATTTGGTGCAGAATAAAAGGTAAGAGAAGACAGATTTCTGAGTTTGGGAACCAGTGGCTGTCTCTGCATCAGCAAGTGAAGCAGTGCAGGTGAGGGAGATCTCTGCAGGAGAGTGGCTGCTGTGGCAGAGCCACCATCACCACCACAAGCCCCTGGAGGTGGGTTTGCTCTGCTCCAGATCTGCTCTGGACCCAGGGAGGGAATGCCACTTAGGGGCAGAAATGTGCTAAGTGTACCATAGCATGTATGTACAGTTTGATTTCATTCATAGCTGTCTCATGTTCTGAGACTGCTCTCAAAAAAAAAAAAGAAAAAAACCCCAACCCTGTAATAAATGAGGATTGTCAGATGATTTTTTCAAAAGTGCATTCCTGCTCTGAACTAAAGCACCAAGGCATTCAGTGAGACCTACTCTGCAGTATTACCATTAATTTTTAAAAACCAAACAGTATCAAGTACTTTAGCACTCAAATTGACAGTAGGTTTTTGTTAAAAGCAAAAAGCAAACAAAATCCAAATTCTTAATATCCTTAGGAGTGTTTTCATCGCTCATTTAACTGACTTTCTCCCCAGGGTTTTTGCAATCCCACTGCAGTAAGTTGTGAAGCAAGAAAGTGGATCTTCACTCTTATACACTCTGACAAGTTAAATTCTCCCAAATTGAGCAAGCAGAACGAAGTTAAACAAGATTTTAAACAACTGTATTAACCCAGGATACGAGAAGCCAAAAAAAAAAAATCCCAGTTATGGGTACTGGTAGCATGACTTGTTGAGAAGTTTATGTCTGTGTGTAACTATACATTGGACTGCCCACCCTAACCTTCCACTGAGCGTGGCAAAAGGAACAGCAAGAGTTTACAAAAGATCTTTGGCTCTCAATTAACAGTATTCTATTTCCTGTACTCTTTGCCAGTTAGTGTTGCAATCCTTGCAGCATATTAGGCTATCACTAGACATTCCTGAATTCTTTTAAAAAGGACTGTTCTTGGCACTTGCTAGAAGGCAGCAAGACCCTTTTCTTTGTGTGAGGACACTGCCACACATACAGTGCAACTGCTGCACTTTCAGGCTGGGATTCACCCTGTGTTCCACTTCGGAGGTACTTTCAAAGCACCTGGATACCTCTAGTAATGCAGAAATTGAGTGGTCGTGCATAGAGCAGCATTTCACAGAGCGCAGCATTAGAGATACAGATTTTAATCTATACATCGCTATGCAGCTCAGAGAAAAAAGGGAGGAAGAACCATAATCTGTAATTGCCTGCAGCCCAAAAGGCAGCTGGGGTCTGAGTCCTGGCGAGAAATTGAGCTGACTGTGGGTGCTGGCTATGGGGAGAATTTTTTGCTGGCATGGGAGCTGGATGTTGATGCAGTGCTGGCAAAAGTTTTCCACTGCACCCACAGAAGTTAAATCCTCTATCACCTCTCAACAAGTACCTTATGATGGCAGAAGGCTTTTTTTTCCTAGCTGATGACAAGAAAGCCTGTGAGGCTTTTTGAGAATCAGAGTTAAAAAAACACAACCTGCCTTCTGTTTCTCTAAGGTGATCCTCAACTTCATTTAATCTTGTTTGGGGAGTGGCTGAGATACCAGGGTGAGCTGGCAGGGAGCTGTGCAGCTCCTCTGAGGGGGAGCAGGGAGAGGAGGGGTGGGCAGGATGTCAGATGGGAGGCAGCACTCACAGACCATGTCTGAATGGCTTCCATCCTGTGCCACCGAAACAAGTGAAGTGCCAGCATGGGATTTATATTTTCAGAATTTATGACATGCTTTTTAAATTTAAGGAGGCAACAAAGAGATGAAGGACAACCATCCTCTGTGATAAAGCATGGCAAAGTCTCTCCAACAGCAGTCGCCTACTGCTGGCTTAGAGAATACCTGGTAGACAAGCTGATGTTTATATGAGAGCATATAAAAAATGACTGCAGGGCTGTATTTGTTACATGCACACATACCACTCCAGGAGCTGTGCCTCTGTGTCCGCTGCTGTTGGGACCCAGTGAAACTACTTTCTGCAGTGCATGGTTAAACTTGACAACCAAAGAGACAGCTTGCAGGGGCAGAGCTGGGCCCAGGAGAAAGATCATGTGGCAAAATGCTGCCTAAATGAACAAATTAGCCAACAGAAGATGAGAATAGTTTTAGTTTTTGCTGCTACAGTTTAATGTTTTCACCATATGTCTTTGGATGATGTAAGAGATTAATGGCATTTCAGGCGCAAAATTTCAGTATCAATTTCTGGCAAAAAAAAAAAAAATCAGATTTTTATAATTAAAAATTGAGGTTTATAGGGAAAAAAAATAGTGATTTGTCAAATTCAGCTCTGTGGGACACAGCTTTTGTGTAAATCTTCTGCTTTGGTTGGGTGTGCTTGCTGAGGGTTGAACGACCCTCGGTTTCAGTTTGAGGTTTTGACCCACAAACCATGTGGGAACTGGATTTTCCTCCTGCTGCCATGTGACTCCAGAAATCATCTCCAGTCTGAGTGCAAGAGGGCCCAGTTTTGCCGAGCAGTCTGAAGAACAGTCGCAAAATTTTCCACACACCTGGACTGAGCTTTGAGTCTGTAACAAAGCTGAAAGCTGGCCAAGTTTCTCCTGGCTTTGTTACCGAGTTTTTTGCACAGATCTATTATTCACTGCATTACTTTTTTTTTTCTTTTAAAACTGAACACTGGGGGTAAAAAGGTTTGTGGAGGGGGAGGAGAGAATGTAAAAGAAACAAGAGCATATATTTGCCTGCAACAGGGAGATGCAGTGCTGCAGCAATTGGTATCACTGCATGCACCAGCAGCTACAAACAGGCTGAGAGCTTCAAATGTAGGACAATTCAGGGGAAGGGGGAAAAAAAAGAAAAGAAAAAAAAAGAGAGAAGACAGCATGAGCACTGTTTGTCTTGGCTGGTGAGCATTCAATCCCCACCTGCATTTGATTCTGCTCAGTCTCAGGACTCCTCCCTCACTTTGGAGTCATGGCAATACAGGAAGGCAGGAGGGGAAGGGAGACAGAACACTTTGTACTAGCAGCCAGACCACTGTTTGGCTTCTTCAGCCAAAAAACAAATATGAGTATGGAAAGACTTTATGGTGAGATACATCAACAGACTGAAGCAGTTCTGAAAATCCTTCTACAGTTGCTCAGTCAAGGTTTTCAACCTGCAGACTTTTCTGCTGATTAATGCCAATGTTTGTTTTGTAGTAGTAGTTCTAAGCATTTACCAAGTGATGTGAACCATCAGTTCTGCCACACAGAGCTCTGTCTGCTGGGAGTATTTTCTGCTCTTCATAATTTTCACTCATATTCAGTCCCCATTGCTTTTTCAGTTTCACTATGGTTTGAAAATGAAACCCAGCAAATAATCCCTGTCCTTACCAGCAAAGAAGCCTGGGTGCCGAGCAGTAGGAATACAGCAGCCTTGAGCATTTCAAAATGCACAGAGCAAGCAAAAATTCTGTTGCGAACTATACTTTTGTATGCACAATAAAAATTAAATCACTCCTTTATTTACTTTAAAAAATCTTTTATGTCAGATTGCTTTTGCAGATATTTCTCCTCTAAAAGCAGGGCGAATTTTAGCAGCACAAATCCTGCACACAGGCCTTAAGGATGTTGAATCTGGCAATATCCCTCCAAATGATGCTGAGCAGAGCAGTGAGAAAAACAGGCATCTTCCTCCCTTATGCCGTAAGAGAGCTCAGAAATGAAAGTTCATTTTATAATTGGAGATGCCTCACATAAAGAGACAAAAGAGAAATTGGAACTAAAACTTGAAGGGCACCTGATAGTGCTGTGGCAAGCACTTCTGAACCAGAAAGTCTCAGAAACTGACAGCTAGACAAAATCAGCTAGGTAATAACAAAGTGTCTCTGCATCCACAGGCATCTCATCAGTGAAATATCCTGATCCCTTCTAAAGCCTTGGGGACGGTAAACTAGTATCAGCTTTTCATCTCACACAGAAAAAACCAGGAAGTTACTAAATGCTTGAGCAAAAAAGAATTAGACATGTAAAAAGCACTATTTTAATTTTTGTACAAAAGCCCATCACTGTAAAACCATGGCATCTAAGAGCAATTGCTTAAAAACTGTTGAAAGTGAATATCCAAATAGATATTCTAGTACAACTTTCCAGCTATACTGTGCATTATATGGAGATTATTAATTTTTTTTTTGATTTTTTTACTTAGAATTGAGGGAGGGAATGGCACTCCTCATTGGAAGCTGCAATGTTAAATTCTAAACAGTTGAAAATAGGGAAATGTAACATTAAGATAAGAGTTAAATGAAAGCAAAGAGTTAGAAACAAAGGAAGAGGCATAAAGACCAATTCAACATGCCTTACCCCTTCCCATCTCCTCCTGCTTATCAGCACAGGGGAACATGCAAACAGAGGGGTTAGGAACCACAAACAAACAATCCTGGTCTCTGAGTCACTCCTGAGTCTCACAAAGAGGAATGGTGCAGAATGTCACTGTATGTGCTGCATTGTTGTCCGTAAGGTAAGAACACTGATAAGGTGACTTTCCACCCAAATACTATGGTGAGAATTTTTTTTTTCCAATGCCATTTCAGTCCTCTGCAGCAAATGATCTTTGTGTAAGTGTCAACACAGATGTGAGATTTGGAGCTGGTCAGACTGATGCTTTTTATAGTCAGCAGAGAGGAATGGGCAGCTAGATTTATTTTAGATGTCTATTTTAGGATGAGATGCATCGTGCTCTAGATATGCCTTTTCCCCTCCCCTGACCATTGAGTCTAGACTTATAGATCAGAGATCAACACTTAGAGCAAAATACCAAAAAAGTCAAGATGAATCACCTTCCCTTTGGGTTGTTGAGTCCTTACCCTGCTGAATTAAGTAAGATTCTGCCACTGACTCTGATGAAACCAGTATTGTATTTATCATTGTTCTGTCTCCATTACAGCCACACAGGCCCACTGTGCCATATCACAGTCAACAGGCCAAGAGTCAACAACCTTTTGAGGCTGTGCTTTTCCAGTTTAGAAGCTAAGCATGCTGTCCAAATCCTGAGGGGAATAGGAATAAGCTGCTAGCAATAGTAACTTGCCTCAGCTAAGGCAGTGGTTCCTACAGACCTGGAGCTCAAAGAGAGGCAAGAATAAGGACTCAGTGCCAAGGTTAAAACATCAGGGCTGTCAAAAACAATAATGCAAACCTTTACATCTCAGCTGAAACTGCACATCCAAGAATATGGCAGTGCTCGCTCTTCTTCTTTCCCATTACAGGAACATTCACTAACATAACTTTCTAATATCTCCAAGAATCTGACTTCCAGTAATTCTTTAGCTGGAGCAGCTTGAACCCAGTAGTGAAAAAAACAAATGTGGACTTTCAAAGGAGAGCCATTTTTGTGACACCCTTCCAAAAAACAATGAAGACATACTCACTTTTCTCAACTCAAAAATACCTATTCTTATCTCCCTAAAATTCACTATCAAAGCTTACGTGAACGGGTTGAACATAAGAAATTTCTGATGACCAGTTTCTAATGAAAAACTCTAAAGAGAGAAGAAGAAAAAATGGCTTTCTAATGAAAAAGTTTGACATACTATTCATGAAATAAAAGATATGGGACCACAGTAATACACTATTTTCAGTCAAAATTTCATTGCCTTTCAATGTTAATTATGCTTCAAATTGCCCTAGATGGTGCCAGAAACAGTCTTAGAAGTAGAATAAAGGATGATAATGACACCAGTTTGGTTTTGTGGAGCCTCCGTAGCTGGGTGGCACCAAAATAAAAGCATCTAAAGTGCCAGAAGCCAAATTGCGGTTCGGTTTTGGATTCATTACAATTTGGTTTGGCTTTCAAACAGATCTAAGTATGATTGGGGTAGTGTATGAGAATACAGAATCCTCTTATTTCTGTGGGGTGGGCAAGGTTTATATTTCACCATCACTGATTTGTGGTTAGCCTCTTCTTTTGGCTATTAAATTTAATCAAGATTATAGAACTGCTGTTTGCTCAAGGCACTCCTAGAGTCAAAGATGCTCTGCATATGTATACATCTAGCCTTGTGCAGATGTGACTGCAGAATCAGGCCCAGAATTTGGATGGCTTTTAAGTGCACACAGAAAAGAATATAGTGACATTTACTAAAATACAAGACTGGTATCTTAAGTAACTGCTGACTGCCTTAGCAAGGTGACCCAGGAGAAGTCATCCAAAGCACCCTTTAAAGTCTTCCACAACACAGCAGTTTCAGTGTACAGCTTTCCATCAAGAATTTGCAGGTAATGAAATCAGGGAGAAGTACTGACAGCTATATGAGCATTTAAGCCGTGTGCATTTATAAGAGGCTTAAATAAGGAAAATTAAAATTAGAATGGCATAACAGAGTTAAGTGGTTTTGACAATGTTTAAAATATGAGTAAGATCCTTCTGATTTATGAAATCCCCTAAGACGACTGGAGTATGAAAAGTGACATGATAACAACATGCGTCATTCTAGGGTTTCTTTATGCTGGAAGCCATGCATGTAGGGGCACATACCAACTTTCTAAAAACGTAAGTAGGTCAGGTTACACAATTCTCAGAAGAGAAGAGGAGGTAGCTATTGTTTGTTGTATTTAGATCTGTTTTGATTGTATTTGTGCTGCACTTTCCATCTTGCTACTTAAACTGAGAAGAGCTCCAAGACATCCAGCTCAAGCATAAGGGCAGGAGTTGGCAAGATCCTGAACCTCAATACTTTTCTTTTGTTTTAAAATACATGTGAGAGTGCATCATTTATATGTTTTAATGCACACACACACAGACAACTTACTGAATGTTCAAGTCTCAAGTTTCCCAGATACCCTTTTTCTAAATATCTTAAGGACAACCAGAGCATTTTAGAAGAAAGTATGTTTCAAAGAAGGATCACAGAGATTATTAAGGGAGAGAGAAGGCATTCTGTGATAGGAAAATAGGATAAGTTAACTTTTCAGCCTCATAAAGCAAAGGCAGATAAAAGATGTCATGGCCCTGTATAACTGTGACCATAGAGCATAAGATTAAATTGCAATAAACTAGTCATGAATAAATGTAGTTAAAAGTTAGAAAAAGGTTTTTAGCTGTCTGAAGAGTGAAATTCTGTAAGCTGCTTATGCATGAGGCTCACGGTGATGGGTTGCCTAAATGGCTTTCAGATGGACTTTGAGGTGTTTAGGGAAGGGAATGATTAATTTATTGAGAGAAATTCCCAGAAAGTATATTTCTGATGCACATCTGTAGGTATCCAGTGTATTAGTAAATACAAGGGAGTTTGAAAGGGGAATGTATCTCTGTTTGTAGTGTAGTTACATCAAATGAACTTCAAACTTTCATGCCTTGTGAAGAACTAATCACTCTGCTGCCCTTGTTTCTGGTATTTTCCTCCCTCTGCTGAACAACTGGATACTGGCAGTAAAATGCAGACACACTTCATGCCATTACATTCCCTTCAGCATCTAGTTGGCACATCCCACTGGCACTTTCAAAACAGCACAGATTTTTCCTTCAGGTCACACTGGCAGGTTCCTTACTGGATTTCCCTCTTTCCTCAGAAGCAAAGGTTATTAGTCAGCTTTTTTTTTTTTTTTGTCACCAGGGAGTTGTATTTTGCACACAATCTGGTTTTGCAACGCCCTTGGTCTCTCCTGTTATGCTCCTATGGCACACTACAGCATGGCTTTTGACCTTCCAATAAAAATCTGTATTTTTTAAGGCTAACAAGTAGTATTTCCTGTGCTGTGATTACCAGAACAGAAGGTCTGTGCATTCCTGAACTGGGCATCTGTCTCATGGTTGCAACTGTGGGAGATAAGCCTCAAAGACAGAAGGTGGTTCCTTCTAGCCCGATATTTCTGAATACAAACTATTATAAAAGACCTGCATATCCATGAACACGGGGATTGGAAAAAAAGCTCAACAGAAAAGTCTTTTTGCCTTGGGTAGCATTCAATAATTGCATTTGAGAAAACATTTGAAAACAGGTTTAACATGGATTCATCTGAATTAAGTAGAACATTCAGTTCCTTCCTCACTTTGGCCCCTTTGAGGGCAATTTTCATCCCAGACATTTCATAGCCTCAGCTTTGAACTGCACATAAAGGGAGATAAAACAGACAGCTATCTGGCCGGCAAGAAATACAAGTGGAATATTGATAAGAAGTAGAAGAGGGGGAGAGAAGTCTGATTTGGGTAGAGAAGACAATGAGATTGGAACCACAATACCCCAAGGAATTGAAAGGCCAGGAGGGCCCTGGCATTTTGTGACAGGTTTCTATACCAAAAATACATTTTTTGAATCTTCAAAGAACCAGAGAAGCTGCAGTTAGTTTATACTCAGAGATATGCTTTGAAACAGCTATGTTTCATTTTAGTGTTAGGCGAAAGCAACAGAGAGATTTTCCTACCAAGACATGAAAAATCACCCAAAGCAAAGGCCAGAACTCAGGACCTTTTTCCCCTCCATCCCCTACTCACTCCTCCGGTGGACACTGTTGAATAACAATAAATGCTAAAACCCACCTTTTCTCTCTCTCTCTCCTTCCAGGAAAGTATCACTCCTGAACAATTTACAGCACACATATATATTTCTTGGGATGAGAACTTGCTGAAGCTCTGAGTAGGCACTATGAGGGTTTCCCTCTCTGTGACAGCACACTGCCACTGCCGTCACTGAATCATCCATGGAGCTGCCATATATACAACAGTGCCTTCTACCTTCAGAGCACCAGCTTGCCATTCCTGGTCTTTGGTAGAGAGGGATGGTGTTGGGTGCAAGCGTCAGTCCGTGCTTCCCTTTCTAACCCGAAAACCAGCACAATGACCACCTAATTGCAGCATGGAAAGAAATGTGTAGAACTTTTTAAAGGGTAAAGAAAAATCAAAGGAAAACCCTGCAGCTTTCTAAAGTATTAGGGTGGAAGTGGTATAGATGCTAACTTGGGTACAGCTCTTTAATGACTGACTAAATGGAAGTAATGAGGCAGTTCCAAAGTTTATCAGATGACTGTATTCATTTGCTCTAAATATCATATTTAGTGATTTGTGCTGATTCTTCAGTTTGTGGGATTAGTTACAGTTCATTGTAAGTTCTAACTATATTTCCATGTATTGTGTTAAGACCTGATTCAAGAGTAGTTTTATTTGATAAAAACCAGATGTTCTTAAAAGAGACTCTCTCCTTCATAGTACAAAACATTATTCTTAGCAATTGTATGTACCTTACAAAATTAATAAGCACAGCATCTCCCTGCGTGACATATGACATTATTATATTTTTCCCTGTTGAGGGACTTTTAAGCCACTGGGGTCACGACCTCTGTGCCTTATGAGAAATGGAGAAGCACATGGTTCCAATTTTATCTTCAACCCTGCCCTGCTGCTGACATGTATGTTTACAATATGGTTCATCTGTTGACCCTTCACTCACATTTAAAATATTAGCTAACATTTTTTGGTCCCAATCTCAACGGTGCATGGCGATTAGCTTTTAAGACCAGTTGTTTTCTTTATTGCCTTTTGACATGCACATCTTATCCAAAAGCCCTTGACTGTTTTTCTAATTTGAAAACAGCACCAGCCACAAAACCAACTCCGGTTTGTCTGGATGCTTCTGCTCTCGTTACGACGCCAGGCACTTCAGATCTTTAAATACACAATATCGCCCCACTTGCAGAGGAGACGGGAAACATCCTGCAGTGGTTAGAGATATCCCCGAGGAGCCGCCTGGCTCTAACCCCGCTCTTGGCTGCCCTTCAGTCCTGAGCTTAGGTGGGTCAGGGTGAGCTCAGCCTGACGCATGTCCCAGGGGACACAGTCTGTCCCCCCCCAAGTCTCCCTGCACAGGACTCCCTGGAGACAGCAGCTGCATCACACAACAGGAGAGTCAAGAAGAAAACCATTCCAGAGAAACCATCCCCTTTCCTAGTCAGGGATGGGTGCTGAAAGAAAACACACTCACTTTTCAGCATGAAGTAAAAGAAAGTGCAACCAGCCAAGGCTGACTTTTTGAAAGGGAGGCCCTAAAAACTGAGAGAGGTGACTATTCTCCACTCCATTTTTCCTTACATCAGAAGGAGGCTGAAGGAAGGAGGAAAGAAGAGTGGGAGAGATATCTCCTTTTTCCTTTTAATTTAACATAGACAATTTAGAAAGATACCACTGGCATAAGATTTTTTTCCCTTGTTTTAAATTATATTTAAAAATTTTAATCAACAACATAAATGTGCTCTGATAGCATGATTGTGAAAAAAGAGCACTTTCACTTACATAAAGGAAAATTATTTACTTGCTTATTTTCAGCATACTGTATTAAATGACGCCATATTAAATGAGCTCATATAAATGTATGCCTTAGCTTAAACTGCATAATAGGGTATCGCATTCATAATTTGCTCAGTTCAAAGTATTTTCATAATTCTGAAGCTCAGCACTCTCAGTTACCCTATAATCCACTGTCCCAGTAGGTATTTTCAATGTGCTTATTGATGTATTTGGCTTCCCATAAAAATTCTCTAAATAACTTCCAGGCCTGAGATGTACCAAGCTTATTACCCTGCTAAAGAGACCTTCAGAAGTGTTAATGCCTTATTTTCAGGGACTGAGAGCAGGATCTCTTTTCAATGGTTGTTATGGGAAGATATTTCAATGAAAACCAGGCAGATTCAGGATCACCCTGTTCCTTGGAGGCAGGGATATGGATATTGCAGCTCTAAGTCAGGCTCTGAAAACACCTAGTTCCTACAAGTTTCAGCCATCACATATATGTCCTCAAAAACCTTGAGAAGGTTGAATGAGGACAGAGGGAAAAAAAGCTAGAGCCATTGCTTTATACTGTGGAAAGAACCCGCAGAGAAAGCTGAAGAGAGATGCATTCTTTCCCCTAATGAGCACAGAAGTACACCTAGACACTATGGAGACAGTGTTGTGTACAGCTATAATCTCATGATAACTGCAGAGAGATTTCCTATTTTATGTATTTGGATAATCCCATGCACCTCCAGGTAATTTGGATACATATACATACAAATATCCACATTCATATTTGTTTAATAGCAAACCCATGTATTCCCAAGTCATCTTGTAAGAGTCCAATCCACAAATAATCCGGTTGAAGTGTTGAAGTCTTTGCTGTTCACAGGGAGTTGATATTAGCTGGAGAACCAGACCCTAAAATTGTCTTACTTTGTCACTCCTATAATTACTTTAATCTTTTTTTTTCCTTTTCATTTTCTTGATGGCTCCAGTTGCCCGAACAGCAGATACTGGCCAAGAGACTTGGCAATCCTGTGTCTTAGGAGCTGATGCCAATGGCAGTTGGGGGAGCAGCACTGGTGTTCAGCACAATTGGCTTTTCTCCTTTAGGTAATAAAGACATCATACTATTTCTGCCCTCCCATCCCCATAGCCTCTGATCCTGGATGTGGAGTCTCTGGGCATGAAACACTGAGCCTCTCAATGCTGCATAAAATCAATCAAAGCCAATGCCACCAGGGAGGCTGTTACTTGCCATGTTGGCAATTCACTAATCACTTCCATTATCACTCTGGCAAGCAGGACAGATGGACATAGCACTCCAGAGTCAGATGCGAACTGTGATCCATTTCCACATACAACTATTTAAAAAAACTTCTAACATAACCCATCTTTACTTATTTGCACTTTGACTTTTGCAGAATTTAAAATTGTATCATTAGCACGCTGGATCTGTGCCAGTTAGGCATGACAAAGCCGTGTTTTCCCCCTCAATAGCTGGGTGCAACTCAGCTCTTGAAGAGGGAAAAGCAGTCCATCAATTCACCACCTCAAAATTATACTGTAATTTATTAATATGCCATTATAGGAGATGTAGCACTTCTTGCCTTCATTTCCACCAATCCACAGCAGTGCAAGTAGAGTACTTGAAGGTTTCTTAATGCCTTCTTGCTCACAATTCCTATAATCTCATGACAATGAAGAGCAGATAGATTTGTTTCATAATGCTGTCAATGATGGCCAAATAATTCAAACATGGCCATACAAGTATTCTTTGTGTGCTTAAAGAAAAGGTTCAGCCACAGTAAGGCATAGTGATCAAACAGAACTTCGCCTCAGAGCCTTTCATATTGTACCTTTTCCACAACTTCTGACCTCACCATGGAAGTTGTCCTATTTTATCAACAGAAACTTTTTCCACTGTGACAACTTTGCAACATGACAATGAATGACTTACTACAAGAAAGAAAATCTATTATGTCTCAGTCTTTTGCTATTTGATGGAATCATACAACTTTAAGCTATGGAAAACAAGTAGAAAAACTACACCAGCAGCTACTTCTCCTAAGGCCTTTCTCTTCATGGTAGAAGAGGCCTTTGCTCCAGTTCTGATAGATATCTTTATTTCTGATGCTTAGAAGAAGAACGAGTTTTTAACCTTCTTGTAACAACATGAGCATCAAGCCACGACAAAAGACCCTGCAAGATGATCAAGGGCCTTCATGGGTGACTAAGACAGAGACGGAGTGGCTGACGTACATGGAAGCAATCACTTATCTTCTGTGAACAAGGCTGCCGCTATGCCTTGTAGCCAAGGGTAGTTTGCAAAATAACGAAGGTTGTCTGAATAAACTGAGTAAAAACATTACACAGAATAACTCCTCATTAAGTCAATATATAAAGGGTTAAGACCTGTCCTGTTTTTCATGCACTCTTGACAACTCCTCATTGCTACAAACCTTCTCTGGGCTCCCACTCACAGTGAAGAAGAGGATGTACATGACTCCTAAAAGCTTCTGACCTACTTAACTGGTTCTTGGCCATGGCTGAAAAGTCCCGGCAGCCTGAGGCACTGAGCTGAGATCAATACAAGTACCAGAGGTTCAGCCACATTGCTCCAACATGTGCAAGAGCATTGAAATGTATTTGACTATCCAAATCAATTAAACTTGATTATTTCTGATTTCTCTGATATGTGGCATCATCTCCATCACTTCAGCTCTTCTGATCTGCTGTTCTTCCTCTCCATGTCTGATTTTCAACTGATCTTTTGTCTGGAAAGGGACCATCTCTTTTCTCTATTATGTAGAAACTTAGTGAGAAAAGGGCTGGGCCTTGAGGTACTGCCATAACTCAAATATTATGATTACTACTAATAATACAAGAGCAACAAGAATAGGCATATATGTCACATTAATATTAGAAGCTCTGTGTTGACAGCTTCACTTATGAAGAGGTAAACACTGATGTTTAAAACCATAAAAAGCAAGGGAACATTAAATGTATGCTGACTCAAAAGAAGCTTGCTTTAACTATTACAGCACTGTGGAAGACATAACAAGAAATGCTCTGATACTACATACACACAGATTTATGCATACATATACTTAATCCACTTTTGTGTGATGGATTCTCACACAAATTCTGTACTGAAATTGAGAAAACCATCAGGTTTTCTATTTACTCAGATAAAACAGTTACAAAGCATTAACTCTACCGAGGGTGATTTCAGCAGAGAAAGGAACTCTACGAAGTAAAAAAGCACTTTCAAATTCTAACTGTAGCAGATGTTGCTTTGGTAATTTTTAGCTGGCTGTGAAGTTAGAGCCTCAGAAATGTGGTTTCATATGTGGCTTGAGCATTGGCTGCATTTATACTGGGGGGAAAAAAAGGATTGTTGCATGCAGGATCTGGCATGCATTGTTTAAAAAAACCAAACCAACAAACAAAACAAAACCCCAAACCATGTCTGTCTTCAATTATTTTCCATTACAGCATTGTCTGCATATAATTGCTCCATGTTTTCCGTTAAGGAGTGCCAAATGAATGACTGTATTAGAGTATAGGATGTAAAAATTCCACTGATGATGCTGCCCTGTATCCGTAAATAACATGAAACACAATCCCCCTTGACCTGTATGATGTTTTCATACGATTAATGTGTGTTTTTCAAGTGTCCAACATTATTTACTGTATCTTCCATCAACAGCTGAGACTAGGGATTGAGAGAAAATCCAGGCAACACAAAGTTAGACAGTGATTGCAAAGAGGTCCTAACTGAGGCTAAATGGTCAAATGCCTTGTAAATGGGCTGTTGCCAGAACATGCAGACGGGGTTTTGGGGTTTGTCTTTTTGGTCTTGTTTCCAAAATTTGAGAGAACTATACATCACATAGGTTTGGGGGGGTTTTTTGTGCATGAAAGCAAAGGCCACAGATTTGAAGATCAGGCCCCAGATGGCATTTTGGTTGCTCCCCCAAATCATTCCTTTAAACATTAGTCTTTCTGCAAAAGGTTTTGTCTGCTTCTATGTCTTGGCTATATGGATCAGACTCATTAGTCTGGGGCCAAGAGGAGCCCCAAAGAGTTGGCACCTACAGATCCCTAGCAGCCTCCCATCTGAGCAGGACTTGGGCATCCCTTCCCAAAAGCAGAAGGCATGTGGCAGCAGTGCACACCTGGAAGTATACTGTGCCAAACAAGATTCAGGGCAATTTCTATGATAAAAGAATCCAGGAGACATTTTGTCATTTGCCAGCTGTTAATGTCCTCCTGCACAGAATTGAGCCTGGGCTCAGCTCAGCTACAGTGAAATTTTGTCTTTTAATATCAATACTTATTAACACCTATAATCAGACAAAAATAGTATGGGGCCCAGAATAATTACACTGTACAGCACAAGTTAATACACCTGACCTATAACACACTCGTGACTACTTCTGCCAAAGGGGTCTCAGTAAGTAAATTGGTCAGGTTTGGCAGTTCATAAATAAGCTGTAATTATCCACCAGAAACAGCATAATTACACCTTAACTGCAACATAGCAATAATCTTCCCTTATGAATCTGACCAAGCTATTGAGATATACATATCTAAAGAAAATAAATCCATGACCTTCACATTGCTAAGATCGTACTACTGCATCCCTCTGTTTTCCCTCATCAGTGCACTCCCCTCCTCAGCAGTGCTAGCTGCAAACTTGAGACTGCACACTCTTGGGGATAGCCAGCTGTGCTGCAAGATGGGAAATCTGAGCATATGCACATAATGAAACTCAAATAACAGCAGAGAAAACAAAACAAAGCTGCTTGTGTAAAAGAAGACACAATCACACTCTTTCACATTAATGAGTGAATGATGTCCAAGTGGAGTCCGATACTCCGTCACGGGGACATTTGCAGAAGAAGTTTTGAAAAGGTCAAGAAGTCATGATTTGCAATGGAAAAATACTCAACCACTATCTGAGCTATTCTTAATTGAACTTGACAGAAGACGTGTGCACTGACACTACTAGGATATTCAGAAACTGAAGCTGGATCAGCTCCCTAATGGAACAAGAGAGAAATATATCAACTGCTAAAGAGGCTGAACTTTCACTGGAATGGTTGGTTTTTTTTAAAAAAAAGCCAACTTGATGAGATGAGGAACAAAAGCAATTATAGCACACACTAAACAGAATACATTTTAAGTACAGCTGATAATTCCTACTTATTTTGAGGGGAAGAACTACTTGTTTTGAAGGGACAAAAATAAAAATGCAAAATAAACAGAGTTTTTAACCTAGTTGTATGATGGTAGCCGAGTATTTGTTTAAAAAAGTAATTGGTTATTTGTTCAGACTACATTAAAAAGTCAAGTAATCAGTCTGAAAGCAAAAAGCAATTGCATTGAGAGAACAGACTTTTTCTCCTACCAGTACAACAACTTTCTGTATGCTTGGGGTTTTGAGGCTCTTCAGGCAGGATAGCTGCTTTCTATGCCTTTAAGTAACTCCTAACACAATGGGCTCCTGACACTACCTGGATGCATAAGAAAAGTAACTACACAGCATCCCACCCTCCCCTGGCAAAAACAAAAAAGAAAAGAAAACAAGACAAGGTATATCTGAATTTATTTAAGACAATCTACTTCAAAAACACCCTCTGCAAAATGGAACCAAGTCCTATTCTCATGCCCCTTTCACATACAAGCTTGCAACTAGTTAGCAGCTAATACCACATTCCTTAAATATTTTCCTTTCCAGAGAGAAAACGTCTCCAGCACCAACTTTTGCTAGCCCATACCATGGTCAAGTAGCCTTTCCCAGAGCTTCTAATTTTACCTCAAGCACCATATGCTGTGAGCAATCTTGCCCAGTACAGAAGAAAACAGCTACTACTGCTCAGCATGTTGGAATGCATGGAAGGATGCAGTTTTTTAGACAGCTAGCTTTGAAATAGCCCGGTTAGGCATATTTTTTGAGATGGGAATCATTAGATTCTCCCCTCAGACGTGAATGCATAAAACCAGAACTTTTCCCACAGAGGAAAACAGTGAGAATTGTTATATGGTGAGACACTGCAACGAGTGGTAAGGCCATGGAACAGGTTGTTTAGAGAAGTTGCAGATGCCCCATCCCTGGGAATAATCATGGCCACGCTGGATGGAACTTTTAGCATTTTGGTCTAGTGGAAGGTGTCTCTTCCCATGACAGAGGGGTTAGAACCAGATGATCTTTAAGGTCCCTTCCAACCCAAACCATTCTATGATTCTGTGTGCTCAGTTGGTTGGCAATCAGAAGACTTGCTGTAACTCTTTGGGAATATGTCACTGTCTGCCGAGTGCTTTGTAGCATTGGTCCTTTGGTGGCAGGTGCTTGCGCTTGCACAGTCTCATCATAATTTCTATTGAGAAAGGGGTAAGAGCAAAATCCCAGTCCAACTGAGGTTAAAGGAGGTTAATTTACTTACATTTGGATCTCCCAATCACAAATTGGGAGTAACAGAAATCAAAGGGTGGAAGTGTGACCAGCACATTTTGCAAAACAGTGCATGGAAATGCAGAAGTGGTTCCACGAGCAGCATTCCCTGACATGTCTGAGCTCACACCTGATCTTCAGAATACAGAACTGGAAAACAAGAAGTAAGGAGCTGTGTAATGTATAGTGACCTAAAGAAGAATAAAAGCCGCAAGTTTCCCACAGTAGGTGGGAATGAAGGGAAGTAAAATACGTGCTTTGTTTCACCTCTAACTCTACCAGTTCCTTTCCATCTCTTTTCTACATGTAGGAACTGCATGTGTAACTGGGAAGTAATCATTTTCTACTGCATGCCTTTTCAACAGCTGTTAGGACAGCTGGATCAAAATCCATCTGGTGCTTAGAATAGAAAACACCACCATAAACTTCAGAGTCCCCTTCCTTTTGCAGAGTTACATGAGTCCCCTTCTTTTTGCAGCTACACGAACATGAAACAACAGCAGGGCTCTGAAGAAAGTTTTGCTTCCAGGATGGGAGGTGGGGAGCTATGAAAAGAAGGAAGATTTTTCAACATGAAGCTTCAGTTACTTCCAGAAAAAATCCTGCCTCCCTTCGGAGTCTCAGGACAAACTTCTGACTAGGCACTCCCTCCACCTCAGGTCCTCCCTGAAGGCAGCAGCGTCTCCAAAGTACTGTAGAGAGTTCAATTTCATCTCATCCTATCCTTTCCTGGGTATTTTTCCATTAGGGTTTTGCACGGAGTCATCAGGATTAGGCAAGAGCCAGACCTGAGTCTGTCAAGCTGTGGTTCTGTTTTCAGTGGTTATATATATTGTGCTCTGTGTTGAATTAAAACTACAATAAAAGTCCTCTCACTTGTTACTGTATTTGTATAACACTCAAATTAGATGGGAACAGTTATTTGAGAGAAACTAATCCAATGCATATCCAAAGCCACATCAGGTTTTAATATAGAAGCTATCTACTAACACACTGCATGGTCAAGTGGGGAAATTCAACCAGATCTTTATTACTCAAAGACTGGCAGAACTGACCCTTCTGACTTATCAATTCCCCCACTGCCCAGGACAACAACATAAACTCATAAAAATGCACAGTGGTAAATCTTCTTGGCAGGATGATATCTTTACACGATTTTGTGGTTCAAACAATCCATTTGCTGCCTTCACATTCATGACAGAAGTCCTGGCACACGAGAGGTGAAGTGATAGGAGGTGGCTGGGCTACACAAGAGGTACAGATATGTGTTAATAGAAGAAGGAGGATCCCATTTCAGATTCCTGAGCTGTGAAAGAGTCATAGTTACAAGATATGCAGAGGAGTTTACAGGCTCCTTGAAATATTTTGGCCCTTCATTTTCTGTATATGTGTACCCTGACCTATATAATTTGTCTGGGGTGCAGAGTCTCATGTAGCTGGTTGCTACAAGGGATGCTTTCAACATGGAATCTGTTAATCAGATTACTATTTTAAGATAAAAAACAGATTTGCTACAGTTTTTCAAGAGCAATGTGGATTGCCTTGTGTACACACACTGGATTTGCACTGCACTCACAGAAGCCAGGTATGAGGTGTTAAAAAATTATTCTTCATATTTACATAGTATCTATTACAACAGATGTTTCAATTGGTACTAAATCATCTTTCATGAGGAAATGGAATGGAAAATCTACCTTGACCCTAGAGGCATGGATACATGAGTTGCAAGGAAAAAGTGAACGAGAATAAGAACAATTTCAAATGGGACCCTGAGCAAGGAGAAACCTTTGAACAAATTAAACGGGGGATAGTTCATGCAGTAGCCCACAGGCCTGTCTGGACAGGACAGGATGTATAATATGTGCTCTACACTGCAGCAGGGGAGAATGGCCCCTCCATGGAGTCTCCGGCTGAGAGCGGCACGGGAGACTCAAGGTCAAACCTCGGAGTATCCGAGGCCTGCTATACTCCAAGTGAAATAGAAATACTGGCAACATGTGAAAGGGTTTGAGATGCTTCAGGAGTGATCAGCACTGAGGCACTGCTTCTCTTGGGATCCCGACTGCCAGTGTTGGGTTGGATGTTCAAAGGGAGGGTACCCCCTGAATGTTGTGCAGCTGATGCAAGTGGGTTACACCGATTAGGCTCAAATAACAAAACACAATTGCCCAGGAATTTTGGAAGTGATAATGGATTGGCCAGAAGACAAATACTTTGGAGTGTCACCAGAGAAGGAGATGACAACTGCTGAAGAAGCCTCACTGTATAATGAACTACCAGAAAATGAGGAGCAACTTGCCTTGTTTACTGATTGGGTCCTGTCATACTGTAGGAAAACATCAGAGGAGGAAGGCAGCTATGTGGAGTCCCCCATGACAAGTTGTAGAAACTGCTGAAGGGCAAGGTCAATAAAGTCAGTTTGCAAAGGTGAAAGCTACCCTGCTGCCTTTAGACACTGCTGAAAGAGAAAAGTGGCCACTGACTCATGCAGGGTAGCAAATGCTCTGTGGGGGCAGCTACAGCAGGCCACCGCCCCGAATTACTATTCTAGGCCTTGAAAAACAAATCTCACGGTGACATGGCACCCCAGAAAGAATCAGTTCAGACCACAGGACCCATGACATCGGGTGGGTATATCCCATTCCCTACCATGCACCAACCTCTGGGAAAATCAAATGATATCATGGACTGTTAAAGACTGCAGTGAGAGCAATGGGTGCTGGGACATGCAAACACTGGGATACATATTTTGCAAATGCTGCCTGGTTAGTCAGCACTAGGGGAACTGCCAATTGGGCTGGCCCTGCCCAATCAAAATTATTACATACTGAAGAAAGGCATAAAGGCCCTGCAGTGCATATAGAAAATATGCTGGGGAGGACAGACTGGATTATTCCTGCTTCAGGCAAAGACAAGCCCATACATGAGACTGTTTTTGCTCAGGGACCTGGATGCATATCATGGGTAATGGGAGAGGATGGGGGAGTCTGATATGTACCTCAAGGGGATTTGATTCTGGGTGAGAATAACCAATGTTTTGAACTGTATGATGTTAATTCTATATAGTACTGTATGTCATCACTACTATGCTTGCTAATACACAATATCAACTGCATTACAGTAACAATTTCCCTGATTAATGAAGAACGAAATTTGATGAAACTGGGCAAAGTCCAGCAATGACAGAACCAGACAAGCACAACAGTGATGGAACCAGAACTAGCATTGCTGTGCAACAATCCAACACCACAGACCATCTCTCCTGCCTGTTGGACTGCTATTAGGGATGGATACTGTCTTAGTTTCAGTTGGGATAGAGTTAATTTTCTTCCTAGTAGCAGTTAGAGCATTGTGTTTTGGATTTAGGACCAGAATAATGTTGACACACTAATGTTTTAGTTGTTGCTAAGCAGTGTTTACACTAAGTCAAGCACAGTTTCCCACACCACTCCACCAGGGAGTAGACTGGGAGGCACAAGAAGCTGAGAGAAGACACAGACAGGACAGCTAACCCAGCTAGCCAAAGGGATATTCCACACCATAGAATATCGTGCCTAGCATATAAATTGGGAGAAGCTGGCTGGGAGGAGACAATCACTGCTTGGGAACTGGCTGGACAGTAGTCATCAGGTGGTGAGCAATTGCATTGTGCATCACTTTTTCTGTATATTCTATTATTATTATTTTCCCTTTCATTTCAACTGCCTCTATCTCAACTTAGGAATTTTACTTTTTTCCCCCCAGTGCTCTCCCCCAACCCACTGGGGGCTGAGGGTGAGGTGTGAGCAAGTGACTCTATGGTGTTTAGGTACCTGCTGGAATAAACCACAACACTGGCCTACAGAATTTGTGGGAGGGAGGGTCCAGAGTCCCAGACACCTGGCTGCTACAAGGGATGTTCTAACATGGGATCTGTTACTCCTGTTTTGAGTTCAGCTACATTAAACAACTTATTATTTTAAGCTACAAAATATTTGCTACTTTTTGTCAAGAGTAACATGGATTGCCTTGTGCACACATGCTGGATTTGCACTGTACTCGCAGAAGTCAGGGATGCAATTTAAAAAAAATTATCCTTCACATTTACACAATGTCTCTTCCAACAGTTCTGCATGTTTAAATCAGTACCTTTCATTAAGAAGATGTTCACTACAAGGACTAAAGAACAGAAATACTAATTGCATTTGTAACTTACAGATGATATGGGAAAAGTTTATAAAGGTTAAAACTAAAACTGAACTGCAAGATTTAGGAATATATACAAACTGCAGCTTTGGTTCAACTGGAAGACCGAAAAAGACTGAGGAGTGTTTGCACTGGCAGTTATGAGTTGAGGACTTCTGGGAACTGGGACACTTGTAAAGATTGGACCAGAACGTCAGTACATTAATGACATATATATATATTCAGTCTAAACAGTAACATCTCCAACCTGAACAAGCCTTGTGGCAGATCAGCACTGGGAGAGTTTTGTTTTCAGAGAGAGACAACTAAAACAAGGGCTGCCCAGGACTACATTCTGCCCTGAAGCTCCAACTGAATTAATTTATCATGTTATGTAGTTTATCAGGATCTTATCCATGGAATAGTTTGCTAAATTAACAGCCCAAACAGAATAGATTGCATTAAATGTTGCAGGTCAGGGGAAAATTATTTCCAAAGTTTTAAACTTCCAAGTTCAAATCCTGCACTTACATTACTGTGGATTTACGCCAGTGTAAATGAGAGAAGAATTTGGCCCCTGACCTTTTCCAAGCAGGTCATTATAGTTGAAATAGTAACTGATCTTAGAAAAACATTTTTGCTGCGAGGTATTTATTTCTGTATAAAGGTTTATGGAACATCATATTCTTTGCCCTTTAAGACTGATACTCACATATGTAAACACCACTGGGCCATAGCTTAATCCAGCCTCTCTAAATCTGGCTAAAACAATGGAAATATCTTCTGAAACCGTTGTGGGTTATATCCAATATAGTTAAAAACATCTGACTGCAACCGCAAATATGCTGGTATTTGGTTGTGCTATAAAAACATTTTTATGTCAAATGCAACTGGGACTAATACAGTAAACTACAAGTATGGTTAACCCTTGGAATGAACCACATTTAGACACTTGAAGGTTAAGGTAGTCTGCATTGATTACATTTTCTTATGAAGAGCATAAAATGAATGCAGGGTATAAAAACTAATTACTAGTACTAACAGACTAATTGGCATTTATATAGCACCTTCCATGCTATATTATAAACATACCAGCAATGTGATAAACTCCTGTAGCTACTAGCTATGGACCTGATCACCTCCTGAGTGCTTGAGGAAAAACTGAGCCCAAATGCTCCTTCTGTTAAGTGAATAAACTTGTGGCCCTTTTCCCCTCCACACCTACGTGTACTCAAGTGCACACACACACAAGGATCTCAATGCTCACCAAACCTGGTGTTGCCAGAGGGCTAATCAAAGCTTAGAAGAGCACAAACAAGGAGGGACAGTGCTAAGTGGGGTTGCAAGGGGAGTGTTTAGGTGGCAGAAAGGTATGACACAGAAAGGCAGGTAGGACACTTGGTTACAACTACAACACCAACAAAAAAACCCCCCCGATTAAAATAGAAGCAATTGAGAAACTTCATTGAGGAAAAAAATGCTTTCCAAGTAAGAGGTGTTTCAGGACAAGACGGGACAGTGCTGAGTACAGAGGTCTCAGTTTGCTGCCCTGCTGAACAAGGTCCTGGGCAGTGCCAGGCTGGGCGCTGGCTCAGCAAAATCATTTCTTGTGACAGTTCAGTCCCCCATCATCTGTTCAATACATAAATATGGAAATGTTTGTGGTGCATGTGTAAAATGTATTTGCAAGACAACGTAAATTTTTAAATAAAACTGGTCTCCGAGAGTTATACATATATAAACATGCAATGTAAATTAACAAGTTAAAACAATCTCAGGTACCCACGTGCCATTAAGTAAATGGACTCAAGCACTGCAAATTCTACCATTCATGAAAATTCTTTTGGACAGAGGCCGCTGACAAGTCTTGCTGTGATGATAAAAAATGCTACTATCCGTAAGCGCCCCTCTGGTGAAGCTGCTGGACTTACAGCAAAGTAGGCAGAAGGGAGCACTGTGCCACTACAGGGCCATTTGCCTGTCAGTACAGAAATCATGGCTCAAAGGCCTGATTTGTCTGCAGGGGAGATACTCAAACACTTCGTAAAGATGGGCTTCCACCCTTGAACCATGTCACTGATTTGGAAATCTACATTTCTTCTGTATTATATTAACAAAATATTTATTTTGTAGGAAATGTTTGTTTCATTCTTTGTGCTGTTCCTAATTCTTCTCTATCCAGCATCTGGGGAGTGAATGGAAGCTTTCATCTACAGGGACCCCTCATCTCTTCCCTGAGTGGTAACACCCAATTCAGTGCAAGCCTTTTATGGGGCAAGAAGGTTTCTCTCTGTGTTAGTTGCTCTGTATTTACTTACACTGATTTTCATCTGCCAGTCACTCAATATCATGCACGCAATTGATTTTAAATACAATTAGCTAGAGTAAGATTGGATCACTAGCAAATACTGTCAGTGCACCCTTGTGCAGATCACTTATTGAACAGCTCAATCTCCAGGCCAGATCCCTGTGGGAATACAGCACAACCTCCTAGCCGCTTACAGCCATTGCTTCCCATCTTTCAAATCTGGGGGGAATCCACGACACCATTCTGATATGATTTAAGAGTCTTTTAGCAGAGATCTTGTCAAATGCCTTTGGCAATCCATACACAGCATTTCAAGTAGTAACTCTTGTCGTGTGAGTGGTGGCTTCTGTATGCTCAATAATTACACTATTCCCAGACTGGGAAGTCATTACAGTATTGTTTCCTACTATAATATAAATGTCAGTTTTACACTTCTAAAATAAATAAACAGGACTGCTATGGATTTCAGCAGTAGTCATTTTACAGTTATGTGTAGAAACAGTGCAAGTAAGATAACCTTCTCCAGCTGCTGGATAATCCAAACCTGCCTAAGTTTCCTTGACCTTCACTACTAAGTCATCAGCAACTTATTTCAATTAATTTACAAATATTAGTGCCATCTGTTTTTGCAGGAAGCAGCCAGTGGTTTTTATTTGTACATTCACTGCAAGTCTCTTTATCCTCACTGTCTAACTATTGCATAATTTCAATAAGACCATATATGTGTGGCTGAATACACTAATTACTGACAGCAGTTCATCAAAACAGGTACACAAGCAGGTTCCTCACAACTGCTATCGCCATCCAGCCACACGCCAAGTTTCACTGACCTTGTCACACACATCTCTGCCTGGGAAGAATGTGGACAACACCCAGACCTGATCCTATTCCACTCAATTCAAGGGTAGTTTTTTCAGAAGTGCTACAGAAGTATAAATGTAGTACTATGAAAGTTGTCAGCTGCTCAGCTAAAGCTCTCAGCACTTTCCAGAGCTAAGCCAACATCTTCAGTCATGCAATGAACCCGGATGCTAATAATTCAAGCTACCATATCTGAAAAGATTAAAAGGAAACAGCTAATTGTTACTTAGCTTAACTCAACATTCAGCCTTTTCCTTCCATAACAACATTCTAATCAGATGGTGAGCACTGAGCTCCTGTCTTGGACTGATGGCCAACATGCACCACAGCAGAATAACAAATAACAGCCCTTAATGCACTTCATCATTAAGCATCCTTTTAAAATAAGCTGCCAGCATTGTTAAACTCCTCAACTCTTTGATACCAGATTGGTTGATCCTTATTTTCCAGGTGGATAAAGCTGAACAGACATGAACGACAAAGGTTCTGTTATCAGTTCACATTTTGGTTTATCAATAGCTTCAACTGCATTTTGTTTGTCAACAATATGAACCTCTGGTTTAGCACCCAATACTGAAGAACCAAGGTTATCCTCTACAAAATGAACAACAAAATTTTAGTAGCTTATATATTTGCTTGCTTGCTGTTTTGATTTGAGTATTTAAACTTACATTTATATATTCCAGTATAGAAAACCTTTGTGAACTTGGTAAGAAAGCATAACATGTATTTTGCTTTTAGGTATCAATGAAATAGAGGAGCAGGATTGTGTAACTCCCCTGATCTTTATAATTGAGACCATCCCATTTGTACTGTATCTTATATGTAACTGATGAAAGAAAACGTGTGGGAGCAAATGTGTGGGAGATGAATTTATTTGATTTTCAGAGCAACAACAGCAGCTGGTCAGCAGGTTCGCTCCAGTCCTCTCTAGTCAAAGTAGCTCATGACCAGTGAGGTTTAGATCTTTTATTAGAAGAGGTTTGGGAGGAAATGCAAATTACTATTCAAAAGCAGACAGCTGGAGGGCAGGAAAAGTGGGGAGCAGCCATAAGCCATTAATATGTACTTGCTAGTCTGATTAGTTTACCAATGAAAGTAGAGTGGGATATGTGGTGTCTTTTACTCTCTACCTACAAATATTTTAGTAGAGTATTTATACATACCCTACTATATTAGATACGTCTTGTTTGTTTAAAGCAAGGGCCAAATTAAACCAAAACAAAAATCCTGCCAAATTCTGATGAGAAGTCCACCCCTTTCCTGCTTGTCATCCTTCCCTCAAATGCATACTGCCAGCACACTAGTGCTGAGCAACAGCTGAGAGACGGACAAAGAAAGCACAAAACAACCTTAGTGTAACAGCAGCCAAGCACTCAGACAGAGGAGCAATGCTCTCCCAAATAAATATCCTTCTGGCTCCCACAGAAGAAATTAGGAGGATGAGTTAGCACAGCTGAGGTTGTGTATATGGAGGGACAACACCACATATCCCTGCAGGAAGGAAAGAGCGTAGCAAATAGCCCTTTCTGCATTCATCTGATTGTCAAATGCCTTAGTTGTGTAGGGGCACCTGTGGTTTTTTCCCCAGGTGGAGGGTAGGAAGCCCACAGCCTTCTGCTACACCTGAAGAGAACTTAAAAGCAGACTGTGATTTTCAAAGTTGAAGGTAATTTATCCTGTATTATCTGTAGGCTGCCTTCTTGGAGAACATGCATAGAAAATAAACTGCACAGTAGAGGAATACTTTTCATGCCTTCCATACTGGAGCACACAAAGACTCCAAAGATTTTATTAATTCAGTACATCCGCACGCTCAAACCTTTAGGCAGTGGGGAGTAAGCTATTTATCTTTTGGTTTCTTGTAAGGAATTCACACTAGACTCGCTGCTAAATCATTTTCCCTGTACTACTAGTACAGGAAATTAACTATAAATGAACTATGAAAACAAATCATTCTGCTGCAATTTTCCACTGATATTACTTTACAGTTTTAGTACATTTAGGAAAAGCAATATAGATTCAAAAAAAGAGTTACAACTTATTTATATACTGATCCTTAAATTATGCCCTTTCCTCTTTTAACATGCCCTACTTATAAGGTATTTCTTTCCTTATTCTGCAGTGCTATACTGATGTTGGAACCACCTTTATAAGTACAGCATCATACCATGGTTTCACAGTTAACACTGAAGATAATTTTACTGAGACTACTATTTTACTGAAATCTGTGGGGGAGGAGATAAAAGCCAGTTTCTTGTATTCTTTACTATAAAGCAAAGAGCTTCTGATGTTTATATAAATGGTCATATTGAGATATTTGCATTTTTTTCAGTAGTTACTGATTTTTTTCATAATTCCCCTCCTGCACACACACTACTGCATTTCTTTAGAAAGATTAAACATCAAGGATTTATGCCTTCATTAAAGTGTATGTTTTTCAACCATTTGAAGAAATAAAAGATGGTGTGCTTTGAATATGGAATATGCAGTTTGCTCTGAAAATGTTTTTTAAGCAACACACAGGGGTAATTGCGAAGTTCTACAGTTCTGTGGGGGGATCTACTCCACTCTTTGAAACTCCCTTGATAAAGTCTTACATGAAGAGACTGTCACATTGTTTAACATAGAAAATCTGATGAGAGATATTTATTGAAATTTAATGTTAACTAAGAATATGTATGCTGCAAGTTGGTTTTTTTGAATACATATTTAGAGGACAAAGAAATCAGAAATTACAATGCTGTGAGCTGAACACAAACAGCAAAACATAAATTCTGCCACACTGCAATGTGGTTGTCTTAAGAAATATAAATCATTTAGATAACATATTTGTACATTCTCATCAGGGCTGTGCTCTGAAGCACGAAGTTCTAGCTCGAATGGGCAGCAAACTGAGTGCCTTTGGGTTGATGGCAAGGGTAAGTCTCCTGTGCTGCAAAAAGTTAACATCTTGTTCTCCACACTTTATAGTATGGAAAGCCATGTGAAAATGAGGTTTTTCCACTGCTACAGATTGCAGGCTGAGACTGGTTGCTACAGTCGTGCCCATTCATTTTAATGCAGTTCACCATTAAAATAACTAGGGTCAAATTCTACAGTAAGGATTTGGACTTGAAGTCTTTACAGGGTGAGTGGGAGTAAAATGTGTTACTGTCTTTTTTTTTTTTTTTTTTTTGTAGCACTATAGTGGTAGGTGTTACAAGTGGTGGGGAAATTAATTTTTTTTGTCATGAAAAAGATGTAAATCTACAAATTGAAATTTGCAATTCAAAAGCAGTTTTCTGTGAGAAATCACGAACCAGATAGTTTTGTGTGAAATCCCACCTTCACTGAACGTAGTGGATAAAACCTCACTACCTTCACTAGAGGCACCATTTCACTTTTTGTTGGAATTTTTTAAAAATTAGTATTTTCCTACTGAGAATGTATAAACCAACCTTTTCTTCCCCCCCCCACCCCGACCCCCCCCCTCCTTTTTAATTTCTCCGCCTTCCCAGTAGGAATTACTCTTTTTTACCAGAAGCATTTTGGTCAGATCTACAAAGGAGCTGCAGACAGAAGCCATGAACAGATGTCCTCTTCGGGACCCCGCTGTGAGTTGGAAGGGGTTACTACTCTCAGCTGCTCAGCACCATTCCCTGCTCTCCTCATTAAGGATCACCCCCACTGATGTGCTCATTGAGCAGTTTGTATGAACACTTCCTACATGGCGCAGCTTCAGGCTGAGCCTGTTGTCTTGGTACAGACCAGCGATGAGCAAAACAAATGGAGTTGATTTTGCTTAAAACAAACGAGGGAGCTCCTACACAAGTTGTTGTGCGAGTAGATGGAGAGGGCAGGAGCCTTTGACAGGGGGAGTACAGCGGGTAGCTAAAGACTAACTTACTCTAGTGAGATGGCTGGATTTGGAGAAGTCTGTCCATGGCTCAGAAACTAGCAGTTCCTCCAGTATGTAATGCACTTAGAGTTACCGGGACATCAGAAGGAATCTGGCTCAAGACTAGAAGAGCATTTGTCCTGAAAGTGGTAGGACAGATGCTGAAAGCTACTAAGAAATTACAGAAAAGAGTGACCTATAGTTCAGCAAGAATCAGAAGTAAACTAAGTGACAGTGTAACTTGCCTTCAAAAGAGACACTCTTGTAGATTCCTGAACATCAGCATCCTTTGATGACTTTACAACTATTGGGTGTATTTTGGCCCATGAAATCTGCCCCACGTAAACCCTGTGCTGGAACCCAACTGCCCTCACCAGACAAGCAAACACCCAAACCTCCACGGCCACGCAATTCTTTTGGGAATTAAGAAACATTCATAGGGGTTCTCACATCTTCTTAACCACAACAAACCGTTAGTCAAGTTATCTTTGTTAAGCAAACCAATTTTCATTGCTTTCATTCAAACGGCCTTAAAATAGAATTCTGGCCTGCTTTATTTTGTCAGATGCAAAGAAAACTGAGAAACTGTATCCATTGTTCCTTAAAAGAGCTTATTAGTGAAACAAAGACCTTTTTTTTCCAGTGAGTGCTGTTTGTGCAGTTACTTCATGACATTTATTTGGATTCTGTCCCAGGGGAAAAAGGCCAAATTCAGTTTCAGCATTTGCCTACTGCAGCATAAACAGTCATTAGTTAACAGATCTTTTTTGGCGGTCTCTGTGTAGCCTCCAACATCAAAGCACGTGATATCCATGAAATAATCAAAGCAACATATGTACACTGAAGCACTGTACGTACATTACTTTTCAGTAGCCTAGCAATCCTCAGAAATTTGAAGAGGTTCTCCTAGGCCTTGAGCCAAAGCCCTTGGAAGTTGATGCCTGTTTTTTTTTTTTTTTTTTCTTTAACTTCAATAGATGCCGAGTCTGGTCGTCAGATAATCACTGCCATGTCAATGGCAAAATACTTTCCATTTTTGTATTAATTTCCTTCTTGAGGAAGATACAGGGCCACAAGCACTGGAGAATTAAATAATTTGCCCTGATTCTACTCAGGGTAGTGAACGCCTGGGTAATGGCAGCCAGATTCCTGCTTAGGGCTTCACTGATTCATCCTAACCATGGCATGGAAGAGTGAGTGGATATTTCCTTTGCCACAGCTTTCTTTTTTTTTTTTTTTGCTATGAAGGACAGCATTAGCAGTACAAAACCTGCAAAAATCACAGTGGTTTTTGTGCTGTGTCCACTGGAATTGGGAACAAGGCCAAGTTATTTTCTCCTCTAAAGCCGAACTGCTGGCAGTCATTTCTCCTCTAGGTGTAAGTTCCTAGGGAAATGCTGGCTATCTAATAGCTGACTTTGCCTCACATTTTTCTACATCCTGCCTGTACTTTTAGGTTTTTTGTAACATCTCAGCTCTTCTCCACGTCCTTCAAAGCAAAAACAAACAAACAAAAAAATCCAACCAAAACTAACAAAGTAATGCATTTGCCAACTCCTCCTAACATGAAATAGTGACATTATCTGACAGGAGTCACATAAGGGGAATAACCTTTCCCTGTTGTTGGCATCCGACAGTGCATCTGTCCCTCTGCTCTTGCTCTGCATCTGGTCTTGGGCACTGCTGAGGTCTGGCTTTTGAACAACACAGAACTATATCTATAAAGCAGCACAGTCAGCAGGTCAAGGGAGGTGATCCTGTCCGTCTACTCCTCTCTGCTGAAACTCCACCTGCAGGGCTGCATCCAGGTCTGGGGTCCCCAACACAGGAAGGACATTGAGCTGTTAGAGCTGGTCCAGACATGGGCCACCAAAATGATTAGAGGGATGGAGCACCTTTCCTATGAAGAAAGTCTAAGAGAATTGGGATTGCAAAGCCTGGAAAAGAGAAGGCTTTGGTGATCTAGTTGAAGCCTTTGAGGGGAGCCTACAAGAAATATGGAGAGAGACTTTGTACAAGCGCATGCAGTAGCAGGACAAGGGGGAAGGGCTTCAAACTGAGAGCAGGTTTAAATTAGATATTAGGAAGAAATTCTTTACTGTGAGGGTAGTGAGACACTGGAACAGGCTGCCCCAGAGAAATTGTGAATGCCCCATCTCTGGAAGTGTTCAAGGCCACACTATATGGGACTTCGCAATCTGGTCTAGTGGAAGGTGTCTCTGCTCATGTCAGAGGGGTTGAAACTAAATTATCTTTAAGGTCCCTTCCAACCCAGTCCATTCTGTGATTCTATGAAAAGTTCACTGTCTGAAATGGTTGTGAATACGTGACCTGATGTGATTAAATGCAATGTATTTTAATATAAGAAATGTGCAATGTTTATGGGCAAAGATGCAGAGCAGACAAGTTTTGCTGAAGTTGAAAGAGATGGTGGAGGTGGCTTGGGAGGAACATATACACTCCTGAAGAGTGAAACCTAAAATTAAACCCCTGTAAGAACTGATGATAAGTAGTTTGTTGTTAGCTGAGTATAAACAGAGTTCTGAAAAAAAATATGAGAGACCAGGAGAGTAAGTGCATGGATAAAGGACTGCAACAAGGTTTGAATTTTACAAGAAGCAACAGATGGAATATAAAGACAGTATTCAAAAATATATAAAATCCATGGAGGTCAAGCAGCAAAATGTAACTAATTTTAAAATAAAATAAATTTGAGACATACTCGAAGGTGGTAAATAAAATGAGTTTAGTGGAACTATTGAAGGCAAGATCCAGATCCCACTGAAGTTGGTGGAAAGACAATCACTGATTCCTACAGTGTTGGATCAGAAAAACAAAGAAATTTCCAATGACTGAAAAAGTATCAAGAAAATCTCAGTGGTTTCTTCACATCTGTGTTTGATAACAAAGAACACTTCCATCGTTCATAAAGGATGCGTTTGTAGGTACTAATGAGGACAAAGTAAAGGAATCTGTGAGGTAACCAAGTACAGGAACAAAATAAAGAGAGAGAATAAGTAGTAATGGATTATGCCCACAGATGAAGTACAGCATTTTGTGTGTTTACCTGTGCACTGTAATATTTGTCCTGCCATGGTGAGGAAAGTCTTAAAAGTAGGTACTATAGTGAGCATCTGCGAGCACACTGGGTACCTAATAATTGAATGCCAGTTGCTACAAATCAAATAGAAGGCTAGTATTTTTAATGAATTTCTGTTTTTAATATATTTTTATATATTTTGGCCAAATATTAGTAAATGAAATTGACATTTTGAGCTCTTACTTTCAGAAACACTTAACTTCACACAAAAACAAGCCATGACATGACTTGCAATGAGACAGAACGTATTTGGACTGAAGATCTGGACTCCCCCTTGTTTCTGGTTATTTTTATAAATGAAAATCAAGACAACAATGAGCAGCTTATAACATTTCTGAATATGAAATGCCATGTCTGATATGGACATACAGCACACTCACCAGATTTAAATATGTCATTATCAGTGTGGGCTTAGTCATGTAAGGACAGAATACTCTCTATCTTTGTGTAGGAACATGCCCACTGGCAATCCATGGTTCCTTGTCTCAACATGTCTTTAGGAATTGCACTGAATTGGAGAAGTATAATTTCCTAGGCTATCACCTTAATCATCCTTTCCTTCATGCCAGGCTATTCCTTTGTTCCCACAGGACACCATCACAGCTGAATGCAAAAGTGTGGACTCATGAATACTGAGGGTTAACTGCAAATTGCTTCAGGTGCTTTGTACCCTACTTTGCTGTTGATTGTCCTATACCTGCTGTGCCTGTTTCAGCTGGAGAAGTTGGGAAGACAGGAGAGACACCAGTAAAACACGGACGTGCACTGCAGTGGAAGAATTAAAGTGGCATGTGCAAAGTCAGATGCTAAGACTATTTAGGAGAAAACCTATGTTCTTTGGTTAAAACAGAAAAGAACAGACCATAAACTTGCTACTACATACATCCTACTATGTCCTACTCCATGAACCCAAACTGGCTGCAATTCTTCCATCAGTCAGTCCCTGCGAAACTGTTCTAATCTCATGACCCAGCTGTGAACTGTTCCCTTAAAAGCAATTTCCCTGTGCATTGGGTTTCTGATTATCCAAGAGCCAGATGCAAACACAAGACCTGCAAAACATATTTCAGGTGTTATTGAAATGCAAATACATATAAGGTATAGTCTTTCTACTTCTCTTGGAGACATAATTCATGTAGTTTAATTTGCAATGCAAATGTATTATGGGCAAATATTGTGCTCTAAGGTTAGAAAGAGGTAACTTACTCTTAGAAAGAGGTAACTTACTCTTAAAGGTCTACAGACCATCCCTATTCCTCCCCTTCAAGAACCAGGAAGACTTTAGACCTCTGTGGTTACATAGATAGGATTGCAAAAATGCCCTGCAGTACAAACTCCTACACTTCCGTCTGAGCTGCTTTAGATGTCCAAAAAGATGTAGCCTCTGGCTCTCCATCGTTTCCTCTGGGAGACAAGTTCTATTATGTCAGAGCTTTTCTCCCTGTTCTGTAATACATAGCCCCTACTGACACTTAATGATACAAACCACAACAGATGGTTGGCAGAGCACTGTGGTAAATTAATAGCAACTCTTTTAAGCATTTAGAAGCTTGAAAAATCTTGGAAGAATCCTCCAGTGTGGATTGCAACTAACATAAAAGGGAGTCACGGAGGTAACATCAGAGATACTTTTGTTCCACTTGAAATGTAGGACCTGTCACTGTTACCAAAAAACTAAGAAAGATTTTATTAATAAACTGAAAGAGATGCAAGGAAAACCCCTCCCTAAACATAAACTTCTGGCCTGCTTTCACAAAAAACCCTCCCACAACCCACGATATTTTTTACATTCTGCTCTTTCAAAGAAAGTCAAAGTAGCAGGTGATGGTGTTTCATGGTGTCACATGTCCTCTCTGCAAATTCCAGAGGGAATCTCCCAGTTTGGTATTCCAAAAGGGAGCACCAGCCCAGTGTCCCTTGCTGACTAGCTGACTGTGCAGATTTGGAAGGTGCCAGGTGCAGGTGTGGAGCCGGATGCCTGAGTGAAGAGGCACATCACTCAATCTGACCTCGAGACAAAATCTTCCAACACATTTGCTCTACAAAGGCAAAGCTTAGTGTCTCTGAAGTCCTTCTGTTGGACTCTACCACTGAAAGGTATTTAAGTGTGCCGTTCCCACTGACTTCAACAGCATTTGGGTGCCTAAATACCTCCCACTAGCTGTCTGACAAGAACAAGAGCTACTTGCTTGAATAATTAAAAACCTGATCCCAAGTGCCATTTATGCCTCTTTGTCCTCCCAGTCATTCCAAAATCCAGGTGTTTCACTTTCTTTAGACCAGAGCTACCAAAAACCAAGTCTAGCTTTTGAGAATCCTTTTGCTCCTGACGTTCTGCTGGCTGTGGAAAAGGACAGTGATGAATGACGTGCCTCGGCTGACGATGCTCCAGCCTGCGCTGCCGCGGCGCTGCACAGCTCTGCCAATAACCCGCCACCGCCGCCCCGGCTCAACCCGTTTCATGAAATGCTACTGTATTTTCTTACACGGAAAACGAACAATGCCCCGAGCTGTGCCCTGATCCCCAACAGCGATGCTGGGGAAACTCATAATGCCAAAGCTCAACCTACAGGAGCCTGAGGCTGAGTTTTTTTCATAACTTGCATAGTATAACAGGGTCTGGAGAGCTGCTGATTTCTGAGCAAGAGTGTATTAAATACACTTTTATAGCTTAAGGGCCAGGGGACAACGACCTCTGTGAGATTTTAATGAATAGACATTAAGGCTCAGCCTATAAATAAGTCAATTGGAAGACTGGTATGTACACACTCATGTAACATTCCTGTAGATTTTATTTCCTGCAATTATGGCCTCTGAGTGAAATAAATGACAGCTCCCATTTATGGGGCACGGGCTGGCTTGGCCAAGCACCTCCAAGGTGGCAGATCTCTTCCACTCAGGCTCAGAAAACAGAAAGGGATGGG
Source organism: Acropternis orthonyx (assembly GCA_035583155.1). NCBI lineage: Eukaryota > Metazoa > Chordata > Aves > Passeriformes > Rhinocryptidae > Acropternis > Acropternis orthonyx. Next base: position 15,496,851 of record JAWWEU010000158.1, read on the forward strand.
CTAAACTCAAGCACACAGACGTTTTAAAAAATAAACACTTCTACATTTCAGTACTTTCAAAATGTCACAGGGTTTATAAGAAGGAATATGAAATGCTTATCTATATTTAGGTAACTTATGTAGGGCTGCATTTACTTTGTAAATCTATCACCTCTCTTTTTTTCCCCCCAATATTTTCCATTCAAGCCAGGTGCCTTTCATTTTTCCTTTATAGACTTAAAAGTACTGGTTTGGTGTCTGGCATAGTCTTCTGGCACTTCATCCTACCAAAACTTTTGGTATGGGAAGTTGGAAGGATTTCCAGATAAAAAGTGAGAAGATTCCTTTCTATAAAAATCTCCTTTGAAATTCAAAATTTTAGAAAAGTAGCAAAACTTGTTACATATGGGTTTAGATCCCAGGTCCACACCAGAGGCTGGAGGATCGCTGAGTCGGAACATTCTCCTTCTACTCTTTTCTTTCCCAAGTTGCCAGTTGGGCTGGCAGAATGTTCCAGAGACAAGTGGGGTAAAGCTGGTACATCTTTATACTTTGATGTTTTGAGTTTTCCTCCTTTTTAGTGTTTGCTGAACCAGAAAATCTAGGTCACGGAGGAATACTCAAATCAAATTGCAAAATGCCTTGGGAAGGGAATGCAGAAATGCCCATGCCAGGGAAAAAAGGTGCAACTTTAGCATACTTATCAGTTAGTTTTATGACTTTTCTTGCACCTGGGGACACCAAAGTGTGGTCAAAACAGGAACGGAGAGATTTGAAAGAGAAACAGTCATAGATCAGTAAATACAAAGTACTTTGTATTAAGTACATTACAGTGCTTTTCCAAAATATGCCTGAGTTTTTATGTGTTCAGCTTTGAGATCTGTTTAAGATGCTGAATTAAACAGGAATTTCACCAGTGATGTCTGATCAACTAGGACTTGACCACAGCTTTGTCACTCATTATTGAGGTCCACATTTCTAAAGCATGGTTCCCTATACATTTCGTGCAGGTTAGAGGAGTTTCCTTGTACTGTCACCATATTTCTTTTTGCCACTGACTTCTAACACTTAGCTGTTTATCTAAAAAGTTTTGGAGAACATGTACTGAGTATCTCCAAATCTTCCTAGAGCTCTCACTGATGAATCTTCAAAGAAGTCTAGAACCAGCCTGGGCTCCATGAGAGTTACACACCAGCTGGGAATTTTCTTTGTGTGGCTTGCTATTGCCACATGTAGGTGCAGTGCTACAAAATATTTAGTCTCTTTCATTTTTATGTTCTCAGTAAACACTAACAGATGTCAGCACCCATCTACTCTTAATCTGAAAATAAAACTCATTCATGCACTACAAAAATACTCTTCACTACTACCATGATGTAAAACATCCTTGCCTTCAGAAACTCTGAATTGCTGACAAATGTAGTGGTATAGTTTTAAAGCCGGATTAGAAAGAATGAACAGGAGCAAGTACTTAGCTTTACTTTAGATTTAGCAAAGAAAGTGTCATTTCCTTGGTTGCAGACAGGCAAAATGAAGAAAAGGGAGATCATCCTCCTAGAGGCTCCCCCTGCAAAGCCAGCACTGGAATGCAAGTTCATGAACATCACCCAGTCTGATGTCCTGCCCAATTCAACCAAGCCTCAGGATGGTAAATGGTACCTCACCTGCCTGCTATCACAACAAACATTTGCCTAGGTCTGTGATGCCTGTGCATATTCTATGAAAACCTACACCACCGACTCATGATCCCAAGTTAACAATGGAACTAACTCCCCTTGTTCCTGCTGATTTCAGTAGAACTTGAAGACCCCTCAGGACATGCTTGGCATGCTGCACAGCAGGGCTTTTCTTTAAGAAGATAAACTAGCAATACTAAAGGTAGAGAATAATGTTCATTTCTCCCATTTTAAATAAGAATGCAAATTGCGTCAAGCTAGGATATCAGTGAATAAAAATATCTTTTTTCAGTAATGTGAAAAATCATTCAGGAAAATTAAAAATCTTCCAGAACTCCAAAAATCTAGAAGACTGTTCTGGTCAGACAAATTGTGAGCTGAGGGAGCCTCACTGGAACAAACTCAGCATTGCCACTTGAAGCTAGATTTAGCAGGAACACAATCTCTCCATGGGGTAGGTAGGGCTACCCTTAGCCTCTTGAATGGTGTTTTTGATGTTACTAATTGCACGCTATATATAACAACTCATAATAAAATGGTGTCTGGTTGGGTCTTTGATGAGGTATTATTCATAAGCAAATGGTGGGGTTACTGTGAGGACATGCTGCATGTGGCTGAGGTTAAACACACCAAAACAACTGTTCTGGTTTCTAATTTGAGCAACACAGCAATTACCTCTCTCTGACCTACCTGGAAACCAAACAGAAGAGTTCATTCCCTCCTTTTATTGACCAGACAAGTTTAGTCACTCATTTTATTTATCCTATCATCACCACATAATTGCTTACAAATCTTCAAAATTAGCCTCATGCTTTGACAGACTTAAAATGGAAATGGTAACAAAAATATAGAGTTGCTGTCTTCATCCAAACTAAATGAAACATTACCTCACTTTAGGATCTTCATATTCCTTTAATGTTAATGCAAAATTGCTTTTCCAATCATACTTTTCCTCAATTGACTGCTATATTGTTTGAATGCAAGATGTGCAGGAAAACCTAGAAGGCTGGTGATCCTACATTCAGAACCTGATCTAGGGGCTGGTAACTATATGCTGCAGATAGGCAGGATGCCAAAGAAGCTACAGGCTGTACAATTAATTTGTTCCAGAGCCCTGAAAAAGTCACATTTTCTAATGAAAGGCAAGACTGTGAAAACAAGGGGCTAAAGAGGAGGGCAAAGAGAGCAGAAATCAAAGAACCAAAGCATACCCTTGGGTGAGAAGTTCACAACAACCTCTGCCTGTTCACTGGCACTGCTCATTCATTTAGTGGTATCTGGGTCAGTCAACCCCTACTATCTCTGGTCTTTGCTTCTGCTGTTATGATAAATACTGAGCCCATTATTGTGAATGGTTTTGCAAAAGACAGGCCCATGTTGGTAATGCATTCTTTTAATGCCTCTCTTAAAATCATCTTTTTCCAATGCTATCAAAACACAAAGCAGACTCTAATTTTTAAATTAATTTGCTGGTGTTTGTGAGATGCTAAGCTAAAGAGAAAAAATACAAAGCTGTAGGTGGCCACATACACAGATTTTGTATATTCATGATGTTTTCTTTTGCTGTATTGACAACCACAGTCCTTTGCTCCCAGTAACCACAAGAGAGATGCACCTGTAGCAACTCAGAGCCTGGAAATCAAGCCTTTAAAAATCAACTTCAATTAGTGTGCCTCCGTGTCACCTGATGTACCTTGGAGGTGAAAAAAGTGGATATGAAAGTGTGTTTGTTTTCCTTTGCCATGCCTTGCAATAAGAAATTTCATTCAATATTTATCTAAGGATTTCAGTAGTAAGTAGAGAGTTTGTGGCAGTTCAGTGAATGTTTTCACAGCATTGTTGTTACTGCAGTTGTAAAGTTTCACTTATGATTGAATGTTCAGGACTGGTAAAACCCTGTGTCTCTTTACTGCTCACAGATGTGTCAGAAAAAAATTTACTAAATGCCTGTTTTTTATTACTGCTCTGCTGATCCTTCTTCTGTGGACATTCCAAAATGCAAGTTAAATCCGACGGTGAATGTATCTTCCAGATATTCACATTAAAGGACGTAATTCATGTAACATAAAACATACTACCATAACAAAGCTGTAAGATTTAAAACCAGATTTTTTTGGAAGCAAGATCTAATTTCATCCCTCACAAATGTTCTCAATTCAATTACTGAAATCAATATATATGTGTATATATATGGTTTTTTATATATATTTACTTTATAAAAATATATGCAGGTAAGCGCAGCTATCTGCAAAAGGTACCCACAGGTTCTGCCAGTTGGATGTAGCTGTAGCTGCCTGACTCTGAGGGAGCGTGTTACAAATTTTATATAGACATTGAAGTCTACTTTGGCATTTTGCTCATTTATTTAATCTGAATAATTTACGTAGGAACCCCTGATATTTCTTGGTAACACAGCTGAATCTCTGAACGCATTGTACATGCAGCGTAAACAGCCCTTTGGTTGTACAAAGCTGCCAGGAATTCTCTGCAAGTCAAAGGTCAAACATACACAGACTGTTCAAGGTCCTGTTTTTACAAACATTAATGACCAGTGAATACTGTGAATTTCTTTTCCTCTTTTAGGCTGATAACACACCTTTTTAGATAATAAGTTTAAGAAGGATGTCAGCAGCCTGCTATTCCCTCCTGAATGATATGAGAGTCTATTCCACCAGTGAGACAGGGCTATCATATTGGTTCACATGAGTTGAGTATTTTAATCCCATTACAACTTCTGAGGGCAACTGCACAGAACAGATACAATTGGATATTTTTTTCTGTAAATAGATTAATCAGGAAAGAAAAAAACCCCTTTTTTGATAATTAGAGAGAAAAACTAATTGGATCTTGCAAGACCAACTAATTTAATGTACCATACTCACCTATCACACATATACTGGCAGAAAAATGGTTTAAACAGCCAATTCAGCTCTACAGGCTCTTAATCTTTAATGTAATTGAGATGATGTAGCTTTGCACAAAAAAATTGTAATGTGTTCCATCTAATGAAGTACAGGTAAGACTGAAACCAAAAAATGCCAATACCTCCGTTTGGACTGGGAAGCATGTTAGATATACCACAGAGCAATGCTACAAACAACACCTTGATTTTACAACTTTACTCTTCTTTTGTGAACGTGCAATCAGTTATTTAAGTTACCAAAATGGATTTTCCTGTGATAAACGACTAATAAACACTGACACTCAAGCACCTGCAAAAGAAATGTTGCTGCTTTGTAGTCTCTGCCATGAACATTTCACCTTCTATCATCTGAAATGATCTCAAATTCTTCTCATCAAAGTATATGTTACTGAAGCGAGGAGCCTACTTTAGTACATCAAACACATGTTGTAACATCCACTCTATTTAATCTTCCTGCCTTTTCCCTCTGAAAAGGATGCTGTCATGCATGAATATACAGTTCCTTTACACAGCTTCTGCCATGAAGCCAACCATGTCTTCCATGCAAGCAAGCTTTTGCCTTTGTTGTGGTTCAATGTCTTTTAAAATTATCTTTTCAGCTGCATTGGAATTAGTCATCATCCATCACGCCACTAACCCAAATAACAGATTTAATGAAAACAAAGTCTAATTTTATAGTTTTTGTACAATGGAAACAAATCTCTTTTATGGCCGTGCTGTTGCTAATGAGATGACAATGCAGATACTGAACATCTACTGAGATGCCAGAGGGGAAGAGAAGTACCATCTCCTTCCAGCACTCAAGAAGATGTTCCATGTTGGGATTACAGAAAGCAAGTAATGCTGACTGTACTGAGGTAAATGTCATTTGTACAGTGATAAAATTAGACAGAGTTGTCTTATCGTGTTGAGTCTCTGTGATGGAGTACCTGCTTCTTTTTCTCAGAATACAATGTCCTGCCATAAAACCAGTCATGAAATACATCAACTGCTACAAGATGAGATCCACCATACAGGAAAAAAATGCTACAGCAGTTCAGCATTAACTAGTTTTGACACAAATTACATGTGGCATGCACCATCTGGCTTCCTCAAAGGAAAAAAGCAGACAAGGCAAGGAATAGGCAGGGAGACTCTGCTGCCTTTCATGACTGAGTAGGATCAGAGAAAAGCAAGCTCAAGCAGCAGAGATTTGCTGCAGGTAATGGTATCGGGGTATAAAAAATGGCAGCTGTCAGAGAAACCCTGAACTTATTTCAAAAGCTGCAGAAACAGAAGGACCTTTGCTAATTAAATATTCTATAAAGCAAAGAAAAAGTACAGGACAAACAATAAATCACACAGCTCCTTAGAAGTCATTGCACTTTGAAAAGAAAAAAAAAACCACCCAAAAAACTCCAGCAATTTTTATGTAAGGAAAATATTTCAAAGTGAGTATTCTGTGCAAAGCCATATGCAGAAAGTGTTTCTGTGTCATGTAAACTTCATAGAGTTCTTCTGTTCTTTGCTGTGCGCCTCTGGGACCCAGTCTGGCACCGTTTGACCTCCAAGAAGCTTTAATGAAAAGCACATCAAGCCAAAGTGAGGGACTTTTTGATGTTAGCACTGCACATCACTAAAGAAACCAATCCTTTTCAAGTGGTGTTGCACCTCCTCTAGTAAAAGCAGCTTGTACTCAAGACAGCAGTGTAAGAGTTTCAAAAATGCAGCTTCTAACTCTTGCAGCTCTCAGGCTCGCACAGAAATGCCCGTGAGTCCACTCCTGACAATTCTCATGGGAAAAGAGACTATCACTGCGTTTATCTTGCAGGCAAAGTACACTTCAGTCCAGAACAAAGTGCCACAATGTTGCATGTGAATACAAACTCCTTTTTGGACATGTAAAATCGACAGCGTCAAAACACTACTTCTGGAATTGGCGAGACATGACACAATGTCCACCTGGAGCATCCCGTGGCCAAAGCAGTTCAGCTGGTCAACTTTCTTCATCAACCCAGATGGACCTTGCTCTTTAGTTGAAATGTATTGGCTTAACTCATCTGACCAACCAGCCCTACAGCACACAAATCCCTAAGCACAGAACTTCACAGGGCCATCATCTGCTAGGGAACCTGATGGGATGGGAGAATGAAGATGTGCCTTCCTAACTGCAATTAGATAACGCAGCAGCTCACCTGCACATGCCAGCACAAACGTAGCTGACCTCTGGAGACATTCTAAATGGCACTTTAGCAGCAGACAGAGTTGCCTCATCATCACAATTTTAGACTGATTCTTCAAATGAAATTTAAGTGCTTCAACCAAAATGTACTTTTACAAATGCGATAAACACGTTGCAAAATAGGTTTTTACATTATTTTTTTTTTCCTGATAGGAAAGGTACCATACTAAAACTCTCTTGCACAAAGCTCTTGAATTAGTTTTGAAAAAACCGTAAAAATAGTTTAAATTATGAAAAATGTAATGAGATTTCTCCCATTTAAAATCGGTGATCAGTTCCCCTCAGAGCTGAATACAGGCCACTGAAATTTACTGGTTTCATAGGTGCTACTGTCCTGAAGTGTAACAATGCCTAACTTGCTACTCGTGATCCTACTTCTGATCTCAGAAGCAAGGTCATGATCCTACAACCTTAAAGTTAATTGGCAGTTTTTCTACACACTTTGATGTGAATTGAAGTAGGGCTCAAAGCAATCATGGATATACTTAAGCTCCTTTAAATCAAAGTGACTGTGGGAAGGGGAAGACATCAGAAGCACTGCCCTTGGAACCACCCTGTAAAAATGGAAATTCTCCCTTCCTGGAGCAACTCCCATTCTCTGCATATCTGGAGTCAGCAGTTAGTAAATTAGCTATACTTTTTCTCCCATCTCTCTCTTTCAACTCTAAGCTATAAAAGATCAGAGGTTGCACTATGAAAATGTACATGTAATAATATTCAGTGGAAAATACTGAGTGTCAGAGCCCCTCCTCAGAGGTATTTAACAAAACTATTTTTGACAGACAAGTCATTACTGCAATTAGAAAAAAAATCCCAACACATTATCCAGAGAACAGATGGGAGAAATGCCAGATTATGTACGAGCACACAGATGAGTGCTTTCATTGGAAAACAATGGAAAGAGATGTCATGTTTGTCTTAGGAAGAAGTGACAGCTATTCATATAATCACATTAAATGCAGAATTTCCCATTTCATATCTGGAATTATTATTGTTTTCAATTTCTAGACTTTCAAGGTTCTTTTGGAAGAAGCTGCTGAAGGGACTTCATATTTTCAGTAAAATAGGGATTTCATTTTAAATTAATGAGTTTTGGTGTTCAAATGTAAAGTTCACAGTAAATTAGCTCATGGGTTTTTTTGCCCCCATAGTTTCTGTAAACTTTCATTGATTGTACATAACCAAACAACTTAATTCTACAAGAGTTCCATGAATTTGGTGCACCTAGGCTGGGACAATCCCAGGCACAAATACAGGCTGAGCCAAGAATGGACTGAGAGCAGTCCTGGCGAGAAAGACTTGGGGGCGTTTGTGGATGAAAAGCTCAATATGACCCATCAATGCACACTTGCAGCCCAGAAGGCCAATTGTATCCTGGTCTGCATGAAAAGAATTGTGGCCAGCAGGGCGAGGGAGGTGATGCTGCCCCTCTACCCTGCTCTGGTGAGACCCCACCTGGAGTCCTGCATCAAGCTCCGGGGACCCCAACTAAGGAAAGATGGGGACCTGTTGGAGTGAGTCCAGAGGAGGGCCACTAAGTCGATCAGGGCTGAAGCACCAACCCTATGAGGACAGGCTGAGAGAGTTGACATTGTTCAGCCTGGAGAAGAGAAGGCTTCAGGAAGACCTTACAGCACAATCCCGTACCTAAAGAAACCTAGAGAGGGACATTTTACAAGGGCATGTAGTGATAACAAGGGCGAATGGCTTTAAGCTGAAGAAGGGTAGGCTTAGATATTAGAAGGAAAATTCTCGCTGTGAAGGTGGTGAGGCACTGGAACAGGTTATATAGAAAGGCTCCCCCCATCACTGGAGGTGTTAAAGACCAGGTTGGATGGGTCTCAGAGTAACCTGGTCTAGTGGAATCGGGGGTAGAGCTAGATGATCTTTAAGGTTCATTCCAATCCCAACCACTCTATGATACAGTTGCTGTGACTCTGATGGGTTTACCATGACCCAGGTGTCACTTTAAGCAAGCAGCATTTAATTCAGGGATCAATGGGCAGCAAGGATGAACTGAGAAATGAAACCAGAAATAAAAATACCAAATTCCCCAAATGGGCGTATTCTGGAGAATATGAAACCTTGGTTGGTTATGTGTTGATTCAGCTCACTGTATGGTCAGAGTATGGAAACCACTTATTTAGATGTTCAGCCTCTCTTTCAGTTTTATCTGTGTCATCAGCTACACTGACAGTAGAAAAAAGAGGGGTTTCAGCCATCACCTGCCTGTTGAGCCACCTGCAAAGAACATTTTGGTTTAAAATAAACCAAGCAAGCAATAAGCAGAAGGAAGGAAACATTCCATCCCTGCTACCCTGATAAGGATTTGAGGCCCCTATATGATAAAGACTGTGTCTGCAAGTAGACTTGGGTTTTGCCAAATCCAGTGTCAGAACCACCAACCTTGGCATACATAGCCTGTGACTTGAGTTTGGTATTCAGGCTCCCTACACAAGGAGTGGTAAGAGATGGGTGGCTCAGGCTGGGGATGCTGCAGCCCATGTTTTGAGCTGTTGTAACCAGCCAAAGGTAGCAGTGCTGAGAGGATTGCCTGCTGCATCCCTCCCCTCTGCAGACATAGCCATCTAGCAGGCTGCTGGGAAAGATCCAGCTAATCTCAGTGCTTGCTGCCTCTGACACACCAGAACATGCCTACATTTGGCTCTGAACTGACCTACTATGAAAAATATCATGGGGAAGGAGCTCCAGTGCAAGTCTTCTGATGCTTTCCTGATGCCTAAAACTCATCTTTCCTCCTTACACACCCAAAAGCAGCAAGTTCCTTATTTTTGTCATTGATTCCTTTTAAGCAAACTTCACAGTTATTTTCACTATGAAGGATATGGTCCTATGACTAAGATGTGACAAGACTTTTCATTGCATAAAGTAAGAGAAAAATTACACACGGACCTTGCAGACATGGCAAAAGCACTTCCAGCTTTAATCATACCTTGTTTCCACTAATCTGTACTGCCATGTGAGATATCTCAGTGACTTTCTAAATCCTGTACAAGACTGCTGACTGGTGAAAAGGAATAATGGATTGGAAGGAAATCTCATGAGTCCTGTATAAATGAATAAGACACATGGGACTGCTGCTTTTCAGCAGTCAACACTGTAAGACATAACTTACTGGCACATAAAGTGAGTTGTTTAGCCCCGATTTCATTGCAGTGATCTGATCTTTGTGAATCTAAAGTTTTTGTCCTGGAAAATTTTCTGGTACTTATTAAAGGAGATAAGGAAGTTAAACATTTCTAGACATACATGGATTTTAGGGCATGTGGTTAGGGTCCTCTGCTTTCACAGCCTAAGCAGCAGTTATAAATACAGAGACAAAAGGCCACTGCAGTTGTGATTCAATTCTTCTTGTAAAATCCAAAAGCTTTTTCAAAACAGTACAGTCACACTTGTTTTTAAAGTTAGGGGGGGAAAAGAAACCTAACTACAAATGAGGACTTTTGTTCAACAAGTTACTTAAGGAGAATATAAATTTGAAGCAACAGTACTTCCAACCGAAGTGGACAGTGATCATTTATACTTACTTATGGCACATACTTAAGGACCTTGATGAATTAAAGCCAAGTGTGTAACATTAAATTTGGGAATTTCAAACAATTTTTTTTTTACAATGAGCAAATAACCTTGAAACATACTGCTGCTTACACTACCACTTCCAGGGAAAACAACTTGCTAAACTGAAGGTCAGTGGAGTCCAGAGGGTTAAAGCAGCATAAATAAACCAGTTGTAATCGTTCACCTGCAGTTCGGGCAGACTTGCTAGCAGAAGCCAAGCAATTCTGCATTATCCTAATGTCCACTCTCTACCTCTGTTTTGCTGTTCATGTGTATTTTTTTTCATGTTTCAGAGGAGTATATAAAGAAGAGCATCTCTCCCTTCGATTAAACACAGGTTAAATACAGCTACTGCTGTTCAGTTCCTGGTGCTTTTCAGAGCCAGCTCTAGAAACGGATTGCCATTTTTTTGACCCTGCTTCTACTTCTGTTGAGATTAACAAGACTGGCATACAGGAAGGTAGAGTGAAAACAATCTTGAAAACATCTGGCTGGTTCTTAAGTGAGGATGTATTGCAACGTCATAATTCCAGAGGGCCGTAATCAGTGGCAGAGGGTCTAGTTGGAAGCCTGTCACTAGTAGTGCCCTCCAAGGTTCAATCCTGGGCCCAGTATTGTTTAACTTACTCATCAAATGACTTGGGTGAAGGGGCAAGTTCACTGATGACACAAAGCTGGCCAATACCCCAGAGTGCTGTGCAGCCCTTCAGGAGCATTTTAAAAGGTTGGAGATTCATAATTTTTGTACTTTTCTGGAATCATATCCTTATTTACCCAGTGCAGCAAATTGCTTGTTCACCAGTAAATAATACCATCTCACCAATGCGGGGTTTTTCTGGCAGAAGAAATTATTACAGACTTCAGAAAACTGACAAGAAAACTAACTTTCCACTCATAAAATCAAACCCTTAAGAGGGCATTGCATTTCCTCATTCAGTTAGCATTTGACATGTGCTTAATTGTAAAAGGTTTTATAATCATGATCAAAATGTATATTTAAATTTGCAAAATGGGTCAGACATTCACTCAAGTAATTATAAGAACTGTAACTAATACACTAGGAGTTGTATAGTCTATCCCCATGCCTCCTGTGAAATAACTCCTGAGGAATTCTGTCAAAGTACAACCTTTGGGCCTGATTTCTTCAATGTTGAATATCTGCCTCGAAGTTTTTTTCAAGACTTAGACAAATTAGTTGCCTTTTCTAAGAGCAATGTCAAAGAAAAATGAATTTATGCAAAAAAAAAAAAAAAAAGAGAAAAAAAAGAAAAGACTTTTTAGGAAATCTCTGGCCCTCCATCTTCTGAAGCAGAAAAGTTAATTCTGATAGTACGAGATTTTGGACAAAGGATGTGATTTCTTGCTAATCCCGTGAAACTCACAGCATTACTGTCTGGAAAATGACAAGTTTTACTTTCCCAGTACAGAGATGGCAGCAGCAACTATCCCTCAGCAGTCTTTTAGCCCATGCTCCCAAGCAGCAAAACCCCAGGACTTTGACTTTGTGTGGCATTCAGGTCTGGTAGCGGTTATGCCAAGAGTGAGATCAACACAAGTGAGTGCAGGAGACTTTCCCAGCACTGTCAATTAATCCTGTCTGAGCCAAGATAACAAAGAAAACAACCTCCCATTCAAATGCAAACAAGAGAAAAAAACACATATAAAGATAGAGTGGGAAGCACCTGGAAAGAAGTTTTGGCTGAGGTGAGCTTGGGAACTGCGGGTAAATGAGATGATAAACATGAGTAAATACTGGAGAGAATAAAGGAAATCAGCTTTCAGGTATTAGAAAAAAAAATCTGGGAAGCAAATCACTGAAGAGTACAGAGTAGAAGACATGAAATGGGCAGAAAATTTTAGTTGTCAGGTCCTGATTTATGCACTGCAAAAACTGTAGGTGCAACTTTAGTTTTGTTTTCTTTTTTTTTTCCCCCCCGCTTTTTCTTTTTTGGTTTTCTCTACCCTGTATAAGGATATACCCATAATATCTTGAAAATGTACCACTTCTGTAGATGAGATAGTCCAGACCTTAACACAACCTTTATTGCAGAAATTTTCCCAGTTCCGTGTAGTTCCTACAATTTACATCTGCTCCTGTTGTATTCTCTTTACTGAAGCTGTGAAGTTGCATTTAATGCATTTGTGACAAAGAGTACTTCCACAACGTGAAAGAACTCAGCATTTTTCCAAATGCCACTGTTTCAAGCAAGTCATTCAAAATAACCCCTTATCCAAACAGAAAGGCAGAATGATAATCAATCTACTACAGGAATTTCTTTATCCACCAAAACAATTTTGTTATTCACTCATGGACTGTCAGAATTTCTTTAGGAAAAACAGAGAATCCCAAATCTAGGCATGTCTAGATATTAACTGCAATAGTCTTTGCAAAATTAAGAAAGAAATATTTCTTCAATGGGTCGTATTAAATTACTTCCTTGAAAAGTCTACTAAGATGCTGGACAACATCATAGCAGAGAGGGACATAATAAAAGGAAAGGTCAGGCTTGTGGTGCCTGCATGTGATATTCTGTGGGCCTTGCATCCAAAGGAAAATTTGGAGCTAAACATGGTGTAGTCTGGCTATAGCGTGGCTATTCCCACACATCTCTGTCAATAGCAGGAATGCCGCACCAGTGCTTTCTATCCCACTTGTGATCATGTGCATTTATCCAGCCTTTTGGTCATCATTTATCATTAATCTTGTTATTCTGCACCAACTACTTACAAGATGCAGTAAAATACCAATATAATAATAATAAAAAAATGGTTTATGTGCTTTGACTTTTTTTATTTATTTATGCATTCACGAACTAGAAAAAAGGAGTAAGAGCCTGAACTATGTAATTGTTCCAGATCTCAACTGGACCTGAGCACATAGTCCACAGGCTGCCTCCTAGAAATTGTGATAATACAGTATATGTAGCTTGATATTGGCAAAACATCTATGACTCAGGGGCTGGGATTACATGATGTTACTGCCTCAGAACAGACAAAACTGTAGTTTGTTCTAGACAAACCAAAGAGTGGGGGACCTACCAAAATTAGAAAAAATCCCCCAACCTCAAAATCCTTCAGATAGAAGTTGAAGATACAAATCTCGTAAGTGTAGCTTTTGTCTGGATTTCTGCTCAACAAGAGAGCAGAAATAAGAAACAGATGAAGCACAAACTACATACAAGTCAAGACAGGGCAGAGCTTCTTTAATTTCGAGGGACAGAGGGAAAGGTAGAAAGAGGGTAGCAAGAATGTTACTACGGGATACCAACAATTTAATGCAAATTCTTCTATATGCAAATGAAAGATTTTTTTGCCCCCCCCTTCAATTTGAAAAAGTCTTATCTTTCAATCATAGTAAAAACTGTTCTGATGCCAAATTATATTTTTAGTTGTATTATAATTATTGCATATATGAATTCAGAGCTGCTTCTCTGACAACTTTTTATGTGCTTGATTGAGACAAGCTGTATCATCACAGAACCTGAATTATTTACGTCCTTCCTTCCCAGGGAATTCCTCCTAGCAAGGCACTTGCAACACAGGATCAATATAATTAATTTCATTCACTTCCCAGAGCTGTTCTGACTAGAACAGTTTTGTAATTTGTATAGACACTAAATTTGCAACCAGAGGCGTAGGTAGATACATTATTGCTGAACAAACATCACTTAAGTGCAAAGAAAAACAGGATAAATACCAGAAGTGGACTAGAATTCTCTGCTACAAGTACGTATGCTAAGTGTGTGTGTGTGTGTATATATATATATATCTATCTCTAAGAAAACTGCTGACACAGCACTGTGGAAAGCACTGCTAGAGAGCTTTCTGCTGTTGCCAACAAAGTCATCATAAATCAGAATGATTCTCAGGAGCAACTCTGTGGTTAACCTGTGTGAGGATACTGAACAACAGCCCACTGTTGCCAGAAAAGGACTATTTGACACTGCTTGGCATCACCTCACACACTTGGTGAACCAGACTTTATACCTATTTCTTGCTTAGCTTAAGCAGAGAGTAAAAAGAATAAGTAATATTCCATAAAAATCAAAACAAAACAGGCACCAGTCAATATCAGGAAAATCCAATACTCTCTCCCCTATGCTGAGCTCTTCTCCAGCCCACTTGTTTAAAGACAAATATTTGAACAGCTTTGTATCAGATGTACCTTTAGAAAACCAGAAACTGAGGGGGGGAAAAAGAGTACAAGAAATGCTTACTTCTGGAAAAGTTTCATTGCAAGACCTACCATCTATGCAAAAACCCAGCTCACAGTGGACCCACCTGTAATATGAGCAAAAGCAGGAGATTGCCAGGACCTCACAAAGACCCCTGGCAATTGTCACTCAGCACTGCACACTGCAGCAGCCTTGGGTTCACCACACTCTCTGCAGAAGCTGCCTTGAGGATAGACTTTCTCAGCTGTCTGGAAAGGGATGTTAGTGCTACAGTTCAACGTGTCTAAGATTACATGAAATTTGTTCAGGTCTTAGCCTCATGGTTTTACCAAAACCAAGGTGCCACAAACACTCCAAAAATACTGGGCATTTCCTAAGTTTTCTAAACAAACCATCCTTGATTTGGTGATGTTTTCTGAGAAGAGATGTATGGGTGCTCGGGTACAGTGGAGCATCAAGTTTTCTTTAAAACATACTGAAAATGGAAAAGTTTAGACAAGTGTGCTGGTGGAGTTAACTTGATATTCAAGGGTGAACTTGCACACATCGAGACAATTTGCAAACTTCCCCAAACCATGCAGAAAGATGGTCGGAAAAAAAAAAAAAAAAAAAAAGGAATCAAATAGCATGCAGCTGGAAAGGTTACAGTGCACCAACAGATAAATGAGCAAACCAAACAGGAGAGACATTTCCCCACTAATTAGATGAAATTAGTAAAACGAGATTATAAAAACACAAATCTGCACTACCGCATCTCTCACAATGCTGTCAAGTCTGCCCTTACTTGAATACAATGTTTCTAAGTGCTTATTTATCATCTTTTTATGTTTTTTTTGGTGTCTGAGACAAACCGCCTGTATCCTGGAGTAACTTACAGACATGCTTTACTAATTGTAGAGTGACACCTTCAGTTTCAGAGAGATGGGAGCAAGGCGAATCCCCTATTCGCAGGAATGACTATTTAAGACCTTTAACCCTCAACTCAAGGTGCATTGGTGCATTTACTCCCAGAAAAACAGTGCACCAAGACATTTTGCAAGAGATATCACTCCCCATGCGTAGGTATGTGAACAGCCAAAGCACGCAGGACTCACTGGGAAGGAAATTGAGACATGAGTAGCTCTCACCTCCTCTGATTCCCCGAGAGCGAAAGAACTTCATAAGGATTATGAGATTTTTGGGAATATTTTTGCTGTTTAGTAATTTCTGAAGTTTTGTTTTGTTTTGTTCAAGGGTGGTTATTTTGACCCCCTGACGGTTTTAGGAATTTTGCCTGCTCAACACTGTCTTCAGACAATGCACTGCTGGGATCTTAAAGACCCCAAACTGATTTAATTGTTGAAAGAGCCACTCACCCCGCAGCCTTCATGTACCTTGCCTGGTTACCTTCTGACCGAATACAGATCTCTCTTTATACAGGAAACTTGAGACTCCATGGCACTGTTCCAAAGGCTAAACAAAAAGAGGTTGTAAACTTTAACCAATCTGTCTCCCTACAACTAGCTACAGAGACTAATTTTCTGAAATCAAATCCTCTTGTCTGAAAACAGAACACACTTTTGGAAGGGCTTTAGGTCTACTGACTACCATGTAGCAAAATCAAGCTATCCTCTTCTTCTTGCCTCTGGTAACCAAGGACAGCATCAGAAAGTCTTTGACAGAAGCAGGCAAGTCAGAACACTTAGGTAATGCATCAGCACCAGCAGTCATAGGGAATAGACAAATCTGAGGTAAAAAGGAAGATGACAAAAAACGGATGCAGTATACCATGGGAGGGAAAAGCCCTTTTCTCACAGTTGAGAAACAAAAAAAAAATCACTGAGAAAACATGGAAAATCTTGATCACAGCAATCTTTCAGTATTATGTTTAAGAGTAGTTGATTATCAATGCATAGGGATGACCAAAAAAAGGAATGCACAAAAAGTTCTCATTTGTAATCCTCCAATAAGACCATGATGGATCTCTAGGGGGGAAAAAACCCCCGAAAAACAATAAAAGCTCACTCACTCTCTTTCAAACTTTGTATTCAGAGTTTTCCTATATAGGAAAAGGAAAGCAGAAGATCATCTTTCTCAGGCTCATCCCTAATAGCATTTACCAGTTTCATACAATGAATAGAAAACTGGACAGAAAGGTTCCTCTTAGTTACGTCCCAGTTGAACTTGGGTCTTGTGTTTGAATGGAGCTTGATGCAGCTATCCATGTTTATCCATTTCATGCTATTCTCATGAGGTTAATTACCCCATTATCCCAAATTACAGATTGTTTGAGAGCCTTGTTGAATTCTACTCTTCCTGTTTTCATAGAGATTAGCAAGGACAGGTTTAGCTTTTTGGATGCTCAGTGTGCTCACTATGAAAAGCAGCTGTCTCTCCAACTGTGCACAGGCAATACAGCAATAGATTCCTTTCCAGAGAAGAGGCAGGGTTTAACTTTTAAGTGATGCTGAGCACCCACAGTGTCTGTAACCATCTCTGAAAACCAGGGCCAGGCTATTGGGAGATAAAATGGGGAGTTACAAAAACCAATCCTCCTATCATGACATTACTTCCTCGAGCAGCACAAAAAATGGAAATCAACACAGAATAAACTGGGACCATTAGACAGTCAGTTCATCAGAGCACAATTGTGGCTTTTCAGGTGTTTAATGGAAAGCTATCACTTATTTCTCACTGTCCCCGGTAATCCAGTCACTTAAGCACACTAGCAGAGAACCAAAATCATGATAGAAAAATATAACTAAAAAAACACTAACAAAACACTAAAAACCACTCACAAAATTGAAAAAAAATCATTCACGCAGTCTTGCAAAAAAAAAACTTCAAAACATCCCCCACAACCATAAAGTTTCTTTTTTCCTTTTTTTCCCCCCCGGTAACTTTCTTTGTTCTTAAACATCTATAGCTGTTAGAAGGAATATTATCAATCTAAAAACAAAGAATGTGTTTGTTGTTGTGTTTTTCTTTCCTAAAAAAAATGCTTATATATTCAGTGGAGCCTTTTGATTCTATGCCCAGATGCCGACATTACAAAACATAAGACAAAATTATAGGTACACAGTGTGCCAAGAAAAATCAACTCAGCGTGGCTTGCCCAGGCTCTTTGAAAGAGCACATGCATACTGTGTCACTATTATGATTTAAAATAGCTGGGCCTCCAAAGCCATAACACTACTGTACCATAGCACAAGGTGCCTGCAGATGTCTGTAGCAGCAAGCCAAGTGATTAGCTTTAGGACTGTGATGAAAGCACCACTTTGATTTCTGTTCAATGTGTATCTCGCAGCTTCATTTCAGTACAAAACAAACCTGTGATGAAATGAAAGAAAGCTTAGGAGGAGGGCGGAAATAAACCAAGCCTTTTACAATAAACCTCATTATTATTTAATACGGGAGTGCAAGTTTCTCAGTTTCAATGCAGAGGGGGATTTTCTACAGTAAAGGAGAAGAAAATGGGATTTCGCATTGTAAAAGGACGTCTGCTTCTTTTGGGTATAAAATGGGTCAGAAAAGCTTACAATTCTCTGAGCTCAAGGCTTGCTAGAAGTAAACAGGAGTCTGTACGTACATGCACATGCATTGCCCTGCCAGAGAGAGCCCTCTCAAATGCTTCTGACATTACCTTCCACCTTCCGCATCACTGAGAATCAAGGACAACACCCAAGGAGATTTTGGATGTGCTCTGACACTTCCCCAAACAATTTTTTTTGAAACTGAAAAGGAATTTTTATTTGTTGCTACCAGTCGCTGGGGTTTCTTTTACAATGCCCTCCAGCTGCTCTTGGATCCAGGTTAGAATCCAGGTTCAAGCTGCTGCAAGTTCATAGATATGACAGGGTTCAATACATGTACTCACTAGCACAGAGAGGAGATACACTCTGGCCCAGGCTCTCTCAGCCTTATGTGAGGCTGATGAAGGACAGAAGATCACCATAAGTTATTGCCTGATAATTGCCAGTTGAGCTAATACAATCTCAAACTTAATTAAATCTCTAATTAAACCAGTCTCTGCCCATACCTTCATACCACCTTCAATTTGTGTTAACTTTCCTAGATAATTTCAGAATGGTATCTAGTTGTCTCTTAAACTGATGTGTACCTTACTCTTCCACGGGTTTCCTGGATGCTTTACCTACTAAAATATTGGTACTGTTTCCTACACTTTTCCACACACGTGCTAAAAAGAAAGCATTTGAGTATGAACAGTATGTATCTACTCTGCAGACATCATTTTACTCTGAAGAAATACTTACACGTCACTAAAGAAGTAATCTAAATTACTTAAAATACTCACCTTAACTGTGAATTAATAAGAAATCTGTAAGAATTTTTTTGCCAGAAGGAATCCCAGTTTAAAGTTAACCTGCCTGCCTTTCCCAAGGTTAGCAATAAATTCCTCCAGAAGAAACTGTGATGAAAATATCACACCAAATTTTTGAAGTAGTACTATATATGTAGAAATTATATTATTCTGGACTTACATTTCACCCAATTTACCTCTAATAATTCATCTTGGTAACTGGTTTCCTGCCCCCCGCCACCCCCTTCGACCCTATTCTACTACAAAAATGGATGAATCCACATTTTTCTGACAATTTCTGAAGTTCTTTAGTGTTTTTTAGAGTTCTCCGAGCTATTTGTTAATTATTTATCTAGCATGGAAAATACCTATGTTTTGTTACTGCTGTATTTACATTGGGTTTACTTTATGTTTAAAGCTTAGGCATCTATAACACACAAATCTTCTGGTCTAGAATACTGTTTTACTGTTTGTCATTGATAATATCCAAATCCCAGCACCACTGGAAATCAGAAAAGTCCCATCATGACAAGGTTGGAGCTCTGAGAGCTTACAGCCTAGATGAGCACCCCAGGCTCTGCTCAGGAGCTGAAGCCGAGAAGATGGAAGATGCCCATTCAAAGATACAATACAGGTCAAAGCTGGGGGCAATACTCTGCAGCTGGAGAAAAATTAACTTGAACTATTATCAAGTGAGGGCTGGACTAATCCCTTTACATTATAATGCTTCTGCACTGCAAAGAGGCCAAAGACCCCACAGACTTCAACTCCCTGAGCGCATCTCTGTGCCTCTGAAGACACAACAATTTTCCCTAAGTTTTTCTGCTGCATTTATGAGTTTAACAGCTCTTTGCTTTACAGTTATTAATCAGCACAACCCTCTCTAAGGCAGGTGTGGGCAGAGTACAGATGGGGAAATTCACAGCCTCAGAATTCAGGTCAGTTGTTTTTAGCCCTTTGTTTCACACTATACATAATTCACACTTGTCTAACATGTAGCTCTTTGAATAATAATATAAATGTAGCAGTCACTGATATATCTAATGAATTTGCTGGTATCCCAATTTATTTATACCTTCAGATATGCCATACAATAATACTAAAGGTCTAAAGGCTGTTGCTTTCATACTCTCACCTTGCAGCCCTTTCACCAGCAGTGAAAAGAAGGAATGCCAATCCTGTAGCCATCAAAATCAGTGAAGCACTACACTTGGTCATTTTTTTATTACAGCAGCCATCTCAGGACTGAACAGGGACAAAAACAGAAGAAAAAAGGCAACTATTTGTTTGGACTTGGCACAAAGGTACATGCATCAAATTGGGCTCTCTGGATTTCTCACAACAATCCATGACCAAAAGCACCACTCCAAACCAACAACATAAAAAAGCTCTAATTTTTTCCAGGTCTGATATAATGCTCTTTAACTATTCTTTCACTGCAATTGTACAGCCACTGCACAGAAAACAAAATGAAGGTGACCTTGTTTGTAGGAATCAGTGTCCTTTCCATTCTGAAGTGTAGCACCATTAATTGATCATCATCCTCCTCCCCTTTCTCTATGCAAAAGAAGTTACTTTCCAATGAGTTTTTTTTCTAACTGCCATGAGATTCATAAATTCCTTTGCACAGAGATTCAGAGGGCTTGGATTCAAAACTAGTTTTGTCAGCTTCTATTTTGGAGAAGCCTCTGAATGACCCATTTATTGTGAGCTTTGTGTCAAGTTAGTTTGAGTCAAAAGTGTGGTGCAAAGACAGCTGGACCAGTGCTGCCCATGCTAAATCCAGAAACAGCTGGACCTTTGCAAAGCATCATGCCCAAGCCAACAAGCCATTGTGTGTAATGCCACCCAAATGCTGCTAGATGGATCTCTGGTCCCCAGGCCAATGTGCCCGCAGGGCACAGTGTTATACAGAAGAGCAGGAAGTTTGTGCTATAGAAGAAACCACAACTCCTTTGCATCAGTGAAAAGGCCCTGTGTTCCTCCCCAGTCATTTCTGCTACCAAAATTCTGCTGAGGGACTATGGGGGCATCTCTGTGTGACCGGCTGGCTGACCTCAAAGCTTGGCCAAAATTCCTTTATGTAACATGAAGCAAACAGAAGTAGAAGATCCATGATTATGGCTCAGCCAGACAATTTCAGCTATGATGAAGCAAGGACCTCATATCCATTCAAGCTGACATTTGGAATATATTTTACTCTTGGGGATTTTGTTTTGACTGCCTCATTTGGCAGGATTATCTTACATGATAGTCAAGCCAAGTTAGATGTCTCTGTTGCCAACATTAACTAGAATGGCACAACTAATGCTCACATATCCAACTACCCTGGGAGAGATAAGCTATGACAACCAGAGACAAAGAACCATCAAAAGAATCTTCACAAAGCACAAGAGAACAGGGGGAAAATCATACCCAAATGGTGGCTGCATCACAAAACGGTAAAGCAGAAAAGGGACAGCCCAGACAAGGCAAAGAGCCAATGCACACTGGGATTGGCAGACATGTACAAACATAGAGATATAGATGTAACTTCTATTGTCAACATATATTTTTATAGGGATAACTTTAGGATACTTACAAGGGTGTACACTTTTTCAGTTTAATACAATGTATTTGTTCACTCTTTTTCTATGGCTGGACAAAGGGTAATACTTAGTAGGTGAAATGTCTGACGAAGTCTTTAGAGCTGTTAATCACACCAGCTTACTTGATATATGAAGGCTATTAGGACTTAACTAGATAAAGATGCACATGTTACTAAGTGGATCACCTTCTATCTGTCTAATGGAAACCAAGTGTTGATTTAAGTGGAGTCATCTGTTTAAAAAACAGAGAGAAAGAAATTGAAATAAACCCAAGATTAACAGATGTCACAGAAGGGTCAATGGCAAGCAATGTTGAATGCAAGACTTTTAAGATAGACACTTAAATGAATGTTTGAACTCACTTGAATATTTCTCTCTGTTTGACTGTGAAAATACAACATTTAATATCATTTGTTTAGCTTTCAATATTACATGCATAATTATCTACATGTAAGATAGTTTCTGTGTCATGTAACCATGTTCAGTCCTCTCCACCCTAGGCTCCTGGGCTACAAAACGATGCTAGTAGATTAATTTCTAGATGATTTAAATTGTACTCTCTAAAATAGTCCCAGTACATTTATATTGGCTGGGTTGGTGTGGTTTATATGTTTATATATATGCTGTTCTCAAGAACTGGATGGTTTTAGTATTAATGGGCTATGATTATGTCGAACCCTGCGCTGGCCAGTATAACTGCAAAACTAGAGGAGCATTTAAACACAATAACAAAAAGGAATGCTGATTTGTGGTTAAGTCCCAGACATGGCTTAAGTTAAATTCCTGGCTGTGCCACAGATGCCACTGTGATACCTCAGGCAAGTAATTTCCTGCACCTTAGCTGTAAAAGAGGGAAAGGATAACTTTCTTTCTCACTTCACTGTTTTGTGTGTTTAGCTTTTCAGAGCAGGAGCTTTCATGCTATGATGAAAATAACAAAGCTACTGCAAAAGTCCACCTAACAGGAGGCAGTCCACCAGACTATGATGATCATGGTATATGAGGTCAATCACACTGTGCCAGGTGAGGCTCCAAGATGGACCTACTAAGTGTAGCATCAGTTAGTTTGGGACAGAAGGAGAACCTGTAACACAGATGCACAGTCCTGTGCTAACTGCTGGAACAGTGGGATACACTAAAGACATGTAAAAAGTTGTTGTAACCATAATTGTTACAGGTTTCTATGGGAAGTCACAATTTTTTGTCTTAATTTTCCTGTTGAAAGGTGAATTGTAGCATTGTGACAACCCCAGTGGGTAGGACACAGGAAAAGAGAAGGATTTAAGGAAACTATATTGGCCACCTTGGTTTCCTGAGCTCTAGGTATATTCTGAACCAGGTGTTCATATTCTACTTTCAATGACTGTCTATTTTTCTTACCTTCCCTCTGTCCCCCATAGCTCTAAGTAGGAGTCAGACAGCAAAGGCTCCTTCTCTTCTTTCTCTTCCTGCAATCTAAACAGCACCAGACCATTTCTGGTTTGCAGTTGAGGGTGGGGAGGGGCAGGGGGCACAGGAGGAGCAGAGTGGGTGTCAGAAGGTATGGACATTGTGTAAGAAAGGGAGTACACCTTCCTTTACTTTGAATCTTTTCCAAGAGCTGAATAGATTCAAACCCTGAAAAGACTGCAGCCTGAACAGTCTTTTCAACTCAATGCACTTTTCCTCTCTGATGCCCAACTGCAAATGAAAATAAAGTATTTTAATTCCAGAAAGAACACTCTAAAAACACATCTTTGACAAGAACAATTCCAACTTTGATGCAGCCAGCTTCAGTAAAGGTTCATCCTAGTTTATCAAAACCAAAATTTTCCATTTTGTCTGGTTTTTGGTCACTCATTTGCAACATGCCCACCCCACCCCCACTCAAAAAAAAAAAAAAAAAGCAGAGATGATCTTACGGTCACTTCTTTTCCTTTAACCTACAAGAAAGGCAAATAAAAGTCTTCTGTGTAGCATGCTGTGCACATGTGTTGTTCACTTAAATCCTTTTTCTCTGATCAGCTCTACAGGGTATTTAGTCCATACAACTGTTCCACATTCTCTCTCGGCATATTCACCATGCATTTCCATTCCACATCAAATGTAAACAGTCTCAGCACAAGAATGATGGAGGCTACATTTCAAATCTTGCTTAGGTTTATCTTTGAATGCCAGACAAAACAGGCTTTATGTGGTTTGATAAAAGATCAAGTCATCTCCATTTGCAGACCTTACATCCACTTGCATGCCTACTCAAATATAAACACCACCAACAGATTCCCAAACGAGCAACTAAACTGAAGATTGTTTAAAAGATTATTAACTGATAGGGCATTATTTCATCCTTCCATTCCCCCCAGTCCCCTCAAATTCCTAGACTTTATAGGATATATTGCATGTTACCTTAAATTCCTCTTATTAAGTAGACAGCTGTGCAGATCACAGGCAGGCAGCCACTGCCAGTGTTAAGAATTCAAAATATATACATATATATGTGTAACACTTTGTATTCATAGAAGTTTACACTCTGTCCTCAGCATTAGGCTGCCCAACTACTGTTTGCATCCAGAAACACTAGAAATCTGTGGTAAAATCTATGACAACTCACTTAAACAGGAATTCTTCTCTTAAGGAGTATTTCACTTTTGCCCTTTTACTCTTCATAAAATCTGTAGAATATCACAGATGGTTGCATGCAAACAAATAACCAGAGTTTAAATAGTCCTTGCTTTTGAATACTAGCATAGCCAGTGTGTGTCAGCTTGAACTACCTTCAGTCAGTCTTCTTGAGAATAAAGATAACATTTCGTCTTCCTTAACTTCATTTCTCAGTGCTGAGGAAGGGTATACTCTCATTTCCTGCAAATAAGCTAACGAGCTGCATTATTCTCACCATCTACAGCTATTTATGTTCAATGCTAGGTTTTTCTTTTAATATAATCACATTTACTGTGATCCAAGAGCTGACCCTTCAGAAATAGACCACAAAACACCACAATAGCTTGTAGCACTGCTCCGTAAAGCCAAGCTACTGCACCTACATCTTATCCTACAGGTTACACACAGCACAGTTTATATTACACCATTTCAAAATTAATGCAAAATTTGATTGTTTTGTTACTGATCTTCAAACAGATAAAATCAATGCTCACAAAACGATGCAAGTGAAGGCTACTCCAAAGATCTGAGAGTCTTCAAGGCACAGCTCTGCAAGCACTCATGTGCATGTCCTCTAGACAGGCACAGGGGTCTGCTCATGCAGCCCTCGTAAACAGATGAGGGTTAAGGCTCTGCACAGCAATGTGACCAAATCCAGTGGCAGGCAGCTGTGTATACAGCCTAGTGCAAAAAGGGCTACATTGAACAAGACAAAACTTTCTCTGCCCCACTTACCTTGTTTCTAGTGTAAAGGTTGTAATAGAGTCTTAAAGAAACCCTGAGTGTAAGAAAGCACAGATACATAAAATCATGGTTTTCCTTTTTTTTTTTGCCAACTCATCGCTGACTACTGTTTAAAGTACTTGCTAAACTGGAGTTTACATGCAGACATCCTGTTTAATAATCCTCAAGTGAGCCCTTCTCCATGACTTTGCCTAATCTCTCTCTCAGTTTGTTTCTATTCTGGCTACTGGAGGTCCTGGCAGGAGTGAATACAACAAATTTTTTGTTGTTGTTGTTGTTGTTTTCCTTTTTTTACCATGTATGCCTGGTAATTTTCTTTTACTGTAGCTGGCAGGATGGGAAGTATAGGACATTGGAAATGGAAATCTGTGGGTTTTCATGGTTTATCTACTGGAATATTATCAGATAGGTGAGAGAAAAGCTAGTAAAACTGTAAGGCTGACTAACGACCCAGACTGCTGAAGGATGTGCTTAGTTGTAGTCCAATTTATAGAAAATGGGCATCCTCAATCACAAAGTTCAGCGCTGAAATTGTTTCCGTATGCTTGTACTTCAGCATCTGGAAAAAGACTAAGGATTAAATTAATAGGGATACTTAATCTTCCATATGCTTCAATATTCCTTCACATCCACAAGCTATTACTTCTGCATTATTGCAAAAAAACTACATACAAGAGGAGTAACTGCTTGGTGGTGCTTCTCTTGATTTTTAATGATTTTACGTTTCTTTTAAAATTTCTAGCCAAACCCACAGCTTTTAGTTCTGCTTCTCGGTGTCTGGAAGGCAAATCCTCACACACCTATTGCAGAAGCTGCCAATATTCAATACCCGAACTGCCTAGTGCATGTTCAACCTGCAAAGTGCTGAATATTCCCATGACAGACACTTCCTGAAGCTGCCTCTCCAAATGATGACTCATGGCTCTAACCTCACCTTCCAGTACTGATCAGAAAGTCAGGTTCTTTGTCAGTCTTCTACCATCAATATTTCAACATTTCTATTCAATTAAAAAATACAGCCAAAATGTTTCTGCCCATTGCATACTGATGTACGAGACAGGCATCATCAGTCAAGGCTTTTTTGAAGTTTGCCCTAATTGTTATGCTACCCTAGGAAGCAAGATAACCGTTCCCAGGCTACAGAATGCTATTAAAAATAGAGGGGGAAAACCCACCATGGTTTGATCCTATGTTAGATAATGCAGTTGTTTCACACAAAATCAGAAAACTGGTCACACATGAAGAATTCTTTTAAGTGAACAAGCCATCAAGACAAAACCTGGTATTTTTGAACTCAGGAAGATGTAGATGAGATAATACTTTTCTAAGTAAAATGTTAAGCTATCTAATGTGTGCTCTTAGGACTGCAAACATGGAGTATCAAATAATGAGATGCATATAGGTACAGATCATTTATGACATGTTACTGAGCAAAACTATTTCACACCAACCAAAAGAAAGCCCCTCAAAGGCATCAACTTTTATTAAAGCTTAATGCTTCTGCCTACCCCACTGAAGAAAAACCAAAATGATTCCTCAAGACTTCCATCAAGGTCAGGTCAAAGGAAAGACCTACCACCTCTAATGGTCTCTGCAGCATGTCCTAAACCTTTCTGCATTGGATGGGCTGGGAGTTCATTATTAGAAATGGAATGACTACAATTACCTTATGATATAATAAACTAGCAAATTTGTTAACATTACAGTGAAAGTCTTCTGCAATATATAACTCAAGTTCACATATTTTTGAGCAAATAACCAAGAAAATTATTAAATATGAAACGTGTTGCAATGGGGAACTGTCAGTTGATTAGAAAGTGGAAAAGAACAAGAGTAAAATCAGAAACTGGACCCAGCCTCATCAATGACCGTTCTCTTCATCTGATACTTGTTACCATGGTTCCAGCCAAACTGATTTCTAATACATGCATGGATAGAAACAGTGCTCTGGTAAAAAAAATTCAGAAAATTATTTAGCTAGAAGAAGATGTCATACCACATATATAAATGTTGTAACATAAAGTTTCTCCCAATTTTTGAGAGACAACTCAAACAAAGCCTTTGGATTTACTTCTTTTTAAAAGTTTCATACTCGCACTCACAGTGAAAAATGTATCAAATATATATCATATACTTAGAATTTTACTGAACATGGGCTCTATACGTTTAAAAATCAATCAAAGACACAGTGCATGGAGGACAGAAAGCCAAATCAGCATAACCAGAACTTGGTTTCAAGATGCTATCTGCTTTTCAAGTAAATTTCAAAAAGTGCAATGATCTGTACGATCCTCTTTGGGCTAATACTAGTCAGAATGCAAGTGTTCAACTTCTCAGCTGTAAGCATGCAAAATGTGCATATGCTTGGAATTAATATTGTCTTGCAGATTTTTGGAGTCACATTAAAAGGTGTCACGTCTCACTACTACAAACCTTTAAATATCTACAAGTTAAAATTTAGCAACAGATAGCATATACTCCTAATCTTCCATATAACTGAAAAGGACTTTTGTAAGATTTTAGTTATGACCTTGGCAATACTGATATTAACATTGTACTTACTGTCAGATGCAGGAATAATTCTGAGTATATAGAAGGGATGCCCAGAAAATTGCTTTGGAATGCTACAACTAGTCTTAAAAGGAAGCTTTAAAGTGTTCAAATCATTGCAGAAGGTCAAGTCCTACTTTTGAAACCACTTAACGAAAAGAGCATCATGCCTAACTGCTCAGAGTGGGTTTTAACAATTTTTTGTAAATCTGGGTTCTGTTATTCTACTCTGGGAGGTCCGCAGGCAGGACCTACACACATCTGGGGCAGTCTGCTCTGTAGGCACAACAGGGAGAGTCCAGGGACTCCCACTTCTAGCCTTCACTGCATATTCTAGATGATTTTGTGCAGTGCCCATATTTAAGACTGAATTTCCCTAGGGCAGCAAAGCAACAAACCTGGCTGATTACCTGAAAAGTGCAAGATGTGCCTGTTGTTGCTAAATTAATGGTTGGCAAAGCTGAAAAAGAACAGACTAATTTGAAAATTAAAAAGCTAGCATAACAGTAATTTATAGCCAAGCTAAAATTAGTGCAGTGAAAAGAAAATAAGGAGATGTAGGGCACAGACTTTCCCAAGTGCACAGTGGGCTTGCTGCTGGCTGGAGCTGCTGGGCACACCCAGCATTAAGCCCCTGGCAGAAAGTGCTTGTGGCGTGAGGGTGAGGAGTGCTGCGTGAGGATGAAGAGCACTGTGCACGCACAGCTGGGCCCATCTGGAAAAACTGTTTTTGATTTTGAGCTTGGTAGCAAGCCAGCTGTAGCCAGGTTCCTTGAGGGTAGGCTGAATAGTCATTCACAGATGTTTCAAGATAAAAAGAGAAGGCCGGTCACCGCGAATAAATTGATTTGCTGCCGTAATCCTGCTCAACAGCATTCTCTGCGGGACGGGATCAATGTATCTACATGCACACACTTGGACCACTGGTACTTGGCAGGGTTTTTGGGCTCAGCCTGGGCACTGCACTGCTGCCTTTACATGCCTGCTGGGCCACAGCTGGCTGGTGTCCCGGCAGATCGGGCCGTGGGTACAGCGGGGGCTGCAGCTGCCTGCACCCAGCCACAGCAATGCACCTTGAGGAGAACACAGCCTTTGCTACCCTCAGCTTTGTAAGCACCAGAGAGCAATGGCAAAGCCAAAACAGGCTGTGCTTACATGTTGGATCGTGATTTCTTCTCACGAAAGCCCAGTCAGGCTGTGCAGTTTCTAGTTACATTCACAAAACCACCTTTTCAGTGTCTTGCCAGAATTACAAAATTCAAGGGGAAGGAATCTGCAGGAAGGTTCCCGCAAGCATGATTCATCCCTTTGGCTTTGTATATTAGGAAACAATCTTTAGGTTCATAATCACAAACTGTGAATATCACAAGGTCAAAGTTTCTCTCAGTGCACCAGCTGAACAGACTACACAACTCTGTCCCTTAAATGAACATGTTCTTAAATTTAAAGAAGAAAACACAACTTTTTGCTGATTTCAATACTTGAAAATACAGATTTGTGCCATAAAGGATTGTAATTCCTGTCAATACACTGCTGTTAAACCATTTTAAGATGTCCCTTTCACGTGCCACCTCTCTGTACTGCCAGCTGTACATATGCCTCCTCTGACTTAAAGGAGATTTTTCAAATGCACAGGGGTGGTTAGATGCTGACACTAGCCTGCAGCACTTAAAATCTCTCCTTCTGAAGTCCAAGACTGAAAACTAATTTACAAACCAAGTGGGATGAAACTGTTTAGAATATTTAGTCAGGTTAAAAAACAGCTTTCTATACTGCTCCGCTCAGAAAGGATTTAATTGTATGTTGAAAGCATACCATGTACCATGTACTTTATGGGAAAGAGAAGGTCAATCTCTGAGAGTAAAAATACGAAAAAATTAGTTTTGGCCACCATCTACTGCTGCAGCAAAAATGTGATTTCAGCATTGCCAGTGTGTTTTCATGTTAACCACTGTTTGCCGAGTCCAACCGAAATTCTCTATTTTTAGCCTTTCAGCTACTTTCAGATAAAATTCCTGCAGATAGGACTAGCTGTATAGGGCAGATAACATACAGCTCTGAAACCACAGATGACCTCATGCAACTGCAAAGAAAGAAGGGTCTGTTACTTAAAACAAGGCTAAAATTTAACCCAGCTATACTAAAATTATACAGGGAGTGTTTTACAGTCCCATTACAAGACATAAAACAAGAGTCACTATAAATTCATGGTGTACTTATTTGTAAGGATGTAAAAAGGAGTAATTAATAACCCCCAAACAGCTTATCTCTGAGCCAGTACAACACCAAAGCTTTCCCAGGCTTGCTGGAGATTTTACAAATAGCACTGAGAAGCTGCTTTAGCTGTCACTTGAGAATTATTTGTTCAAACTGAAAAGTCATTGCTCTCTGCCACAAGTCACAAGACATTTTCTAGTTGTTCCACACTTTTAGCTGACATTATGGAGAGAAAATAAATAAATGTAATGCAAACTTTCTGGAAAGAGCTTCCATGTGTAAGAACACATATTAACCACAGATCTGAGGGAGCACTGCACAGTGACTCTTCTTTGTGCTCAGTACACTGTACCCTCTGGTCTTCTAGTTAACCCTTTCTGTGTGTCCCCCAATATACCAAAAGGGACCTATTTCCTTTAAAACGCCATTATTTCCAGAACAAACCTTTCATGAGGTTATCACAGTTCCAGTTGTGGAAGAACCACTCTGAAAGCTCTTTTCCTCAAGAAAAAGTGTCAGCCCTTAATCACGAATGAACCGTTCAGATACGTGAGTGAAATAATCCTAAGGAAAAGAAATTCTTTCACTTCCTCACCAAAGCACTGTAAAGGATCAGTAAAGCATTCAAACTATTTCTCTTAACTCTTCTTTTCTTCCCTTAATACTATCACAGGCAAACCTACATTTTTTTAAAAATACATATCCTCCACCTGTCATTTAATTTTTCAAGGACAGCCAGCATTGAAATAAAGGGTTACAAGGCACTTAACTGTTAATTTGTGATTATAGAACAAGTCTGATTTTTCTGGATTCATGTCACATGAAAGGAGAAATTTCATTTGTCATAAGGAATGAAAACCAGGATGGAACAAAGTTTGCTATTTCTCTCTCTAAGGAATTGTAGGTGGACTTATATAAACAACAGAGCAACGATCAAAGGGAAATCTTAGGGACTGTAATGCACTGAGGTATTAAAGGAATAGAGCCTTTTATCTACGGTGGAGGAAGGAAGTAAAGCATTGAAACATATGTAATATATGCAATTAAAAATAAAAAAACCCCAAGTGAGTCCCAAAAGGGACTGAAATCAATTAAAGTATGTTTTTGTCTTGTTCTGCTAAACTGACGAGTAAGAACCAAAACTGTAATCTGCCACAAAAATTACGCTCCATCACCTGGAAAAGCCAGGCTTTCAATTCTATTTTAAGCAGAACTTTCCTCCACATCCTATGAAACAAGCACTGTTCGATCACAAACCATGTCCTCATTCACTGCCAGTTCAACTGAGGCTTACCTTGTCCTCCACTCTGTTCAGCCTGGCACCAATCGTGTTATTTCCTCGATCTTTGCTTTTCTCTGTGGAACAAGAAACATTTTCAAATTAATATATGGTGGTATAACAAAATAGCAGCAAGCCACAACAGGGTGTGTTTAACTGGGCCACCAACACCGTGGAACTGAACACCTTTGCCAGGCTGATAGATCTATTCCTTGAAAGCAGTTTTTATTCCTTTTTATAGCATTGGCCCACGCCATGGCATTTAATAGCCCTTAAGTTTAAGGCACTTTCAACCTTATTTTTTTGCTTTAACCAGGGTGAAAAAAAACGTTCTAAATTTAGTTAATGTTTTAATTGCTGCTTAAAAACAATCTGCCACTACACAAAGGACTCTACAGCCAACTTGAACTAACACATTTGGTAACATTTTATTTCCCTGGCCCCCTGCCCCATAAACTATATAGAAAGATGAGTTTTCAAATGACATTAACAGACTTGTCACAAACTTAGTCGTTTGTGCTCCTTTTCCAGCCTCATTTCAAAGCTATCAAAGATCTTTGTGAATATTACTAATTTCATAGGAACTCTGTAATCTTAGCACACCAATTTATTGAAATTATGGTGAGTCTAAGAGAGAGACTAGAGCAAACATTTCAAAACTTTCAGTGAAAGTAGATGCTTTAAATATCTAAACAAGAACAATCCTAATTTAAAGGTGCTGATGACTAAATATTAGTGCCAATGCCTAATCTTTAGAGCACAACTGGTTGGCACTCTTTAAAAATTTGGCAGTAAAATGAAAAGTATTTTAACAAGTACTTTTCATTAATTATTTCATCAGATTAATTTTAGACATGTCTTTTGCATTAACTTACCTGAGACGGAGATAAAAAGAGATGGCTTCCCTATAGACTGGTCCAACCTATAAACCAAAAAGAACAATTTTCATTGTTGTTTATTAGCTGAAACAGCATCTTCACTTTCTCCAGTTCAAGCAGTGAGGCCTCTTCATAAACCAGCAAAGTGAAAATCAAATAATTCTGGTCTGTCCTGTAAGTGAAGCAGTTGCTTTGTGCAAATAGCTTGAAATTAAAAAAAAATAATAACAAAATGGGAATAGACTTAAATTGGTCTACAGCTTATTCAACAACTGTAAAGTTTCACCATACCCATCACTTTTCCATGTGATCAGCATTATTTCCTCTTTTCCTTGTTCCTCTGCAGCCTTCTTGCCGCATCTCTCTGTCATCTCTTAGTTTGCTCTTGAGTGCAATTCTACCAGAGTTGGTGACACTAATGCGCTCTCTAGGTATAATACAGCCCCTAACATACAGGGATTGCAGTGTATAGGCAAAGCTAGCAGGAACTGGGGTACTACGTGTAAGTCCCAATCGTCAGATTGTTAAACTTTTTGCCTTTTCCTCCTGGTGTGAAAAGAAAATTTTACTCAAATGCCATTTTATATTTGCTAACTTTGCACAGTCCTACCAATACAGCACCTTTAACTCTGTCAGACTTTTATTCGCGGGTCCCAACTGCTGCCTAATTTACAAACATCCTTCTGCTGCTGTTTATGGATACCAGCACTGAACTGCATGGACATACCTCCTCTGTAGCTCCTTGATTCGCACCATCAGGTTGAGGTGACCCTGAGAATACTGCTCAATAACATCTCGCACATCATAGGGCTTTCTAGCTTGCTGTAAAATAAGAGACAAAAAACATGCCTTTAAGCCACAAGGATGGAGGAACTATCTGTGACAATGTAGATGTTTTTGAAAAGTAAACAGTAAGTTCTTTTAACTCCTTTTAACACTGTGTAAACATATGAGCTATTTTGATTGTTACCATGATCATACATTTTTGGTGGAATAATTTTGACAGTTCTCATTTCATCCACCCTTTTCTAACTGCAGGTCTTTCAAGAGATTATCCACTGAACTGGAGCCCAAAAGAAACTGGAGCCAAAAAAAGTTTGTCTGGCACTTTGTTCAGAAGTCTGTGCTCACTCTAGTTTCTTCTGAAAACAAGGTTCACACTCCTTGGCCACTGAACAATAAAGAGGTCTTTCACATGCACAAGCCCCTGTTCTCAGTCAGCAGCTGGGCTTCTCAGTTCAGGTCTTACCACAGGAAGGTTAAAGCACAGTTCTACATGAAGGTGCATGACTGATTTCCCCTTCCAGAAAGACTGGCTGAGCTGGCAAGGCTGCTAGGAAATACTGGTGCAAGGCCTGACCAGGCAGAAAGTCCTGTGTCTGCAATTTGAGGAGCGTACGTGGGAAAGACTTAATCTGACCTATTAGCAATAAAACAACTTTTTTGTAGAACTAAAGACAAGGGAAATACTATTAACCTACAAACACCAAGACTAACTGGAAAGCAAGTGAAGGAACATGTTGAAGTGCAGGAACAAACTAAAGATATCTTAATCCTACATCTAGAAACTAGAGCGCAATCAGTGCCAGAACTGTTCAGTTCCCAGCACAGGAAAGACATGGACTTGTTAGAACAAGTCCAGAAGAGGCCACAAAGGTGACCAGAAGGCTGGAGCACCTCTCCTATAAAGACAGGCTGAAAGAACTGTGTTGTTGAACATGGAGAAGAGAAGGCTCCAGGGAGACATTAATGCAACCTTTCAGTACTTGAAGGGGACTTTTAAGAAAGATGGGGACAGTTTTTACAAGGACCTGTAGTGATAGGACAAGAGGGAATGGCTTCAAGGTGAAAGAGTACAGGTTTAGATTAGATATTAGGAAGAAATTCTTTACTGTGAGGGCGGCAAGACACTAAAAGAGGCTGCCCAGAGAAACTGTGGATGGCCCATCCCTGGAAATATTCAAGGTCAGGTTGGAAGGAGCCCTGAGCAACCTGACTGGTTGAAGATGTCCTTCCTCATGGCAGGGGGTTTACACTAGGTGGCTTTTAAAGGTCACTCAACTCAAACTATTCTATGATTCTGTGATTTCTGGGACATTCATTAGGCTGTCTAAAGATACCTAAAGATTTCAAAGTTTAGTAAAAGCATTGGTAACACTGAGTTATTTCTCCTACCTAGAATCTTTTGAGAACAAGGAAAAGACTTTACAGTGGTGGTTTTTAAGATACTAGAATTTGGATCCCTTTTGAGGTCTCAGAACTATTTTGTCACCTGTACTTCAAAAGCAGATGTCTCTGCACTTCCCTATCTTACTTCACACACTGCAGGTTTTCTTCAATTCCATGCCACAAATAACTTATTTTCTAAGCCAAAGGAAAGCAGGATACATTATGAAAATGAGGCTGTGGCACCTTCACACAGTCCCCTGCACCTGCCTGGGAGGTGGCTTCCAAATTTAAGGAATTATTAGTAACATCACTTCATCAGACAAATTATTTTTCAGTCTGCCAGATTCCTACAAACCTTGTGTGAATGTGATATACACAAGGCTAAACAAGAATGGGAATTGTTTCAATCTAACCAAGGACCACAGAAGAATTCCCAAGAATCCCCACTGCTGACACACATATATAAATCATAACTAACATCCACAAAAAAAAGAAATATGGTGCAATGATGGCATAAACCCATAAATGTTTCCCTGGACTAGTACTGTAAACATGGTGATGTTTAAAAAAAAAAAAAAAGAAGAAGAAGAATTCTTGGATTATTTTTGCACTATAAATAAGCAAGAGAGCAATCTGAAAGATGAGCCTGAAAACTCCAGGTTCACAAAAGTTGTTCAGTAAGAACAAAGATGCAGAGCTTTCTCTTGCCATCCTCATACTCTGACACTAGAGCCTGATAGTAAACAGAGTAGGTATGTCCCTACCTGTCACTTACAGGGCTGTTTCTTTCTCTTTTAAACAAGAATTGAAAACCTGGAGTAAACAAAATCTATGATTGAAGCCTCATTTCTGAGTACGACAGTGTATTTAATAGTCAGTACTGATTTTTTTGTAATTACTTCATATTCAAAGCCCATCTTCCATGAGAAAATGACCAAAATTCCTGATGTTGACTGTATGCTATTTGTTGTAAAGGGAAAAAAACCCTGCAGCAGGCAATGAATGAGTATTGAAGAAACAAAAGCAGAAGCCAGCCCCACAGCTTTCCTTAACCTCTTCTCTTCTTTACTTTTGTTCCCCTGGTAATTAATGAACACTCACGGCAAAACTCTTCTTAAATGAGTTAAAATTACCCCCATCATATATGAAAGTTTGCCAAAGGCACAAAGGCCAAACATTAAACGTGCACCACTGGCTGTTGCTGTTCCCAAGTAACTGGATGGGCAGGAAGGCATACCTGGGAAAGGGAGAGGGCAACCTGGCAAGGGGAATTTCTGGGAAAGGTAACAGTCAAAAAACAATCTAAAGTAACAGTCAAACAAAATTTGTAGAACATCCTGTGAAGCACAGGTTTGGTACAGCCCAGTATGGAGATTAGAAAAGATTGCACACACAATTCATGATTCATACCATGAAAAAAGAATTACACAAGATGATGAACTATGAGACTATAAATGTAAGATTTTCCAGGGAAATTGTGACAAATCAGGCAACAGTTATGTCATCAGTAGAGCTGTAATCTGCATTTTTAATTTATGCTACGTATAGAATATTTGCCATGGTGAAAAATACACCACAAGCTAAAAATGTATTGTAGAAGGAAATGAATTTACTCAAGAGGAAGAATTTACATGGAAATAAAATTTAAAAACAGAAGATTTCAAAATGACAATGGGAAATTGGAACAAATTCCTGGTTTCTTTATCTGTGATGGATACCGCTGTTGTATTCACGTGCTTAAGTTTTAGGACTTTTAGAAACTTTCCTAACTGGAAAATAAAGGTTATTCACTCACAAATCAAACTAATGGAATAACTGAGTATGAAGATTTTCTTTCTGAAATTCAGTTTTAAGGTTAGGTTGTGTGAAAGACATCTGATTTAAAACAAATACACAAAATTGATATTTGGCAGGTGTGATGAAGAAAACCTAGAAAACAATTAATTTCTAAGTCTGCTTTCCCTATAATCTACAGAATCCTTCCTTAACCAAAACCCATTCACCTTAACAGATGCACAGGAGTTGTGTTGACTCCCAGTAGAATGTGATCTTTTGTACAGAATTTGAAACAGCCCTACAGACTTTATGAGAACATAAACTCATCTATAAAAAAGGTATTAATTCTTTATAATATTATGCTGGATCTTACATGGGTATCATCATAAGGGCTATATTTAAATGCAGACTTTGAAATATAGCCTAAATTTCTCTCCTGCTTTTTTTTTTTTTTTAAGAGGAAATGATACCCAAGTGTGATGCTTCGCAAAGACTTGTTTTTCATGTCCTTTGAAATTCTTTGTATCCCTGTTTAGCTTTTCTTTATTTATTTTATTTAATTTCTTTTTAAACAGGAAGGCTTTGCTTTCTGACTGGCTTTTGTCCTTGTGTGCCATCACCCCCTGTTATTAACTGATCTCTTAAAAAAAAAGTATCTGGTCAAATTTAGGCATACAGGTGTGTCCTGCAAACAGCTGGTATAGTTTAAGAACCATGCTGGGTTCATGCTGGGACTTGTTTTGAACAATTTTCCTCTTCCTCTCCTTCTTCCTATGCTGTCCTACTCAAAAGCTTCACAGACATCACTAAAAAATACTCCTTTAAAGTGCTAGCCTTGCTTGCTTAATGTTCCAGCTAATTTTAAGCACGAATAGTCCAATGGACTTCAGATGAAATTTGGCTGCCGGTTTATTGTTTTGGTTTTTTTTCAATAGTTATAGGAAGAAAATATCTGATTTTTAAATTTAACATATATTTCACATAAACACAAAGCTTAGAAAGCAAATATCTACCAGAAAACAGCTATACAGACCTCTTGCCTGCTGAAAAACAACCTTTTTAAAATGCATCTTCTGCTTTACCTTGATTTCCGATATTACACAGGTCTGGTTATTAGAAACAGTATAGTCATTATTTGGCACATGTTTAAACATTTCAATTTCTTATGATTATTGTATGTGCATACAATAGAACAAAGCAGATTTGCAACGTATTTTTGACGAAAGAATAATGGCAGTGGTTATCTCTTAATTACAGGAGAGATTTTCAAAAGTACCTCGTGGCTTGAATTTCAAGGTGACTTTGTGCATTAAGTTACTTAGGTGCTTTGGAAAACTGTACCTTTGCTGCTCTCCAAATTTTTAAACTCGGTCATAACCTCGTATTCAGAAATTATGCAGACGTATCAGATATCCCCCTACGTTGCTATTGGGAGACTGTGCTTCTGACAGAAACAGCAGCGTACCACTTGCACACAGGAGTGGTTTGAGGTACATCCTATTTTAGCCAAACTGACATTTTTAGTTCTTTAGTAACAGCTAATATTGATCGTTCAGGAAGAAGAAAGATTACTAAAGGAGGATGAGAGACAACCTCGTTGAGGGATTTCGTAGATGGCCAGGACCAGGCCTTTTGCAGATGCAAAAGTGAGAGTACAACTGAGAAGCCAGATTAGCAACCAAGATACTGAGTACAAACAAGTTTTAAGTATGAGCTGAATAGTCCCATTCTATTCAGTCAAATGCTTTTTCAGCTTCTATCAAATCATCTGCCGCAGGGGAGTTTCGTTTATTTGCCAGGTGGATAATGTTGCACACAGTGTTCAGGCATTTTCAAAATCTGTTTCTGACAAATACCACTTGGGAGGTAGATATACAATGTGTAGATTTCTTGTTTCTGAGCAGTTTAGTTAATACCATGGCAAATATTTTATGATCTGAATTTATGAGAGCACCGATCCAGTAATTACCACAGTGCAAAAGATCACAATCAAGTTTTAGACTGAGAATAAATTAAAGTTATATGGAACTGGCCGTATTTAGGCAGTTTTTCACACAACAGGAGTAGACACATAACTAGAATTGGGCCATGTTTCAAGTGCTGGCCAGCAAGTGCTAAGGAACTTCTAAACAAAATGACTATAAATATTTTCAAGTAGTCCAGACATTGTGATTTATTTAATCTTAATCTAATAATATAAGGTGAAATGTGATAGCAGAAAGTTTCAGAAAGCATTCTCTTCAAGAAAAGCCTGGATGTGGGTGATTTCAGCCTAAACAGTGATAGTCTGAATACATTACACATAAGTGAAAAAATTTTCTGAAAAGCTCAGGCAACCTTAGCCATAAATTAGCTCATGAATTTTAGTAAAAATTAAAGTATTCAAAGTAGAAAACTGCTAAAGAATTCAGACAGTGCTTCTAAATTTCAATGAGGAAGTCAGAATCTTGGGTTTGAAATAGCAGCAAACATTGCCTTACAGATATATTGGACTGCTAGTCATCATCAGCACCTTTTGGATCCTCAATTTTTTGCCCTTCAAATTTGAAGGAAAAAGGACACCCTCACTTTTTGGAGGCTCTAGATTAAGATTTTTGGACTATTGTAAGCAGTAGTGGAGAGGTCATATATGAAAATGGATGTGGGTTGTTAAGACCCTGTCTTTCTTTGCATTTTCAGTTGTGAAGCCTGTTCTCTGGAGATTACCCCTTATTCTCTAATTTTAAGTAAAGTAATATATATATATATTCACCTGGTTTAAATCAAGCTGGAGGCTGTTACCACGCGTTTTTACTGGATTAACAAAATTGATTTTTAGAAAGTTTGCAGTCAGAATTTTTTATTCAGACCAGGAAACAAGGTTAATTGGCTACTGTTAAATGCTTATGGCAGCACAAGACCACAGCAAGTGAAGTGGCACATGGGAAACATATGTCAGTGAGGGCCAGAGGCGTAAAGAGAACTGCTATCTCATAAGCTGGGAAGGAGGTCTCCTACCTATGAGGGGAGAAGGGGAAAAAAAAGGAGAAACTTTCAAATACACTAACAAATTTCCACTCTGGTTTCTTATCAGGACTTCATTATCATTGAGTAAGGGACAGGAACAAGGCTGAGGTAGTATTTTAATCTCTAATCCTACTGACTCGGCATGACAGCAGCATACAGCTCAGAATTAATGGAGACATATGAGAATGTTTGCACTGCAAGAGAGAGACAGCGATAACAGAGGGTTAAGGGTCAAGTCCATTAGCAGAAAATAACATTTTAATTCAGACTGCATTTCAGGAGTTTAGCCTATTTCCAGTGCATCCACAGTTGACTAACCTGCTGCGAAACAACCACCCTATTGAAGCAGGGAGAGAATAGTGGGTGTAGCTCACCATTACTGAAATGAATTGTGTTAGTCTCTCTTAACTTTCTAAAAGAAACAATGAATCAGGAGAATAAAAGGGTTTATTTAGAAAAGGAGCTTTTTATTCACAACTCACCTGAAACTTTTTCTTTGCCACAAAGTACTGCATCCTACGAATCACCTTAATTGCAGCGCGATGGTGTTCCCGCAGCCTGTGGGAAAAATGAGGCAGGTGAGTGGGGTGAAAGAGCATCTCCATCCAGACAGTAAATATAACAATCTGCAGTAAATGCCTCACTAACACGTGAATGTGTAATGTAAGTAGTTGCAATTCAGCCTGGGAGCACAACACACCATTATATTGACCTTCCTCACCTTTCAAGAAGGCCATAAAAATGCAGGGTTTTATCTGACCTGTACTGCGTTTGCATACATTTCACAGGTAAAAGAGGTATCCACATAACCTAAGCAAACCTCTACTCATTTCTCCCAGTTTCATTTCCACAAAAACCCCAAAGCCTCTCAAGTTCCTGCATAGTCAGCCATGCACAATTTTTATATACAGTCACTCCAGAAATCCAGCTTTTCGTTTTGAGGTTTGGGGTTTTTTTGTGGTGTTCCCCCCCAATTCCTAGACAAGATATTTCTTAGCTTACATGAATTCTTTATTTTCCAAAGAATTAAAGAAAAACACTTTGAAGATTTTTGAGTTGTTGACTGCTAAACAATCCAAATGATCTTGTGGTAGCTGGATGCAACATATACACACACATGAATACCCAAACTGAACTGTGAGTTTCTATAAAGACAAAGGAATTGGAAAGGTTCTTAAAAACGAATATATCCCCCTCTTTGTGCATATGCACATGAACTGAAGACAGAATAAAACCCAATAATTTTTTCTTTGCACTTTAAAATAACAGATTTTCATAGTATCTGACGTTATTTTTCAAACAGTGCATTCAGTCCAACAGATATTTCAAATCTTTCAAAGCTTGCAAAAATGATGCCTTGTCTTTCTTAACGTTAAAATATCAAACTGAACTTTTAAGCTGTGGCCATTATTCACCTTGGTCATTCTATTACTCTTATCGAGATATGCTTGAATGACATTACAGCAAAATCCTTATTTCTTTTTTTAAATTCATGAACATCTAGCATTTCTAACAGACTTCTAGTGATGGCTTTGGGGAGCAGCAGTAAAAGCAGAGTTAGATATTCCAGATGTTTTATCTTTATAAAATTATTATTAGCAATACTGATAGACCAGCATATTGAGATGTCACTTTGCAGTGCTTTCTGTCTGTATTGAACCTGACAGCATTCGTACTCACTAAGGGACAGAGAAGTCATATTTAAGTTCTGTACAAGTTTGGGTCTTTGGTATGATGGTATCACCCAAACCTCTTCAATTAATTATAATCTGGAATTTCAATGAGTATTCAGCGGTTTCCCCACAACAAATCTTCCCCAGCGAACAAAAGTTCTGCACATGTGAATGGTGGATGTCTCTCCTCTGAATAGCAATAGTTGGGGTGTTCCCTTTCTGAAAACTCGCACTTTTTGGTAAGAAAACAGCTTTCTGCAAAGTCAAAAACAGAACCAAAAAAAGCCACAATTTTCTACTTGTAGCTCTGGTCTCTTAAGTGGGTTCTTTCTCTTACAGAAACTATTTAGATTTAGCAGTGACAGAAAAGACTGCTTTCTCCAGAAACAGCATAAAATACATTGCTTTTCAAGCTAATAACATCCAGCTTTTCACCACAGGTCTACAGATCACTATGCCTCTAAGAGTATTTTATAAATTGACCGTACTTCAATAATTACGCACCAAATGTGCAGCAGGATCTGCAGAGGGAGACCCTTCTCTCTTCACACCTTACTGAGACAGCTTAGAAACACTGTCTCCATGCCTCTTATCCCACAGATCTGACTGCAACATCATGGTTTGAGTTATAAATATGGGAATTTGCTACTCCTAACTGGGATGGCTGTGTGTTTGGATCAATTCCTGGTGGACAGTTAGCCTAATGCTAGTTCACAGTACCCCTGTTCTGTGAGCCCATGCTGCATCATTCTGCTGCTAGGGACAACTTTCCCCAAAACCAAAGGAGATAAAGTGTTTGGGTTTTTAAGTCCTGCTTCATGGAGATGGGAGCCAAAAAGGTAAATGTTGCTTAATTTGCTAGTAAATATCAAAGGTGGGATATCATGCAGCGATACATCCTACACATAAAAACACACAAAAACATCTTTTGACAAATAGAAATATATTTGAATGGCAGTAAAACTGCTTGTAGTATTTTGGTTTATGCCTCATTTCCTCTGGGGTGTTCTTCACAGTCCATTATTTCTGAGTAAAATACTTTTCTTTGTGACAGCTGGTCACTAGTAAAGCACACCAAACCCTTCATTCTCTATCTAGAGGACAAGTCTCATCTATAAGAAAGGCAGGTGGATAATAAAAATATTTACCATTCAGTAAAATAACAAAACTACACCACCAAGACAATATTCCAATGCAGCTATTTCACATCAATCATTTTTCAGTGCTAACATAAACTTCCATGCCAGAAGGGAAAGTTAATATTCTCATTTTAATCCTTCCCTTTTCCAGCTCCAGTAGGAAACCTTACAGTAAGCTTGTTTCTACTTATGCTGTAAAAACCTAATTCTTCACAACAGGCTGTCCCGATTCCCCAAGATTAAATGCTTCTGCAATGAGGGAAGGGAATAAAGGATTTAATTAGTAGCCAAGGTTATGATTCATGGTTGTTTGATCTCTTCGGCAAACTGGTAAAAAATGCTTCAGTAAATTGAGAGTTTAAACATTAACTGGTAATATTTGTTTGTTCAGCCACTTGTGACATCTCTGAATTTTGGTTACCGAGGGGCTGTCTGCAACCTCTGGGCGCATCCAGCACACTTAGATG
The DNA here is from genome assembly GCA_035583155.1 of Acropternis orthonyx. Taxonomy (NCBI): domain Eukaryota; kingdom Metazoa; phylum Chordata; class Aves; order Passeriformes; family Rhinocryptidae; genus Acropternis; species Acropternis orthonyx. The sequence continues at coordinate 15,538,830 of JAWWEU010000158.1, forward strand.
TCAGATAGTCACTCAATACATCACCACCCTCAGGTCTGTGAATACCTTGGTTTTTTCAGGAGCGTGGCAGGAAATGACCTCACCTGAGCACGCTGCCAGAGCACAGCAGACACCTTCACGGTGTGCCCATGCCCACAGCTGGCAGGAGACGCTCTTTGGGGAAGCACCGCTGTGCACAGCGAGTCTCCGATGGCGGCACGGAAGCGGTTTTTAGGGACTTCAGTGTAGCTGCGTGAGCTAAGCTCTCTGACAATTGCAATCCCTCATTTTCAGATGTTTAGCGTTGCCTGACTTGGGGGGAAAGCTTGTTGGATGAGTGCCTTAGCAACAGGGTCAGCAGACATGGCTGTTTTTCCCTCCTGAGCATTCATCAGGCTTTGAGCATCACTGTCACCAGACTCATTAATCTCATAACTGACATCTGAAGGGACTTGCCAAACACCACTTGAGTGATTCTAATAACCAGGAGCATATTACCTTAAAAAATAATATCTACAGTACACCTGCAAAATCAAGCTAGGACTTACTGTTTCCAACACTAGACGACATCTCAGCCTGCACCTTTCCGGAGAAAAATTGCCAATAGATTTCACTGGCAACCAGTAATTTTCTTTCTGAGTATGAACAGGACATCAAGATCACATTGAATACAGCACATGCTATGCGGCACTTCTCATGGACTTAAAGTCACAGAATTAGGTCCCGAAGCCACCAAGGAAGCTGTAACATTCTTACAACCCTTAGGAATGATTCAGAAGGATGAATCAGGATGTAACAACAGAAAAAAATCATCCTATTGGTATCAGGGCCGAGAGATTCATGCAAACCAGCATTATTTACAAGTATAAACTTGGTCTGCTTTTTTTGTGCACTGAAAAACAACCTGTAGTGGATGCAGGCATTATTCAAATGAGGATTGGAATAAACCTGGCAACAAAATAAAATGGATCGAGCACCCACATTATGAAAGAAAGCCTGACAGAATAAAATTACTAGAGATCCTTAGTTTTTCCTTCCTTCTTTTGTTGGTAGGATACTTAACCTACAAGCAGTCATTTGGAGGAAACCTGATCTTTTCACTAGTCCATCAGAAATCTGGGCTGGAATTTCATTTAATTTGGAAAACAAGTATGATGAAGAACTTTATGCAATTTAACAGACGTTCTCATTTGGTTGGAAAGTTGTTACACATTTATAAATGCCCCAAACTGTTGTAACTGAGACATCTGTACGTTGGACTGCATATTATTAGTTTTTCACACCACAATCAGTCAAAACCTTAACAGGTTTCCCGAGTTGTGGCTCATTCCCCAGTCTCGCACTCACCGACAGCCACAGTGAATGTCACTATTCAGCCAGCACCCACCTGCCTTCTTCCTGCAAGGGGACCTGCAGGGCCACCCCGGAAAAATGCCCTGGGACAAAGGCTAAGATTTTTTTTTTTAAAAAACCCTGTGGCTTTAGGCAAAGTAAGCAGGTGCATGGTTTGGTTTTAACACGATTCAAGAAAAACCGAAATTTTTTAGAAATGAAGTTTTACAAGATTAATCCCCATTCTGAAATGTAGAGTTCTTTCAAAAAACAGTAAGAAAGGAAAAACAATTACTAATTGGAAATATTTATTGTTCTTGCAAGGTGTCTGAATTTTATATCAAACCCTTAGTAATGCCATTAGAAGTTTGTTTCCCCTTTCATCTCAGGAAGGTGTTCTACATATTGGTTTAGTGTTAACAGAAATATTAAAGCAACAAGACAAAGGAAAGGTGGTGCTAATTTCCTATTTATAACGGTTGCCTTTTTGTTCATGTGCAGAACATTTTATTACCAGGACTGCAATGTCTGGCACAGACCTCCCAACATACACGGACGCTGATATTATCGGAGTTAAAAGGTCAGTGCTGTCTATCCAGAATGAGATTAATAAGAATGAAAACTCGGTAGGAGAGAGCCACAAATTTATAATGTCTTTTACAAAACGCCTACTTCTCAGTAAACTTAACACTGATTTGAAGTCAAGCTCAGTTTTCAAACCTATTTAAATTCTCTGCAGTCATCTTAAATTTCTGACTGGGGACAGAGTAAAGTATTAAGAAAGAAGGCTGAAGTTGGCTGGCCTGAGGTTTCTGGCACTAATCATTATTTAGATTTGAACTTTATCTTTAACACATCAGTTTTTAATCATATGTTGTGCATGTGAACTGAGGTATTTTTTTCCATTCAGGCACTGAAAAGCATTCCTTGTCACAGAATCTGGTGGATGAGATTCAGAGTAACAACATTAAGCCGTTTCATTAGTGCATTTAAGTCTAATGAAATCTTTCATCCTTAGTCCTTCAGGCACTTTAGGCATAGAATTTGCTGTGGCTCAAGGTTATCCTGTCATTCCCTGCTCATTACAGTTGATGGGAATCTCTCCATACTGAGCGACATTTTAGATGCTGTAAATTGGAAGGGATTAGGTTGCATAGCTGTGTATTCTGAAATAGGAAATTCTTGATCACCATACCCAGAAAAAAAAATCAGAATCACTGATTATTTGAAGTCATGTCAGCTTCTCCTTTCGTTTGTTGCCAGAGTTTGGCAACTGTTGTTTGCCATCATCATGATACATTTATTGGAGGTTCTCAAAATATAGCCTGGCCCATAAACGATTCTCAAAAAACATATGAAGTATAAACCAGTAAACCCAGAAGCATTAGAAAGGTATGACAAAATTCCAAGAGCAAGCCAGTTACAAAACTGAAGTTTAATTAAATGGGCTTAGGGTTTACACAGAACTACAGAACGGCCTGGGTTGGAAGGGTCATTAAAGACCACCTAGTTACAACCGCCCTGCCATGGGCCGGGTCACCTTTCCCTAGACCAGGTTACTCAGAGCTCCATCCAACCCGGCCGTGAACACAGCCAGGGATGGGGCATCCACAATTTCTCAGGGCAACCTGTCCCAGTGTCTCTCATCACTGTCACAGTAAAGAACTACTTCCTAATATCTAACCGAAACCTACTCTCTAAGTTTGAAGCCAGTCCCCCTTGTCCTGCCACCCTTGTAAAGAATTCCTCTACATCTTCCCTGTAGGCTCCCTTCAAGGTACTGGAATTTGCATAAATGCTCCCATAACTGTTTCAATGTAATAATGTGTACATTTTTAATGGACAAACACTCTTTACTAGACCATTCCCTCTGGAGCTGCCACCCATTCATGAAAGCCAAGTTATAAATTAATGACAATACAAATGCAATTTGAATGAATTCAGCTATCCCCCACAGTCCTCACTGCCAGGGTCTTCACAGGTTTAAGTGCATCAGAAATACAGAAATAACAGATACACACAGAACAAGAAGAATCACAAACAGCAGGTAAGCCAAATTCCTAAAATTTCTTTGGTCTTAGCATTCAAAGGCATTTTAGTAATTACTGGCAAACAAGTAATCTGTTTATTAAAGATCTGTGTCTACTGAACTCCTATTCATGCTTGTAAATTGGTCATGAATGGGTAAGATTTCATTAAATGCATTTGTTCATCTAAGCACTGAATAATTCAACAACAGCAAATTATTTCTATGAAGACATTTGTTTAATAATTTCTACAGAATAGTACGTTTCAAGGCTTTAATTTTGAAGTAGAAGTTTCTTTGACTTATATGCATGTCTTGTAGCATAATTTCTGTTCCCTACCTTGGGGAATGCGGGGGCTGACTTCCATAGGAGTATCAGTGAGTTTAAATTAAAAAATTGCTCTGCAAGAGTAATGTCAAGTTTACTCCTTTGGTGAACCCTTCAGTAAGCAAACAATTTGATTAGTATTTACTAATTGTGAACAGAGCCCCAGGGGAATTAGCTTAAGCTGAATTAACACTTGTAATCTTCTTCCCCCGCTATGTATTCTCCCAACTGTATGTTGTTGGTCTTTTTTGTTTAAAATATACAGTCTTAAAACCACAGTCATATTTTAACGGACTTGTATTTTATTTTACAATGGCTTCAATGGCTCCCTTCTCAAAAGTCATGGGTTTAACTCAGAAATCCTTTCATGTAGTTATAATAATCCTATTTTCTCCAGAGATAATTTGGTTTAACTTGGTTCATGGATTTTTAAGAGACATTTAAAGAACAAGCTTAAAAAACAACATACCTTCGGAGGACTTTGATGTTTTAGTATCTTTAGGTAATAATAAATATAGCCTACTATTATAGCAAATGCTTTAGAAAAGAAAAAATTGTGTAGGCTTTTCCCAGTCATACCATTGCTGCATGGTCGCTAAGCAGGGGAAACTGTTGGAAAGACGGAGGCTTCCCACGGGATGGGCAGCTCAGTAACCAGAACTCAGAGCACGATGGGATCTCCCCAGCCCTCAGCTGCATCTCAGCAGAGAGATAACACTGACTTACAGCCGGGGAAAGGCACACCCACTGGCTTCAGCATGGCACTGGGCTTTTCTCCTGCTTTGAGAGCCCTCAGGCAGCAATAGCAGCTGGTGAGAAACCTGATCAGCTGCCTTTGGAAGGTCAGAAAGAATCCTGAGCTCTGCATCAGTGGCCTGGAAGAGGCGTCCAAGATGTGTTGGGGAAGCAGGAGTTGGGGGTTCATATGGAACGAGGAAAACAAGCTCAAGTGACTTGTTTTATGTCAGGTACCAGTAGCAATCTGAGACTCAGAGAGACTCTGAAAAACAAAGCTCTTCAGTTTAACCTTGGATATATGTTAATACCAAGGCAATTTGAAATAAATATTTAAATACAGGCCTGAGAAGGGAAAGAACCATTGCTTTCCTGCCTTTTAGTTGGCACCAGTGAAAATAACAACTGCTGTGTGGGTCAGCAAGAGATGGCAAAAGTTTTTTTGGAAGTTGTTTTTCTGATAGAGAACACAGGTCTCATAAGGGGGTTAGTGTTGCAATTCACCCAAAGTACAAACTCTTTTATATCTACACTGCTGCACAACGACAGCATTGCTGTAACTCAAGGTGGATCATATCACAACTGAACTTTCAAGAACAGCTTTCTGCAAAGCACTTAAGTGATTCTGGAGGACTGGACACAGGATAAGAAAGATAAACACACCATAAAAATGGTCCAAGACATTATATGTCTAGAACCAAAACAAATTGCTGAAGCTAGAATAAAGATCACACAAACATTTTCAGAACTAATGGTATGCTTGGGCAAACAGACGTAGCATCAGAGATTTCCTTTGTGATTGCACCGCAGTGATGCTATCTAAGAACATAACCCTCACTATAATAGTTTGTACTAAATTAGGGAAAAACCATGAGATTTTTTGTACACCCTAAATCTCCTTTGCTGTATATTTTCACAATTTCCCTTTAACTTATGTCTGTTACCAGGGCATGAAAAGCTGCACAAAGGACACGTGGGGGAAAAAATAGGGAAATAAAATTATCTTTGGAAGAGGCTGAAAAATTGTGCAGAGAAAGCAGGAAAAATATACAAACTAGCTCCCATTTTGTCAGAATTGACTGTTTCCCAACTTTGGTGATGTCATTATCATATACCAATTGATATTGATACCTAGACCAAATCAGAGTGAGCTTTTATTCAGCTCTTCACTCTCTGCATCTTACCGAGCCAGAAAGCTGTTGCTTTTTCACACGGTTTCAAGGCCAAGCTATTTGAAAGTAGCTAGACACAAATGAGATTACAGATAAGTAAATAATAACGTACGGTACTGTCTTACAGACACAGTCTGACACATTAAACTCCTTTTCTAAACAAGTTGAAGACAGAACACAACAGAGCTTTTTGTTCAGTGCACATGGGAAACCATGGATATTATTTTGCATCATCTGGTAAAGAGCAATCTTTTCAGATTAAAAAAAAAATTTTTCCCCCCACAGCTTGTCATTTAAGGCTCTGAATTATACTAGGAAATTTGGGGCTACAGTCAGTGGCACTAAGAAGAAATAACCATATTTTCTATGGTTACTTGCCTCTCTATTTTTTGCCTATTAAACTTACAATAACCATTGAATATTTAACTGGTTGATGTTACGCTACTTCATTATGCTCCGGGTTTTTACACTGTGGGGTAGCTCTTTGCTCTATTCATCATAAAGAGCTACAAGACCCCTGCAAACTCAAAGGTAAGTTTGATTTTTCTATTTGTCTTAAATTGCATTGCCCAGAATTTGCACCAGAAACAACCTGTACACCAAAATACCTAACGCTGAGTATACAATGTAAAAGCATCAAAACTATGTAACTCATTAGGATTTCTCAATTATTTGTTTCTACTTTACATAATACATGCTAATTTAATATATGCTGTGTCTAGCATCTTAGTTAAGACTCATCATGTAGTACTACTGCTGCCATCCCATTTAACCTTTTGTTTCGAGACAAAAGAAATAAGCTTTCATTGGGTCAACTACTGGCGCAGTTCATAGGGGATCCATGGAAAGTCAAAACAATATTGCATCATGTAACCTCACACAATGACCTTAGCCAGAACCTCCTTCAGGTTTTTCCTACATCGTGGTGATATGTGTATTTTAAATAATGGTGAATAGGCATAAAAAAGTTGTCTCTTCTTCGTAAAACCATTCACAGGCAAGAGGTTAGAGTCACTCATACACCCTCACAAGTTCAAGTATTCTACCAAGGCAAAGTAGGTAAGTTGAGAGAGTTTCTCAACAGTTCAACACAAAGGAAAGCCATTGCACAGTTGTGACTGACAAAATAAAGCAGGTCTCCTGTTGCTAAGACAGGAATTAGAGCAGGAAAAAATAATAATAATAATGGCCAGACTCTGTAGGGCAGGAAAAAATAGCTGAAAAGAAAAAGCCATTGATATGAATCGCAATATTTAAATTACCAAAATCAGCAATGATATTATTTCCGAATCCTAACATTTGCCATGTTGTTTTCTATTACAGGGTGATTGTCAAATTCTCCTGCTGCTCAACCACGAAAAAGAAAAGGTGGAAGTCGCTGCTGTGCAGCTCTTTCTAAGGCCTACATTCTGAAATCACACCTTATCAAAATCCCCCACCACTGCCACAGAAATCAACCAAAAAACATGAGGCCAAATTCTGCTCTTATTTTCACTATGAGACAGCAGTAGGGACTGGAAGCTGATGGACTGTTAGGTCACCTTGGCTTCTGTCCTGCCATCTCTGTAGGGGCCTGGATGTAACTTATGTAGAGTGATATAAGTGTCTTCTCACAGCTGCACTTTTTAGTGGGTGTAGCCTCCAAAAATAAACTGATAGAAGACTGTAAATATGAGGGTGTTGCTGTGGTTCGTGTAAGCTGCAATGAAAAGCACAGCAAACCGTGAACAGATAGCACCTGGACAAGGGGACTTCACTTCCCATGTCACAGCCATCACTTAGGAAAAAAAAAAGGCAGTAACAAATGCAGTTCCAAACTGCAATTTTTGCAACTGGAAGCATTCTCCAGGATTTGTTATTTTACAACGTTGGAGAAACACATGGGATTTCAACTTGTGGAGAACAGCCTTTCCCTATAAATCACAGAGTGTAATCTGAAACCTAGAAACAGCACAGGGGCTCACATTTATGGATTTAAAACAGATGAAGAGCAAGCACACTCTTAACCCTTTCCCCATAATTCCTTCCCAGAACAAAATGAAAAGGAATATGCAAGTACTGAACAGAAATTTACTTAGTAAAAATCAAGATTAATACAATTCTGTAAACACTGAATAGTTCAGACTTCCCTAAGGACACAAGCACAGAATTGTGCTAAAGCAAAGCACTGTAAAACTGTTTGAGCATAATCCACTCTTCGGACTGTTCTTTCATCAACTTTTATTTAAGCAGTTTATCTTATTGAGATTAGGATCTCTCCTATAGAGCAAGACCTGGCAAACACAGACCTCTGGTTTTGAATATCAGGCTATATTTCACTGGAAAAGAAGTAACTAGCAGCCTGTCATCTCTCCATAATGTTATAAACTCCTTAATCAGGCAATAGGAGAACTAATACTAACACATTAGCAATAATTTTTCTTCAGAAATATATAAAAGCATTAAAATGATACAGTGTTTATTTATTGTCTCTGAAGATCTCCAACCATTTTTTTATCAGTTTATCCTCTCTTATGGCTCACTGAATAAAAAAACTCACACCCAGCAAAGCTTGTTACAACCTGAATCCTAAGACACAGCCTTTTTCTTGATTTTTTTTAAAAAATTATTATTATTTAAATAAAAAAGCAGTGTAAAAGAAGGGACTGGAATATCAGCATTGCCAAGACACATTAGTCTATACCTTCTCATTGTCAGAGTTCCAGTACTTCTAGAAATTCACTCACATACGTAACACCATGGTATGATTAAAACCAGAAATTGGCTTGGACTGAAATAAAGCATGATGGTACGTCATGTTAAATCTCTACACCAATGTAATATTTTAGAGTAAACTCTAAACCAACCAACCCAGGACAGCCGACAGGAGAAGAGGAAAGATAATTTTGAGCTTACTGCAAGATCACTTATTTGCACACACAGTATTTACTATTGGTAATTCAAGCTCTGTCCCTTTATTGGCTGCAGTTCAGTGAAGAGGTACTTTTGCCCAAGTTTTCTGTTGAAAAACTAGGGTGTCTGTATTGCAGGAGAAAGGTTGAAATTCATAGAAAAAAATGTCTCTAAAGTGGCAATGATGGGCACCTGAAGCTTTTTCAATTGAAGAAATAGCTACCTGAGAACATCAGAAAAATGCGTCATGAAAAAGAATTCCATCCTATTTGCTGGCCATGTTGTGGGAGCATCCAAAACGTGCAGTCACGGCTAGAATTTTGTGCTACAACAATCAGAGGGACACCTAAAAAAAATCTGAGCTCTTTTGAGAAAGCTTGCTAAAGCTCTTTCATGTAATTGCAGTTTAAAAGAAAATTTGGGGAAAACAGCGTAAGATGGAATTTATGCTATTAGCCCAATTCACTTTTATGACCAATACTTGATAAGTGTTAATGGTGTGTTAGAAAATCTCCATAACCATAATAATCATGTCTTTCTTTTCCTTTTGAAACTATTTCAAACCAAAGACTGATTTTTAATAAATGCATAACTTGTGAAAAAATTTAAGATTAGACTCTTAACTGCTTCACCTTTATCCTTTTATCACTAGAGCTTTTTCAAGTCAGAGTATTTTTCAAAAACATCCTCCCTTGCTTTGCTTGAGTCCTGCAGATGCTCAGATTCAGACCTCACCTTTGTCTCTTGTGAACCCACAATGATATCTGCCTAGAAACACATATGGATGTCTCCACTGGGATTTTCAAAGACATCTATCAGCCCATCTAACTAGGATGGGACACACAGTTCTGAAAAATCTCATGAGACGCCTAAATGACTGTGACAACTTGACCCATTCCGTGTGTAAGCAGGTGTACAAACTCTGTGAGTAAGAAAGAGGTAGTTTGCATCTTGAAAGCCACTAAAAATATGGGCTGCATCACATTTACTGAATTATGTATTACAAATGGAGAGACAAATCCTCCTTTAAAGCACCCCCAGCGCAAAATTTCCTGCATAAATGTACCAAGTTGCTTTGAAGCCCCCATCTCACCACAGCGGGTGCAGGATCACATGCATGAGTAGATTTACTGAAGCCAAGGGAAGAACACATGCCTGAACTTAGACACTTGCATGGAGTACCAAGGGGTCAGTAGAAACTTGAAAAATTAGGACATACAAGAAAACATTTAAGATAGCAAATGCAGATTACATATTGTGGAGAATTCTAGATACACACTTATTAATTAGGTTCCTATCTTTTGAGTGGAAAAATCTGACCTGAAACATCCGAGTTCTCCTGTTCAATCTAATAATTACAGGGTATGATGTGTTATTACTATTGCAAAAAGATGGGCAATTTTATGAGCTGATATGCTGGAGACAGAACCTGGCTGGGACTAACTACTCTGGTTTGTGAACTCCGTTTCTTTCTGTGGCTTCAAAGCACAAACAGAACTCAGCAATGCTTTTTTTTTTTTTTTTTTTTTTTTTTTTTTTTTTTTTTTTTTTTTTTTTTTTTT